>CM044397.1:61267500-62470000 GCA_024322285.1 Musa beccarii | reverse complement strand
TTGCTTGCTCATCGATCGTTTTCTTGAGAACCAATGGTATCGGGATAGCCCGTTATATTCGCTATCGTGTCGGGGATTCTCACAACAAGAAGACAACCGTCTTGTCCATCGAGGTGTGATCACCTCCCGTTGCTCTTAAATTCCAACCTTTAATTCCTTGCCCTTTTTTTTGGGTTCGATGGACAGAGCGCGACCGCACGAGAGAGAGAGAGAGAGAGAGAGAGGGAGAGGGAGAGATTCACGAGGATTCGGTAACCAATCAATGCTCTCGATCTACCCCTGAGGGTGACGCATGCCGTGAGCTAAGGAATCGTGTCCGAGTTCATCACGCGAGATATGTAAGCTGGCGACGCCGAGCAGAAAAAAAAATGTAGGAAGAACAACTCTCTCACTCTCACCTTTATTTAAAGCATCGACGCCTGATCCGATCTCGCCTGTGTTCCTCATCTCGTTCGTTCCTTCCGGGGCACGACAAATAGTTGGCCCTGGTGTTGTTTCTCGGGAACCGTTGCGAGGGACATGGCGGAGAACACGGAGCCTTTGTTGAAACGGAAGGTGTACTTCGACGGCTGCCCGGGTTGCAAGCAAGACAGGAGGAAGGAGGCCAGCAGTGGAATCCCCTACAAGGAGTTCTTTTATGTGTGGATCATCACCCTCTGCACAGGTATGCATGCGTGAGTTGGCTCACGCTAGTATATAGTTGCTCGGTAGAGTTTGTTGCATGATGAGTGGAAAAAATGTTTTCTTAAACATTGAGTTCCTCCTATTAGTAATTAATGATTTTTTTCTTACGCACTTGTATTTGCATCTGCACCCATTATTCTATGTCTCTGCGACACCACAACCTCCGGTAAGCCTACAAATCAATTTCCTGTAAGTGTAGTTGTAGCATAAGAAAACAATGTCCTGTACTGACTTTGAAAACGATACGACCATTAAGCAGCAGAGGACATGGGCTAAGAGCTTGTTTAACGGCTGCTCCATGCAAAAGCATAAAATGAATATTTCCTAGTCTTTTGAACATCTGAAGATCTAAACCTACAAGTCAAATTTGGAAGCTGTCGCAGATGCATATTTTAGATGACCCTATTTATGCATGCATCACTCTATATTAGCTAGTTAGAATCGTTTAGCTTTTTCTAAGTAGCAATAGCACTTGATTGGATAGCTTATTTTGCACCTCTAGAGAGTATGATAAAAATTATTAGTTGAAAACTCAAAGTCAGACATCCTCTGCTTGTATACAGCAATCTGATTTTGTTGTACTTTTGAAGCATCCAGGATGAAGCTGGGCCACACTGTTTGTACCAAAATCTACCAATCCAAAACTGTTACCTAAATTTATACTCCATTGAGCAGGTCCTAGAAGGTAAAATAAGACTCCTTCTGTGTTACACTGATCATAGAGTTTGTATAAATCTCTGCTGCGTGGTTTGCATCAGCAATTGCTTAAGAACCTCAGGGATGCTTGTTGGGGTAAGAATTCAATAAGAAAAGTTAAATCCGATTTGAGTCATAAAATTAGAAACATATAATGGTCATAATAATCATAATGGTCATATAATGGCTATGTGTAATCATAGTCACTGAATACCATTAAGACACCAAGTAAGTCATAAGAAAATAACAAACTCAATTAAATAAATAATGAACATAGTAAATAAATTAATAAATGATAAATAAAAAATTTTGAGATTTCTATTTTTAAAATAAAATCTCTAACATGCTTGTCCAAGTTCAAATGATTAAATCAGGCAAAAAGAACATCATATACTTATTGGTTTATAGTATTACGTCATCTATCGCACTTTCTGTTTCACATTGACCTACTTGATTGAAACAAATTCAAAGAAACCTAAAAAATCATGAGATTCACGTTCTAACTCAATTACTTCTTATTTGGAAATTTAGCATTTTAGCACATAATTATCATGTCTCTTTGGGGTTTCACATTTAAGATGATGAAATGGAAGTTAAACTTCAGTATGCAGTAATTTTTTTCAGAACCCATTATCAGAAAGTCCAGGTCCTTGTTCTGATGGCTAAATATTGCTTTTCTTATATTAGCATCAGCTTTACAATTTCCCATATAAATTGATACTTTTTACTTGTTTTCTCTCGAACAGTATTCCTATGACATGGTTTTCTAACTTATCTCCATTTCTTTGTTTTCTTCTCCAGCATTGCCCATATCATCGTTGTTTCCTTTCATATATTTCATGGTACGTATGGCAAAGTGGGATATCTAAATCCTTTCATTATATCTATCCACATTGTTATTCACTTATCAACAACAAGAAAACATTTCTATATTCATTCAAATGAGTGAATGCTTTTGGTTGAGTTCCTTGTGCTTCAAGTCTGTATTCCTTCTTTTCACAATAGATGGATAAGAAAGAAAAAAGCAAAAAAGGCAAATAACTATCAATTAGGATTTATTTTCTCTTTACTTATTTGTAGTTTGTTCTATGATCATTTCTTTTTCATTGCCACATTTAAGTATTATTTTCTATAAATCATAAAAAGTTCTACAACAAAATATTTCTTAACTAGCACTAACTGGTGTTGGAAATCTAGATTTACTTTCAAGTTTCAATACTAATCAGCATCTTTAAGTTAAAATGGTAAATGGAGAACAATCTTATACACGAAGACAAAGCAAAACATTGAACATATTGTTACCCCTTAAGCGTCCATACAAAAATGGTGGATAGGCAACCGAGAGACTGAAGAGTAAGTGTGTGTGTGTGTGTGTGTGTGTGTGTGTGTGTGAGAGAGAGAGAGAGAGAGAGAGAGAGAGAGAATGGATAACACTCAAGAATGAATCAGATTGGCAGCCACCACAATCTTTTTTACATATAATATTAATAATTAATTAATTCTCAACTGGATAAGGATTGAGATGTCCAATTGGAAATGAACTCCATCGTCATTTGGAAGGTTTAATCCAACACTTTCTACTAACCAAAATAGGAAGAGTCATACATCTTTCAAATTTATATAATATGGCATGCTGTGAGAGTGAGGAGTGGACCTTTCAAGATGCATCTCACTAGCATAATAAATTCTGGCCTATTGGTTTACCTTGTAGCAACTTACCATACTTGATCTAAACTGTCTAATTCTAACCCTTAGTGGCCAACACATATGCATTGGTCAGCCAGATAGGTTCCATAGAGTAGTGACATCAAAGCATTCACAGAAAGCGCAAGCACACCATACCACAAGTGTTGGTCATTGCATAATCATCAGTGCTCGGAGAAAGCTTAACCATACAATCACACCACATCACATGCATTAGTCATAACATAATTAACACAACTACGATCCCTTTGATTCTTTTCTCAGCAATTTTAAACCTATAATTAACGATCTAATCCATTTGTTAGTACACGAGATAATTGCTTGATGCATTGGCAACACCATTGGAATGAGGATTTATAACACTGGGATGAGGGACCTTTTTTCGGTGTAGCATAAGAGTGCGCTATGAATATTTTTTCCGGAACTACAGATATTATGCTTTGCTGTAGTTGTGAATAAGCTTTAACTAAATTTGAATTTTTTTTAATTTTATTCTCCATAGATAAGGGACTTGCATGTCGCCAAAAGAGAAGAAGATATTGGGTTTTATGCAGGTTTTGTTGGTGAGTAGTCATGATCGGCACATGAAATTGTCTATTATGTTGCAATTAATTGTGTAATAAACATTCAGTAGCTTCTAGTTTGCATCCCATGGAATGCCACTGATAAAATTTTCCTGTGGATTGAAGGAGCTTCATTTATGTTTGGAAGAGCCTTAACTTCCTTATTCTGGGGTGTAGTTGCCGATCGATATGGAAGGAAACCTGTTATACTTCTTGGCATCTTCTCTGTGTCAGTAACCCTTATTGTTTTTATTGCTGATCAATGTCAAATAGAAAATTCTTCTGGCAGAATATTTTCTTATTCCCTTGTCAGCATTTTCTTTACTGTCTAATGTTGTTATTTCAGGACCATTTTTAACACACTGTTTGGGCTGAGTACAAGTTACTGGATGGCAATCACAACAAGATTACTTCTTGGGTCACTAAATGGTCTACTTGGCCCAATAAAGGCATGTACAGTTAGATGTATCATTGATTTTGTAGCCTTAGATATAGTTACACTAGTGAATTGTGTGCATCTTTGAAATTACAAACACTCATATTTGACTTTTTTGGCAGGCTTATTCTATAGAAGTTTGTAGACAAGAACATCAAGCTCTTGGGTTATCACTAGTAATATTTCTTCGTCTATTTATTGTTTCAGCAAAGTTGAATGGTCATGCATGTTTCTGAATTATGATTGTTATTTATTTCAGGTGACCACAGCATGGAGCATAGGTTTGATAGTTGGGCCAGCTCTTGGAGGCTTCTTTGCTCAGGTGAATCTTTTATGAAATCATCACTATTATGTCGATGCTTGTGCCAGTATACATGCTCTTATCCCATATCATCTGCTGCTTAATGGCCATATCATTTTAGTACAGAAATTGATTTTTAAATCCAACAACTACAAAAAAATCATAAATATGAAGTACTTTTGTAGAATTATCAGAGGCTGCAATGCCACAGGGGCGTAGAGCAGCTGTTGCATATGCAAACATAAATTTGTAAAGACAATGTGTATAAGTAGGAAAATTATTAATTTTAAAAAAGTATTATTGGCAGTTTTTGAATTAGCAAATAGAAACTATATGCCACATGTTTTTAGATCACACATAAGAGGAGTTAAATGTTAAAGAAAGAATTGCAGAATATTGTTTGAATACTCCAAAGTTTATAAAGTCAAATGTCTTCTTGGGGATAAAGTAAAATGAGCAACAATGGCATGAATCAGATAACACCTGCAGCCACTCAGTCGAGAATTCTGGTAAATGGACACCACGAACAGCACAAAGATAAACAAGACATTCGGCACTATTTGTCCGCCTATTGATATTCAGAACTTGGAATGATTGGAGGAGCATGAATTAATGGTGATGTTAATTCTAGGAAGCTTTACATGCTTCCGGCACCTTTATCAAAATGATTCAATGCTCAAATTGTGGAAAGAAGAAACAGCGTCTCACAACCAACACGAGAGTTTGACAGTTGACTAAGGCACCTCGCATTGCTGGGTTGCTATTTCATTCAACTTGAATGAAACAGAAATTCATAGGAAGCGATTGGAAACTTTTGATGATTGATGAAAGTAAAAGGACAAATGGAAACTTTTGATATCTCAACATATGGTGATTGCTAAAGTGAAATAATCCTGGCTTTCTCATCCAAACAAGCACGGAATCTAATCCCTAGAGAGCCTAGACAGGAACAGAATGTACTAGGTATTGTCGCTCACATGGGTAACCAAATTTAGGTATGAGGCATTATTGTTGTTAAATTGAACTAAACAGACATTTATGAAAAAGGAAAACTTTGCCAAGTTATTGGAAAAACATCGTACCTGCACAATGCATACTCATAGATGTCATTTGCCAATACTACTATCATTGACAAGGCACCATAAAAAAGCTTCTCATCATCTAATAGCAGTCTATCTCAATTCACTTTTGGCTCTTACTACAATTTGCATCCTCTAGTATGTCTCTCACTATCATCAATCTACTAAGACATTCAAACCCATATTTGGACTTCTACTTTGCTCTTGGTATCTCTACTTAAAACAGTTGATGAATTTCTTAATAGTCATTTCTGAAAGCAATTAATTCTCCAAGGAGAATGGATGAACAAAATAGTGATATTTAACTTCTATGTTAAAGATAAGACATAATTTATTCAATTCATGTGATCCTAGAAAGTATATATAGTTGTTCGTAGCGGCCATATTTATGAATCAATAGATGATGAGATAATTTTGTCATAGATCTATTAAAGCAGTTAGCAGCCATACTGGCACATGGCTATCCTAAATGAAAAAGTTTGATAGTTGGTCAAGTTAATGTGTTGATTACCTACATTTACACATCCATTGGCATGTTTGTCATCTGTGATCTCAACTTTTTCTCTAAACTACAATGCTTGAGCATGAATGTTGAAAATGAATGCAACAACTCAATCAATCAAATAATTTTAGGAAAAAATACTTGCATACTGAGAAAAATTACTTGCATAGGAAGCAAACTCATAAATAATATATTAAGAAGTAAGACAAATGTCCAAATTGCATACTGATTTCTGATATTTGACATTCTTCAGAGCCTCAAGATGATATTTTCTCCTATATGTATATCATATATTGACATAGAAAAGGTGTAGATGGTACAAGATTCCCTATATGTTGCAAGTACATGAAGTGTTCAAACATGTGGCAATGTTCATGGATGTGGTACAAATATAGAAATATAAGATGGACGCTTGGCTAGAATAACATCATGAACATCGGAATCCTTGTCTTCTTTTGCAGTAACAGATGCTAAAGCTGGTATTTTATATTTTTCTGTAATTTTTCTTCCAAACCACATATTGTATTTGAACATGGCACTTGCATGTGGCACCATGTTGTGTCATTTGCTAATGTAGTGTTCCCTAGGCACAGTATATACATGTAGTGGGTGAGACTAAGATTGGCTTATATGGGCCTGATGAGTATACTACTAACAACTTCAGCTTAAGCATTTTGGCCAGTAGTTGATAGGCCAAAACGAAGTTGATAGGCTAGTTAACTCATCAGGCCGGGTCGTGACATTTGGTATCAGAGCCGACCTAGTATTCGGGCATGGTGAGGTAGGCTTGAGCAGGAAAGGGCTACCTGTGAATGAAGTCAGAGAACTCATCACAGCGTGGAGCCATTGCTAGGCTATGCCTCACATGCACCATGCTAGGGTCTGATCTGGGCCTTGATAGGGACGTCAAGTCGTTTAAGTTGGGGAGATTGTAACACCCCTAGTTAGTCCAATAGTCCCATATCGGAAGTCGGTGGGACTAAGATTTGCTTATATGGGCCTGATGAGTGTACTACTAATAACTTCAGCTTAAGCATTTTAGCCAGTAGTTGATAGGCCAAAACGAAGTTGATAGGCTAGTTAACCCATCATGCCGGGTCGTGACATAGTGTCTATCCAGAAGCCATGTAGGATTATGTGGCCCCTACTTTACGATCCATAACCAATGGCCCTATGCAACAGATACAGGCTGGTCCCACTGGGAAACATGTTGCATATCTATTTGAAACTATAAAGTAGGACCCTCTCCCTTCTTCCTTTGATGGAGTTGCTAGGGAACAACACATATTTCTTGAAACCCCAGAGGAAGGAAGCTTAGGGACATGTGGTAGCTCCCCATTGGCCCGTACAGCAAGATGTAGGTGCATTCTTCCAGGGGGCCCCAGCATATATAAGGTTGGGGCAAGTGATAAATTTTGCATAGCATTTTTTTTTCGCAGAGTATTGTGTTCTATTACATTTTATTTAGTGCTTTTCTTGCTGTATCAGCCTGCAGAAAAATATCCCGAGATATTTTCCCAAGATTCCTTCTTCGGAAGGTACAAATTCTGCTCCTTTCTAAGTTAAATTTGCTTGTCTTATCCTGTGTTTATATGTTATTTTGTTGGTACAACGTTTTGCAGGTTTCCATACTTCTTGCCATGCCTTTGTATATCACTCTTTGCGGTCTGCGTTCTTATAGGTTCTTTATGGCTTCCGGTAAGTTACCCCAACTTACTGTTCTATCTTGTTCTTTTGAGAGAATAACCTTAATAGTTACTGCAAACTCGTTCATTTTTTTTCTTTTAATTTTTTCTATCATACTTTGTTTGTAAAGTTATTATATTTGATTTTATTAAAAAGCAAAATAAGTCAAAGTCATCTTTTATCCCTCTCTCAACTCTTGTTCATTTACTCTTATGAGTAGATAAACATGGTATCATAGGTGGTGCGCAGGTCCTTGTAGATGAGAGATCTTGAGTTGAGCTCACAGTGAGTAACCATTCCTATCTTAGATCTCTTCTTTTGTTCATTTGGGTTTTGTTCCACCTCTCCAATGTCTGTCCATGTGTGCCCTTGGGTTCATTGTACATGTATTAGAGGGTTTTAACTCTGTTCCTGGGCCATTTTCTATGGGATCAGACTTTTTTGGTAATGTTAAATGAATGACAGATGGATGGAGTAATACCCGTTCTTTCTTTTCTTTTTTTTATCACCGGATTAAATTCCATTCATTAACTACTTAAATCAGCAGAAAGTTTCAGGATTACATGGAGGAGTAACCTCTAGCCATGGCACAAGAGTAAGCAGTACTTACATAATGAAAGAGACATTCACTGATTTTTCTTGAAACTTTCTTTGTTTCTTTGATCCATGGACCAGCAGGCAAGAGACATTCGATATTTAGGGCCTAGATCAGTGTATGTGAATCTCTCTGGTGTTAGCGCATGCGCACACCAATGTCTTTTGCAAACTTAATACCTTCCAGAATAGTCATCATTTCTGGCAGATCAGAATCTCGAACATTTTCTTCATATTTGATTGATCGCATATAAGTTGTACCTGATTATCTCTGATTTTTATGCATAATCCATGTGATCTGCTAGTGGAAATCCAAGCACCATCTTATCAATTGTGTATCCCTTAAACAGGAACTTGCCATCACATATGTGACAACTTAATTTTGGAATTATTATTTCTTAGCTGCTCAAATAAATTAGAACTGAGTCTGTGCATTTTGATTCTTATGCTATAATTTCAGAAAAGAAAATTAGTTTTTACATCAATAGAATTATATTATTCTTATGAACTTGATGGTGATCTCCCCTAAGCACCAATTATTGGTTGTTCAGTTCATCTTCTGTTCTCTCCATTTTTTACTCTTGGATGCTCTAACTTGTTGGTATCTCGAAATTTTTTTTCCTTGCCACATGTTTATGTATCCTCTCCAACAATTTGTTTTTATTGATTTAAATTATAATTTTCTTCCCTTTCAGATAATTTAGTGTGTTTAATTGATTTACTTGCTATACTCTGAGTACTAGCATGAAACTAACTCATTTATTTGTCAATCTGATATATATCCCTGATATAATTATGTAGGAGACATTGCATAAGCACGATTCAAAAAAAATGGGAGAAACAACAATTGAAGATGTGGAGACTCCATATAGCTCTGATTCAAAAGGACATACCGATAAGGATGAAGAAAGTGATACACAACCAAAGGCAAACCTATTCAGGAATTGGCCATTGATGTCATCCGTCGTTGTTTATTGTATATTTTCCCTTCACGACATGGCTTACACTGAGGTGATATATTCCTTTGAGCATTTTCTTGCCAAATTTTTAATAAGATTAGACAGTTTTATTTTACTATCTTGTGACATTATCTTGTCATGAATTTCTTTTGTGTGCAAATCTAAATGTTAGATAGTAGGATTCATGGATAGCTCATGTTTACCTTAGTTTGTTTCCTACCCAAAATTTGCTTGAAGCCTGATGGCAAAGTCTCTTGTTACAGAAGCGAGTTCCATAAATAACCATTTGTATTTGTAAATTTGGAGACAATCCTGTCATTGATTCTTGTTAGTGTGAGCAATCAATAATTTGTTTTCACTTTCAGGAACTTGTTGGTTCATCAGTTGAAACATGATTTATTTTAGTTTATCCAACAATAGGAGAAGAATGTATTTTTGTTAGCAGTGTTTTAATGTCATTATCAAAGAAAAGAAAACACCTGACATCAGCCTTTCTATGCTGATACCAAATCTTTTATCAAGGCAACTTGGCAAGTTGTGTTTCCTAAAAACCAGTAGTGGCATTTGGTGAATCAGAATATTTGCTTTGTTCATGTAGGAAGATTTATTTTTTACATTGTTGTCTGCCCTTGAATAATAAGCAAGCTGAAACTTATGAGTCAGTGACTTGTTTGCAATTGGAAGCACTTGCCATGACCTGAACTGAAAGACCCACCAGCCCATACAATGGACCTTTAATCATGTGGCTTGAAATTCTTTATTCTTAGGCACTGGTTGGTTATTCATCTAGCCCTGGATGCTAATATGATCATTATATACTTTCATTGTGAGACTAATCTGGAGCGGAACATCACAATCTTCCTCACCCAATTGCTTGACATCGGTCTAATTTCTAGCACGCTGCATGTGAGAATCATTCCCTAATTTGTGGCTGTAGAGGCCCATGGCCTAGTGGTAGCATTATGTATCTCTTGCACAATCCATAGGTAGCTTTTTCTTAATTGGACTACTTATTGCACATATCTAGTTCTCGGTTTCCTCTGATGCCAGCTGTTGTGACAGCTTGAGATACCTTCTAGCCAGGTATTTTCTTGGTTAAATGAGCCATTGATCATGATACCCAAAGTTAGAATTGTTGGTCCATCTAACTCTATCTGCTAGCAAATCTATCATCTATTTTCAGTGTCAGAGAAATTAGGTCATTGCAACTTGCAGAATATATATCTCAAAGACACAAGCCATGAAGTTGAACAAAGATGCATCATATGCATAGAGGATAATGGTGTATAACCTGTGGGCAAAGAACACTTGGGGTTCCCAAGAAGTACAGTTCTAGATTATCTAGAGAAGATAATTTCATTAAAAATATGAATATTATGTAAAGACATCTGTATGTTTGTCTGTCAATCTATCCATCTCTGTGTATGCGTATAATATTTTATACATGCATGTGCACTCTAGAATCTTTTAATCTAGTTACAAATGATGAGTATATCTCTATTGTGGAATAAATGGCTATTTGTCATGTTGTGATGGTATGTGCTTTGTGAGATGTTGATTGCAAAGCTAAAATAATTTGATTCTGAAATTTTCTTCCTCCTGCTTCTGGGTATGTGCTTTGTATGTTTCTTGTTCTAACATTAGGGATTTTATTGAGTTGTATAAGGTATCTTCTTTCTGATCTAATTTAGTATGATTTTTGTGGGGCTCTATAACTTTACTGCTTTATTTTATTTTTGGCGTACGTGTAACTTTTGCCTTGTGATGTTTGTCATGGTGTCACCTCTAATTGCTAAACCATTTTTAGATATTCTCTTTATGGGCCGTTAGTGACAAAAGCTATGGGGGATTGAGCTTTTCATCTCAAGATGTTGGTGAGGTGCTTTCTATTTCAGGTACATGTGAATACGGTGCCTTTTGTTTGAGCTAAAATTTGAGTTTTATGATTATTGTAATTCTATGACAAAGAATTCACCTGAAATGTGAAATGATAGAAACAAATGATTTTTATGATTCCTAATCTGATTGGAAATTATAGGATTGTGAGATGAAATTCTTAATCTGATTGGTATTTTGTAAGTACAAAGATCTGTCTCATGGTCGTTTAGAAAGCAAATGGCAAACAACAATACCCCAGAGCCAATGGAAATGTTTGTTAGCCATATTAAATAAATGCGAGAAATAGTATGGAAGAAGAGCTCACCTCTCTGATAAAACACTAGTAAAACAAAAAGGGCATGCAAGGTCCAACTTATATATGCTCATGACTTGGTCTGGATCCTATGGTGATGGAAAAACAAATGGATATTAGAAATGATGACCATCATGTGTAATTTCCACCCAGGAGTGTGTGGGGATTAGGATTGGCTCTATTGTAATCCCTTGTTGAAATGGTACTTGTCATCTTATGGTGATTGTTTAACATTGTGTTGATCAAATATATTATGGTGATTATCATCTCTTCTTACCTTCCTAAACGTCTTATTGTTCACAGTTTAAGAATTTTTCTTCCAGATGGTATCTTGATATGATAATTGATGATAGACAATTTTTAGTGCTAAAATAAAATTTTTATTATGTTAATGAAGTTTTAATTTTTGTCATCAAGTTCTCTCTTTCATAATTTTGGAACATGATGTCTGAAAATGTATTAATCTTCTAGGTTTTGGTCTTCTTGTGTTCCAAATTCTTCTTTATCCTCGAATTGAGAAACTCCTAGGACCCGTCAGCTCACTGCGTGTTGCTTCAGTAAGAACTAATTTTGTCATCCATTAGTAAAAAAGTTGGCATTTGTGTTCTTCTTTAATCCATATTGTTTTGCAATATGCAGGTTTTAACTATACCTTTGCTTGCTGCTTATCCCTTCATGTCGAAGCTATCAGGACTTCAACTCACTTTAATAGTGAATTGTGCATCCTTGCTAAAGAATGTTCTTTCAGTGAGTATAGTATAAGCAGATCAATGAAAAAAAATTCTCATACTTACACTAGGAAAGAATTTTGGAAACACTTGTCATATTGTTTCTTCATAGATTTGTTCTTAGCGAATAGCAGATGCAATCATGCAAGAATGTTCTTTTATTAACATCTTGATCATATCATTATATCTAAATTAGTTCAGAGAACTTGCACTTTGTGTTACATGATACATAAGTTTTAAAGTCTGGCTGCTATCTTATGCTTGCCAAAGACTACGAGAGCAACTGGGGTTGAACCCAGTCCATGGCACTGCTGTCGATATGGGGTTTAGTATGGATCAGTGTATACAGCCTCATCTCTATACTGGAGATTATGTTTCCAAGAATCAAACCTTGATCTCCTAAGTCACACTGGAGCAATGTTATTGTTATACTAACTCCCGTCAACGTGGGCACTAGGGATCATCATATTTCAGAGATTTGAATCTTGGTCTCTCTAATCATAAAGACCAACCTTAACACTATATCAAGGCCTGCCCTAAGGCTATAATAGTAAATATAAAATAAAAGTAAATGAATTTAAATATACAAAATTTTGAAGGCTATGTCTGTAGTCTCTAGAATCATGTTCCCCATTCTATTTGAAGAAGATTGATAACGAGAATATTAATGAAAATATATCTCCATGCATCAAAACTTCTAAGTTTATTTAGAAGACTACGGTATAATATTTGAGACTTCTCTATATCAGGTCTCATTGCCTATTGCATGTGGCCAACTCTCTTTGATAGTCTAGGTCCATTTTGGGGACCATATTAATGATCACAATTTGTGCTTACAAAAGTTAGGCTTGTTCAACTCTCTGGCTAGCACACCATCAGCAGTGCATGAGGACAGACATATATATTATATACTCACTTCCCATGTTGATCTTTGAAATTGCACATAATTCTTTTAGCTACAGGATAAATTTTGATGAACTTCTATGGATGACAAATTGCATTTCATTTCCTAGCTTTGTAGTTAAATTTGTAATAAGATAGTTGCATTTGTCTCTGATGTTTTTCATAAAATTTTCTTTTCTGATCAGGTGATGATCGTAATTGGATTGTTCATTTTGCAAAACAATGCTGTGGTAATATGTCTTAGTTAATTTGTCTTTTTTTTCCTAAATTATGGTTTGTAAATTTCTTCTTGCTAGTCTTCCAACGTAACCCATTGGTCCCAGCATCACATTGAAGCACTTATTTGAATGTTAAACAATAATCTCACATCAATATAATTTATGGCAGTCTCAAGAACAAAGAGGAGCTGCAAATGGCATAGCTATGACTGCAATGTCTTTTTTTAAAGCAATTGCTCCAGCAGCTGGTGGTGCTATGTAAGTAATGTAATCTTTCTAGAAGCTTCTTGATGATTTGCAAGTCTAAGCTTCCAATGAAAAGCTGTTTTAGATCATGCTCTAGTAATATTTTGTTAAAGTGCCCTGTGGGTTAGCATAACTTTTTATTTGTAGAACATCCACAATAAGAACCACGGGCACGTCAGGTTTAATACATTTTCTAATGATTGCTGGCTTTCCTAAATTAATGTCTCCAAATCAACAACTAAATATAGTGGCTTAAGGTCATATGCATTTGTGACATTGTGACTACCACGTATTTTTATACAATTTACACTCGGAAAAGAAAGGAGAACCCAAAATGTGTCTGACTTAATTTTAATCCATAAATTTAAAGAATAGTGATAGTGAGAAATCTTGATTTTTTCAATATTTTAAGATATGATAAGGATCTGAATGGATGTCCTCTCCTGAGTTTCATGGAATTTAGTTGGTTATCATGTATAATGACATCTATAAATCATTTATGGATCAATGGTTAAAAGCATCCTTTCTCTCTCTATGTATCTTTTGCACCAGAACATAAATATGGTATACAGAATTCTGTATTCCAGGTCATTCAAACCAGCATTATCTCATATATCATGATATTCTGGCCATTACATGAAAGCAAGGACACCACAAAAAAAAAGTTATGCTAATTTCTTCTTTTCCTTTCTTAGTTGTGATTGCCCTCTTGAACTCGATGAAAGAAAGAACATGAGAATGCCCAGTCTGATGCATTTAGTACTGATCTAAAAAAAAGAACAAAAAAACCAATGTAAACCAGTTTTTCCCAAAGATCAGTCAGCTTTCTGACTGATTTAGGCCGTAGTTGGTTGAAACCAACCAAATTAAAGCATCTTATGGACTATTTATGTGGGGTCTGCTCTACACTGTACAGGTTGATTTCCAAATGGTTCAAAGTTGTACATATATGTGCCACCTGTACTGACTTTGATATTTCCACCCATCCCAAGATCATTAGCAAACTTTTTAAATTCCATTAATCTGGGTGAACTAGTGTGGATTGCCAAAATGATTCATATTACCTTACTGGTAAGTTAGTTGCTAATTCCATATTTTAGTTATGAGGACCTTAGCTTGCAAGTATCACAATAAGATAACTGAGAAGCATGAAAGATTTAGTTGAATAAACTTGCTAATTCCATTCACAAGTGGTGGTCAATTTTGATCTTACCAAATAGATGCATAACATTCATGACTCTAATTACCAACAACTCGATAGAATTGTTTTGTTTCTTTTCTGTTTTTGCTTCAGTCTATAAATAATATCTGCATGAATCACTTTCTGTTTCATGATTAATCACTTTCATATCTTTTTGCTTTACTTATATCAGTTATTCTTTGATTGCAGCTTTTCCTGGGCACAAAAGCGCCAACATGCTTCCTTCTTTCCAGGTAAGCTTTCAGTAGCCACCATAATATTGCAGTACCCTTCTTTTCTTTGTTCTCAATCACTCACAAATTTTAATTATACCTAGTGCCATGTCCTTGAATATATATATACATATACATATATATATACATATATATAAATATATATAGATATATATATATATATATATATATATATATATACATATATATATATATATATATATATATATATATATATATATACACACGCACACACACACACATAAGCACACACACACCCCCACTGATCTATGTAATTTTAGTACCAATCTTTAATTAGACCAATAAATATCAGACCATACCAATTGGTACAATTGATTGTTGTCGGACTTCGTCATCTTAACAATATAAGTTGATTTATTCTCCTCTTCATATTAAGATTTCTCTTGCAGTTTTAGTATCGACAACTCCTGGTAAGGTTCTAGACTACCTTGTAGCAGGGCACTTTGCTTGATCTCCCAGAATATATTCCAGCCTCACTCTTCCGTGGCTGATTTCAATTCTGCAATAACTTCACTTATTTTTGTGGTATTCCTCATTCATGTTGTTTGTTTCCCTAATTACGTCGGTTGTAATTTCATTTTGCAGGTGATCAAATGGTCTTCTTCATCTTGAACATGGTTGAGCTGATGGGTCTTCTCTTCTCCTTCAAACCTTTTCTAATTCAACCCAGCAAGTAGAAGAGTATATGTACCATTGCTATTTCAGGCGTGATGCGTATATGTGGATCTGGGGCTGACTACGTTCCTTGAACCACGGAATCCACAATTTTGATCTTCTTTCATCCTCCTCTCTTATGTGCTTCAAATCATCATGTGATGTAATCTGTCGTCTCGTTCAGTTCATGTATGCTAATGTACTGCAGTGAAAATAGATTCAAGTATTTTGGAGAAGCCATCAATTGTACAAGGATGACTACATAATGAAACTATTCTTACCTACAAATTGGGAGGGTGACGAGCTGTAAATTGAATCTATTTACTTAACTCCCTTCACTTTCTCATGTGCAACTTGGCAACTTGATTTCAGGATATAAGATTCCGTATAGAGCAAGTACTATTTCCCCCTGATATTTATGTGCATTATTCATGGTTCCTATGATAATAATCTTCCTATGATTTATGTTTATGACTCTTTATAGTTATAATCTTATGGTAAATTAAATGTATTGGCATCTTCATAAAAATAAATATTAGGATTTTTTTTTTTTTTTGAGAGAGAGGGACGCCATTGTTAACATGCATACCTTTAAATTTTATTTTATTGAATAGTTGTATTTTATTATTATTATTGTGAAAAAGCAGCATTATGCATAGCCAACGGATATCCGAAGGCACATGAACCCGATGGCTTAGGAGGGGAACTATTAATTACCACACGCTCGCCAAAAATCTAACCTCTTGGTTCGAATCCAGCATGGCCAACGCTCGAAGGATCAGCGTCGGACTCCAACCCCAACCAGTCTCCGATTCCCCACCTCCTCCCCCGCCGCCGCTTTCCTCTCCATCCCCTTCGCCCGCCGCCGCTGCCGCCGCCGTCTCCTCCGTCGCCGTCTTCTTGAAGCGGCCCTCCGCCTTCCCTCTGCTGCTCTCCGTCTTCGTCCTCCTCACCTGGGTCTTCCTCCGGCTCGAGCACCCGGCGGCGGCCGGCCTCCGCTCCTCCCTCTCCTCAGGCTTGTCCTCGTCTTCTTCTCGATCCGGGACAGGGCCGGTCGATGGGGCCGATTCGGATGCCAACCTCGTGAGATTTAGCGCCGTGGAGTTCCCCTCGAAGATCGCTAGGGATTGGCGGGGGTGGCTGATGGACCCCGTTACCGCTGCTCGAGAGGCTCGACTGCCTGGTTAGTCTTGGCGGATTCCTCCATTTTGTGTTTTTGATTTGATTTTGGTTGTGTATTCTAATGGTTAGTGTCGTTCGTGCTTAATACATATGCTATTTTCTACTCTAACACGACATATATGTCAATGTTGGGGTTTTCTCTCTTCTTTGGTAGAACATATAAAGGGCTTTTGTTTTAATTTCCCGGGATGCCAAGAACTTTGTTGGTCCTCTAAATATACCGATCGAGATGTTTGTCCGCTCTGTGGTAGTGAAGATAGTCAGTCATGTTGGGCACGTTAAATTCTTGATCTTGAAATGTTTTTGCATCTTTTTTGTTTCTGACCGTTTGGTTCTTTTAAGAACTGATTCCAAACTTCACTTTGGAGGATGTGGAATCGTAATGCTTATGAACATGTCTTTGGAGCATACTATATTCTTTGGGAGGTAGGAGGAGCTTTTGACAAAGATACTTGCAAGATGGAGGTTCTTCCGACATCACCTTCTTTGATGTTCCTTAGCTTCTTTGACATTGTATTCTGAACTATTTCTAGGAAATCTGTCAGCCTGTTATGCAGTCTGAACTATTCTTATGGAACTCTGTTGGTGGTTCCACCAAACCAGCTTTGTTCTTTGATGATCTATTTTCATATAATTTGACAAAGAAAAATTTTGGTGATTTTCTGCAATTACTTTTAGCACAATGATCATGATACATCTTTTGGATTATATTATTGATAACTTTTTTGCTTTACCATGGGTTATGAAGTATCATTCAAGTTTATAAGGTAGGTACACATTGAAGACCAAAAATATTTTATGTGATAGGAAGATTGAAAGTTTATCAGCGTTAGTTTGCGACTGTCACCGCTAGTTCACCAATTGCTTACGTTAATGATTATGCATTGTTAATTCTTTTCTCACTTGCAGCAAGAAGCATTTATATCCTTTCTCTCTTAGTCTTTTCTGGTAATGAGTATGCTGCAGAAATAATAGCAAGCAATTGTATACTTCCTTTTTTTTTCAATATCAAATACAATCTCTAACTTGTTAGTTCTTAAACCAACCTATTGGTGTAGCCTCCTTGTATGATTATGAGGTTAGGATGTCTTTGACATAATTTTCTCTTGTTCTTGCTCTTTCCACGACTTACCGAGCCATGAGAAAGAAGAGCTACAAGATAACGGCAGCAAGGGAGAATGCAAAAAATTTTCGATGCTGTAGCCCACAGTGTTTGTTATTTAGGCCTGTAATTGAATCATTGAAGTTGAGCTATATATATTTCACATGCAAAAACTTTGAAGGTTGAGTGTCTGTTGCATCCAGAGATTTCTTTTCTGGACTCTTGGGCCAAGTGGCCACCAAAATATTTGAGAGTACAAGAAGAAATCGGCATGGTTGCTCTGCCAAATAGCACCAAGGTATTTGTTGTGCTTAATCAAAGTACAAAAACGATTTTAATATCTTCAGTGTGAGTAAGATGGCCTAGAACCCCTGATCAATCGTGCTATTGCTGGAGATTAATATATCAATAAGTCTGTTGTGTGGCTAGGGCTGAAGGACCAGACTCAACACTTGTGAAGGTTTAGTTGCAGAGCCATTCCTTTGTATTATTTTGTCTATTCTTTGATGAATTCTACTTCTTAGAGCTTCTGGAAACCACTTTCACTAATTCTATCTGACACACCAATAAAGCAGGTAAGGTGCATGAATTATTAGATCACTGATCTAATTGTCACACAGTTTTCATAATCCAACTGAATCTATTTTCAGTATTGCCTAATTTTGTCAACCTTTGATTTATCCAAGAGGTTGCTTTTATGTGAATTACAATAGAGGCCTGGTTAAATCTCGCTTCTGCTGTTCCCACTTCTATGTTGACTTATCTTTTGGTGCTCAAAAAGTTTGAGATGGTTGTTTGTTGTTCCAAAAATCTTTAGTTCTATATGTCTTGATTCTTTACATAACATTGTTCTCTACATCTTTGGTGTTTCTCTGATAACAAATTTCTGGCAAGTTAGCTAAAGTTGTTATGGTATCATTGTTCCTGGTACCATTACTAATGATTAACCAGGGGTTTGTGATCATAATGTCTATCCAGCCATTGTATATAAACTTCTGCAATCATGTAAAAAACTATTCATGTATCTTTTTCTACAGTTCAACAAACCCAAATTAAGATCTCTTTGCCCAAAAAAAATATCATTAGGCTGCTGAAATATGTATCTCGAAATATGGTGTCAAATTCCAATCCTAGTGTGGTTGGTAGAAGGGTGATCCTTCCATTTTGGGAAACGCATATTACTGTTGTTTTCATTTTATATTCACGTGATCATTACACATCTCAATATTTGGAACAATTGTCTTCTGCAACCGTAGCATGAGAACTTCAGATGTTTTGGGTATGTCCTCTGGCATAAACTTCTATGGGAATTTGCATACCACTGCTTCTCAGTTATTTTGGCGGCACTGTTGCTCATAGTTATGAAGACTGTATCAAACCAGCTAGTTTGACCAGAAAAGTGGTTAACCGGCTTTGAAACTAGCCCGGAGCCATTGAATTGTCAGATATGTCAAAAAATGGGACAGGCCCAGTTCTTTAATGAACCTTATGGGAGGGACGGGTTAGTAGAAATCTGTCAGATCTTCAATATACAAAAAAGACAGCAGTACTTTACTTTGTTTAATCAAGTTGAATTATAATCATAGGATAAAGCAATTTTTGTAGTCATAATTAACAGTTAAAAAGGTTTTTTTCACTCATGATTATTGTAGTAGCCACAACTATGCCGTTATTTAGAATACCTGTCTTTATCTTTTTACCTATGAAGCATCAATTCTTGTCAGGAGTTCAAAATTTGATCTTGTAGCTAATACAGCAACTATAATTTTAACACGTGCTCTTTGGGAATCATGAAGCTTTACTCTCTATGTAAGATCTATTCATCTACTTTATTATTTTTGATGGTTTCATCACATGTTTTCTTCTAGTAATGAAATTATAATCAACAAGTTTATAGGATGTTATATCTGGGTATTTGTACTGAATTACAGGAAGAGCATCAAAGTGTGCTTCAGTCCATGTGGGTCAGATCCAACCAGGTGGTTTAAGAGGAAATCACCGGCATCATACCTGCAATGAGACGTTCATCATTTGGGGTGCAGACACAAAGTTTAGGGTAATCTTTATTCTTCTATATATTTGTATTCCAAGTTGTATATCAAAATGAATGAACTTGAAAAATTTTGCATATGCAAATTGAAGTCCAATTCTTTTCTCAAACAACCTGTCTTATCCTGATCTTTCGTACAGTTGGAGAACCCTAATGTGAAAGACAAGGGCTATGCAGAAGTCACTATTCGATATGATGAGGTCGCGTTAGCCACAAGTCCAAGTGGAACCGCACATGCCATAATTAATGTCGATCGTGTGCGGTCCACTTTTCTCTTGGGCTGTCAAGACAGTTTAATAAAAAACAATGCATCAACTACTGATTATAATGTGTGGAAAGACGTTTGACATTGCTTTGGCATCTGGCGTATGAGATGTGATGACCTTACATATTGTTTACTGAGCCGAACGGACAAGGGCAATCCTTGCGAGGTTGTGATCCCTTACTCATCGTGATTGCTTAAGATGCCATCCTTGTTTTACATGACTGAATAGTCACCGGAGGCTGCATTTTGCAAGTCTTTGTATTGATGAATGTCCTCCATGTACAGAGAAAAAATACTGCAAGCTCTTCTTTTATACTTGATCCATATATAGGTATTTCTCATATGTCTCTGCAATTTTTTAACTATGCTTGAGATGCTTCTGTTGATATAACTATGACAGAGATCGATGTTATTAGTTGCCACTGACATGTGAGCTTATTTACGCAATATCACTGCATGTTTTTGGAATCTAGTGCATTTAGAGGCTTGACAGTGTGCCTATTTAACCATTGTTGCTTGTTAGCTAAGATCAGAGGTAATTTTGGTGCAGGTTTGGTATTTTGGTCTGAAGAATTGCAGTAGTAAACATGAATGTATCCCTTTCTTTATCACCAATTGTTATGCATGCCAAGTATTGGAAGGGAATACAATTTCTTGACCTACCATTTGTCAATCATGATCCATGAAGATGGCAAACAACAGGTGTTCTGACTTCTTATTCACATTCAAGCAATTTATCTGTCTTGTTTTCATCATGTTCTGCATGATCTCAGTAAATTATTGGGAATTACCGCTGACTTCTTTTCTTTTTTGCTTGTCATTCACATAGACTGCAACTTATTTTTTGTCTATTAGCATATAAATTGCTTCCTGGAAAATCTGTATGCTGTGTGTATGAACTCTGATCCATGTCAGGGGTGAATCACATTGATGTCACATCACCCATGAAACTTTCACGGGTGATCCACGCCTCTCCCCTTCATATGAATAAAAAAGGTATGCTTCCACAATTTCCTCCTTAGTATATATATTTTTATTATATTTGCCTCTTTCTTTCTTCCACGCTTCTACACACACAGCTAATACTTCTTTTTCCTGCTTTCCTCGAGCCATTAGCTGGCATCTTTTCTTTGAAGTCCCAAAAAACATCTTAGCATTGGCGCTGCTTAGTCAAAGAATTACCTAAACAATATTTCATTCTGATCAAGTCTTTTCCTGAATCATCAAATTAATAGATACATATTGTTCCGATCTCTTTTCTTCCTCTGTATTTTTTTAACATAAATAAATAAAGTGTATACTTCAAATTAACTATATGTAATAAAACAACTAAAATATTTTTAGAATATAGAGGTTTGATTAATATTCAAATTTTGATACGAAATTTAATTACACAATATACTATGTGATTTACATTAACTATAATGTCTTGAAGAGATATACATACATATATATATATATACAGGGAAATTAGGAAAAGTAGAGGGATAAATATGTAATTTTGATGAATAATAAAACTATCAATCACGCCGCCTTTACTAATGTCTGTGTGTGTGTGTGTGTCTTTCATACATATATAAATATGCATCCTTCCTCCATTTCCGATCTGCACGCAAATCCTTCGCTTTGCTCCTCTCTCTCCCTCTCTCACTCGCTTTTGCGATCTACTCTAGAGGGGGCAAAAAGGATCAACGATGGCGGAGCAGTTGACGGACGACCAGATCGCGGAGTTCAAGGAGGCCTTCAGCCTCTTCGACAAGGATGGAGACGGTCAGATCCCCCTACTGCCTCTGTCTCTGGATGATCCTCGTTTCTTTGCCGTTGACCTCTTGTCTTTCTCGATCTGGTGATCGGTGGTTTGGTTATGATGGGCCTCTTTCTGATCCATGTGGTCCGCGGAGCGCTTCGATCGTCGGCTGGGTCTCGGGAAATTAGGGTTTTCTTGCTCCGCTCGATTGATCTGTTTGTTTTGGTTCCGCTGATGCCGTCCTTTGCCGCTTTTGCTATGGATTCGTTTGATTTGACATAGATCTTAGTGTTTTGTTCTCGATCTTAATTTTATCGTGTACAGTTCGGTCATCGTGAGAGTGTTCTGATCTTAAATTAGATCATTGTGATCATCTTGTTACGCCGCATCATTTAGTGAACTTAAAGCTGACAAATTGGTAAGATCCATGGCTTGTTGATAGGCTGCAGAGAAGCAACCTTTATCGTGACGTAGGGAGCTGAGGGGATGATTCTTGTTGACTTCCATCCTAAATTATGTTTTGGAATGGAGACGAAATATCCCTTTCTTGTGTTGACAAAGTCATGGTTCTCTTTTATTGGAAGATCATCAACCTGTCTTCGTCACTTACCCTGTGTTAAGAAAAAGGATTCATACACCTAAAACATTGGTCCAGTGATGGACTAGATCCACTTATCAATGGTTGAGTGTTCAAAAACTCATCCGACGTGTTCTTTTAAAAAATTGAGATTCTACACCTTAAACATTGATTTGGTGGTAGTGTATCAAACCCATTTACCAAAGGTTGAAGGGTTAAAACCTCATCTGATATATATTTTTTATACTTAAAACATTGGTCTGATGGTGGTATACCAGATTCATGTACCAAAGGTTGAGAGTTTAAAATAGTATCTGATATATTTTTACACAGAATATTGGTTGGGTAGAGGTGTACCAGACTCATTTACCAAAAGATGAGGGTTCGAGATTTCATTCGACATATTTTTACTCCTTGAACATTGGTCTGATGGTAGTGTCCCAGACCCATTTACCAAAAATTGAGGGTTCAAAACCTCATCCGATATTTTTTTTATATGTTTTGGGAGGGTGCCAACTAGTTTTGCTGGTAAAAACTTTGATAGATTATTGCAAGGATCTGAGCTCGAATCCAGCCTTCGCCACTTATCCTTTGTACAATTATCCTTATCATCTATGGTCCATTTTGCCTTTTTATGATTGTGATCTGTTTTTGTTGGTAATACATGTGCCTTAGTTTATGTGTTTGATTAATTGTCTTTTTTTTGGGCATTTATTTCTTAAGTGTCCTGAAGTTTCAGTTTAAATTTTGACTGATGGGCATTTGATGGTTTCTAACTAAGCATTAAGGAATCAGAAGCTAAATTTTCTTTTCTCTCTTTAGAAACTGTATGATAGATCTAACTATTAAAATACAAATCACACTTGAGTTCAGTTTATTTTATGAATAGCACACATCCAAGATAGAAAAATGATATATGGTGTCTCTCTTTCGCTCAAACCATGATTGTAGAAAATTAGGACCTTCTTACCATCCATATTTGAGAGGTCAAGGGCAGTGGAAGTAGCCTGAGAACCTAAGGAAACCAATATGTTTCTTGAAAAAACTCTTGGTTTTCTATAGGTTTTGGAGGGAAAATTAGTCCATAAAGATTAATCAATTGGAAGAGGAACAGAAGCAAGTGATGTGCATAGGTTGACTTGAACTAATTAGAACTATATTGAATTTCTTCTATTTTTTACAGTTCAGGTAGTTCCTGATTATGACAGTGGTTTTGGGTCAAACTCCATCAAATGTTAGAGCTATATTTGAAGGTCTGAGAGAGATTGCGTTGTTGCAGACAATTTAAATGTCAACCTTGTTCTTTTTTTTAAGAAGATCAAGATTGGTTAATTTGGTTGGCAAGCTGGAACTATTTCTGGATTTTGTTTAGATTTTGGGTATGACTTTATTTCCATGAAATAAAATTGAGGTCCTACTATTTTTTGACCAATATCTGAAAAAACATCTTCATTATTCATTCGTTATCTATCTCGAAATTGTTCCATGATATGATTTTTTCTTGTATTATCATGTCTACTGAATCTAGTTGTGTTCGTATGAACATTTGTTTACTTGGAAATTGGAAACCTCTGTCTGTGATTCTATATTAGTTATTAGTGAAAGTTTGCTGATTTTCTGTTGTCTAAAGTGGTCATTTTAATAGAACAATCACAAATCAGGTAGTGATTCATTAATGCGGTGAATACTTAATAGTTTATTTTAGATCCGGAAACTGTTTGGTGAATAGTTTCCATCCTTTTTGTGAATTTCTTGAGTTCCAAAATTTCTTTCCATTCTTTGATTTCTAGCCTATTATTATCAAACCCATTGCTTAATTCTTGTCATGCTAAAGTTATATTTTTAACATTTATTCGGTCGTAAACCCTTGTAACATAAGTTGGTTTTGGAAGCTGTTTGATGAATAGTTTCTTTCCTTTTTGAGAATTTTTAGGTTAATCTAAACTTCTATCAGTCGTCTGGCTTCTGGCTTTTGATTTTCAACTCCATTGATTAATGTTTCAGGGCTAAAATTGTGTTTAACATTTGTTTTTCACTTGTTGGATACGATTAAAGAATTCATTGTGGTCCTTGAGACTAGAATATGTACTTGTAATTTCCTTGAATTCGTCTCCGCAAATATGGTATTTCAGAAATTATGCCAAGGTAGATCTCATTAATGATGACATGGTTTGTTTTTCGTGAAACTTTGACAGGTTGCATCACGACCAAGGAGCTTGGAACCGTGATGCGATCACTGGGACAGAATCCTACAGAGGCAGAGCTGCAGGACATGATCAATGAGGTTGATGCAGATGGCAATGGAACTATTGATTTTCCAGAGTTCTTAAATCTGATGGCACGCAAGATGAAGGACACCGACTCAGAGGAGGAACTTAGGGAGGCTTTCCGAGTGTTTGACAAGGATCAGAATGGGTTCATCTCGGCAGCTGAGCTTCGTCATGTCATGACCAATCTCGGAGAGAAGCTGACCGATGAGGAGGTCGATGAGATGATTCGTGAAGCTGATGTTGACGGTGATGGTCAGATCAACTATGACGAGTTTGTCAAAGTCATGATGGCCAAGTGAGGATAAATGACTTTCATGTAAAAAAATCTGGACCTTCCTATGGCAGATAAGTAGTGTTATGTAATTTTCTGCACGTCCCGCCTCGTAGGACATAGCTATTTGGTTATCTGTAGTTGTGAGATCCATCGACAATTATTTTCTTCTTGCTTTGTTGACTGTTTTATCTTTGCACCGTCACTACTGTTATTTGATGCTTCCGGTTATCTTGTTTTGAGCTTGAACTTTTATATTGATTGTTCTTTTTAGTATTCTTCTGATCTATTGCAAAACTTGCATTCCTGAACATTTATACTCCAGATTTGATTGGAACTTAATCTGTGGTGCGTAATTTATCCTTTTCTCTTTTTATGTCAGTCTCTTTATCCACTTGACAGTGTTGTGTTCTTGTAGCATAGGTGACACTTCTTTGATTGAAATCATATCGTATTCTTTCTTATCTGTTTGATTAAAATATGTAGGAAGATCTTTCAATGGTGTCCCTTCCGTGTCCACCCACAACAACAATGCTCATCGCCTTGAAATCTCAGGCTTGCACTCATTCCCTGGCTCCTTTTTAGTTCCTTTTGCACTCAATTTAACTCGGTTAAACTGGTTCAGCATTTTTCATTGTTCCTGTGCGTGTGGGCAGTGGGATTAAGCTTTTTTTGTTTTTTTTTGGTGGAAGAAGAGGCATATTCCATGGATTCCTTTTGTTTCTTCAGGGCTTCATTGACTGTGTTACAAAATCCTTCGAACGGAAATCTCTAGTAACAAAGCTGTTGTAGAGCCTGTTGTTGGGCTTTCCATGGCCCTCAACTCACGGTGCCCTACACATTAGGTTTGCCTGTAATCTTACTCCTTGCATAAGAATTATGTAGTCATTCATTACTTACTGGAATGTCTCTGAAGACTCACGGCATGCTTATCCTTGTTTTCCTTTTGTTTTTTCACTACTAATATATTTTTCCTGTTCCTTTTATTTGCTTCTCTTCTCTATGCTTGGTTTTTTATTTCTCCTAAAGAATCTGCTGGAGTAATGATTCTATCTTTCCCGCAGACAAAAATAGGAAGATTGTTCAAAATCAGCTGTTTAATTTATTTTTGCATTTTTTGGGTTTTTTAAGTCTGTATTCGTGCATGATGGCTGTTCAAGGCTACGACTGCTCTGTTTTTGGACTTCTCATTCGCATTGACATCTACTCGTGGCCGATTGGTGAAGTCACATCAACATGAAATGTCAATGCATTCGTTTGACGTTTTGTTAGATTCGTAAAAATAATTTTCTGCATCCATTCTGATGACCTCTTCTCCCGCCCCTCATCGCATGATTGAGATGTATAGTCTTGTTCGTCATGCTCTTTCCAGTCTTTAAAGTCAAACTCTTTCCCTTTCCTAATGTGCCTCGCTTTTAGTCTTTTTCTGTTCTTTATACGTTTAACAAACCTTATTTGGTCTATGATTGAGCCAGAAAGGGGTTCGATGCAACATCTAAACACAATTATTTGGGTGCTGTAAAAAATATTATGCTTGCATTTATCATTGCAATGAATTTGGAGATAGATGTATCTCCTAGTCTGAAAAGATCAATATGCACAGCCATACAAACACACCAAAAAAAAAAAGATCAATGTATGCAACCATTTCCAGAGGTTTCTGTGACTCCAATACCCATCCTCTTTTGACCTATGCATCAAGAAATCACTGATGATTAATCTACATTTCCAAAGAGCATCACCACTTAGAATCACAAAGGTGAGCTCGTACCTTTAAATTGGATCAGAAAGCCTATGCAATTCCATGAAGCTAAGACTTGAATCCATCAAATGGGAGCACAAAGGAGTTTATTGTTTCTGCAACTAAAGTCCTTGCACCATTTCAAATGAAATTAAAAGAGGTAGCTCCTTCCCAACATTAACACAATGGCTACTGGCTCAACGCAATAAAAGAATTGCAAAGAGAAACATGGCAGCTATCATCACACAGGAGGACTAGGAAAACCGAAGAAGAAATCACATAGCAGAACAGCCCATGACGGAATAGAGATGATGCTCATGTGTTGTTCTTACTCTGGGCTTCTTGGTCTTTCACATCCTCCTCAGGTATCCAAACCACATCCTTGAGGCTGTTGGAGAGACTCTTATAGAACTGCAGAGAAAAATTTGTTCACCAATCAGCCAAGCTGCTCAAAAGAACAGCACAAAAGACATTATTGCATATGAACAATAACTGTGTTTGATGTTGGTCAGCCAGATTTTGGCAACTTTTTCCTGAAGCTTGAGTGTATTCAACAAGCATAGGAGAGTCAGGATGTGATACGAGGAGAAGCAACTTTTAAGCTAGGTAAGTTTCGCGCCGTTTTCGGTTCATAATGTTGCAGAGAATTGTAACAGGTTGATAGGAATCACAGTGTTTGCATGCTACATCTATGTAGGTTCTGTTTTAATGCTCAAACTGTGCAGAATGTGAGGTGAATTTTATGTGTATTTTTCAGGTCTTTTTTATCTGCATTACTATTATATATATGCAAATATGATCATAGCGATACAGAAGCTTTTAGTGAATCTTAGAATGGGCTAGTTATTCTTACTAAGAGAAGCATTTTGTTATGGTCCATAAACCACCATAGGTTTATCATCTTGTGAAGGTTGTACGTTCATGGTAGTTCTGATAAAGATTCGTGCCGCATGTCGTCAGTGGTGTTTTGATCAGCCACCACTAGTAAGTAGATTTAACTTGGGAACTTCATTTTCTTTTCAAGAAACAAGCTCGTGCTAATCATGGAGAGGATGCAGTCACCGAGCAAGGATGGTTCCTAATTAATGCTCTTAGCATCAGTATTTTTGTGTCATTACCTCTTCATTGTTTTGTCAACCAGAAGGCTCAAACAAAATGAGTGTGGATGTCAATGGCCAAAGGAGTAGATAAAGTTTGCCTTGGTACCTTATGGAATTCCAGAGTGTCTCCTTTAGCTTTTCGTACCTCAACCATGTGCAGAGATGGAGCCACTTGAAATACCTGTGAATTCATGCAGCGAGCATTAGCAAGAAGGAATCCAGTAGTCCCTCGGCAAAAGAACACCATGCATCTCTTGGGGTACCTCAGTAGCAACTTTGAGATTCCCCTTCCTCCCAGCTTTTACATTTTCCAGCCTCATCTGAACAAGCAATGTAGAATTCAATTCCAAGGTAGTATTTGGCTCAAAATACGATCTTGTTATGAACAAAGTTTATTCAGAAGATTACTAATATGATCCCAAAGTCGTAGATATGAATGACTCACCTTGTAGTTCTTTTTCTGAACATCAAACCCAAGAGGCTTTGCAGCTTCTTCAATCTTACTGATGATTTCATTGGCTGGACATGTTGATGTGAATCTTGTTTCCCTCTTGAATTCCTGTTGCATAGAGGAACTGCAAATGAAGCCATAAAGTCTAACACAATCATAGACTGACCAAGGTTTGCAATTTCGTGTCTAAGACCAATACCATAACGATCGGTACTGATTTTTTTTTTTTTTAAAAAGAAAATCTGAAAAACAAAATATAAACTGCATGGTACAGGACTTATATCATCCTCTACAGGCTAGTAAAGCCCTTATACTGGGTGTACCATCCAATTTACCCTATTTTGCGTAAAGATAAACCATCGGATTAGATCACGGATCTTGACTGACCCCATTTATGATACATTGTGGTCAGGGATAAAGAACAAGAAGCTTGACAAATAAGCTGCAACACCAGAAGCATGCCAATGAACTAAAGTCCAACATGTTAACCTGTTCAGTGTCGAACAAATTGCCAAGATCAAGCCCCTTTGACATCGAGATCAGCTCAAAGGCGTTCATAGTTGTTGGCTGCTCTTCCTTCTTCTCTGTTACATGATGTTCCTGCAACAGAACACAAATGTGCTTCATATGGCAGATGGCTTTGACCAAATACAACAAGAAAACTTGTAGTAGAACTATCGGACAAGCTTGTCTTTGACTCACTTCTGCATCCTTGAACACGGCATCCACATCATCCAAGCTCGTGTCATACTTCTCCTCGAATACTGGAGGCTTGTAACCTTTCTTGAACCAGTCATCCTCCAATATCTCTGGAATAGTTACACGCTGTGGATGAAACAAGATCATGCAACTAAAGTTAAAACTCAGATTGCACACGGTAAAATCTAACACATTCATAATCTACAGCCATGGGAGGTCAAATCTAGTGTCTTAGACCTTTCATGTTGTGGTTTGTGAAGAATCACTTACTGTCATTGGATTTGGGTCCAGGATTCTTGCCAACAGTCTCATGGCACCAAAAGAAAGCCAAGGTGGGCATGTAAAGTCAGCAGCTGAAATCTGCATGTCAAATGAGTGTTCACATCCTATGCAATGTGATGCAGAAGCTCTATGTGACAGTGATAATGCTCACTTTATTGTACAAGATCATGAGATTAGAATCCTCGAAAGGCAAGTACCCTGCTAGTAGAACAAATAGGATGACTCCACATGACCACAAATCTGCGGTTGCTCCATCATAGCCTCTGTCATTGAGAACCTGATGACACAAAACAAGTTCATTTTGAGTCAAACATGGTTTATGTATATTGATGTATCAGAAAACATTGTTATCAGACAGTCATTATCACCTCCGGAGCAACATAATTTGGAGTGCCACAAGTAGTATGAAACAAACCATCATCCTGGGAAGAAACACCATTGAGATCAGAAGGTCAATGATCAGTCTCAGGAACTAATAACAGCAAAGATGTATCAGAGGCTGTACTCAAGGAATTGAGCTTATCAGAGTTCTTGGATCCTGCTTCTATGAAGTCTAGGAATTTAGGACCACAAAATTAGTTAGCGCGAGAGCAAAATTCTGCTGAATGCACTGACACGTGTTTTAATGTCATTTTCTCAACATAAGTATGATGGATCTTAAACTGATAACTCGAGCAAACTGATAAAGTTTTGCATGTTCGCCAAACCAAAACCAAAGGAATAGTGCACAAAAAATTGTACATTAAACTATGTATATGGCCATCTCAAATAAGGTACGTCATACCAAATTCAACAATTTTAATGATTTTATATTGTTAATCAAATTGAAGCATGCTTTACTGTTAAAAGTGCTGTTTTTTATGTTAACCAGACACAGAAATAAGAGAGCTTTGGAACAATTGATTTTTATTTCTCAGCTTTTGTCTTATTTTTGTATATCATTCATATTCACAGGATTCGATCTTCCTTTCAGAACCCACTGATTTTGAATCGGTAGGATTGAGGGCTTAATCCTACTTATAAGATACAAACTCAACTCTACATAGGTAAAGAATGCATAGCGATCATTGTAGATCTGCAGTGCATGGTTAATCTTCCACACAAATGCTTTTCCAAAATATAAATATCACTTGGTTTATAGAAGATGTTGTTGTTGCTTTGATCAAATTGAACTACATGAAGATGAACATGTGAAAAGCTTCTGATTTCTTTGCAATAATCACAAATTAGAACATCATCAAGAAATTATCAACTGATTACTATGCGATTACCCTGACTTGCTGAGATAGAGCACTTAATCCAAAGTCTGAAACTTTCAGGTTACCATAAGCATCAAGTAGTAAGTTTTCTGGCTGCACAAATGCATTTAAGTAAATCACTAATGTTCAAAGCCTTGAGCAGTTTAACATCATAAGGGCATCTAGGATCACGTAGTTTACTTTGAGATCTCGGTGGTAGACTCCCCTGCTATGGCAGTAATCAACAGCATTAATTAGTTGTTGGAAATATCGACGTGCCTCATCCTCCCTCATGCGACCGTGGTTTGCCTTCAAGATTTGATTTTTAAGGAGCATTAGTGGAGAAGAAAATGGTGGCAAACATAACAGAGACTAGAAGTAAGAAATATGTAAATGTGTATATATGTGTGTACACTGTGTATGTTTATATATGCAGTATACGTAAAACTATATTTGTGAAAGATGATTAATCGATGCATATGCATGTCATAATATCTTGAGAAGAAATTTCTCTTAAATGTGCATCAAATTTAGATCTTACTATTTTGTCAAAGAGCTCTCCCCCGGTAACAAATTCAAGTACAATGAAGATCTTTGTTTTGCTCCCCATCACCTGAAATTAGAGAAGCACTCATTGGCGAAGAAGAGTGATGTACCAACACATACAAAAATAGATATCAACAGAAAATACTGAGTAAAATTTTCTTCAAAATATACTGCATAAGTTCAAACTTGTCTCAGCTTCAGCTATGTCAAATTATTAGAAAAGGCAATAGTGCCATGGTAGACATAGTTAACGAACATAGCATGAAAGGACAAGGCAGGCACAATCACAATATCTATACAATGCCAAACAACTCGAAAGATCTTCATGGCTCAATTGCTTCTTTTTTGTGGCACACTTGCCCATTGGAAATCATGTGCAAACTTGAATCTTATCGGTATCGAGAGATGAAATGTGGGTTTAGACCTCAGTATTTTAAATGTTGGTTATTGATCAGAATACATTGAGATGTCACCAAATCAATGCAGCTTAGTCATGAAATAAAATAGGATAAAAAACAGACAAAACTTCAAGCTCAGTGACATGTTATCTTTGGCAAGAACATATCATTTAGTCAGAGTTGTTATCTGTTTATTTTCTTATACTTGGCATAAGACTACCAAATGTCATGTAAAAGACTTTGAAAACAACCTCATATATGCGAACAACATTAGGGTGCTTTATTAACTTCATCGTGGCAATTTCACGCTTAATCTGCAAAAAGAATTAGATATCAGCAAAAAGGTGATTTTGGAGATAAAGAAACAAAGTATATCAGCAAATGAGAATATTTATTTTTCTTTTTGAGCTACTTTAGGAGCGAAAGCAAACAAAATTTTTCATAAGTGAGAAAGGTACAACATTGATCCTACTTTCATTTTTATGAATTTATGCAGTAAGACTCACCTACTTCTTAAATTAGCACAAAAGCTTGTATCAACAGTTGAGGATATCAAGTTGCTAGGAGTTATTCTTTTTTCATTCTATTTAAGTTCCAAGGAGTTATTCATCTTTCGTTCTCAATGAGCAAGTTAAATTGGAGGAATACATGGATTCATCAGCTCTCTATTGCTTTTGGCATTTAAATCTCAAAGTCAGCAAACTTTGACAGCATTTGATATAGGAGACGGAATAAGCATTTGATCACATATTAATAAGAAACTAAGCAAGTTTAAGGAATAAGAAAAGCTGCATTGAAGTAAAATTTTTTGCAGAAACTTAGAAAGGACCTGTTCAACCAGCTTGTGCTTGAGAACCTTCTCCTTGTCGAGGATCTTGATAGCAACCGGTTCCCCGGTCTCAACGTTCCTCGCAAACTTAACCTTTGCAAATGTTCCTTCCCCAATTGTACGTCCGAGTTCATATTTACCCACTCGACGCTTCACCTTAGTTGTGTTCATTCCTTATTTGATCTCTTCTGGAGTCTTCTTGGTGAGTGGTTAAGAGGTGCTCAGGGAATAAGCTTTCTCCAACCGTGTGTTAGTACCTGATCTCAATTAAAATGGAACTCATATGCTGGAAAAGCTTCAAACGAGAGAAGATAAAGGACCTCGTAGTTGGAAATTCTGAAAACATCTTCTGTTTTCTTCCAGAACTCATATCTAGGTTGTGATGTCTGCATCAAGTATATTACTAATGTTAAGAAGGCACAAAAGGTTTGTCTGATAGAAAGCTTTAACTGCTGGAAGAGGAGAAGAGAAAAGTAAGCCTAGTGCAAAACTATAAATAATTGATTTCTACAAATCCAGCTAAGGTTTTTCTTTTTTCTTCATTTTTACATAAGACAGTCTCAATCTCTTGATCTCAAAGTAGCAGTTTAAAGAGTCTGCACACATGAAATTAAAATGTAGGAGTTGACTTTTTTGGCTACAAGCTTCACCATGCAACCACTTGAGAAGATCCAACATTCTAATCCAAAATTCAATCACATGTTGACCAAGAGACTTGAAATTCTAACTCTTGGAGAAGAGTATTCGAAACTCAATGATACCAAGCTCAAGAAGCAGGAATAGAAATCTTCATAGTTATCAGAAATGAGTATTAAAATATTGAAATCCACATACCAATGTGAAGCTTTCATATTCATAATTTTGTTCGACAGGCATGGCACTCATATAAAGAAGAAAATATCAGCTTCTTGAACAAAGAAATTGTGTTAGAGTCGATTACCGCAAGCTAATAATGCAGTGTATATTATATCAATATTACACCTCTACCAGTTGCCAAAGTTCTCTAGTCAGTTTGGTACTAGAACAACCAGAACACAATCAAACAGATAAAGATGATCAGAAGATCTACCCAAAACAAGTAAATAATAGAAATTCCAGAAAGAGATGATGATAAATACAGAAGAAAGTGGAAGTCCCCCTCATCAGGTTATAAAAATAGGCAGCTACAACAGCAGAAACGTGACAAAAATGTCTGAGACCTTAAGACATTTTATAGCCCCGATAAAAGAGGAAAGAGTAGACAAAGACCAAAACCCACAAAATATATTGAAGCAGCACATGAGAATCAGCCCTTCAAAGAATTCAGATCGAACCAAAGGATGATCACTAAAAGTCGCTCCCATGGAAAAGATTGTATTTGCATTAGCTGATAAAGAAAACATAATGGAAGCACCCCTTTTGCATGAAAATTCCAAATTTATATCATCACATGACGGGTGAAGCAAGAAAGTTTTGATCTTTACGGCTAGTGTTAGCAAGCAACACCAGTTGATCAAGGAGAAAAGCACAAAATATTTGAGGTATCTTTCTGACATGAAAAGCAAATAGCAATAAGCTTAATCAATCAAATATCCACTGTTTCAGCGAGAACAAAGGCAGGCAGAAAGAGGGGCAGGTGGTGGTGGAAGGGGGAAACGCGCCTACTAACTATCCAGAAAGGGAAGAACAGAGGATCCTTGGCCACCTACAGAGAGAACCACGGCAGCTGATCTTTTATTCCACCAATATGATGGCGGCTTTCAGGAGCTCTGCGGGACAAAATAATGGGGCACCAGATCACTGGCGGTAAAACAAGAAGGGAACTGGTTGGTGCAGGTGGTAGAAAGCCAGCACCCGCCCGCGGTAGCAGTGGAACAAGCAGAGGCCAGGAAGGGGGTGAATCCTGCGGCGGTCATCCTCCCACCCCCAGGCAGAGCAAACCATCTTTATTGTCACCATTGCTTCCAGGTCCAGTCATGGGGCCACAGGACCCCATCCCCACCACCACCACCACCACCTTCGACATTTACTGACAAGGCGACAGAGACCTGCGTTCCCTGTGTCACTCTACACCTCACTCCACCTCGTCGTTTGTAGTCTTTTCTCCTGCGTCGTTGCAGTGAGTTCTGGCACGATTCCAGAACAGCGTCATCCGCATGGCTGGCGCCTCTCAACTCCTCTTACCTCTGCCGGTAACAACACGGAGCGCTCAACTGCCCCTCAAAGCTTGATGAGCGTTCTGGTAGCTCAGATTTCTCGGTGGCCACAGCTCATGCAGCCATTTAGGAAGTCCAGCAACCTATGGGTTTGACTATGACGGGTTCCAATCAGTCGCACTGACTGCTAATTGTTTGCCAATGATTTCTTCTCTGTTGACCAAAGCTTTATGAAACAGAAGACTGGGTTTGCTCAAAGCTAAGTAACTACTGATCCAGCGATGGATTTTGTAGGTGTGGGAATGGATTCAGGTATGTTTGTCGTTACTGGATTCATGGCTCAGTAGATCAGATCGTGCACAAAATAAATATCATTTAATGTCAAAGAATAATCATGATGATCTAAGATTTTTTTTACTAGCAATATTATTTTATTATTGGTTGGTATTTATTGGTCCGAACATAAATCGATAGATAGACTCATATTACATATGATCTAATCCGAATAAAAAATATATATGTTTTATTTTTATTCACGAGCCATCTCCATCATCGCGAAGCATCATCTTTTCTTTTTTTTTTTCCTTTCTCTTCGTATAAAAAGTTGGAAGAGATGACATGATACCAATCAATTACTAAAACTTAGATTTTTTTAATAATATAAATTATATATATATATATATATTCACCAAATCATGAACATTCGGGATGAACAGTGACAGTAACATGCTGTCATCAATCAAATTATTTAATGCGCCATGTGAAAAGAAGGGCAATTATAAAATCAAAAGATACCTGTCATTGATTAGTCTTTTAGTGTCACAGGTTTTGGGAGTCAAATTAAATTATCAATAATCAGTACGAAAAGTAGCTCATGATTGCACAGAAGTCTGAAGAAGAAACACAGCATATGGCGTGGAACTCATGGGACATCGTAGAGAGCCCATCCGAACTCTGAAAACCCCAGTAATTAAAAGGAAACACAACCTAAAGAACTTAGAAATCATTTTACCATGTCTGAATCACTTGATTTTGTCGTCATATTTTTCTCTCATCTGTCCAAAATTTGATTCCACCTCACCACCAAAAGTATTGGATGAAAATAAAATAAAAAAAAAATCAAGAAATCTACAATAGCACTCCAATTAGAAAATTCACATGGAATAATCAAATCAAATTCTCCGGTATATATAATAATCATATATAAAGAATAAATAAATCTCTCTTGGGTTAACTCTTACGTCGGTCAATTCTTTTCTTAAAATAACCTCTAAAATATTTTTTTCATCAAAATCTTAAAATACATAGGGTGTTTACAAGCAAATCCTAATCCATTATGTTGAATTCCTTCAAAAAAAAATAAAAAAAAAATACTATCTAAAAAGAACTAGTGGACACTTTGCCTTTGTCGAAGGACTTGATTTTATTGTCATATTTTTGTTTAGATCAGGGCAACTGCAATGATGCAAGTAAGCAGTAATCAGGTCTGACTCTACCTTACCAAAATTTGATTCCATGTCATCAGCAAAAGAACTCCCATTTGGGTGAGGAGATAGGGATGCAGTCTGCCAAGGAAGGCAAACTAAGTTTGAAGGTGACCTTATGCTAAACAAATAAATAGCTGACCAATTAGGCTTCAGTCATGTCACTCATTTGAATTGGGTTAGTATTATGCCTGTCTAAACACATGCTATGCATGGAGCTAAGTGATCAATAGAGTTATTAGATGGACACATCCAACCTAAGTTTTGTGTCATTAGAATATGTTGATATCATGTTCTCCATCTCAAGCTCACCAACTTAGTAGCCATATTTGCATTTGTCTGTTTCCTAAGTACATATTCTTTGATCACTAGGTTACACTATTTGGGTTTGATTGACCTCAAAGGAAGTGATTTATCATTCCAATGGGTGTGGGATTAGGGTAAATCAACACTTCCTTAACATAATAATCATAAGAAGTGATTATATATATATATCATAAATCAAGTTTAATCAACACTTCCTTAACATAATAAAAATATATATTTGGGTAAGAATTTTTTTTCAAAAACAGAAAATTTATTTTATGAGTGTTTGGATCTTCTTGGAGATTGAGAAATATTTTTTTTTGGTTATTTTGGAGAAAGAAGTTTACTTTTTAGGTTGTGTTGTGCTATCAGAGTGTTACATCATTATAATAGATTTCTTATAGTCCTCATTTCTCAGTGATCAGTGGATCTTTTAGTGTTTTAATGCATATTGTCATTTCATTTATTTATGTTATTTATGTCATTTCTATTTATGCCATTGTATTGTTAAATATAATTCTTATATTTATGTTGAGACATTCAGATGATCAGTGCCCTGTTGTTAGTTTAATCAATCTTATTTTTAAAATCATAAAAAATATAATAAATAGATATTTTGATTAAAAATAAAATTAAAGCAAATACACTTTGTGTTATCAATCCATGCTTTGAGAGGTGTCCACCATCACAAACATAAAGGTGTGCTCAATCAAATCAAATCAATCAATCAATCAAACTGGTTTTCCACAGACTGATGAGCTGGAGGTAGCACGTGGCACACCGCCCTATCACCTGCCTTTTGTGGACAGTGAAATGGATTGACTCCTAACGTATCATTGTGAGACTACTGCTAAGATGAAAAAGATTACAACTACATGAAAGCTGCATATGTCCTGAAACTTTGCAGTTTAATCATCATCTAACCATGTAGTCAAAAAATATTATATATGCATATGTGCTCAAACTTTACAGTTTAATTATCATCTAACCATGTAGTCAAAATATATGACATATATATATATATATATATTATTTTTTTTGACTACATGGTTAAATGATAACTAAACTGCAAAGTTTCAGTACATATGCAGCTTTCATGGACTTACAAGCTGAAAGCTGCATATGTGCTGAAACTTTGCAGTTTAGTTATCATTTAATCATGGAGTCAAAAGATATTATATATATATATATATATGACTTCAGCAACACAAAGTTTAGATTTTTAGTTGTTTATTTGATTCAAATGACAAAGTTTTCGGTTTAAATAATATTATGAGATCTAAAATATAGGTCTGATAATAACATATTGGTTCCATCCATAGATTCGAAATCTCATCTTATCAAATCTTACTCAAAAGATATTAGTCTATTGATATTATATATCATATTAACAATTGAATGTAGATATGATGATGATGGATTATACTTACTTATCAAAAATATAGAATATTGGTCAAATAATAATATGTCAATCCATTTTTTAATGGATGAGGACCCAAAATATTATCAGATAAATATATATGTATAATATGAATACAGTGAGTATATTATTTATTTATAATATATTTTAAATATATTCTAACTTATTAATGGGAAAAATGATGAATCCCTTAGATATAACGTTGAGATCTGTGCAGCCGTCTTGGAATCGTCCCTTTCTTGCATGTACTTGCTTTATGATCCGTGCGGCCGTGCAGGGGTGCTCTTTGCGTAGAATGTTATCTTTAGAAAGTGGACGGCTGGATGTGCTTATAAACATAATCCCAGCCGTCGGATTTACCACCGCGTGGTCCCGAACAGAATCATCAGCGATGGACGTCCCCTCCACCTTTCGGCACGAAAGCGAGGGAATGGAGAGGTAAATCCACACGAAACTCCCACTTTCATCCTCCCTTTGTCCCTCTGATGCATCATTTCCCTACTTTTGAGTCGTGGACGAAGGAAACCAGCGCGGTAAGCTGCGTCTCTCCTCTTTCGTATGGCAGCATGTAGTAGCTCGTAAGCTACACGCGATTCTGTTTGTTTCTTCCCCAGATAGTTTCTAGTGACGATCAGTAGCTTTCTTGGTTGCTTTGAGGAGTTCCACACTCTTTGCAGTAGTTCGTGCTGAGCTATACTGAATGGGAATAGGGAACAAAATGTGTGGGTTCCAATTTGCTTAAACCCTCTTATGGTGTGCCCGTGAGGCCAGGAGAGCACACCTTCTTTATGAGATGATGCCAATGTGGCATCCTATCTTTTATTGGACCACACAAGTGGAACATCACTGAAACCAATTCATAAGCTTTCGATTGGTTTAATGAAAACAAACTCAAATTAGTAATTTTTTGAAACTACTGCCAGCTTGGAGTTGCCATGTTGTCATTCTCTCTTCTTGTATCTCAGCTTGGAGGTTGGATGCTTATTAAGGCATATACTTCCTTGATATGTCGTATTTTTATTTTAAGAATCATGTTTAGTGTCTGATGTTACAACCTTTTCAACTAGTTTCACTTAATTTTATATATGAGTTGATCAGCCTCGTGTTTAAACATGTTGCATTGCTTGCGATGCATACTCAGGCCTTAGCTCAATCAATGTGAGCATAAAATTTCTTTCAAAAAGGCTTAGATATGGTATTTCCTTGGTTTTGTTAATTATGGATCTACCAAGCTCTAGTGCTTTGATTTAGTATTTTCTAGATCAGTGACCTATTATCTTGAAGTGGGCACCTACGGTATGATCTCCCCTTTGTCTTATTAATAATTGTTACAAGTTCATAAATTGATGAAAAACTTGCATGTGTTGATCAGAGAGCATTGTGCAGCCCAGCGTCGGCCCGAGCACAGCAGAAAGAACAAGGCATCATCAAAGAGCAATAACCTTTAGGCCATGTTGATCTAAAATTCATAGCATAATTACTCAATATTGCATTGACATATGAAAGAATGAATGAATTCAATGGCATTAGTCTCTGTTTTACTGCAATTCCAGTATGGCATTGCAGCAATCAGCGTTTGCTCTCTGTATTCCAATAAGATTAGTTTTTGAGGATCTTTAAGATGAAGTGGCTGTTGTATATTTATATATATATATGTGTGCGTGTATTAATCTTTTTGTTTTTTGAAACTTAAACTTAAACTCCAAAACTGAAAGTTAATCAGGTTAGCTTAGTTATACTCAGAAGGTTTAATTTAAACTGACTAGTAGAGTTTATGCCTTCTTTTTCTTTAATTATTCATTTCCAGGACAAACATTAAACTGGACCTGAATATAGCTTGTTTAAAGAAATTTGATTAATTAATTATGAGGTTAGTTATCAATATATGTTCTATCATAGTGTTTTAGATTCATCTAGGTTTAGTTTGCCATGCATTCTTTAACTTCTTTGTTTATTGGAAGAAGAGTAAATATTTAATTCAAATTTATAAAATAATCAAATATCCAGAAATGACATTTGATTACACCATTTGCCATGCACAGAATACACCATTTGAATTAACTTCTCTGTTTCAAGGTAATGAGTAATTTGTGCCTGCTACATAATTTTCTCAAAGGATATCTTAGTCATTTTAATCCTTTTAATTTGTTTATCTTTTGATCCAAAATGTTGAAACTGCTCCAAAACCCCGGATGCCATGGGAACTGTGTAAACTACTCTTGCTAGCTCAATAGAGAACAAAACCAAGTTAAGAAAATTAATTTTTCCAATTGTGTTGTTCCCTATGCAAATTGGTCCAGAGTCTTAGTAGGTATGTCGGAGACCTGTTTTTGACTCTCAAAATTAGATGTTGTATTCTGTGCACCATTGCTTGGTTTCTTTGTTCTTGCCTGGATACCCACCTCCATAAGCTGTTATAGGACTTGAAATCACCTTGACTTTTCTTCATTGTATGATGTTCTTGTTCACCAGAAATGGCACCTGTACATATGATCTCAATTTGTACTATCTGATTTTTCACAATATCAGGTTCACAAATCTAAATTGCATATAATTATCTTGAGCCTTTTTTTGCTTTGTCATCTTGATCATGCTACATGTTGGTACTCAATGCAAAGTATGAATAACAGGTAAGTTAACTGTCCGACATTTTCTGATTGTTATGGTCCTGTTGTTGCACATGTAGAAAGGAACTATATGATTCCCAATCCAAATAGTCCACAATGGATGTGGTGTTAGGAAAACATCTTTTTTCATGAAAATTACAGCTATAGTCCACAATGGATGTGGTGTTAGGAAAACATCTTTTTTCATGGAAATTGCAGCTATAGTCCACAATGGGTGTGGTGATAGGAAAACTTCTTTTTTCATGGAAATTGCAGCTATCAGTCATCTAGTTGGAGGATACCTGAGAACTGCAATGTTTACTACCTTTGATTATGAGCTTGCAAAGTACATTTCACCTGTAACCCCACTCTTTATTGATTTTTTTCCTTGTTCTATCTTCTTTACCTTTTCTTCTCCTCTACTTTTTGTATTCTCTCTTCTTTTTTGGGTTTGAATTGCTCATTCTGTTGGTGGTGGGTACTTCCACCTTTTTATCTTTGTACCAGTCACTGCCACATAGGTGATCTGATATCAATACAGAAGCCCTTTCAGATTGATTGTTTTCTTTAATTTGTGTCTTGAGTCCAAGTGCCAGATAAGTTTGGGTGGCCAAAGAAACAAAGAACAGTGACCCGGAAGAGGGGAGATTTTAAGGCACATAGATCAAATGTTAGACTGGAAAGCTTTCTTAGGCATTGATTGTATGATGAATTCCCTTGAACTTGTATTTGACTAATCTCAGAAATAATTATTGGCACCTTTACAAAGAATATATGTTAATAGATAGCACTGATGATTTTTCTTGTAACATGGGGATTTCTTGTCAGATTATAGTAATTTTGGTTTAATTGTATATTCAAGAAGTTGTAGACCATTTGATAAGCTTAGATATTCATGGTCTCATGTAAGGCATCCGCACCGACTCTCCCTACTAAAATTTTTGTCAGTTTGAAAATGAAAAGAAATTATTTAATTTTTTAAATGACATTTTCTAGCTCCTACAGCACATATGCATTCTTGACAATCTACTAGTGGTTAATTGATGTAGCACACTCTTCTCTTTCCCCTCTCTGTGGTCACATGACCTTTTCAGATGTGCTTGAATAAAACCCATGTCCCTGTAGCATCAGAAATTCAAGTCACAATGCAAATATAGAATTTCCATTTGAGATATTGGTTTTTGTTCTTTTTTGACATTTTTTGAGTTCAAAACATGCATCAATCCTTATCCTTTGTATCACATGAAGTCACTGAATAATTGTAATCCTAAACTAAAGTAAGTCAACCAGTAAGCTTAACCTTCCATCCATCAAATTCCTGATTTTGTAGAATCCAGCACTAAGTTTCATGTTATTCTGCTGATATGGTGCCAGTTCACACCTGAACTTCAATTTGATGACACTTCTCTTTACTGTCCTTCTCGCAGCTGTTAATCCAGAATTCAGCTGTCAACCTCAAATTGACGCAATTTAAGGATCATCTCCAGCACTAATCTTGAGGAGCCAAGGGGAGGGAAAAAGAAGAAGAGAGGTTGACGATCAAAATATCAAAGTAGACCATGAACTTTGTTGGGAGTGTTTCCGATACCCAAGGTAAAGTGAGCCCCAAAATAAGATATAGAGAGTGTGTAGAGAGACGCGTACAATTATGAGTGTTTTTTTTTATAGACGATAATTTCTAATCGTTTAAGAATATGACGAATATTTTTTGAATAATTTTCAGTTTCGATTTGTGCTAATGTGACAAATTTGGGTTATTTTTATTTTTTTTAATAGTCAAGCTGTTGTTGACATGTTAGGAGGAATATTACCCATATCAATGGCATCTTAAGGTATCGTTGGTGATCACTATTAGATCCAAAAATAACACTTCCTCCACCCTAGGAACTAATTAGCTATCATGCAATCCATGCCTCCTGATAGTGATCCTCTACGTGGGCACATTAATATCGTATCTTACTTTTGGTTGCCATGAGTTGCTTTCACTGGCTTTACTACCTTGCTTGGTGTTTAAGGTTCTCAGTGAGTTCAATAGAAACTGCAAACAGGTGTTCTATATTGTTCTCATATCAGACAATGTCCCAAGAAAGCAGAACATCAGCAATATTATCTTCACATGATCACAATAGAAAAATTGCTTTGGTTTATCCTTTGTAGTCATGAAGTCAAACCATCTTCTTCCCTACATATCATCACAATCCACCTGATGCATTCCAACTCTGATAAAAGAGGCCACCTTGATCTCATAATGACCCCCCCAACAACATGATGTGGATTGGTTGCTTTCAAGTCCTCACACTTTGATGCCCAGCATGCAGCAAGGAAGGCAGTTCTTAATGTTCTTATCATTACCCAGCAAAACATTCATCATTGTATCACTCCCAAGCTACAAGCCCTTATGATGCTAATCGCCACACCACCGCAAAGAAATAAAAATCAAAATTATTGAAAATATAAATTAAAATTAGGATGGAATCAGAGCGAAATCATGGTTATACAAAAAAAATTAAAATGATATTGACAGAAAAAGAGAGAAGAAAATAGATGTAGAGGAGTAAATATGGCACTGAAGATTACATCAGCCATGAAGAATGTTAGGCTCCGCCCCCATGACCAAAAGGTTGTGTCCATAAATGCACATTTCTTTCATTGAATTCAGTGGCACTTACACTGGCCAATTCAATAATTGTTCCTACTGTTCCCCCTTTGTGCATTAAACAAAGGCAACCTTCTCTTCCCTGCCATGATAATTCCTGTGTGTGTGTGGTGGAGATCAAAATGTTGCATGTGCAATAATGCTTGAAATAATTGACTTGCATTTGGTGAGATAAAAAGAAACTTGGAAATGATGAAGGCGGAGTCAAACCGCAGCGGGAAGAACGTTCTCTTTTGTGACCACTCCTTTGTCGGCGTGTCGGGGGGGTCGTCATTTTACCTCTCCCATTCGGATTCTCGCGGCGGGGTGGAATTCTCTCTGAGTGCCGGTCTTTCGTGGGCCCCTTTCGTTGGACGGTGTTGCTAGCCGGGTGTGCACATCGTCGACCCCGTCGCGTCGGCCTCCCCGTGGATGTCTCGATCCGTCATCATCTGCAGTCCATCTCCCACCCGTCCGTCTACCTGTCCTCTTATTGCCGGATGAACTCGTCCCCGGTGGGTCCCGTTTCAGATATGAAAAATCAGGTTTCCGCGAGTCGCTGTAAGTCTCCCAATAATTCATGAAAAGAAAAGATGGAAGCAGATCGGTCACGAGCCACGGCAACGGAGCGACCGAGAAATGAGGCAACGCTTGTCCTACCCGTTTACGCATTACCCACCTTTCCAGAACGGGGATCGGCGGGGTCCATAAACAGAGTCCAATCGATAGCAAGGTGGCGGGCCGAGTTGCGTTCGCCACCAGCGTGTGGAAAGGTATATTCTCGTGCGTGCAAATGCAATACACAGAGCCAAGCGAGCACAGAATAGAGACTTAAATAACTAACACTCATGTAGTACTACTAAACAGTAGAAGACGAACGAGGACGGAGGAAGAAAAGAAAAGAAAGAGGAGAAAGGAGTGGAAGAGAGATCGAGGACGGAGAGAAGGAGGAGAGAGAGAGAAAGAGGGAGAGGGCGGTTTTAAAGAAGAGCAAGAAGAGCCACGAGGAACCCCAACAACCGCGTGTCAACCGTCGCTGCTACTACTTGAACGACGACGGCGACGAATGCGCTCCTCCTCCTCCTCCTCCCCGTTGCGATTCAAACCCTAATCGGCCGTCTTGTCTTCGCCTCCTCCCCTCCTAAATGGAAGGTAAGCGTTCGCTCGCTCGCTCTCTTCAGTTCTATTGTTCATTTGGAGGGGAAATTCTAGGTCTTTGTGAGATCCGCTGCTTTCTTGTGATCCTTTCATTTTTGAAGCCGGGAATGCAAATTTGTCGATTCGAGACGGGGGATAAGGGTTCAGATGAGTCTGAAGGTCACTGATTACTGGGATCGGAAACTAGGGTTTGTTTGTCTCGGATGTAACTTTACCTTTGCGTCTTTCTTCGTAATCAAGATTCTTGACTCTATGGGATGGTGATCCCGGAATACATTACTTTCTCGTCTTTCTTCCAAACATGTGCCCTGACTAATCTCTTCTCAACTGGATCCATTCTCAGGCCTAACAAGAACCCTTACATCAAGAAAGCACACAATTAGGTACGGACGTTCCCCACAAGTACATCGTAAAGAAACCATAATCCAGAATACGAATCAGAAAGGCTGTGCTAAGAAAATTTAGTTGTAATAAAATCAACATGGGAGACCAAGATATTATTACTTAATTTCTAAGTGATACTTGATCTTGATTTTTACATCTCAGAACTTGGTCACCATTGTAGTAATGTAGAGAACTCATAAGTGGAGGGTAGAACATGGTGAACAATGTTGGAGAGGAAGACAAGGTATTGACAACCAAGTGGTGGACTATGGTGGAGAATAATTAGACGAGTGGGAGGTGCAATTAATGAGTAGATGTGGGGCAGTAGGTGAGATTTGGCTGCAAGGGTTAAGCTTTAGGAGTGGTGTAGGAGTAGAAGGGGCTTGTGTTATGGGATTAATGGGAATATGGCAGGGTTAGAAATGTTTGATGTATTTGGGCACAAAATTTTAATTTATATTTTTCCTATTTTTGAAAGTCAACTCATAAATACATTTAAATAAACATTTTTGAGAACCATATTTTTGTTTTTTCAAAGAAACTCGCATGGCGGTTTGGAAGTGACTCTGGTGGCATGGTGGAAAGTGCATCCCTTGAAGAAAGAAAAGTCGAATGTAAGAAAGATAAAATCTTCTGTAAGAAAGAGAAGTCGAATGTAAGAAAAATAAGTTTTTTGAATCATCGCTTCCCATCCTGATATGGCAAAATCATTTTATTCAGATCTGTAATGGATTGGTAAGGGTCTCCCACGTCCAAAATTAACAGTAGCAGAAAGATTTTTTTTTTTTTAAAATAGTATTGCACGAAGTAAAACTTCCCAATTTGATTGAATTTCATGGAGGGATGTCTTGGTTGTCCCTTGTAGTGTTCATAGAAAACAATTTGATTCCCAAGGATGCATGAACTTCCATCATTCTTTTAGAATGCTTTGTAGGTTGGAATTATGTCAATTGAGAATCATATCCAGAATTATAACTATCAAAATTCTAGGAAATGGATTTATTTCAACTTTTGTACTTACCAAACACTAATGGCCTTTTATAATGATTATACAAGAAAATGATAAGCCCTTACGTTCGTGCTGACCAAGAATTATGATTTTTATTAAATAAATAATAAAAAAGCTTTAATTTTGTTCTTAACTAACATGTTTTTAAATTTCTGTTCATGAACATGGTTACTGCCAACAAAATTTCTATGTGCACAATGACATAAACATATTGTAATAATTTTTTCATATTTTGAAGGAAAACATAAACAATGTCAAATGTGTCCTTAGTGTATGTATTTAAATTGATATATAAGTTAAATTGGGTTGCTCGGTATCGCGCAACCTGATCCCTTGACAAAGTTTGTTAATATCTTGACTTCAACTGAATCTACCCCATAAAATTATCTTCAAACTCTACTAAAAGTTAGGTTGGACTAGGGTTGAACTGGCGTTGGCCAATAGGGGCTGCACCCGTACTTTCAGTTGTAGAACACATTGTACGTTATCTTTGACAAATTTACATGGATCTCCTTTGTAACAAATTTATAATAGAATTTCATTACATGGGCTTGAAAGGCTTGGTGTCGAAGGACTTAAAATTGAAGTTATTATGCGTGTATCAGTCCATCGGTGGCGCTTCCCTGCTTCTTTTCAAAGATCTCATTGAAACTATCATGAAAGTAGGGAATTTTGAGGCAAAAGTGTCCTTTGCCCCTCCCTCTGTTCTTGCAGAAGGGTGACTCGACCGTTTGATTGTTCCTCTCAAATAAGAACTCTGATAAAATGGAGTTGATTTGTTGAATGGCCCAAATAATCAAAACAGTGGGGTGAGTCTACCCCCCTTCCTTCCTCTACAGCTTGCAGTACCCATTTGAGGCCAATTTTGATGGCCTCCTTTCTGGTCAAGAGGGGTGGTCTATGGCAATCGGTTAACTATGTAGACTGAACTGATAGAATGTTTAAGTGATTAAATCAGTTTAAGTTTGATTTATAAGTCTGCTGATCCCAACTTTCCTGTTTGTTTGGTGATTTTGGTTCATGATCATGAACACCCCTACATCTATTGAGTGCTAAATTTTAATAGTGTATTCTTGTTGATAGGTGCTAGTTTAGTTAATATAAAGAGGCTGGCTTGTTTTTACCTTTTTGTAGACTTTATCTTAATGTATAAAAAGTTAAAAGAACTAGAGTCATGGCTTAAGTTAACTTTCATTCACTGTTTAATATCTCTCATATTGTGTGTATTTCTTTCAGGCAATTTTCATGCAGTTTCCTTTCTACTGTAGCATTTAAAATGAGAGGCTTTTTACTTTCTATCTACATTTTACTCTTATAAGCTAATAAGACTGTGTGCACTGCTATCTATCTACACTTTACTCTAGTAATTCATTGGTAATTGGCTTGCATTCCTCCTCTTTACATGAATGAAAAGACTTATAGATGTACCCTCTTACAATGATTGATTTTGTTGTAACATTTTTTCTTGACTGTCCTTTTGCTTTTAACAAAAGGCAAGAATCAAGTAAATATGCTAGATTTGACTGCCATTAGTTTGTCTAGTGATTTTGGACGATAAGAAGTAGGACTTGATGAAAAAGTTCTGTTTCCTATTTGGACTTGAGATAAAAAATGTTACATAGAGAAGTTCAATGCTAAGATGTATGGTTATGCTTGGAAAGCATGCTCCTCTCACTATTAGGTTTTTTTTTTTTTTTGGTATTTGATGTAGATTCTACAATCGGTCAAGAAGTGGAAAGTGGGAATGTCAACATAAGTAGTAGAAAGATCAAGATAGACATTTAACTAGTTTGTTTTCTATTATGTTGTTGAATTTCATCATTGTTATATTGGTAGTCCTATTGGTTTGACTCCTATTTCAAGTAGAATGAATGTTGATTTCAAGTTCAAAAGATACAGATTTCTCTTTGTAGAAGTTTATGGGATTCCAAATTTATTTTGGAAGCCTTTTTCCTTTTGATTTTTATGTACTCTAAGTGAAATTATTTTGATTGTTGAGGAGCGCGAGTTTTTATGCCAGCATAGTAAGGTTGCTTTTTCATGACCCAAGTTACTAGGATCTGGGTTACAGGAACAACCTCTTTGTTTGTAGGATTACGACTGCATACTTTGATCTTTTCTAGATCTTTCATTTATATAAGAATTTTGAATGATGATTGTCTAATTGGGATTTACTCTGTAGTTGAATAATGTAGACAAACACTAGAAACTAAGGGCTTTTTAAATAAGACAATTTAAACATATAAAGTGTTAACTTCAGACAATGCCAAGTGAAGAACTGAGAGTACATTAAGATAAATGGATAAATTGTTTTTATAATAAAATATAAAATTTTAATTATTATTTAGTGGAAAGCAGGATTAATACAGATATTATTCATAGAGTTAAAGTAGATAGGTGTCAACTATTAGGAGGGCCATATGTCCATCATGTGCCCATTAGGTCAAAAAGAAATTTTTTACAATGCAATTGTTAATTATTGGGGGGTTGGAAAGCAGCATATAAGAAAAGTTAGTATTGCTAAGATTAGGATATTGAGATGGATATATGGATATAGGATATTGAGATGGATATAGTATTGGTAAGATTAGTATTGCTAAGATTAGAATAAAAATGTAGCTATTATAGAAAATAAGGAAAGATAAACCATTTAGGACAGAAGGAACATGGTTCAGAAAAAAACATATGTTAAACGAGATCAGTTGATTAAGATTAGCTGTGTGAGAAGAAGTAGAGGTAGGCCCAATGAGTGTGGCTCATAATGACGCTGGGTCCGGAGAGGATTAAGATGTGTAGTCTTAATGCCAAGCAAGATTTTTCTCATGACTCGATTCTTGGTCACCCATTTTAAAAGGTTTAACCTTATCATTTTGTCAAGGCTCACCCTCACCTTACTATAAACAATAATAGGAGATCAGACTTATTCTGGTTGGATTAGTGATATTATTCTAAACAAACTTTAGTGGTGGGGGAAGATCCATGTTACCGTTACCAAATAGTTGGGAAATTACTGCTTTTATTTAGGTGATTTGTTTGAGCAGAGCAAATTTGTTTGTTGTCTGGCTGGTCTTCTCAGTCATCATCTCAAACCATTTTCTTCTATTTCTATAACATGAAAATACCAATCAGCAGCCAAATCGGCCCCTCTCTGATTGGATCTGAGTCCCTCCTAGTCCTCGATCATATAGCTTCTAGGAAATGGAGTTGCATTATGAGATTGAATTAAATTTCAGATTCAATTTTAATCTAAGTTCATAAATGTAAACTTTGAAGGGGTTTAAATATGATGATGATTCCAAAGTTTCTTAACCTAATGTATTATTGATATATTTCAGTTTATTGTACTTAAACAAGGTTCCTAATTAGACATTGTCCGAGCATGGACAATTTGAGAGCTGTATTTTTTCTAGGCAATGAGATTCTTTATTTTTATGTTAAAAGATTGATATTTTTTTGTTAACCATTCTGAAACAAGGTTTCTGATTGGACATATTTAAGAATTCTGATATGAGAGCCAAGACTATTCATTATTTTTATGGGAGAAGTTGATTCTTTCGATGGCTGATATATTTCCTGCATCTGTTATCTTATAAAAGAAGGCTGCTTTGGCGAGCCTTGGTATAACGGTAAGGTTGTTCCTTTGCAAACTGAAAGACCAGGGTTCGAGTCATGGAAACCTCTTTAAATATTTAAAGGGAAGGTTATGTATAATGTATATTGATCCTCACCAGCCCCCGCATTGGCGGGAACCTCATACTGGGTATGCCCTATCTATTAGCTTACAAAAGAGTGTTTCCTGGAAGACAACTCGTCATTGCTGATCTTATCTTTCTATGTACTTATCATGTATCCCTGTCAGTAATATGATGCATGTTTCAACACCTTGTTGGACTGGTACGATACTTGTATGCCTGAGAGGTATAGCAGGTGTTGGACTGGTATGATACTTGTATACTGAGAGGTATAGCAGCTTGTATTGTCTGGTATTACTGAAGTAAATAATGAATGGCAATATTGTTTGGTACTGAACTTTTCTTGGATGCCTAGTCCGTTTAGTATTTGGAATTTTGTTTGAAGCTTCTATAACTAAGTGGTTATTTTTGAGTGAATGATTTTTTGCTTCAATTTCTTGACTGCTTGACGATTGAGAAGTTGGTAACAAGGAAAATAATGGCTTTAGCTTGGACCAGAAGTTCTTTTTTCTCCAAACGATGCTAGTCTTCATTTATCTACTAATAGACATGTGAAATGAAAGTGAGTGATACGAGATAAAATGTGTGTTGAACTACCAAAAGTGTGCTTGAGTGATTGCCATTGGGATATACAGAGATATCAACTGTGATATTTCCCATGGTCACTAACTAGGTTTTCTGACGTTAGAAAAATGAAACAATAAGGTTTCCTCAAGGTAACTTTTTTCATGTATACAATTTTAAGGTCATGGTTTTAAAAGTTGTTTTAGGACATGTCAAGAAAAAACCAAGAAACATAAAGAGAGTTTGGTGTTAGAGAGCTATATTTGGCACAGTTGACTTGAACATGGAGGACAAAGGATGCACAAATAATTTGCGTAGAAGGAATAAGTTGTTCTTTGGTTAGCAACATCTCTTCATGTAAAAGGATATAGAAATTATTGAAGCACAAAAACATTTCTTTTCTGAACTTTTTTGTCTTTTCCTTTTTTCTTCTCCTCTTAGTATTTAATATATGAAATGCACATAGTTATATGCTGGAGAGATGTTGGAACTCTCTATTTTGATTATTTGTCTGTCTTGGCCTTTTTTTGTCTTTTTTGCTTCACAAATGTTCTTGTTAGAGAGGCTGTTATCAGAGTGAAATTCTTTAAACGTGAAATGTGCCTTTGTTTGATCTCTTGTGGCTTGATATTGAATGGTCCTCTCTTTTGTTTGGATGAGAGCATATATTCTCCTTTCTTTCTGTGCTCCTAATTTTCTTATGAGCCCCTATTTGTCAGCCCTTACTGGTTTCCATTACTTGTGGACCATTCCATTATTTTTCACATGGATCTTGTTCCCTTGTGAGTTTATATCAATGTTTAAAATCTCAGTCCTTACCGATATCATTTGGTGGCTGGAACCAATGTGCCTACGCATGGTATTGGTTGCTACCATCATGACCAAAGAGAAAAACAGTGAGAAGAGGAGAGGAGGAGAAGCAGAAGAGGAGGATTGATGGAGGGGGAAGGGAGTAGCATAGAAGGCAGAGGAGATGGAGGAGAAGGCGAAAGAGAAGGTGGAGGAGGAAGTGGCGACACTTACAAAGAAGTGATGACTGCAGACAGTGATGTAGCAGGGTAGACGAAGTAGCAGCGGTTAGGTGGTGGGGTGTAGAAAGAGGCAGAGTGGAGAGAGGGATCATGTGAAAAAGAACGAAAAGGAGAGAAGAAAAAAAAGGATCTCAAAAGATGTCAGAAAAAGTAAAGAATGATGGAGGTTGCTTCAGTATCCTTGGTTTTAACCATTAAAACCAGGTAGTATGCCCAGTAATGTAACTGCATTGGGAGGTCAAGCTGCAAAAAAATGAAACATGAGGAAAACCAATGGTCCGCATGTGGGTTTGTGGTGAGACCAATAAGTACCGGCCCATACAATTCAGTATAACTGGTTTTTAAAACCCTGATTTATATTTTACCATGCAGTTTGATGCCTGGTCCAAAGAGTTTTCTTTGTATAGAAGATTCATTGATGCATGTAGTGGATTCCAAATACGTTTGTATGTTTGTTTACCACCCTAGTTTAGATGGACCAAATAGTGAGGCCCATTTGTGTGGACGCATGTCTGTTTAATTCTAGAGCAAGAAATGATACTTTCTATGGTTGGGTTGTACACTGTGAAATGATTATCGTTAGTGTTACGAGGAGTATGAGGAGAGGTAGTTTAAGATATTAAAAAAATATAAATAAAGATTTAAATGCTCATAATTTAACTAAACATGTGATTTTTTACCGATTTCAATGGCAACAAAAGATCCATGTAGTTGACCCCAAATAGTTGGGACTTACGGCTTTATTGTTGTTGTCTATGGTTGTACATTATTATAATAATAATGAGTGCAAAGTTGAATTCTCCATTCATCTTGTGGTAGGCCGTTTATGTCAATTTTCTTGAAGTCTAGTGTATTAATCAATTTTCTTCTAATGTGACTACGATAGTCCGGATAGCGTTATATGTTATAACGTGCTATCATTATTTATAATTTACTGGTCTTCTTCTAGAAGCCATTTCTATTGGTTCTTTGAAATGCTAGTTTTACTTTTTCATTTTAGATTTTATGCATTTCCTAACAGTGTGTAGCTGTCAGGTGGGTCCCCAGACCGGAATTCAGTTGGATCTGGTCCAAAAAGATCTAGTGTGTCATCAAGGGGTCGTTCAAGGGGTTCGTCATCTTCCAGTTGTAAGGATTTTCTTCGGAAGTTTGTGGATAGTGAGATTCTGACAGCAAACCTTGAAGACTGGCTTTCAGGAATATCTGAGGAATCAGACTTCAAGAAGCCTACCTTTGATGTTCCCTTTGAACTTACAGAAATCCAGAATTTTGATTATGCACTGGAAGGTGTTTCTTTTCAGCAGTTGATACGGATGCCCAATTCTCTTTATGAATCAACATCTGATGCTGTTGAAGCGACTGCCCATCTTGCTATTGAGGATTTTCTACATGCTAGTGTGAAGGGATTGTGGGAGACCTTTTGGGGTCATGATGAAGCTGTGCCTTTTTCGGTAGCCTGTATACACAGCACAAGTTCGAAATTTTATCCTGCTGAAAAGGCTATTGCCAGAGGAAAGCTTGAAGGTATTTGTGCAACTGCCATATTACTGAAAAATAGTAGGGACTTACGTGGGAAATGGGATCAGATTGTTGAATTAGCTTTGCTGAGGCCCGATGTTGGGATTTCAATGCAGAATGATCAGCGGCCTTCTCCATCTGTCCTTGGGGAAGCACTTTTCTTTGCTCTCCGTGCGTTGTTAGCTAGAAGCCTTAGCAAATCAACTAATGTGCTCCGTAATTCGAACTGTGTATTTGTTCTCCTTGTTGATTCACAATATGGTGGTGTAGTAAAAGTTGAAGGTGATGTTGGTAAGTTAAATTTTGATGGTAATGATGTCTATGAATGTGCAGCCAAATGGATCAAGAAACATGCCAAAGTTACAGTTTCTACGATTGACCGAATCTGGAACAAGCTTGGGAATGCCAACTGGGGTGACATTGGAACTCTACAGGTGCTTCTTGCAACCTTCCATTGTCTGGTCCAGTTTTCTGGAATGCCGAAATATCTACTTGAGGATTTGGCTGCAGGACATAGTTCTCGTCTCCAGAATCGGAGAACTGAAAGGCAGTTAGTAGATGCACACATTAATGGTATTGGTTTGTTCCGTTTCCAGCAACAAAGTCATTCACCTGAAATTGTTGAAGTTCAGGATGAATCCATAAAGATTGATTCTAGAGAGACTGTAAAGCTAGAGAAAGGTTCGGCTTTATGGATGGAAGAATTAGATTCTCAAACAGGATTTGTGATTGATGAAGTCATAACTGATGGTGATATTCAAAGTTATATCGTTACTCCAATAGAAGAATCAAATCAACAAGGAAAGAAGCTTATGATGTATGTTGGATCTGTTCCTTCTCATTTGGAATCAGCATGGGAGGATATGGATCTGTGGTACCAGGTTCAAAGGCAGAACAAGGTATTGAATCTGATGAAGCAAAGAGGTTTGTCCAGCAAGTATCTTCCCCAGGTGGCTGCATCTGGACTAATGGTTCACCCTGGCAAGTGCAACAAACCAGCTTCTGGTAGAACCTGTGGTCATCCTTGGTGTGGTACCCCAATCCTGGTGACATCTCCGGCAGGTGAGACTGTTTCTAATATGAGGAGAAATGGTTTATTTGGTCCCGAGGAAGCTCTCAGATGTTGTCATGACTGCTTATCTGCTCTTGCGATTGCATCTTCTGCTGGAATAAGGCATGGTGATGTCCGTCCAGAGAATGTTATCCTTGTCAGCAATGATGGGAAGCATCGGTCTTTTGTCCTAATTGGGTGGGGTCATGCTGTTCTTGAAGAAAGGGATCGCCCATCAATGAATCTTTTCTTTTCTTCAACATATGCCCTACAGGAAGGAAAGCTGTGTGCTGCATCAGATGCAGAAAGTCTGATCTACTTGCTCTACTACTCATGTGGTGGAGAATTCCCAGAACTGGATTCAGTTGAAGTGGCTCTTCAATGGAGAGAAATGTCTTTATCGAAAAGGGTCATCCAGCAGAAGCTGGGGGATATCTCAGCTGTGCTGAAAGCCTTTGCTGATTATGTTGATACGTTATGTAGAACTCCTTATCCTATAGATTATGATATATGGTTGAGAAGATTGAGAAGAACCATTAATGAAGATCATGGAAAGGAAATCGATGCTTCAAACTAGATTTTTGTGGCGGCATGTGATTGGGTAGACTCTGCAAGAGTATTAGTGACATCACCGTGTCACTGGATTAGGATTTCTCACCAACCACTGGCTCCTGCAATCGGATGTCTTAAAATTGATGCTTGAGTCAGATAGGACCATGGTTCCAGAGTTGTTTGGCCTCAAACTTTGGTTTCTGCTGTTTGCTGCATGTTCTTCAGTGTTACTCGGTAGAAGTTTCTTGCTGTGGTTGCTAAGGGAAGTTGTACGATGATAAGGTTCTTTTTATTTATCAAAGAAGTCTTCGGTTGTGCTGTTTTGTGGTTGCAGATGTTCCATCCTCAATTCATATCCAGGGCCCGATCGTCACATATTTGCTTGAAATGTCTGATGTTGTCTCCCTCGTTGACCAAAGGCCAAAGTCATCAGATCTGTCTGCTCACTCTGGCCTATATGGTTGATGGAGGGTTCTCAAACTACCTTCTGCACTTTCATGATACTTTTTTTGTTTTTGTCATCCCCAGTGTGGTGTTTACATCAGTTTCTCCTGATTCATTGCATCAGCATCATTTGTTCTTGAGATAGGTTATGGCTGCACTGATTTGTGGTTGGCCTGGGATGATTTTTTTGGACTTCGATCGGATGGTTGTCTCCAGTTTCAAGCGCGTCTTCCTGTAAATGTATGTGAAGTTTAATTTCAATGAATAGTGACACTGTTTACATGGATCAGCATGATGAAGCCTTTCTTTCTGTTTGTTATTGCCAGAGGACTTTTGTTTGACGGTGATTTCTGTTGATGCTTTGTCTAATCTGAGTCTGTAATTTTTGAATGTAAATTATGATTCGGAAGCTGTTCGTTTCTTAAGTATGGATGAACTTTTTCTCTTGAGAACTGCTGTTTAACAAGTGTTCGTTTTTGCATGTTTCATGACGCAAATCTGGTCGTCGTTAATATTTTTAGCCAACCCTATTTGAGTGTCAATTCATCTAAACAGTATGTCTCAGCGTGATTGGTATTGGCATTGAGTAGTTTCTTATACGCTTAAATTATATATATATATGTATATATATATATATATATATATATAGTGTGTGTGTGTGTGTGGGTGTCTAAAACACCTGCAATTTAATAATTATACCAAAAGCTATTACGACATTCACGTATCCTGTTGATATATGCAGGTGCGGATACGCGTAGGTATGGGAAATTTAGATTTAAAGGGACAGATACGGCAATTATTAACGTCGAAGGGATATACGTGTAATTTTGCCTTTGGATTCCGGTCTAAGTAGTGACGTACCAACATAAGACTGAGCCCCGCAATGCGCGGGTTCGGTTTTGATAGCTCGCCGGCCGTTCCTCTTAGTTCGATGCTCCTCAGTTGCCTGAGGCGCTGCCGCCCCCTCCGCCGCCGAGCACTTCGGTCCAGCGACCGCAGAGACGTCCGATAACCCTGTGTCGGTTGAGAAGAGAGACACTTGTGTGATCCGATTTCCTTCTTGGCGTTTACGTCGGAGGGATACGGATCGTAACCCTAGCTTGTTGATCATTGTTCCTCCGCGCTTCTCCTTTTCTTCCTCCCTATTTGTTCCACCGCCTCCTCGCTCGTCTTCTTTTGCCCTCCTGGAAACCAACCCATCTTCGGAAACAAAAGGTGAGTTTCTTCTCACTTTTATATGGAGACCTAACAAAAATAAGGTCTTTTAGCTAAAAGAAATGTTCTTTCTCACTTTCTTTTTCATTTTGGGATGTTGAAATTTATTTTCATAGCTGGTGGTGGTAAAGAATGTTTAGATGCAATTCCTCCTCTTATATATACACATATGCTTGAAATGTTTTGCTTCCTGACGCTGGTCGTGCCTTCATTGTGTTCAATCCCATTTGATGATCTAAATACAAAGAGCCCTCCGCGCCTGCGCTGTTGCCCAATCGAATCGCAAGCCCACATCGCCTACGCCAGTATCCATCTTTCTCCGCCTCTCCTCTACTGCGTCCTCTTGCTCCTCCTCCTCCTCCTCTTCCTTTGTCTTCTCCCTTGTTCCTCTTCTCCCCCTGCCCCAAATGGTTCCATGGTATCTATGTACCTGCGTACCGACACACAGTTTATTATATATTTTGTGAAGTGTATAATAATATTTTTCTCTTTGAAGGAAATATAGGATTTAGACATGTTCGCTGTGGTGCACCTAAAATTTTCTCTGTAAGATTAGGAATAATCAACAATCAGATTTTTTGGTTTTCGTTTTCTTTAGGTTTACCTCGAAATTGTTTTACTGTTTTTAAGTGCTTCCCTACTGCACACTTTCTGCTTCATAGAATATTGCCATCCTTTCTGGTAGATGGAAAAGAAACAGCAACTTTTAGCTTATCAACTTTAGTGAACACTCTCAATTATGCACTTGTAGGTTCATTGGATTTATCACAAAAGGCACCCTCTGAAAAGGAAAAAAGAAGATGAGGCAGCAATGTCTGTGGCATGTGCTGTGCACTCAGCAAATTTGAGGCTGGCTAAGTCTGAGCCTGCCTTCTTTAGTGCAATTTGCCCCTTATTTTTTTGACAATGCCGGGGAAGTGAGAAATCCCACAATAAACATCTGATCTTTTCCTCTTCGTTCGTCCTATTCATGTCCTTAACACCATCCAAAACCCAAATTAAAGAACAAAAGGTTTCTGTTTCTAAACTTTTTTAACATCTGATATATTTGCCTGGCATTTGGGAACTTGTAAGATAATCTTCTCTATTATATTTGAAACGTACCCAGAAATTCATGGAATTTATGTTGACTAGGTGTCTACTACCCATAAATTGAGATGAACATATTCTTACACTTTTTTGAATGCTGTTGTTTTAAATAAATATAGTTTGCCAAGTCCTGCTGCCTGCGTTACCTAGGAAGTGAAATGTAAGATGCCTTGTAATAAACAAATAGACTCGAGCATCAAATTGGTTAAGTTCTGTTCAATTTTGTCATTTTGAGTTCTCCAGTTACTTATCTATATATCAAGTTGTGATTTTGGAAAACATGCTTATGACGCTCAGAAAAATGTTGAAATCGCAGCAGATAATCAAATATACGTTATTACTTCTTTTGGTGATCACTAACTTTAGGACTCTCGTAGGATATCTTGGATATGGGATCTGAAGCTATGCAAGCTGCAAAGGTGTATCGCAGTCTTCTCAAAGCTGTAAAGAAACATATTGGTAATGATGGCAGCAAAAGGCATTTCAGAGATTACATCACTGAGGAGTTCCGAAAAAATGCTTCTGTGTCTGATCAGGCTACAGTTGAGAACAAAATCAAGCTAGCTCATGAGTACACTTTCCTACTGAACAGTGTGCACCATCATAAGGTTAATTTTCAAATTTTCCTCAAAGTTGAAAAATGCTTTCCCTTCCTAATTCCTTGTAGTCATTATATATGATTTGCATGAATTTTTCATATGGCTGAATTAGATGGATGAATTGGAATATGTTCCTTAGTAAATTTGTACTTTGAAGGTTCTAGGCAGGTGGATATTTGTTTATACATTAATGGTGGCATGTACATGTTTGTTGATGTTGTAATATCATGTATGTTAACTTTTGCTTCTACATATTCTGCTGTTGAAGTTGTATTGGTTCTGCTAGTTTTTTATTCCTATAGATCCTTAGTTCTGCTTTTCTTTCCTCACATTTTTGAGAAACAAAATCTAATTTGTTGATGATGGTGGTTCAGGAATTGCTCTTTTCATACAACATAGCTGTGGATCGATCAGATGAAATGAAGAAAGTATTGAATAAATCTGCTGCCAGTGTGGGCCTTCGGTTACCTGATGTTTATCAGCATTGATTGTTGGTTTTTTTATGTTTCTGGATATGCTGAGGATCTCACAGTTGCCTGTAGGTTAATCTAAAATTACGTTCTCTCCCTTCGGCTATGTTGGCATTAATGATTTCAGCCAATAAAGTGTCAACCATGGATTTGGATGAGCATAAATATGGAAGACTTTTGTCATTAGCATTTTTTTCTGTTCCACCTATTTCTGTATCCAAATTCTTTTCAGTGTAGGCCTTGCGTCCAAGTAAAGGCTGGTTGAGGACAAATTAATGTGGCTTTGCGAAACTGTTAGATTTTGATTGATGTATTTGAGATGATGATTCTATTGGCATTTGGTGTATACAGAGTTTAAATAGGTTTTCCTTCTTACCAAGCTTGCCTTTTACTGTTATTGTTGTTGAATTGCTCCGTATATTTGTACCTTCAAATTTACACTGAAAGCCTCTGTCTAACGAAACCATTACCATCCTTTTATTTTGAAATGTTGGAGATCTTGTAATGGAGGCATTTGAGTTGTGCGCTTTGGTATGTTATTCTCAGAACTGCTTGTTTGTGCTTCTTGTTTGGATATATTGATGCATCATTTGATGCCCTGCTTACAAGTGTGCTGCTGTGCAATTCATTATCCTTAGATGGTATGGAGTTACTGATTTCAAGGAAAAGAAATTGATTGCTGTTATCATCTTTTGATAGATTCTTCTGGGCGTTGATATATGTGGAAGAAACATCCTGTCTGCAAGCATGATGGTAAGTGCTACATGAACATATGCATTGAAGAAAAGGTGGGGGGAAGGAGATCCCACCAATGTTGCAGAGATGATTGTCTTAAGATTTCTCAAACAGTCTTGGTATATGTCCACGATAATAACATCTTTGAATTCCATATATTGTCCAACAGACACATTAGTTCATGATTATAGACAAATCACATATTTAGATGAGCATCCCTACTGTCTTCTCTGCCACTTGGTTGTACTGCAGTGTGGTTTAGAGTTTCATATTTGAAATTTTGCTGCTGCTCAATTAGAAGAACAAAAAAGTTGGATCTTCAGAACTGAATCAGAATGCACATATCTTAAACCTGCAAATACAGATTCAAACGTTAGTGACACAGTAGCATATCTGTAATTAGATAGATCCAAAATCAAGTTCAATTGCAAGTAAAAGAAACCAAACTATATATTTACTGATCTAAAGAGCCCACATGAAGCAATCAGTAAACTGGGTTTCCATAATTCTTACACTAGTTTTCAGAATGTTGTGGGTTTCTTGGCAATGAGAATAACAATGTACAAAGTTTTTTTTTAAAGAAAATTCTACCTAAAATACTCTGCTATAATGCATATCCTGAGTAGCTGATGAATTATGATATAAATGCAACATATCAACCATCTGATAAGATGAATAGATGGCGTGGTTCAATTATTCATGCTAGGTATTCAGGTTTTGGTGCACTCATTATTGTCAATCCTCCGAAACTACGTACTACATTTAAAGTTTGCAGTCATTTCCAGGATAAGGTAGTGAAAAATGCAAAAAAATGATTTTTCACCATGAATAAAGGCCTGTATGTTGATGTTCAAATACAAACCCTCCATCCTTCTTCCCAACCAAGAAAAAAAGGTGAAGCTTTTATTTTCAGAAGAAAAAAGCCATCTCACAAATTTGTTTGACAACAAGAACTGTCATTAAATGTGCCCTTTTATGTTTGCTTTCCTAAAAACCATGGAGTCAATGAATCAGAAAATGGAAAAATGTTCTAGCTTATTTGACTTTATTAATTTTACATTTTACTATTAGCAGTCAAGGAAGTAGTAGTAATTCAAAAAAGGTCCTTTTCAAATCAATGCTGCTCATGAAATAGGAATCAATTGTTTGGTATGCTTTCTAGTTGTCCACTTCATTTAGAGTTTCATCTCATGTTTGTTAGCTTTTCAAAGTCAAATAGCATAACTATACAATTACTCGATTGTTATCTAGAGCTGAGTTATTTTTTTTTATATTGTTTGCCTAATTAATGTTTATGACCACAGACCTACAAGTAAGATGTCACAAAGAAACATTTCTCCATGGTTCATTGCAGGCATTACATTGTAACTGGTGAGAGTATCATGTTACAAAATGTTACGCTGCAAGAGCAAATCATATCTTTTTATTTGAGATATCAAAGTTGATGATATTGTCCCGAAATAACTGATAAAAAGTGATGCATCTCTAAAAAGGATCAGGAGTAAAACTTGCAAATGCACAAAAATCCTTCCAATATCTGTTTCAGCCAACATAAGCTAAAAGCTTGTTGAGGAGATTTACACAGAGTAAGATTGTTACCATTTGACTGCACACTAGATATAAGTTTGTGTTCTCCAAAGGCAGCTGCATTGGGTTCTAAAAGTTATTTCTATAAGAAATATAAATGACTGAGCATCTAATATCTAACTCAAGAAGCATACTGTTTATAGTTACCAACTGAAGACATGAGCTTCTAACGGTATTCAATTAATTTTCATGCCGAAACTTGAGCTGACAAAATTGAGATCCATAAAAAAGTATGTAGAAGAAATTATCACCTCATGTGGATCACATGTCAACATCCTCAACAGGAGTTACGACCATATTTGAGCAGCTATGCTTAATGACACTTTCATCTTTTACAGGTCCACCAACTTCCTCACCTTTTGTTTCATCTGTAGGCATTCCATTTTCACCATCATAGCTTTCCATAGAATGTGTTGGTGCATGAAAAGAAGGATTCTGGGTGACAGGATAAACAGAAGGATCTAATGCATCATTGCTACTGAAATCAAAATTCTGCTGTATGCTTGGAACAGGCAAATTATCATCTATTGCAGGTTCTGTGCTGATTTCTATGTCCATATTCTCCGTCGGGCTTATGACATCTGCATCAATGTTTGGGGTATAAATTTCAACTTGTATTGTTTCTTCAGTCACCCATGATCGGAAATCATGCATTGAAGGTGGGATTTCTGACAAAAATACATCACCGAAATTTCTCAAGAAACCCTTGTCATAGGGATTATGTTTCCTGTCGTAGCGCCATCGGAAGTTCTCATTAGTCGTCTGCAGTATCAATAGAAAACAGCTTTGGATATCGTAGGACATAGTAGAAAGAATAGCAACAGCAAAAAATTGATTAGAGTTGTATAAATAACTATAAAAATTTTGGAGTTAGATAAAACCAAGACATCACAAGGATTTCCAAGAATGCTTCACTTTTAAATAGTTTAGTTCACCAAAATTACCAAACAATCATTTATCAGCCTGCGCGCATCAAGAAAAATATTCAGGAGTGGAAGATTTACCTGATTTGTGCAGATTAGATAGAAGTGGAAAACAGTGAGACCACCAACAAACCACACAACGATGAAGGTGTATACTATGAGCATAGGAGATAGAATCTCGCATTTCATTGCCTTCCAAATGGTGTATTGGTGGTGATTCATTTCGGTAATAATGTTCAGCCATGAAAGTGTGAAGACATATATGCAGAGAAATGTTGATGTTGATATAAAGAGGAAGAAGAACCTGTAGTTTCGCTGCAGGGAAATGCAACAGATGCTCAAAAGTAGGATCCAGATGTTTTATATTTAGTTATTTCTTGAAAAAAAGGTAAATGCTGGCCATAATGGAATCATGCAAAGGCACTATATCTGATGTCTGATATGAAGTCAAAACTCAATGCAACTGTAACATCAAGAGGCAACAGTAAGATGGAAGAATTTGGAGTCTGAAATCACATTTGCAGGCTGTGAAAGAAACTGTTGTTACAGTGAATTCAGTCTATAGTTGAGCCTTGTCATACAATTTGTTTTCATGTATGGCAGAGAGGATTATAGGCAAAGAAACCAATAGCCAAACAGTTGACATGGTCTATCGTTAATGATGGTCTACCATATGCATAAGATGATATCATAGAATCAATGTATGAGTAAAACAAAGCCATGAAGTTGAGTTGGCAGACTACCGGTCATGGCAGTAAGCAAGATGAATGCAGAGAACATGAGTAATCAGGGTTCGTTGACAGCAGTTCTAGTGTCCACTATCTCCAACTTAGCTTACCTGTCCAATGCACTGACCAACCCATGGGCAATGGTGATCAAATTTATACACACAGTTGTTGCAAACCGAGCAATGCGAAGCACGGGGTGGACGATACAGCATGCATGTTTCACAGTATTTTACTTTAACAACAAAACCATTCACGATTTCATCCTTCGTTCTAGCTCTAGGCAATCGCAGTTGTGGGGTTCTTCCGTCAATCCATTCCATCGATGGAGTGTTGACATTAACTGATTCATCTGTTCCTGTTGGCCCTGTGTTTCTTGGCACGATACCTGGGTCTATGCTGGATGTCATGAAGAGAAACACCAGATCCTGAATTGCCAATGGTAGATCAGAACTGATTTGTTGCCAAGATTTAAGCATAAAAAAGATTCATATATTGCTTACAGATATGGTAAAAAAAAATGCCACCATCAGAATCGAAAGCCAAAGAATTGGACGATCAGAGCTCTCGCCTGACTTCTCATCCTCGTGGAGTTTTATGATGATCTGACAACAGAATGTGATGGCTGGACCGACAATTAGAAGTGTTGATAGAAGTAATGAGGCTACATCTGGACCAAATATCAATCTGCCGCCACAGAAGAACCTCTGAGGAAAATTAAGCAGATTTGTCAACAAGAGCCTGCTGTGCCAGAATCCATGGCAAGATTATTGACGTAAACAAACAGCATTATTTTCAGAGCAAGAAGTAATCTGACCACTAATTCAAGCACATACAAGTGAGTGCTACATGCAAAAGAATCTGTATCTACTTGGTCTTCTTAACTCTTCCTGCTCCTCTGCTAGCTATAAATCATATTAACAAGCTAATATTCTACACGTTACATACTCAATTTTTGGAACAGAATAATAAATCTAGTGTTTCTGCTCTGCAAATACTGATCGAAACACATGCAAACCTTTGTAGGCAACCTGTCAAATATCTATGGTGCATAGCAATCAAAAGATGGGTTCTTGCCTCAGCCATCCCAGATGGCCGCAAGTTCAACCTAAACTCGTCATTTGAGGTATGTAGACGATTATGATGGTACTACTTTCCTTCTTGCTGTTGTTGCTGCTCTTAGAAATTGCTATTACCTAGAACTAGATTTTGATTGGGGTTAGTCATTGTAGGCATCCTGAGAACAACATGATTACTGCTATAGACAATTTCAAGGAGAAGAAATTAACATCTAATAACCCTAGAAAGTACCAAGATCAGTTGGTCAGAAAACCAAAAGTGTAGAAGGGAGAACTTTACGTTGTTTCCCTTCCAAACTTGGTACAGCCTCCTGGGGTTCGCTTGCAACGCCGGCGTCGCCATGGCGGAGATCTGATCCTTAGGTTAAGAAATTTCACAAAAATCCATTCTTTCTTAGGAGAATAGAAAGAACAAGAGTTGCCTATTTCTCTTCTTGTCTGTTCCCAGCCACCCGACGTCCCTCCCTCGAATTCAACGACGAGACAACGTCACGTATCACTCATCTCTCTCCCTTGACACAAGAAACAAGGCAAAGCAAGGGAAGGGATTAAAGAAGGAGAAGCTGTCGTGTTTTTTATGGAACACCAAGCAGCCAAAGTGCTCGTGGCGGGAAGCAGACTACGATTCCAACGAGATATGTCGGCTTATTGGGTTTTGGATTTTCTTTCTGGATCCGATCCGTTTACATGTTATATCGACATAATATGAAAATAAGCCTCCAAATTAACAATTCATTTATAGGTTATTATAATTAGAGATAAAAAATCAAGAAATAAAAATAGAGATTCTCTAACTTGGGACATAGATTTTCTATGTTCCTCCCATGATTAATTAGATAAAAATTAAGTTTATTTTTATTTGTTTTATGTTATTTTATTTTTTTTGCATTGAAACTTATGAAACGATGAATTACATCGGATCTTATGATGAATCCGATTATCGGATGATTAGTCTAATTGGAGTTAGACCCGAATCCAATAGCGACAGCGGTGGATGCTCTATCACTTTTTGCTACTCTATGTTGATCTACCCACTTATCCTACATCTGACAACACCGTTTGAGTTACCGTCGGCTTCGCGTTGGTAAGTGTCGACATGGTGCTGTTTTCGGGTGCTAATAAGCATCGGTTTCGCAATATCGGGGTAGCATGGGGTGATTTGAGCGGGTCCGCCCGAATCCGCAACAAGGGAGAGAATTTTGAGAGGGAAAATAAACTGCAATTTTGAGAATTTAATTAAAATTAAAATAGGAAAAAGAGGGCGGACGCTCGCCAGCTTGCTTGGCTGATGCTCCGATCCCCTTCGCGGCCTCGGTCTTTCGATCGATCCATCGATCTCCCCGGTTTTGACGCTTTATCTCCACGCGAATTCTTTGGATCCTGGGTCAATTCGGTATGCAAGATTCGAATTTTCTTCCGCCAATGTTAATCCACCCTTTTCGGCCGCCACCTGATCTTCTTACTCCTTATCCGCAATTTTTGCGAGATTCGATTTTTCTTTTCTTTGCCGCTCAAAAAGCAAGGAGCTCCGATCCCTGTCTTTCGCGTTGGTGTGCAGGGGTTTAAATTCAATGGACATCAGCGGCTCGATGGGGCAAGCCATCGAGATTCTGCGATCCTGTTTTAAGAGATCCGAGCTCTCCGCTGATCGAGTGGCCTTCTGCTTGTCTGGTGATTTCTGGAGCAATGTAGTATGGAACGGGTTGTTTTTCTTGGAGATGTGTTCATTTGTGGATCCGTCGCATATAGTTTAAGATGGAAAGCAGGGATCTTTGAGTGCTTACAGTAACTAAGCAACTCAGTTTCGAGTTGCTTGTTGGTGTTTCTGGCTACTGTTATTTTATTAGCTGGTATCGAATAACCTGAAAGAAGTTTTCATTTGTTTCCTCAGTTTCAATAAAATTATTACGTAGGTCTCCATCATTTCTGTTCATTGTCGCTTTCAAATTTCGAGTTATCATTTAGTTTAACTGTCTGCCTCCTCTTGATTTCTTTGTGGAGTTTCAAGTTTCTAGGTTGAAACGGTCGCTTGTAGTAGAGACTAGTGTTCATTTGTGGATCCGTAGCATCTAGTTTAAGATGGAAAGTAGGGACCTTTGAGTGCTTACAGTATCTAAGCTGCTCAGTTTCGAGTGGCTTGTTGATGTTTCTGTGTTTCTTGCAACTGTTATCTTATTAGCTGTTATGGAATAATCTGAAAGTAATTTTTTTAGTTTCAATGCAACTATTACGTAGGTCTCCTTCATTTCTGTTCATTGTCGCTTTCAAATTTTGAGTTATCGTTTAGTTTATCTGTCTGCATCCTCTTGATTTCTTCATGGAGTTTCAATTTTCTAGGTTGAAACAGTTTCATGTAGTAGAGAGACTAGAGACTAGTTGTGAAACTCTCAGGTTAGTCTTTCGTTTCAATTCTTGGATCTATTAGATTTATGTCAAGTTTTGACTGAAGAAATACCAAGTAAACTATAGCTTAGAATTATATGTTCAGTATTATATAAATTAGGTTAATTATTTTTTGGTTTTCACCAGATTCTCTCTTTTGGGAATCATCATTATCAATGATTTATCATCAGACACTTCAATTAAGTTATTCTTTTTATATTATTGGATACTAAGGGCTCTGTGCTGGATCCAGGTTCTGAAAAATGAATCTTTTGCCAACTAAGAGTGAAAAGGAACCGATTGCAGAGGACAAGATAGTTTTGCATACAATTGATGAAGGTAGCAAAGCAAATTCAATAGTTAAAGATGGTCAGGTATTGAAGAAGGGACCTTGGACGTCTGCAGAGGATGCGATTTTGGTTGAATATGTTAAAAAGAATGGGGAGGGAAACTGGAATGCTGTTCAGAAGAACTCAGGATTGTTTCGATGTGGTAAAAGTTGTCGGCTGCGGTGGGCTAATCATCTCAAACCAAATCTAAAGAAAGGTGCCTTTACCATGGAAGAGGAGGAAATGATCATTAAACTTCATGCTAAGATGGGCAACAAATGGGCTAAGATGGCCACATTTGTAAGTGAGCTTTCTTCAGATCATTTAATATGATTGGTAATGTGCTTTTGTATATTGTTTTTCTCTTTCCTCTTCTCATTTGACTTTTGCTTTAGCTGAGGAAGGCTTATTAGCTAATCCCATAGAACTGCTGAGTTCCTTCTCCTTTTTAAACTTTTTTTACCAGGGCACTATGAGTCATAGTAATATAAAATGTTTGATATAGCATCTTATTATAGTCACCAAATGTTTTATTTACTATGTTTTAAGTATGTATCAGACTTTTTTAATTATGGGAAAAGGTTTGGATTAGAAAATTGCATCACTATCTTATGAATGCTTTTTTTGGGTTTTAATTGAGATCCAACATCTGCTATATGTTTAATGTCACATCCAGTGTATATCAGGAAACATTGAGGATCTATATAGGATGAAAGAATCTAGATTTATTAACTTTTGGCTTATGTTATAATATGCATTGGCGTATGCTTGATCCTGCATCAAATGTACAGCTAGTTGTCATGCACTTATAAAGGGCTAAAAAACAGAGATAATAACATGGTTAGCCTTTTCTGAAATATTGCAGCTATGTTAATTGTAGCTAAGTTAATTTGGTTATCTCTGTATAGTTAAGCAATATTGCAGCATGTGCTTTTTAGGAATTCATCATGGGCCTACTATGTTCTTTGTTATTCAACTCTTGTTCTATTGAGGATACGAGGGTCTTAAAGGGTTGCAATGAAGGCTTGTGAAAAAGGTGGTTGGATAAGATGATGGACCCTGATCAATAACTTGTGGCTACTTCTTTCGGCAATAAATGATAGATCTAACTTGATTGACATCTATATGTTGATATGGGACATTGTAGTGTTAACCCCTACTATTGACCATCAGTTGATTGTTTCCAGGAAAAATGGTGGCACCAGCCACCTTTTTCTATTTATGCAATGTAGAGAATATACAAAAATTGAATTCATTGAACCATAAGTAGTCATTGCCTTTAAAAGGTTGAAGGAGTTCTACCCGTAAGTGGCAAAGATTTTCGTGTCACTAGGATTCGTGGGTTTCATGTTTTTAACAGATAAGGAGATATTGACGTGTATATTGCTTTATTTTTTTGAATTTGGGTAGTATTAGGGATTTTAAATTTTTAGCTAAAAGAAAAGGAATGAGCTGAGCTCATGAGCAATTCTATATAGTATCAGGAGCCTCATCTTGGATCTGCTATCTTGCGACCTCTTTTTAGATCAGCTTCTTTTGGGAATTTGGTGGAAGAGATGTCTCCGCTCTAAATGAGAGACTCGGAGACATCTTGGTCCTCTTTAGCTGGTACCTTTGAAAGGAAACAAACAATATAATATTCAAGGGTGCAAATTGCAACCTTAATTTAGTTCAAACTATGCTGTTAACTGGATCTCAGGATTTTATGTTCCTGTCTCAGATTTTCATGTCTCTACCTATGATAAAGATCACTCATTCGACTTCTTGGATCTTTCTCATTCAACAGTTTTTTCCTTCTTTGCTCCTTTCTCTTTATTTCTTATCTTTTCCCCCAAATTCCATATCCTACTCAATTAAGCTTGCTCTCTTGCTACTTTTGCCTTGAACATAAAAGGAAAACTATTAAGCTTTGTTAAGTCAAATTCTAGTGGTTTGACACATGAATGGTCCAGAGCCAACCAGGGTCCACTTCTGAATTCATTTCTGAACTTGTCTCAGGCTGAGGTGTGGGGAAGGTAGGAGATTTGGCTTGAGAGTCCAGCAATGTTGGAGCCTCGGAGGTAACCTAACAAGACTCTTTGATGTTTAAGTTATTGAGGGTTCAATGGATTCAACCAAATGCTGAATTTAGAGAATGTGTTCAGCTAGAAGTCTTTGAGAATGCACCTAGGGATTCACCTATGTTATTTTATAGTGTGATGAGCAACCATTGGATTGAGGCCATAGTAAATGTGGGGAATGGTTATGTGCATGATTCAGCCATCAATTGATCGTGCGATTATGCACCAAACCTAGGGTTATGGAGTAAGAATTTTGTCAAGTTAGTTTTTTTGTCAATGCTAGGTAGTTGATTGATAAGACCCCTTAAGGTTTTATCGTGGAAGGAGCAAAAGAAGTAGGAGAAGTGGAAGAAGTGAAAGAAAAAGAGGATGATCGCTTCGAGGGGATCAACCTCCTTTGATCGCTTCGAGGGGATTGGCCTCCTAGGGTTTGCCAAATGGTTGAAATAACTTTTCATTGCATTTTGAAAATAAACAAATACATTCCTATTTATAGAGTTCCACCTAGAGTCCATCAGGACTTGGACTCTTATTAATAAATAAATATTAAATAAATCACTATCCGACTCTCTACTGAACTAAACAACTCCATAAACATTATTCAAAGCTTAGAAAATAAAAGGATCGTAACAATCTTGCCTCCTTCAAATCTACCTTGTCCTCAAGGCTAAGTGGCATTAAATTCGAGGAGCTTCTCTTTCAGCACAAGGTATCTGCGGCATATCACAACTCGTTGATCAAGTAAGTACGGCCTCCACTTTTTGATCGTGTGAGTAACGGGTCGACCTTTTGGTGTAGTAGTCGTTGCAGTCTTCTGATGAACCCTCTTTATCCGATGGCTAGTAGCAGTTGTGGCCTTACTTTTTTGTCTTCCCTTTAGGATCACCACTTTAAAGTCCTCCAAGGGTAGCAAAAAGAAATCTACCAGCAGTTTTTGGCCCTGTATAATTAACTTTATTTTTGAACATTTGTTGTCACAAGTTAAAGTTCGTCCATCAATGACTTTTACTTCGAATTTATCATAGTCTTCAATATGGTAGGCCAATCGATCAGCAACCTTATTGTCCATGAAATTGTTAGTGCTACCAGTATCAATCAGAACTATAACAGGTTGATGTTCCAAAATTCCTTCAACTTTCATAGTTTGTGGGTTAGAATAGCCAGCTAATGCATGCACTATATGTGTAATAGGTTCAACATCTTTATCAGAATTCATACCTTCAGCTTCCGGTTCCTCCCTAATTGGTTCAATTACCAGAAGTTGCCCTTGTTTACATCGGTGCTCTTTACTCCACTTTTCATCACAATGCCAGCACAAACCCTTTGTTGAACTTTCCTTGAGCTCTTCTTAGGTTAGTCTTCGGGTGTCAGGGTTTCGGCTGGGAATAGATGGGGCTGGTGGCTCGCTGATCATTTGTTTCTGTTCACTTATGTTTCGATGATTTTCCCGACTGATTGTTTCCTCATGTAGATGTGCAAATGAAATTGCAGCTATTATAGTGCGGGGCTATCGAGCCTTAACTTCACATCTGATATTTGGATTAAGCCCTTCGATAAAGGTACCCACTACCTGTCGTTTAGACCAATCTGTGGCTTGATTTGATAATCGTTCGAATCTACCCTAATATTCTAACACCGTAGAAGTCTGACGAATTTTAGCGAGCTGTCCCTCTTGTTTAAACTTACTAAAGTTCTCCAGTAGGCTTCTTTTGAATTCATTAAGGGTCTCCTGCAGCCGGTTCTTAATTCTGATTTCTAATATTTCAATTTGGGCTTTTATTGAGTTGTCGGTAGCCATTGCGTATGACTGTAGATCTGTAATTCAGTATTGTCGACGTAAAGCTGTCAAGGAAGCGGATGCTGAGGGTAGCATAAAAGCTTGCTGTTGTTGCTGTAAGGAGGAAAAGTTGCTGCCCTGTTTCTGTTGCTGCATGGGGTGAGAGCACCGGAGGATGGAAGGCGACGGCGTCGGTGTAATCTGGTGGCAACCGATGGCTGCGACAAGAAGCAGAGCAAGGGGGAGGCAGCGATGGGATGTGGCTGCGACGGTTGTTGCGGTAGTTGCTGTCGATGTCGGCAGCGAAGAAGGGAGGAAACGACAGCGGCTGTGGCAGCTCCGGCTATGAAGGTTGCTGCAGACTGGGTTGCGGCGGTTGCTGTTGATGCTGCCAGCAAAGAGGGGATGAAATGGCGGTAGCTATGGCGACTGCGGCTGCGGCTGCGACCGAAGGGAGGCAGCAAGGGGGAAGGGCGCCAGGGGCTGGATGGCAGCGACGCCGTGGGGAGTCACCGCGAGGAGGGGAAGCGGCAGCGTTCTGCAGCAGTGGACGCAAAGCAAGGGCGGTTGGAAGGCAGCGACATCGTGGGGAGAAGGCAACGGCGTCGTGGGAGTCGGCAACGATCGTGGGCGACTAGAAAGGGTGGGAAAGCAACATTCTGCGGATGTGGGAAGAACTCTGTTTCACCACAGAACAGGGGCAGTGGGGGTGCATGGATCGGGAAGCAGCGGCGGTTGCTGGCCGGGAGGGCAGCGACGGCGATGGGATGTGTGGCTGCCGGTTGAAGCAACGGTTGTGGCCAACACTACCGAGGGCTCGCTGTGGTCGATTGAAGTGTCGCTGCAGTGATCTCTCCACGCAGCGACCGCAGCAGAGAGTGCTCTACTTTTGTCACACCGTAGAAGGGAACGCTAGCGCTGCAAGTGTTACGGATCGAGCGGCACTAAGAGGGGGGGGGGTGAATTAGTGCAGCGGTAAAGAACGATAGATTTTCCGCGATTTAAACAAGTTCGGAAACTTAGTACGATAAAAATCACGTTTTTGACTAAAACCGATTCCGATTAAAGCGTAATGTAAAGTAGGGTTAACACCTAATCCTAAACCAAATTAAGTGCTAACTATGAATTTTAAAGACATTTTCTAAGCTATTACAAAGTCCACAAGACAAGACTTCTTTCGGCGAACTTTTGGCGGTCTTCCGACGAACCCTCGGAAACCAATCTGTGGACTCCCGGGAAGCTCCCGGACTTCACGATGATCTTGGCGAGTTCCAACGAGCTTCATTGGCAAGCTCCGATCTTTCTTGGCAAGCTTCGTGAACTTCCGACGAACCTTCCGGCGAACTTCTGAAAACCCTTCGGTAAGCTCCCTACTCGTTCTCGGCCGGTTTCGGCAACACTCCCAACGAATCTTCGTACTCCCGTAGAACTCTCGAACTCCCAACGATCCATCACACTTGTCTTTCGGCACTTTGTTTTACTTTACGTCTTTATCGTCATCGTAGTTAATCCTGAACACAAACAACAAACACTCTACTTCGATCTAGACAATTGTTACAATGCGAATTGACATTCAGTTGCCCGGCACGTCATTGGTCGGCGTTTCGTCTGATCCTTCGGCACATCGTCCTCTCTTGCGGTCCATTGCCCAATCGGCGGTTGACCTCTGCAACCCCGATATCCTTGGCGCAACACGCTCTTCTTGGCCCGATGCTCGACGTACGAAGCCTTCTGTCGATTGTCAACCGAACCTCCGGCTCGACATCCAATATCTTGACGTGATCACCTCCGACACAACGTCAATTCCTCCAGCATCAACTGTCTAATCCTGATCAATAGTAGACCTGCGTAACTCAAAACACAGTTAGACAACAAATCACAATCAATTAGTTTCATCATCAAAATCTGAGATTTAACAATCTCTCCCTTTTTGATGATGACAACTAATTGATGACTAACGGAGTTAACCATAACTCCCCGGAGTTTAACCAAACTCCCCCTATCAATATGTCATTGATGGAAACCTTGGATTATCCTAACTCCAAGCAACATTCATCACAATATTAAGAGAAAACAACAAAACCATCATGCAAATATATAAAATATTCAATTCAATGGATGAAGTCATCAATCTACTTCTCCCTTTATGTCATCAACAAAAAGGAGAAGTTGCATCATAGCTAGTTTTCAATGATATGCAAATACTACAATCATACTAGCTATCAATCACATCATCATTCATGCATAGCTTTGCAATATAACATCCAATCATACTATTCAATCATAGCAAGTTTTAAGATGTCCAAGCATAGCAATTCAACACTTGCTTCTTGTGCAAATTTGCACTTTACTTTTCTTGAAATTTGCAAGATAGCAATTTTTGATATTTCAAGATAGCAAGTTCTTTTCCTCTTTTGTAGGCAAGCAAGATAGCAATTTTCTTCACCTTGAATGAGCCTGCAAATTTTTCATGCAAGCTAGCAATTAACTTTCTCCCCCTTTATCAATATTAAAAAGAAAGAGAGGATCAAATATGATGATATAAACTTTTCACATAAGTTTTCACAAAAAAAAAATTTACATCAATCTTCAAATCATGATACAAATATATCAAAATAATGGATCAAGTCATGATTACAAGTGCTAACATATTTTCTTTTCACTCATTTTTAAGCCATGATAAAAGAATAAATCAATGATTCAATCATTAAGCATATTTCTTTTTCATCAAATTTTCAATCATCAAAATTCAAGTCATGAATATTAATTCAACAAGCTAGCTCCCCCTTTGTCATTGTCAAATAGAAGTGGAGGACTCACAATGGCTAAAAAATTTCAAGCTATATAAAGAAATCATGTTATGATATTAAGAAAAATTTAAGGACATGATTTATTTGACAAGATATAGCACAAAGAGCAACTTGATTCATGCACAAGATTTTTCATTAAGATCACATTTCATAAGAATCAAGATATCAAGATCACAAATTCGTAAAGATTCAAGTATTGAATTTTGAGAAATCAAAAGATAAGATACATTTCATTTAAAGATTTTTCTTTTGATAAAACGAAAGGAGCATGGTAAACGATCTTGATTTATAAAGAATTTCAAGTTATAATATGCAAGATCATGATTTCAATAAAATATCTTTATAGAAAAATGAAATCTTTTAGAGTTTGATTCAAGCATTACAAACATCTCAAAAAATCATGATTCCAAGAGATCAAGAGAAGAGTCATGAATAAAAGTTTAAATTCAATTCGTCAACTTCAAGCTCTCCATCATTATTACTTTCGAGATTCAAAATGCTAGCAATTTGCATTAATCATGACAAGTGATACATCAATAGTCTACATCAATATTTCAATCATCAAGTCATGAAGCATACAAAGTGGTATTGAAATATGAGAGAAAGGTTCATATTACACATGTAATGTTTCAACATTCAAAACACATTTTCTCAAGTTGAGTATCAATAAGTCAAGAGAAAATAACTTATGATTCATTTGGATTTCTCTTCAATAACATGGGAGAATCATAGTATAAAGAAAGAGGTCTTGAAAAACTCAAGTTATCAAGATCTCTATATAAATGAAACTCATTCTAGTTCAATTTATCAACTCATAATCAATTCATCGAAATCACTTTTATAATTTATGAGATTCTTTTATCATATTATCAAAATCTTGTTCATAATTTAAGTGATTCACAAAATATTATAAATGAATTTATCACTTGTCTTTCATGGAAAATAAAAAACTTTAGAGAAAGAGAGATGTTCAAGAAACATGCATTTCTCTTTTAGTGATTTTCATTTATATAAGCATGCCTTTGTCTTTTTATATTAAATCAAAATAAGTATTTAAAAACGAAAGGTAAACTTCATTATAAAATTCGTCAAGAAAAAAATATAACACATTATGAGATTCAATTTGTCATAAAAATATGTTTCATTTTAATTTGTTTATTTCATATAAGTGTACTCATGTTTCAAAAGATAAGTATCAAATTTTAAAACCGAAACATGAGTTTGTCATCAAGATATAACAACTTCAAGTCCTCATGATATCATAAAATCATTAAGCATGGCAATAAACTTTTAATATTTTCATTTCAATGATGATTTCATAATGTATGTTCAAACATTTATATGGAACCCATCATTGTATAAATTCAAAATACAAGTTGTCATTAAGGCCATCAAGATCAAATGCATCAAAAATATTTCATATGAAAATTTTATTAAGAGCAATAGAGATGGTTTATATGTAAGCATGCTCTTGTCATTTTCTACTAGATTCATGTATCATTGTATAGATCCCAAAAGTAAGTTTCAAGAGAAATTATTTAAACCAAACACATGATACACTCATTTATTTTCAAAATTTTCATCATGATTATTTTCATGAGATTCACAAGATTGGTAAAGTGAATTTATTAACCTCAATAGGATAGAAAATGAATTTTCATTTCATGCAATTGTTTTCATGTGAGCATATTCAAATCTTTTTATGAAAACATGTATCAACAAGATATAAGTTTAGTCATAAACTCGTCAAGACCAAACACATCAAAAATAAAACATTATGATAACACATTTCAATTTTTATGTGTTTTATTTTATGTGGTTGATCTCATATAAGCATGTTCACATTTTCACATAAAAGTCAAGCATCATATAAATTTGAAATTATCATCAAAATCTTTCATTCCAAAAATTTGTTAGGAGTAAAGTACATTGATTAGATATAAGCATGCTCAATTCTTTTGTATAAATGATATGTATCAAGTTTAAAACCGAAAAATAGATTTCGTAACATAAATCAATAAGATACACATGATTTCATATTTTCATTATGTTATTATGAAAAGCAATACGGAATTCATCAAGATAAATATTCATTGGATTTAATCTTGTTAGATGTATAAGCATGAGATGCAATTATCAAGATATTTGTTTTTATGTCAAAAACATACATCAAAATTGAAATCGAAAACCAATACAGAAGTCATAAACATACATTCGGTTTATCATGACAAATAATTTTTGTATTAAAAACATGCATCTTGTTTAAAACTAAAAGCAATATCATGAATTCATCATGATCATATACTTTCCTTTTTATGTGTTTCATTTATTTCATATAGGTATACATCATCTAAAAATTTCATCATAAAAACGTTTAAGAGCCATTAATCCAAGATAGAGATTTTCAAATCATAAGCATGATACTATAAAATTATCATCAAAACATTTTCAAGAAAAACATATAGTTGATGTACAATCATTATTACAAATCATTCAATCATCATTCATAATGTTGCATACACCATTCAAAAATTTTACTTTTCAAAAATTACTAGAAAGAAAAAGCATGATATAATTTTTTAAAACATTTTTTTTAATTTCTAAAAACACAAGAAAAGCATGAAAAAAATTCCTACTAACTAAGTTAAGCATTCATGGAAAACATCATGTAATTTCAAAATAATTCAAGGGAGTTAAGTTACTTACCATGTAGTCGAAGCTCGTTAAAGTCCAATTCGCCGTTTCATCATTAGATTCTTCTTTGGGTGCCTTCATCTTCTTTGGCTTCTTCCTCCGTTCAAGTTCATTATTTATTTTAGATTTTTGTTTCATGAACTTATTAAGATTTAGTGTTCGAAGTTCAAAGTTCTCAATAGTGTCCTCATCACTTGAGTCATCACTCAAGTGGCATTTCAAAGTTTGGAGTTCTAAAACTTTCTTGTTCTTTAGAAGGTGGTTCATGTGTTCATCATGTTCAAGATGTTCTAGGAGGCTTATTTCATATGTCATTAGTGAGCCAATTAGTTCTTCAATAAGTAAATTATTTAAATTTTTAGCCTCTTGTATAGCGGTTACTTTAGGATCCCACCTTTTTGGAAGGGATCTTAAGATCTTGTTTACGAGTTCAAAATCCGAAAAAGATTTACCAAGAGCTCTTAGACTATTGACGACATCTGTGAGACGGGTGTACATATCACCGATAGTTTCGCTTGGTGTCATTCGGAAGAACTCAAAATCATGCAATAAGAGGTTTACTTTCGAGTCCTTGACTCTATTAGTTCCCTCGTGCGTGATTTTAAGTGTCCGCCAAATATCAAAAGCCGTTTCGCACGTAGAAATCCGATTGAACTCATTTTTGTCTAAAGCGCAAAATAAGGCATTCATAGCCTTTGCGTTTAAAGAAAAAGATTTCTTCTCTAAGTCCGACCATTCGTTCGTCGGTTTAGAGGGAAGTTGAAAACCGTTTTTGATAACGTTCCATAAGTTTAAATCTTGAGAAATCAAGAAAACTCTCATTCGAGTTTTCCAATATGTGTAGTCCGAATCGTTAAAGAACGGTGGACGAAAAACCGAAAAGCCCTCTTGAAAGCCATGAAGAGCCATTTCTTACGGGTGTAAATCCAAATGAGAAATAACGAGACTCTGATACCAATTATTAGGGATCGAGCAGCACTAAGAGAGGGGGGAATTAGTGCAGCGGTAAAGAACAATAGATTTTCGGCGATTTAAACAAGTTCAGAAATTTAGTACGATAAAAATCACGTTTTTGACTAAAACCGATTCCGATTAAAGCGTAATGGAAAATGCTTAAAGTAGGGAGTGTTTAGAGAGGAAGAAGGGCAGCGATGAGTAAGTTACGCAGCGAAGAAAAGGAGGTTTGCAGAAAGGTAAATTGCGAGAAAGTAAATGTAAACCGATTTATAGTGGTTCGGTCATCCGACCTACATCCACTTCCCAATTCCTCTTTGCTTGAGGCCATCGGCTTTCCACTAGCTATCCTCCTTCCAACGGGCGAGGATGAACTCCCTTACAACTTCTCTCCTTTAGACGGGCTTAAGAGATAACTCTTACAAAGCCTTTCACCCTCTCTTGGACTAGAACACACTTCAAACTAAGAGGGAAGATTTTGAACACATTCAAGAGAGTTTCCCCCTTCTTTTTTTTCATTCTAGACCCCCTTTCATCCATGAATGAGAGGGGTATTTATAGGCCTCAAGAGGATTCAAATTTGAAGCCTAAATTTAGACCACAAAATTTGAATCACCTTGGTTTTCGCATTCTGGTGGTACTGGGCGGTGCCATCGCCCATCCAGCGGTACCACCGCTGGTGCCTTCGGGTGCTGGGCGGTGCTACCGCCAGCCTGGGGCGATACTACCACCCAAGGTTCGGCCATTGGGCGGTACCACCGCCCAGCCTGGGCGGTACTACCGCCCAAGTCATTTCAGCACTATGGTTTCGGCTGAAAACTCGATCCAAACCGGTCCAAATGAAGTCCGAATTAGCTCAAATTTGGATTATAGGATTAACACCTAATCCTAAACCAAATTAAGTGCTAACTACGAATTTTAAAGACATTTTCTAAACTATTACAAAGTCCACAAGACAAGACTTCTTTCGGCGAACTTTCGACGGTCTTCCGACGAACCCTCAGAAACCATTCTGTGGACTCCCGGAAAGCTCCCGGACTTCACGATGATCTTGGCGAGTTCCAACGAGCTTCATTGGCAAGCTCCGATCTTTCTTGGCAAGTTTCGTGAACTTCTGATGAACCTTCCGGCGAACTTCCGAAAACCCTTCGGCAAGCTCCCTACTCGTTCTCGGCCGGTTCCGGCAACACTCCCAACGAATCTTCGGACTCCCGTAGAACTCTCGAACTCCCAATGATTCATCACACTTGTCTTTCGGTACTTTGTTTTACTTTATGTCTTCATCATCATCGTAGTTAATCCTGAACACAAACAACAAACGCTCTACTTCGATCTAGACAATTATTACAACGCGAATTGACATTCAGTTGCCCAGCACGTTAATGGTCGGCGCTTTGTCTGATCCTTCGGCACATCGTCCTCTTTTACGGTCCGTTGCCCAATCGGCGGTTGACCTCCGCAATCCCGATATCCTTGGCGCAACACGCTCTTCTTGACCCGATGCCTGACGTACGAAGCCTTCTGCCGATTGTCGACCGAACCTCCGGCTCGACATCCAATATCCTGACGTGATCATCTCCGGCACAACGTCAATTCCTCCAGCGTCAACTATCTAATCCTGATCGATAGTAGACCTACGTAACTCAAAACGCAGTTAGACCACAAATCACAATCAATTAGTTTCATCATCAAAATCCGAGATTTAACAGCAAGGGCTCAGCGGCTGCTAGCGGTGGTGGCGCAGCTGGGAGCAGCAGCGGTGGTAGTCACTGTGACGATGGTGCGGCTGGGGCGACGCTGCCGAGGGCTTGCTGTGATCGTTGGGAGGTGATCGCACGGCTGCGGCGTCAATTGCGGCTGCGACCTAAGGGGAGGCAGCGAGGGCCCTGTTTCTGTTGCACCGCTGGCCGGAGGTTGCGACGACGACGGTCGCGGGCCGAAAACAATGGCGGTAGAGGTGCGTTGGCCGCTGGTGGAACTCCCTTTGCGTGGTCGTTGGGGAGGTGAACGCAGAGGACGTGGCCGCGCGTGGCTGCGTTCTTTTGCGTTTGCCCTTTTCTCTCTTCTTTCTTCTTTTTCCCTTTTTTTTCTGACGAAGATGATGGCTGCGACAAAGTTAATGCGAAGTTGCAGCGATAATGCCGAGGATCGTTGCTCTGATACCCAATGATAAGACCCCTTAGAGTTTTATTATGGAAGGAGCGTAAGAAGCAGAAGAAGTGGAAGAAAAGGGGATGATCGCTTCGAGGGGATCGGCCTCTTTGATCACTTCGAGGGGATCAGCCTCCTTTGATCGCTTCGAGGGGTCGGCCTCCTAAGGTTTGCCAAACGGCTGAAATAACTTTTCATTGCTTTTTGAAAATAAACAAGTACATCCCTATTTATAGAGTTCCACCTAGAATCCACCATGACTTGAACTCTTATTAATAAATAAATATTAAATAAATCACTATCCGACTTCCTACTGAACTAAACAACTCCATAAACATTATTCAAAGCTTAGAAAATAAAAGGATCGTAACATCGACCTCCTACAGTCAAGTCAACATCCTCATCGGTGCCACGTTTCCAACCTTGTAAGAACGGACCCCATTTGACATGTCGGTCGAGTGGAAGCGAGGTGTGGATCAGGTGGAAGTGAGTTGTTGCTCAGGCGGAAGCAAGGTGTCGATCATGTGGAAGTGGCATGATGCCTAGGTGGAAGCGGCATGTTGGCCAGGTGGAAGAGACATCATTAAGTGCCTGCTTGTCATGCCTTAGTTTAGATGGGGATTTTACCTCCATATCATACCAGCCAGCATCTATTATGGTTGGCTAGAAATTTTTGATGCATGTTTAACTTTTTTGGTGAACTTTGGTAATGCATGCAGCTCTTGACTTGCTCTAGAACAGTATATTTTTAGGTATTTCAAGTAAGGTTTGACTTACCAGTTCGAGCTGGTGTGTTGGCCGATCGGCGACATGGCACGTGCCGCCTTGTATTAATGTACTGACACATGGTATGCCGGTGCGTATCTGTATTTTAGTGAGGAAGAAAAAGAGGTTGAAGAGAAAGGTCTTGTAGAGTAATAAAGGAGGAAGAAGGTAGAAGAAGAGAGAAAAGGAGAACGAAGAAGTGTAGCGATACCTGGGAAGCAACGACAACAGCGACAAAGAGGCAGTGCCGCTGTAGTATCGCAGCAGTGAAGAGGCAGCATTGCAGTGGCAAGGCAGTGAAGAGGCACCACCATAGCTTCGTATAATATGCTAGGTCGTACCAACGATACATCCAAAATCATAAAAAAAGCTCTCCAAAAATACCTGAAAAATAGAAAAAAGCTAGATTAGGTTTTTCAAGTCAGAAATAAATATAAATTTAGAATAATTTTAGCAAAAATAATATAAATTAACCTAATATCTATCAAATTTTGATTAAATCATCATTAAAACCACTAATCACAGCATTAAAAAAACGTAATTAAAACCTAATTGAACGTATTATATCATCACAAATATATGATCCAATCCTTAATATACATAAAATATAAAGATTTGACGTATTAAGTGTTTAATTTTGAAAAAAATCAATATTAAACACACTAATCACAACATTAAAGACCTTAATTATTCCCTAATTAACACTATTCTGCAATCAAAAACATATCAAACAATATATTAGACAATAAGTCATACACTACATAGAATAAGCTTAATCATCTCATAAGTCAATAAAAATCTAGAAAGAGAATGCGTATCTCTTGATTTGAGTGTTTTTTCTCTTAATCCTCCTAAATTAGCTTATTAAATTTGATCCAATCCACAAATCATAGCTTTGTTGAGTTTAGGAGAGTAAAATATAAGAATAAGAGAAATGTGAGTGAAAAAAAGCTTGAAAGAGTTCAAGAGATTAAGAGAGTGCAATGAGTTGAAAGAGAAAAGAGGAAAGAGTTTAAAAACCCATTTCTAAGCCTCAAATAGTCAAATTGATCATTTGAAATAGGGCAATCTCAGCCCTTGATCAATAACGATCGAAATCCAACTTTTTCGACTGGTACAGGTCGGTAATAGTTGGATGTTGACTATTACCACCCGGTACAAACCTCGTATTGTCTGATAAGGGGTCAAGTGATCGGTACCACCTGGCAGTGGGTGGTTCGGATACCGATATCCTATCGAACTGATATGTACTGCCTAAACTGGGCGATACGCATTGGTACAGCAAACCCTGATTTTTTTAACGTTGAATGGGGTCCACCACTTTTTTAATAATTATTATTATTTTAATTTGGACCACTTGAAACAGGGTGGTCCGCATATTGGTCCATGTCCAGACTAATACATACCATCCAAACCATATCATTTTGTGTGGTACAACAATCCTTGATTTCAAATGTGTATTAAGAATTCAGAATGATAATGCATTCAACAATCAATTAGACTGAATAACCATGAGAGACAAAAATATCGTACAATTGCTACAATATGTAAAAGAAGGAAGTAATGTTTTATATTTTGTTATAGAGGCTGCTCATCGTATTCTTTAATTGCTTCTTTTTTCTTCATGCATTACAAAACCAATATTAAGTCATATGAGATTTGTTTATTGGTTCAGCTTGAAGTTATGGCTACAAGTCTTTGATGAGGTTTGAAGATTGAGCTAGGTTTCTTAACTGTATGATCAGTTTCCCTCGAATGGGACTTGATAAACAGTTATAGTTGCCTTTTTCTGGTTGTGGATATTAAGGGTTTATTGTTCATGGTAATTTTTTCTTGGATTTGTTTTGTCTTTTTTGTTGGTTTATCTTGATTTCATGCATGTTTATAACTTGTTTGGACATTTTGTCATTCTGCAACATGTTTCAACATTGTCTGCAGTTACCTGGTCGCACCGATAATGAGATAAAGAACTATTGGAATACACGAATAAAGCGACGCCAGCGTGCCGGTTTACCTCTTTACCCTCATAATATTTGTTTTCAGGCTTCAGATGAAAATCAGCAAACTCAGATTGTCAGCTGTGTTGCCCAACAACACCGTGGGATCTTGCAGGGAAACAGTTTTGATATTCCTGGTACTGGATTTGAGAACTTAAACACTGGTCATGGGGATTTGTCTTATGTTTCCTCATTTCCAGATAGCTCTGTGAGTAGCATGATACGTCATGGATATGAATCCCCAGGTTATGGGTATATGGATAAGGTGAATCATGTCAAACAGGTAGATGCCGGCTGTGATGCTACCTTGTACAGCGGGCCTCCCTCGGTATCTCAATTTCTAATAGAGCCTCCTGGACAGCTGAACTTTGGCTTAGATTATCCCTATGATCCGGATCCCAACTTCAAGGACCTGGCAACTTTTGGAGGTGAAATTCCTGGCTGCCACGCCTTTCCAATTGACAAATTCTCTGCTTCAAGGCCCCTTTCTGGAGCTGTGAAGTTGGAGCTCCCTTCACTCCAATGTACAGAAACTGACGGTAGAAGCTGGACCCTGTGCCGTTCCACACCAACTCCTGAGGCAGTTAATACATATGTTGAATCTTCTCCAACAACCGTCTCATTGCAATCTGAATCTATTTCACCACAGAGCAGCAGTTTGCTGGATGCATTGCTTCATGAGGCACAGGTACTAAGCGGCTCAAAGAGATATTCATCACTGAAGTGCTCAAGTTCTGCTATCACACACAATGAGATGGTGGAATGTTCAAGCCTTAATATTTCTGAGACCGAGTGGGAGGACTACAATGACCCAACTTATCCCTTGAGTCATTCTGCTGCTTCTGTTTTAAAGGAATGCACACCTCCTGTTTGTGGCAGTTTATCTCATGGATTTCCACCTTTCAAAGATATTCCTGGTCTGTTTTAAATTGTCATTCTTTTGTCTTTCTTGTCCTTATTTTTTGGGTATAATTTTCTGCTCCTCATGAAAGGGTCATGAGATTGCCATTGATAGTTTTTGCAGGCTCACAAAATATTTTTGCTGTTGCTGAACATCTTTCAACCCCCGATATGGAGGAGAAAAACATGTCATCTCATCCGGATTTCTACAGGCCTGATGCTTTACTGGGATCTGATTGGCTTGAAGAAGGTTCTCAAGTTGCAAAAGATCATTCTGTCTTGAGTGATGCAGTAACAACAACACTGATGGGTCATGATTTTTGCAAAAAGCACAAGATGGTACCTGCTGGAACATCATCTGATCTCGTTAGAGAAACCAAGCTTGAATCTCATCCACGGGGTAAGGTCCCCAATGTACCTCAAATGCCTGAGCTTCCTTGATCTCAATTGTACAGATGGCAGCCTTTCTTGAGAAATGTTCAAGGAGGACCTCAGCTTGATTTTTATGACTGTTGTTAATGCTTCTTTCAGATTAACCATGGTAGGTTGTGCTTTCCGGAACCTATCCATAACAAGTTAGGGATTTTAGTATGGTGAACTGTTGCCTGCTGATCGCTTTTGTTATCGTGCAATAAGCATACAGTAGTGTTCAGTATGGATAATCTGAGACATTTCTCTTGAGGACCGATAGGCCATTCGACTTCAATGTCACAAGTTTAACTTAGAATTCTTATCTCTTAAGTCATGCCTTTTCTTATACTATAATTCTTTCTTTTTCATATCATTTTGTCTTGATTTCTTAGACTTGGCCAAATTGGTGGAGATATATACTAACCATTTACAAACAATTATTCAGTTCTGTTCTAGCCATTATAATTATTTTCCTGTGTTATTATCAGCTATTTTATAATGAGAGAATGAAATTTGTGATTTTTCTCATATTTTCTTCTTATTTGTTTTCTTTTGCAATTAGTAAAGTAAGTACAATTTGGAGAAGAGGTTTGATAAATGTCAGATAAGATCTACCAATATTTTGTGTGAACAATAGATTTAATTCAAGAATTAGACATGTATATCTATGTATATACTGTGCAACTAAAAACTTTGACAAAAATATCTAGAAAAATCACTCTAAATTCATAGAAAAATGAAGTCTTTCACATGCTCTAGAAATAAAAAAAAATTCGATCTAATTCTCAAAGAGAAGAAACATGTTTGGACTAACAACCAATGAGGTAATGACACATGGTAGGCAGATGGGCCCACAACCTCTCCCGTTCCCCCAACCGCTGCTTGAATTGCCCCCTCACAGCATCCAAGTTGGACGTGCTCGTTTCCGATAGATTAGAGGATCTCTCTCTCTCTCTCTCTCTCAAAATTTTCCATTGCTTGGGAGGAAATTTCTTGCTTCAGATCGGAAGGAGGTGCTGCATTGGACGCCAAACGTAGACCAATTTCTTCCGGCACTTAATGTTCTCTGTTCTTCCATGTTTTGTTTTGGGAAGTAATCTGTTGGTCTTTTATGATCGGTTGATGGTTCGTTCTTTGTTTAGGAAATGATATTAACTTTGCTAGAGCACAATGCGTACATCTTCAAACAAATCTGGAGATGCTGCGTTGTAGATCCGAGGTTAATTTGCTTCGATTGTGTACACTGTACATGTTTGATGTTTTGCCAGGAGACTTAAACGCAATGGTTTTGTTGCTATCCTTTGTGTAATTTCTTGGTACTAATAGGTGGTACAGATTTTGATAGATAATAAAGGAGATGATCATTTAATTCTATGTGAAGGATGACAAACATGATTTAGAGCAATCTTGTGTCTTCTTCTTGTTCTTTACATGGGCATGTTTCCAATTATTGGATATTTGAGAGCTAAAGAATGAGGTAGGTTGACAGTCCATTTAGGAACCTCATAGTATTCCAAGTATTGTCCTAGGTATTTAGGTTTAGGCATGAGGAGTGATTAGAGATTTTGCTTCTATTATGAGCAAATTTCATTGAGATATCTGCAATTTGTGTTTTGAAAAGCTTATGAGCTTTTCATTAGAAATCATGGTATTTTTTTAGGAGAAGTTTATGCTCCTGTTGTTTTACTTTGGATCATTTTTGTTCTCTTGGTTTTGGACTCCCAGTTGGTGTCTTTCATGAGATAGTAGTTTCCTCTGTAATATGGTGTTAGATCTCTTCATAATGTTCAGCCAATGTACAATGTTTCTCACACATTCTCTCTTGAGTCTTGATTAATGTTTGAAAGTGCGACTCTTGAGACTGATCCAAACATTTTTGCATGCTAATACTTGAAGTTTAATCAGAAAGAAATACAAAGTAAACACATTGGTAACATTCTCAATGTCTAACTATTGTACAGAAAAACGAAGCTATATCAGTTAGATTGATCTTCTTCACTAGTGTCATAACCCTGAATGCTTCTTTCTGCAGCCATTATGAATCCTTTGTTCTCACTACTCTGCAAATTTTGCCATTAGAAATGCTTTGCCATTGCATCTAATTCTCTTTATTTGCTCAAGTTTAGTGTCATGTCCACCTCTTCTTTGATTCCTAAGAGGAAAACAGTTAGATTGATCTTCTTCAGTGGTGTTATATCGGTGAATGCTTATTTCTGTAGCAATTATGATACCTTTAGTCTCACTACTCAGTAAAATCTGCCACTAGAATTGCTTTACCACTGCTTCTAATCCCCTTAAACAGTTCAAATTTAGTGTCATATCCACTTTTTCCTTCTTTCTTGCAGATTCCTAATAGAAAACAGAAGAGAAGAAGATTCAGTGATCGAGGCTCAGCAAGTGGCGCTAAGTAAAGAAATAGTTCTAATGTGCTCCAGGAAAACATCTTGGATTTCTGCTTGTTATCATCCTTCCTCTCTTGGCGTAGCTTGCTTCTTGTTTATACTGTACAAGTTCTTCCCTTCCCTATTTGCTCTTCTTCTAAGTTCTTCCCCAGTCATTGTTTGCACAGCAATTCTTCTTGGAATCCTTCTGAGTTACAGTGAACCGAATCTTCCCGGGAACCAAGCTGACACTGATGACACGGCCGAGGCAAGTTCTTCGCTGAAGATCGAGTCTGTTGCAAATGAGAAGGGTTTCAGGTCCAAGTCTCGTGTGGGGATTAGAAGAGCAAGTAAGAGAATGACAGTAAGAACCATTGTTTTGGGTGACAGAAGGCTCAATGCAGCAGAAGCCACTTGTGTTGCTTCAAATTCTTCTATCGAGGAAGATAATGGCAAGAAAGCTTGTTTGGATTCTGAGTCTGGTGGTGCACAGGATTCTGATTCTTCTAAGTCGAACACTGCGCCGGTGCTCGATGAGCTTGACCCGTTTGTTTCCGAAGACAATTCCGGTGATGATTCTGCAGCATTCTCACGGAACCATGCATCAGATGATGACAGCGCGGAGGAGGAGGCTGAGAACCAAGATGAAGAAGAGGCACAGAAGGAGAAAGATGAGGGAGGCAAAGCTGCTGTAAGATGGACCGCAGATGATCAGATGAACCTCGTAAATCTTGGGAATTCTGAACTGGAAAGGAATCGCCGGTTGGAGACTCTGCTCGCCAAACGAGAAGCGAGGAAGGTGCTGCAGAGAAATCTGATAGACCTGGATGACAACATGGAGAAGGGATCACAATCTCATGGCCATCTTCCATGTGTCAATGCACCGAGAAGGAACCCGTTCGACCTTTCCTGTAGCTTGGATGACTCCTGTCCTGGTTCGGCTCCTTCTGTGCTCCTGCCGAGACTAAGTCCATTCGATCTCCCCGACGATGATCCGTTAGACGCCGAGAAGAATTCGAGGCAGCAGGACTTCGCTGCAGCTCCACAACGCGATATCTTCTTCAGAAGGCATGAGAGCTTCAGCGTCGGTTCATTTTTCGGTGAATTCAAGCAAGAGAAGCCTGCTTCCAGATTCAACCCTTGTGTTGGTGCAGAAAAGAATGAGCCAGGGGAGACAGCTTGTGCTGATTCAAAGATGAATTCTACTTTAGAATCCGATGAACACAACAACGCAAAACCTTCGAGTGACAGCATGATCACAGAACAAGCTCATCAAGCCACTGCAAGTTCTGCAGCAACCCAAGACGGGAGCAGCGAAGACTCGGTAGGCAATTCACCCACTTCATATGGTGAGAGGGTTGAAGTGATTGACGAGGCGTACAAGTCAAGCTCCTCCACTGCATCATCATCATCATCGTCAGAAGAAAATAGGAGTCCCAAAATGAGAACTCCCGAAACAACAGCCGCAGGCTCCACATCTGATGCTGTGGAAGTGGAAGGAGAGACTGTTGATGACAGTCATGTGGTGGAACCTGTTTATGATTCTAGTCCGACGGCATCGAACTCAGCACTCCATCAAGCTTTCTCCATTGCTGGCAATGAGACACTTTGAGCCACTGTAGCATCTCAGTGTCATGGCTTCTTCAGGTGGAAGAACGGAAGAAGGCCTCACGGCTTCGAGTCTGGAACTGGTAAACCACCATTGAAGAGATGAGTTGTGTAGGATTCTTGAAGGTTTTGGTGGTCCCATTTTGCCTGTTCTACCGTAGCAAGTTTGTCTAAGATGGAGACTGCACTACCACTGGAAGATTGCCATATCCGACAGGGTTTCAGCAACGATACTGTCTTATTCAACCTTTTTCCTTACACCATATACAAACACAGAAAATTAGGACAATCACTTGTGTTCAAAGGCAAAACTAAAATTGTAAGTTTAAATCAATATATCTAAATAGTGTGTATATATATAAATATATTCGATCCAATATTAATAATAATAATAATATAATAAATCTCAACTCTTTAAGATCAACTACATGAATCTTTTATCACTATTAAAAAATTTATTAAAGATAATATATTTAATTAAATTTAGAATAATTAAATCTTTATTAAGGTCTTTCTATCTATCTCTTCTTATATCGGCAGCATTAATCATTTCACTTTTGCTTCTTCTAACTATCATATCTCAAGATCTCCTAAGCATATTTTTATATTATCTTAAATTATATTTTTTTCATCTTGTCTTTTATCGAAGTTAGTTATTCATGAATGTAAATATATATATATATTTCTTAATAATTTTACATATCTATCTCAATATTCTTATCAAATATAACGATGTTTTAAATTATGATATGTATATTGGATGTCACTTATATAAAAAAAATAAGTGCATAACCTATCAATGCTCTCACCTTGGAATAAAAATAAAAATAAAAACGAAAAAGGCACTTTTGTGGTGCACCTCTTCATGTCGACCGTGTGCCGCACAAAATCCATATCGAATTGAGAGCACAGCTCAACACATCGCCTTCTTTACGCGCTACGTGGGATCATGCAACGTTGATGGCGCCCACTCATGCTGCATCTCCCATGATGGTGTGGCTTCATATCATACCTCAATTCAACCAAATTTGACCAAATAGTCGATTATGATGTTGAAGAATCAATTAAGAAATTGAAGTATCAAAAAATGTATAGGAAGGCACCAAAATAGATTGCCGTATTATTTTTAGTATACATTTCAAGGGAAAAGAAAATTGATGCGTGTCTTTGAATTGGCTGCTATTGTATTCAATTGTATTATACATCTCTCTCTCTGTATATATGTGTATATATATATATATGTTTGTATATATATACACATATATATGTATTATTCTGCTTTCCAATTGATTGAAATGGCACCAAATGCTTTATTGACTTCTGCAATGTGGTAAGCCCGGTCGAGCATGCTCGAGTTCGACCCGAATCAAGCAACGGATTCGACCCGCTTTTGACGCGACTGCGGCCCGATCGAGTAAAAAGCGGGGGTATTGTGGGGAGATTGGTTAACTAGAGATAGACTAATTACCTCTATCAAACCATATAAAGCATGATTACACGAGATTAATATCTTAAACCAAATAATTCTTCCAAGTAAAAGCATTTTCTCTATTTTTAATTTTAATTTTATTTTATTTTATCTCTTTTTCTTGCAAGATTCTTTTGGCCGGCGCCGAAGGTGGCGAGGTCGGTGGTAGGGCAAATGACGGGTTTCTCCTTCACTCCTCGCTCACCACCGCCACCACCACCGCTTTAACTTGCATTCTTTCCGTTGTGATACGGTAGTCGTGTATAGTCCAATTGAAGGCCTCTCTCTCTCTCTTTCGAGCTTTTCCTCTCTTTTCTTGCCGGCCAAGACATGAGATGAAAATAGCTGTCGGATGTAGTAAGCCTCCTCGCTTCCGATCCCTTGCGTCTCCTCTGATCTCACTTCAGGGAGGAAGAAGTCCTTGGATTCTTCGGCCGATCGGATCCTGATCCTTTTGACAAACAACGAGGAAAAGGAGAGGAAAGATTCGGTTTTGGTCGCTCTCAAGCAAGGTGACTTCGCTTCTCCTCTGAACTACTTTGATCTCCAGGTTATCCTCAGCATTTCGAAGTGTCTTGGTAGCGGAAGATCATCTGGAAGTGTTTTGCCACTGAAAGATCTGAGCTTGATTTGGTGATAAAGGGGTTTTGTTGAGTGCATCCTCGATTTCTTCTTTCTTTGGTTTGTGGCGATGAACTTTTACTCGTTCAAATTTTTATTATTTTCGTGAGAAAAAAAAAAAAAGTTGATGTGCAGCTTCATGAAGTGAAACCAACTGATTCTGAAAAAAATATATGTACTTTTTTGGTTAGTCACAGTTAATTGATTTCTGTATTTTTCTGCAAACAATTCTTGGTCACATTAAATTGAAGTGTTGCTAAGGCCAGCCTGATATCTTTTTGGTGATCATACAGATTGTTTTTAATGAATGCATTTATCTTCTATTAATTTTGTGACGATCTTGAGAAACATTTGCTGCTTGCATTTCTTGGTTGCGTAAGTTGGTTAAGTAGAGAGGCTTGCTTGAGGTTTTTGTTGTAATCATCTGGACAGCATTAAAGATCATGGGTAGTTGTGTTAACTATGTGGGGTTTTCGGTGATATGTGTACGAATAGATCTGTTACCTTCATTTGCAGTATCTGTACAAGATATAAAAAAAGAGATAAAAACCTACTGATATGTAAACCAAGGTAGTTCAGTTTAGATCTTCAAATTTTGCTTTAGTGATGGGAATGACTTTATTTTAGTTATATGATTAATATTCTTTTGAAAGGTTTTCATAGTAGGTAACTGTACCGTTATTATGTCTTTCGAAACATGAAAAGTTGTCCTTAGTATTACTCGAAAAGATTAATTTTCATGAGTTTCACATGGATAGCTTTGTTTTCATTCTTCTTTCTTCCCTTTGGATTATCAGGCAAAGAAAAGAGAGAGAGAGCGAGAGAGAGAGAGAGAGAGAAGATATGGCAATAAAGAGAAAGGAAATTAAAATGTATATTGAAAAAGTGATGATATTGTGCATCCGAACTAGCTACAGATCTGCCCGCGATCATCCTTTTGTTTTTGCTCTGGTGTTATTCTTGCTTGTGCTATACAGATCGTTTCCTTGTCTGTTTGCCTTCCTGGTTTCGTCCTCTCCTGTCATTGTCTGCACAACTCTGCTTCTTGGACTCTTCCTGAGCTATGGAGAACCAAATATTCCTGAAATTGAGAAAGAGGATGAGAGGACTCGGGACATTCCTTCTGAGGAAATTGGGGGCTCTGCTAAGCATCTGTATGTCAAGGAAGATGACAACTTAACGGTTGAGGAACATGTAGAATACAGATCCCATCATGAGGGAATTGCATCCATGGCTACAGAAAGGAGTAATGCAGGTGAGGATATCTATGAGGCAGCAAATCAAAATGAAGGAACCAAGAAGTTAGATGCTATCGTGGACACAAGCTCATTAGATGGGGAAGTGAACAGAGAGAATTACAATAAAGAGAAGGTAATTCAAGAAAAAGAACTCCATGGTCAAGAGATCTTCAAGGACAGGTACCTTTATGTTGAGGATCCAGGTGTAACAGGAGTGGACAAAATTATCAGTTCTGTTGGCATTGCAGATAGACAAGAAACTGAGGACCTTATGCTGGAGAATGGCCAGCCGGCACTGGACCATCATTTCGATTCTTCTCTAGGATTGCCTTGGCAGTCCATTGATAATGATCGTGCTTCTTCGGATACTGAATCAGATAGAGCGGAGAGTTCATCTCCTGATGCTTCTATGGCTGACATCATTCCGATGCTTGATGAACTTCACCCTCTTTTAGATTCTGAACATCCTCAACACGTATCTAAGTCAGATGTAGACACTGAAGGATCATTGTCAGACCATGAACCAGATGATGATAGTGTTGATGAAGAAGGTGAAAACCATGCAGAGGAAGAAGATGAAGAAGCACAGGAGAAGGATGACGGCATGGAAGCTGCAGTGAAGTGGACCGAAGATGATCAGAAAAATGTCATGGATCTTGGGTCTTCTGAATTGGAGAGGAATCGGAGGTTAGAAAGTTTAATTGCAAAGCGAAGAGCAAGAAAAAATCTGGCATTTCTGATGGAGAGAAATCTTATTGACTTTGATGTTAGTGACTCTTTTCTTAGCAGGGATGATCTATCACGCTTCCGTGTCCAGGTTCCACCCATTTCAGCACCAAGAAGAAATCCTTTTGATATTCCCTATGATTCAGAGGAAACAATGGATTTGCCGCCAATTCCAGGCTCTGCTCCCTCTTCCCTGCTGCCCAGAAGAAATCCTTTTGATATTTTCTATGATGAGCAAGAACAAAACAGCAGCCTCACAGGTGAGACTTGGGGTCACCAAGATTTTGTGTCAGCTCCACATCGTGAGGTGTTATATAGAAGGAATGAGACCTTCAGCTTAGGAAGAAGGGAACTTCAACATGAGAGACCTCATTCGAGGTTGAAGTCCTACTTTGTTGCAGAGAATATGGATTCTGAGGGAAGTTCTACTTTTCATAGACAATTCAGTGACAAGAGTGAGTCAAAAGTAAGTTATATTCCAGAATCCAACACAGTTTCTTCAGTTACAGATCAGGAATATAAGAGAGAGCTAGAAAAAGAGGAATTCCAACAGGAAACTGAACCGACTCCTCTTGGTAAACATGATGCTGATGTTGTGGATAATGGAAGTCACACATCCGAAGAAGCTGAATTGGTTGATATTGAAGAAAAGAATGTGCATCTAACTGATGATCTTGAAATTGATGTGGACACTGACCTCATCATTCAAGAAAGTGATCGAGTTGTTGAAGATTCTGGAGCAGTAGAAGAAGATATCAGAGATGGAATACACTTAATTCCACCCATTTCAGATTATGAAAAATCAGATGTGGTTGAACAGAGGTATGATGAGCCACACTCATCTTCATCAGATGAAGACAAGAAGGATTCAGAAACAACCTTTTCTGAACAGTCATTAAATTTGGAACAAACAGGAAATCTCAGAGAATCTGATTATTCAACAAGGGTCGATCAAGTTTATGACTATAAAGTTGCAGAACCCATCTATGATTCTAGTCCACTAATGGCTGGAAAATCTTTCTCTGAACTATCAACAGTTGATGAAGCTGTGACTGATGCAGGTAAGGGAACTGATTCTGATCTATTAGCACACATCCCTTTCAGTTATTGCTGGTAATTATTCTCTTTTCTCAGTGGGCGCAGGTCAAGGAGACAACACTGGTTCTTCAGTGAAATTTCATATGCAGAAGGAAGTTTCAGAAGTGGGTTCTTCTCCAAGTTCAATCGAGCAAAATGCTGCATCACCAATTGGAGATTTTGTATCTGTCAATGCAAGCATGGAAGAGATGGCATCTGTCAGCACAGGGCCCTTCACATCTGGTCAGAGTTTAATTTCCATAGAAGAAAATGAATCAAGATCAAGGGAGATTGCTGACATTAAAAAATATGATGATGTTATAGTTGGAAAGTCAGCTTCTCAAGATGGTTCCATTCATACAATTTCATGCACGATAGATGAGCCAGCAGAAGCTGACAGTATCAATCACACAAATTCCTCTTCATTGACAGCTCATTCTAGAAAGGCTGATCTGATTGTTGTGAACATGAGTCATTACACCGAAAGAGAAGAGATGGTTGAAGTTACACGGTCTTCTTATTCAAATATCTCACTCTTATCTGATGATTCAGTTTCATCTGAATTGCAGAAACCAGTGCCGTTCATGGAAAAGAATAGTTTGAGTTCTGATCACATCACTGTTAAAGAATCTCAACTCAGCAATTTGGACTTGCCTTCATTCTCTGATGAGAGTCGAGAAGATTTCAAACAAAAAGACAAGGATGCAGGCTTCACAAATGAAGAGCTCAAGGTCAATGTATCTGATATTGAACAACAGGCCTCTTTCTTTTGGAAGTCTAGAGAAGATATTAGTCATATGGATGATTGTGACAAGCTTTTTCACAAACCAGAAGTCAGCACATCAGATCTCCTATCTGCAGGTCATATTCATGATGGTAGTTTAACTGGGTTACAGTTGATATCGCTGACAGAAAGCATAAATGAGATCAAGGCCTCTTCCTGCAGTGACCAGTCTGCATCAAGAGATGGCATCATACCTGCAGTGCTAACCAAGTATGAAGATGGTTCTCTGAAGATGGTAGATAGTTCTGATGAGGAATTTGATGAGATCCATCCTGTGGTCTTGGAGACTGATGAGATGGATGAAAGTTTGCCGACAGAGATGGATGGAGCCGCAGATTTTCACATAGAAGAATTGTCGTCTTATCAACAAGGATCAGTATTTATGTTTCAAATGGATAGCCAGTCTGAAAATATTAGTTCTGCTTCCAGAAGTTCTTTTGTGCATGACAATACACAGCTGCAATTTTCTGAAGACAGATCCACTCCATATGATGATACATCCAACCAACCCTCTAAAGGCAGTTTTGTTGAGTCTCAGGAGGTGAGTTCAGCAGCCAGCCTGCCTGGAGTTATAGAATCAGAAATTGGGTCTTCATATAGTTCTAGCAGGAACCTCGAGCAGACTGTTTACAATCCTAAGGTTCATGTTCTTGAAGCAAGCTTGGTTCAAGAGGCCATGGTGTCTAGTGTTTCTGATTCGAAGATTGGCGAGCCAATGACAGCAAAACTTGATCTTCAGTCGAGAGAATTGGATGCTGCTGAAAGCAATACGACAGGTTCAGAGCTTCTAGTTGTTGAGACAAGATCTGTCGAAGATATTCACCCAACTTTCAAACAAATTAGTGAAGAATTTCTTGAAAAATCATTATATCATGAAGTTGGATCTCAAAACTTACATGAGTCCAAATCTCAGAATTTACAGGGTACCGGCGATCTCGATTCCAAGCAGACGCAATCTGATCTGCATGTTGTTGAAGCAAAATCCATTGAAGACATAGACATGGCTTTTAGCCAGTTGTCACATAGCACCAGCAAGAAAGCCCCAAAAGCGACGGGAGCAATAGATGGATATCTAGAAGTTCATGCAAGTGAAGAGCAATTGGAAACCAAGGTTCTTGAAGTGCAGTCTGCTGATGAGATTACTTTCGCTTTTAAGGAACCTGTAGCAAGTGAAACGAGCACAAGCATGAAACTAATTGGTGAAAACTCAGGTGCTGAAATAGTGGGTGATGTTCCTGCCTCCAAAACTTTAACATCAAAGAAAACACAGAAGAAACACAAGCGTAGGAACTCTGTCTCAAGCTCAAGCTCTAGTTCTAGCTCAAGTGATTCTGATTTCTATGAAAATAAGAAAGACGACTAAGGTTGTGTCTTTCGTTTTTTTTTTTTTCTGGTCCTTTTTGAGTATTTGTTTCACCAAGCTATCTACTTGAATTTTCAGGTGAGAACTCAGACGGTGATGAAAATTTTTGTGGTCTTCACAGTTGAGGTTTTAGTGCGACTGGTTTTTGTGGATAGTATTCACTGGAGTCACTGTGTATTTCGTATTTGTCTTTTGATAGTTTATTGGTGGGAGTTGAAGTTCTTGGTTTGGCTGATTTTTCTTAGGCGAGTCTTGCAATGTAATTTTCTACTTGTGGGAGTCCCATATAGGTCTCTGTCTTTTGATTGTTATGTGACTACAATTCTATTGTGTGGCTGTTTTCTGTGAGTGAGTCTCACAATGCAAATATCTGCAAAGGCTAGTGAGTGATCTTTCCAGTGAATGATTAGCTTTCAGAGCACTTTTTTTTCTTCTTTCTAAAGTTCATTTTGCAGACAATTTTGATGTCATATTATTTCTTTTCCCAGTGGACATATTTCTTGGAAGCTTTATTTATATTGGTCAGGAGCAACTTCACAGAAAAATATTTTCTTAATGATGCTTAAGCCTAATCCTAATTTAACTTTGTTGAATGGGAAAGAAGAGTTCAAGCTTAAGCTTAATTGGACTAGAAGAGATTAATATAATATGGCAATCAATGTGCATCAGGCATATCATGTGAGACATATTTTGCTGTCTGTTTCAGTCAATACCAAGAATTTTTGTGATGTCTTTGTTGTGTCATCTGCTTGTAAACCCACTTTTACTCACTTGTAGGACTCCATAGGCTGAATGGTGCATGGAATTGTGGTATAACTTAATGTGATAGACACATGTTTTGTATCATGAAGTATACAATTTTGCATGGCTCATGGGAGTCCGTGTTTGTCATGTCATTTGGCATGTGAAATAGATTATACATATTATTATAATAATATAAAAAAGTAAAAGAACATGTTTATATGAAAAGACAGGATCAGATGATGTATATTTATGATCATAATAAAGTATTTTAATTGAGTACGTGTCTCATGATTTCCTATCCAATGCCAGCTTTCATGGAGGTGGAAGTTTCTACCAACCTGCCTTGTTTTTGTCATTCAGAAAATATATTTAATAGTTAATACATTGAAAAAAATTGGAATATGTGCATAATGATCACCAATTTCTCTTATGATAGAAAGAATATTTTCATGAGAACTTGTTTCCATAGATATAAGTCAAAAAAAAGTTTTGTTCTTTTTTTAAAATCTTTACTGGTTAAGCTAATTGACGCCTTCAAAAGAAAATTAATTTTTTTTATTTTTCAGATAAATAATAAATAAACTTTCTCGTAAGGAAAAAAAGTCATTATAGAATCTTTTGAGGCAGAGATTTACGCATTCTAAAATTCTGGAAAACAGGGGAAATGGCTTCAAACACCACGAACAATTCCTATTCCTTTGTTTGAACTTTGTGTTCTGGGAAGAAACAACAGAGAAGGGAACAAAGCAGATGGTTTTCTGATTCAGATACAATCGGATATGAGTCAGCTATTTCTCTAATCCGACAAGTATTGCTCATATGTGACAAAACGAGACAATTCAGCTTTTGGATTTTTGCAACTGCATCACCTGCTTTTCCTGGTGAGCAAAGATGAGGAATAAAGACATGAAAATGAGCTCAATTTCTTCAGTTTGACAGAGACCGATATCGGAAAAAATCCTCTTCATTCCGAGCGAAAAAAGGATGATCTCAGTGCACGAGACTCCCGCCACGAATGGCGTTAAATATCAACAAGCTCAAGAACTCAACCATGCAGTTGCGCAGATTAAGAATGGTGACCAGCTCAAGAACCAAAGAGACGCTGCTTGAGGGATCTGCAAGAACACAAGCATCTTGAAGTCATTAGCTTCTGGCACATAAGTGAGTGACTGCTGATCCAAGGTTGGTGGCTCTACCTACTGAAGTAAAAGATGAAACAAGTGGAAACAAATGCAGTGGTCCTCATCAGCCAACTATGAGTACCTGGGCATGAGATAGATTTATGTGCCATGCTTATCTGGCAATCATCACCAGAGCAGAAAAAAAATTACTGCTTCTTCACACAACCCTAAAGCACTTCTGCTGGTCTCAGTGCCATGCTGCAAAGTGACGCAGATAAAAGCAAATCCCTTCTAACTCTGTCATATATTATTTATCTTCACAGCCTATTTATTACTATCCTCCCTGATTGCATACATATATGACTCGGTAGAATTAGTGTTCTTGAGTTGCTCATCATGCAGCTTCAGGTGTGAGTGTGTGGGAGGAAAACTTGAAGGATTGAATCAAGCTGCGGTGAGTCAACCAGCTAACAGATTCTTGATCACTCAATAGCACAGGATTTTTTGGATGAATGTTGTTCTTCTTTCTTTGGATAAATTAGCCTTCTAATTTAGCTTTTACAAATCCCAAGGTTGAAAAATTATTACTGTTTAAGCTTGCAAAATCATATTTTTATCTTAAAAAGACTACATAGGCAGCAAAGAGAACAGAGTGCAAAAAGGGAGAATTTTGGATTAATGAAGAGCCAATTTTATGTTTCTTGAAATATTCTTTTAATATAATATTAGGTAATTAGGATTAATTGAATGAAATAATATATAATTACGTGTCCAAAAATTATAATATTTGGAGTCAATGGTGGCCGTTGCAATTTCCATCTGTGTACATAATATAGTTTGTGGATCTGTAGAAACTTTAGAAAGCGACGCCGTTAAAGTGAATGATGGCTAACGCCATCAACTACTCCTCGCGCGTTTCCGCGAAATGTCTGGTCACGTGCGTCCGACGGCGCCGTTAAGCTGGCCTTTTTCCGTGGTGCGGTGGGCGACAGAGTCGTATCAATGACAGCAGCACGGAGCTACCTCGGTCGAGAGAGACAGAGGGAGACAGCGCCATTTTGCTTTGGAGAACCCTAATTGCTCCTGCAAAAGAACACCCTGATTCCCCTTGGGTTTCCCTTTGGGCCTGTGAGATTTCCTTGGGCGAATCCCCTCCCGAGCGAAGGTCAGTCGTCGTGCTTCGGATCGAGCCCATTTTGGGGGTCCGTGGACTCGGATTTGGAAGTTCTTCTCGATTGGAGTTGGAGGGGTTTTCGATTCTGTGGGGAGTGTGGGAAAGGACGGATTTTGGAGCGTTTGGGGGGTTTCCTGGCCGGCGATGGCTTTGAAGGGTCATAATGGGTGATGGATCTGTCGGTAATGTTTCGTTTCTCTTGGTATCCTCTTCGCTGGATCCTCGGGTTACAGATCAGGCTAAAAGCTGCATCTTTGATTGGTCTCCCGTGTACCTAGTGTTTGTGATTTTGGTGAAGTTTGCTGCTTTTACTAGTCTTCTGGATTCTTGGTATCTTGTTCCAATGGTTTGTTGCAGTTTGGCTTCGCTCCGCTCTTGAATCGAAGAGTTTCGGATGCGAACGCTGACTTTCCAAATTGAAGCATTTTTGTGTTGCCATTATTTTCTGATTCAAAAGATTATTTTTTTCGGGTTTCAAGCTGCTGATTTTGAAGGTATATTATGGATCGAGCTTTACATGCGGGATATTTGTTCTAATTAGAAGTAGTCGTTGTTAATGTTTTCGGCAGAAGTAGCTAAATCACATCCAGAGTTGATACTGTGGCTCACGATCTTGAACTCTGCGGCGCTTGGCACCTGTAGATTTCAAGGGTTGCGGTATTTTGAGCTCCAAACATCGCCTAAATCTGAAGGATCTTTAGCCAAATCCGACATATTTGCTTTTCTGGTGCCGGTTAGAGAGGAGGATCTGCCCATTCAAGAAGCAAATTCAGAAAAAAGATGCAACCAAAAGCAAGAGTATATGCTGACCCATCCCACGACCTGGATCAATTCGACCGCCTGCCTGACTCGATCGTCCTCCTCATCCTCAATAAGCTCGCAGATGTCCGATCGCTTGGCCGCTGCTCTTCTGTTTCGAGGCGGTTTAACTCCCTTGTTTTCTTGGTGCATGATGTCTATGTTAAGATCGACCGAGTGGTCACGGTTGATGGTGATTCTGATGATCCCTTGAGCCAATCCTCTCCCAGGCATCGGAACCTTTTCTCCAACTTCCTAAAGCTCATGCTTTTCACTCTCCTAAAGCCCTTCCACAACCTTCGCAGCACCAATGGAGGCAACAAGCCTGTCTTCCCACAGCTCTCCCATCACTCCCCAGCACAGGTTCTCAAGAACTTCACCCATGTCCGCAACCTGCGGATCGAACTCCCTGCTGGAGATGTTGGAACTGAAGAAGGGGTTCTTTTAAAATGGAGAGCTGAGTTTGGGAGTACACTGCAGAGCTGTGTGATCTTGGGAGGCACAAGGATTGACCGGAAGCTGGTCTCCCCCGAGCATGAATCACCAGTAGAAGACAGTGGAAGCATTCCTGACTCTTTCTACACAAACGGAGGGCTAAAGCTCCGTGTTGTGTGGACAATCAGCTCCCTGATAGCTGCTTCCACGAGGCATTATCTTCTTCGGCCCATTATTAAGGACCATCCAACTTTGAAGAGCTTGGCCTTAACCGATGCTGACGGGCAGGGAACACTAAGTATGGGCGAAGAACAGCTGAAGGAGTTCAGGGAGAAGCCAGTGGCAGCCTCAGCATCTTCAAACAGGACGCAAGTTCCGGCTTGCAACATGAAGTTGAAATATGCTCCCTATTTAGACATCCCTGGTGGGATGGCGTTGCAAGGAGCCACTGTAGTCACTATTAAGCCATCTTCTGAGGGAAGCAGTGGTAGCAATATTAGGAGTGAGACTGATGCCTTTATTTCTGGAGCATTTGATGGCCCATTCAAGGCTGCAGTGAGGACACTGATGAAGCGGCGGACTTACCTTTTGGAAATGAATGGTTTCTAGATTACTGACATCGCATGCTTTTCACACACTGATGAATTAGCAGACTCATCCTGTGCACTTTCTTCCTTAAGGTGCAAATTGCAATCTGAACGTGGTTGAGATGTGCACCAGTTATGTGTTTTCATGTTCTTTTGCTTGTATCTGTATAGCAATAATCGCTATCCATGTAGAAGTTACATGAAATAATCAAGTCTTTTTTGGTGCAGTTTACTAACTTTTCTCTGTCTTTTCGATTTATCTACCAGTGCATTTCCCTACTTGTTTCTTACCCCAATCATTTTCTGTGGTCAACCAGGTATGAGTCAAATGACCTGCTCAAGTTTAGTGTTGTTTGGCCAGCTTTGCACATGACTGTAAACTAGAGATACAAGATTTATTCTTTGTATTTGTTAAAAGAATTTAGTTTCATTTTATTCCTGTGAACTATTCTATCAGGAAGTGCATTGTGGTGGAAACAATATCTTGTTATAACTAGTACATTTACTCTTTTTCCTTTTAGACAAAACATTCATCGAAATCTATAAAACTGTGACATTCCTTTTTCTTCCTCGACATATCTTTTACTTCATTATGTTGCGGTGCTTTGTTGTTTCTTTTGATTTGGTATAGGCCATTGTTTTTGTACAGTGGAGTTAATGACATTTCAAAAAGAGCTACATGATTATGAAGTTAAAGCAGGGTGTTGTTGTTTCATCTGTGCTGCATTACAGATTGCAATGCAGGTTGCATGTGTTGGAAAGTGTAGATCCCTATCATCTGTATCATCCGAGTGTAGGTGCAAGGCAAAAGGGTTCTTCTCTAGTTTGCTTTGGCCATTTTGCTTTCGAGTTGTGTTCATCAGGCTGACTAAAAGATGTGGGGAAATCACTTGCATAGTCTGATGGGATATCTATACGTGTGTGTGTGTTTATATATATAAACATGGTTGAATCACCCCCTTTACTTGAGAGAAATATAAGAATCCTCTTGCAAGGTTAGCTCTTAGTTGGCAGCAGCAGGAACATCACCATATGATGAATTATATACATGGTTACAAATTAGTGATGCCAATTTATTGGTTGATCTTTGACATTATTTTAATATGGCTTTCCAGAGGTTAATAATTGAAGGTGTCATCTTTTGTAAGATTAAAGCAATAATCATGGGGCAGGTTCTAATCATGTCATTGCCTATGCCTATTTTTAAGGCCCATGACATCTTCAAGATGTGCCTAAATAATGTTTTGTTATGGAAATGCTTTAACCACCACAGTCTGCCCATTTATTTGTTGTACTCTGGTGAGATGTTACATATAGCTTGAAGACTCAACTGGACTGTCATATTGGAATCAAACTTGGGTTTGGATAAGCAAAGGATAGCAAGAGCATTAAGTTGCATCTCAAATTGGTACTAATATATCCATGTTTACTGCTCAAGTAAATTTTAAAAAGGGTAAAATTGCATGTACATATATTCTGCAAAGTTGGTGGTCTTCATATTTCTCTCATTAAATTCGAGTTTAGCATATATATGTTCTTCAAATTTCAAAAGGTTTGTTTATATGTTATTGTGGATTAAATGCTAGTGGAGATCCTATTGTTAATATCACTTAAACACTCACTATAATTGTTAAAAATATCATGGGTATTTTGCATACGTTGTATTTCTATTTTATGAACACACATCTCAAGCTTATGGCTATGCATATTGAACGTATAATATCTTCTGAAATTGATTTTTGGAAAGTATGTTAAAACAGTGACATATGTGAAATTTTGTAACATTTAAAAGGGATACATGCTACATTAAAATTGATACTGGCAAAAAGTCTATGAGTAGGTTTGATTCATGCATCTAAAGTTGAGTGTGACACCACAATCTGACACTAGCATCAAAATATATCCATAGTACTGCTTGAGGAACACCCAACTTATTAGATCATGAACTCTTTAAAGTGAGAAACATTGCCACTGGACTTGAAAGTAATGTTACATTATGCACAATACATGTAACTTCTTTAGTTGTACAATAGTTCCCAATCTTTCGTGTTAATCGTGTTCTGATCATATCCTATTCATTTAATGCATCCAAAACCCTTCCAAACATGCTCAACAAGTTGACCATACCCCATTCATTTAATCCATCTAAACTTTTTGCAGACAGCTTCAACAATTGTTAGGTTGGCTTACCACAATAGATAACATTTGTGCATCAAGTAAAGCATCAATCAAATCCACGAGATCTTTGGCAGCTCTCTCAGTGAGTACTAGTGTAAAGACAAAAACAATGAATGGTGGAACAATTGAGTTTTGTCCATTCCATGGCTATCCCAGATGTAGTGAGATGAAACAGGAACATACTTAATATGACTAAGAGCCACAGTTACAAGCAACCAATTGAGCTCATCTTGTAGAGATGCTCAGTACCTGCTGAGTTCCAGCTACATGATACAGCTTTACATCAAGATTAACACAAGTTGGTGGTTCCAGCTTTTCAATATATGGAGCAGCAAAAGAAAAAGAGGAAAAAGTAAGAAGAAACTGTATTTACTTGAAAGTTGTCAAGTTGCGATGCTCCAGGATTACTTACGCTAGGCATGGTCAGGCCTATGGCGTCTGATATTAGAGGGCATGGCAGACTAAGAAGCTTCGCCTTAGGTTTCCACTGATTCGGTTTTGCAGCTCCTGAGCCTCCTCCGTTGTGTGGGGCCACATGGTGCTTCATTTTGAGTTTCCCTCTGGGATTGAACTGCTGCAACTGCTTCAGCTTTTATGCTTCTGGGTCTCTTTCTTGAAGAAAGATCAGCTGAAGGCACCTGGGTCTGCTTGGGTGCATCTAAGTGATCTACCTCAAACTCTGAACGGGGCCACTCGGTACCACATCCAGGACAAGCCCTTGAACCCTAATGATTCGTATGAACGAACAGATGAGAGTTGGACATCTAAAAGAGGCACGAACTAACCAAGAGAAAATATTCTTCCATTGACAAATGTTGAAAAAAATGGATGAGAGAAGTTCATACCTTCCGTTGCGGAAATTTCTTCTTCAGACAGTAATAATGAATTCGAACTGTGCATCCTTCATTGGAACATACTGAAGCCTGTTGAGCAAAATTTGTGAGTGAAATAAATGATGATTACTGTATTCACATAAATCTATAACAAGCCAACTCTATCATGCCATACCCACTGGCAGAATAGGAACATCTAACATAGGCATTGATATTTCATGCCCAGTAAATAGGCATAAATAATTACTATAATTACGAAAGTGTAGATCTCTCTATTAATTGGACTTTTTGACATTCTCTCCAAGATGATCATCATAGTCAATTAGGGATGCCACTTGAAAAAACCCTGCAGGGAACAGATAATCATCCGATCTTGTCCCATATGAAGCCATTATTCCAGGAAATTATCATACTCTGTACCATGCAATTGCTAACTATCATAGTGCCCAAGTTCTAGATCAGATATCATCAACTCAAACTTTTCTCTGCTAGTATCTCCTAGAAGTGTGAATCCTATACTGTCGTCAGAGCAAATCTTGAACATTGGTCATGCATCACATTTAATTGTTACTGCATAGGTTTGGCGAACAAGAGAAGAGGTGATTTCTCTTAAAGATATATGACAATTGAAGCCTTTGAAGTTCAGCCCAACATATAATAACTGAAAATATTGCATAAAAGGGCTTCCCATGGTGCAAGATGATTTTTTTCTTCAGCATCATGAAAATCATCTAGCCAATATATTACACTTAAACCAAGAAAGTGCAATCTTATAACAAAAGTACACAAACAGGAGTACCCATCAACAATCAGAAATTTACAACCTACTAATAAAAACTAATGGCAGAGTTTAACTACTACAGAAAACAAAAAGGATGATAATCAAAAGATAACCAAAAATGAGAATAAGTAGAAACATGCCTTCACTCCAGCTTCATTGCAGACCTCACATGCTGGTACGTCATTACTAAAAAACCAGCTCCTAAGATCAAAGAATGATCTTAAACCAAGGCCTATTCTACCATCAGAGGTATAGCACAGCCATTGGTCCTTTATGAGATCATTAAGAGTTTTCTCCTTCTGAGACATTGTGAAACTCTTGAACGCAGCAGGGATTCGAGATTGCGTATCCTGTGAACTCTGACAATTCTGAACCTGAAATAATTGTATTTTGCTGATTAAAATTTGATGGCTTAAAGATAGTTATTCACCTGGTTAAGCCATTAAAAAGATAAAAGTCCTCACCTTTCATAAGATAAACGTAATAAATCATACAGTGTTGTGATACATACACAAGCATTAGAACACACCAGTAAAGTAAAGCTTGGACAGCGAGCCAAAGCAAGACATGGGTCTCATTAGTTCTGGTAAACAAAAACTGAAAATTTCGTCTTCGACTTCAACTTATCATGTATCTTTAAGTAAATGTTAATTCAAGAAGAAACTTGAAAGAGCTCCAAACCTGGCCTTTCCTTAACTTGCTTAATTAATAAGCTGCCATTGAAATTGCACACAATTATTTTCCTAGACCACAAGGAATCATAAATAGTAAATGAACAATATGAGGTATAAAAACATTATGTGTGTGATAATCTAGTCAGTTCTGCATACAGTTATATTGGATGAGATATAAACTTGGGCTAGTTTGCACCACTTAGTAGGCAATATTGATAGGAGGTAAGCTGTAAGCAAAACCAAAAAAAAAAGATATATCAATTATTCAACCATGGAAGTTTGATACTTGAAATCAAATTACTACAGACAACTCCAGTGTTCCACTGCTACAGGAGTTACAATAACTCATGTGCCCACATCCAAAAGTCATGTCAGATATTTAAGTGCATGTCCATGAGTCAGATTCCTTAATGATAGTATTCCAATACCAAATACATGGTAACAATATAAGAATTAGGACTTTTCATGACACCAAAGCTGCTTAAGAACTAAGCTTTATATTTGTAGTTGACATACCTTAGTAGATGTCATCCTAATTTTATCAAAAACTTTCTAGCTTAGACACTTTAATGGGCATATTAATATGCCTTGTTTGAGGACAAATATTGATTGTCACAATTTAACTCGGGCCAATAATTGTCATCAATTATGTCAATGTACTGTGCTGCTTGAAGCTTTCCCACACACGCTCATCTCAGAAACAACCATTAGAGTGCATAGGCAACCTTGCTATTGTGGTTACAAGCTCTTGATACAATCGATATCTTCTGCTTTTCAATAGATGATGGTTTCATTTTAGGTTTACTTAAGTGTCATTTTCCAGAATTTCTTCCAGTTAGCAAGATCCAGAAATTTTCTCATGTCTCTGCAGTATATTCTGCTCCCTATTTTCTAAAACCTGTCTAGTGTGGTCATGCCCTATCTTCATTACGGCCTCACAGAAACCTAGCACTTGTGTTGTTTCTCCCCTCACCCCTGATAGGACCCTAGCAGGGTTAGGTCCTACTCAACCATGTAACAGCTAATAAAAACCCTGTGAGAATGTAATAAACCCCACCTAGCCGCCTCTATCCTATAAAGAAGAGAGGCTAGGGTTTATATTGGGCTTCTTAGCTGCCGCCCCCCTTGTTACTGGGCCGGCCCGCTAAGGTTGAGGGCAAATTGGGTAGTTCACTTAGGAAGCAACCCCTAGGGTTAGGGTTTGGAGCTCTATATAAGCTTGTAGCCTCCACCTCTTTGGAATAAGAAAGATCAATCTATATTTGCAGCCACCAGGCTACTTGGAGGGTGGAACCCCTATAGCGTTCAAGGGTTGATCCCCTCAAAGATCAATCTCTATAGAATTCCTCTGGGGTTCTATCATCTGGTATCAGAGCAGCGATCTTGCTGCTTTTGCTGCCATCCCTGCCGCCCACCATTAGCCAAGCAATTCCCACAATTGCTCTTGACGTCGTCGTCTCCACCATCATCTCTTGACGTAGATCAAATCAATCTACAGTCGCCACCTCCAATTGCATCAGAGATCTGGTATTTTTCTACCACCAATACCTTTTGCTGCTGCAATTTTTCATCTAAAATATCAAAAAAGTTTTTCTATCGATCCCTCTGCGAATTCCTTGCGTCGCAAAAGTTACCATCTTTGCGAACGAAGGATTGCTGCAGAAAATTTCAGCCGCGTGTTGCTGCCTTTAACCGATCTAATTGTTATCCTTTTTGAACGAAATTTTTTGTGCACCTCATAGATCATCTTGGCTCCCATCCGTGATTGATCTATTGTGGAATTCATCACAAAAACAAATTCGTGTGTTGCTGCAATCTTCGTCACAAACTGTTGAAATTTTTTGACGAGAATTCTGCTATCATAACTTGCACCGATTTCTTTACTGCTTTGCTGCCGAAATTTCTTGATCCAATTTGTTATCCTTGTTGCTATCTAAACTAAGATTCTACCATCAAAACCCCTCCTCAAATCCCTGAGTTTTCGCTGGAAATTTTGTCGAGAAATCGCTATTTCTTCGACGACAATTCTGCTCTTACGAGGCAGCGCACATAGGCAGCAATTGCTACTGATTTTTGTCAAATCTTTGCTGCGATCTACCACAGATCTAAAACCCTCTTCCCTAACCTTTATCCACTACCATCTTAGCCCAAAACTCCATCAAATCGCAGCCCCAAACAGCACCCAAAACAGCCACAAAACAAGCCTAAACCGTAACCTACATCCACCGATCCACAAACCCTTTCAACCACCACTTCCCTCAAACAATTCATGCCTTTAACCTGGGAACAAAAGAGAGATCTTAATATTACAGATTTGGAGTCATATACTATGGCATCCGAGGAGATGATAAATGCTAAATTCGAAGCCTTCGAGACGCGAATGGAGGATAAGATTCGGGCTCTCTTTACCGAACTCAGTTTCCTGAACACCGAGCCCAAAGAAATCTCATCAAGGAGAGAGCTCGACCGAAGAGATGACTCCCAAGAGAAAGGAGGCTCTATGATCGATCCCTACTATCCACGCATGAGGTGGACTTCCTAGATGGGAAGAAGGAGACCCGATTGGTTGGATCTCGAGCGCTGAGCGATATTTTGATACCACAAAACCGCAGATGCATCTATGGTAGAATTGCAGCTATACATCTTGAAGGAGATGCCATACAATGGTTTAATTGGTTTGAACATACTCATGGAGTCCTCTCATGGCGACAATTCAAAGAAGGACTGCTGATCCGTTTGGACCAACCGATTATGAGAACATCGACGGACAACTGCAAAGATCCGACAAACCTCCACCATCCGGAGTATCAAACCAGGTTTGAAAGGTTATCTAATCAAACTCGTGATTGGTCCAAAAAAGCGATTATTGGGGACATTTATTGAGGGCTTGCTCCGAGGAGAAGTTAAAGCGCGACAACCAGTTTATGGCAGCCATCTCTTCGCCGCGACTTCGGGAGGAGCGATTGAACCATGAAGCCGGAGGACTAGGGTCGCTCCCACCGTAAATATTGAAGCCCTCGGCCTCACCTACTATCACCGAGCTTACGCACCAAAAAGGTTGACAAGAGAAGAGCTTGAGACCGATCCGCTAAGGGGTTATGTTGGCATTGTGACGAGCCGTGGAGCCGCGAGCATCGTTGTAAAAAGGGGAGACTTCTTGTGATTGAACATGGAAGAAAAGATCGATGAACACCGGAAGAGAGTCTTGAACATGAGGATGAAGATGTGGAAGAAGAGCCACAATCAACCAACTTTATGGTACATGCGCTAGCCCCACTCTTTCAAATCCAAACGATGAAAGTTGGAGGCTGCTCAAACAACAACCAATCAATTTTCTCATCGATACAGCATCTAAATAGTAAGGTTGCTGCTCTTCGATGGCGCTATATCGAAGGTTGCTTAATCCTAAAATGCGACCAAAGATGCCCACAGGTGAAACTATTATGCGGGCCAAGAAATTGTTGCCGACTTCTTCCTCCTACCAATTAATGATTATGAGGTCAGTCTTTGGGCATAGAATGGTGGACACACGAGGTGATGTCTCTGGAACTTTTCCAAATTGATTATGAAATTCTATTGCAAAGGTAAACAGGTCACCCTACCGGGAAGCGTGGAAGCAACGTAACCACCTTTCAACCCAACGAATGGAGAAAGTTTTACACAAGATAAATGGTGGCTTTCTTATGCATCTCCAAAGACCAACCAGGAGGGGGAGGAATGGAAGGATCCGAAACCAAGAACATCATCAAAAATTAGAGGAGGATCCAAGCTGAATAGCTCACTATACTTGGGATTCGAATCTATGCTATAAAGGTCGATTGTGTTGTTATACCAAACTCCCTTGCATCAAAGTCATTCATCACGAAATGCACTCCATACCTTTTGCAGGGCACTCATTTTCTAAGAACCTACAAAAGAGTGAAGCAAAACTTTTATTGAAAGGGATGAAAAATTATTTCAATACGTAGCACAATGTGATGTATATTAAGCGAGTCCAGAAACTACAACCACTACCTATACCGGACTTCGATATGGATGACATCTCCATGGACTTCATCGAAGGGTTGCCACCTTCCAAAGGTAAAGCACAATCCTTGTGGTGGTTGATCGACTTACAAAATATGCTCATTTTGTGTTGTGCAAAATCCCTACACTTTTTGTTAGTATTGCTCAATAGAAAATATTGTTAAACTACATGGGATGCCAAGGTCCATCGTAAGTGATCGTGATCTTCACTAGTAAATTAACCGAGTTATTTCATTACAAGGCACCAAACTCAAGATGAGCAATATCATCCAAAAAATGCAGAAGTGGTGATGTTTAGAGACATACTTTCGCTAGTGATCGACCAAAGGAGTGGACCAAAATGGCTCCCTGGGCGAATGGTGGTATAATACTACATATCATTCATCTACAAAATGTACCCCATATGAAGCATTATATGGTGGTAGGCTCTGTGATTCAATGTATGTAATTGGCTCACCTAGGTAGATCAGTCGACACTTTCAAGATTTAATTGACAGAGACAAACTCCTACAAATTGCTAAAGAATAATCTCTACAAGCTAGAATGAAGCGAAGTTTTAAGTGACACACGAAGAAGTGAAAGAGAATTTTTAGTATGAGACCGGGTTTATCTTCGCCTACAACCATACAAGCAACTATCCATCAACACACGAGCCTCCATGAAGCTATCTCCACGCTTTTATGGGCCCTATCGGATCATGCGCGTATTGGGCCGGGTGGTCTGAGACTTAAATTATCTAAAGATGCAAAATTCACCCTGTCTTCCACGTGTCATGCTTGAAGCCCAAGTTGGGAGAACACGAGGCATCCTGCATCAATGCCAACACCACCGATGATGGAAATATTCAAGCCCAACCACAAGCCATCTCGATTGCATCGTCGAATGAAGTACTAATATTGGACTAATTTACCACTTGAAGATGCCACATGGGAATCAATGAGGAGTCAAGTCCATTCCCCTCGAGTTCATGGAACCCCACCTTGAGACAAGGCCGATTTGAAGAAGGGCGGGCTTGATAGGACCCTAGCAGGTTAGGTCCTACTCAACCATGTAACACTAATAAAAACCCATGAGAATGTAATAAACCCCACCTAGCCGCCTCTATCCTATAAAGAAGAGAGGCTAGGGTTTATATTTGGTCTTTGGGCTTCTTAGCCATTGGGCCGGCCCGCTAAGGTTGAGGAGCAAATTGGGTAGTTCACTTAGGAAGCAACCCCTAGGGTTAGGGTTTGGAGCTCTCATATAAGCTTGTAGCCTCCACCTCTTTGGAATAAGAAAGATCAATTTATATTTGCACCAAAGCTAAGGGTGGAACCCCTATAGCGTTCATCCCCTCGAATCAATCTCTATAGAATTCCTCTGGGGTTCTATCAACCCCACCCCCACCCCTCCAGAGAATCTCAAAGTTTCCAGGTACGAGAAAGGTTAGATTAAAATCAGAATACATTGTTTTGCATAAACTTTTCTAACAAAATAATTTCAAGAGCCTTCTATTATGAAGTTAACATAGAATCATTAACTACTTGAAAGTCAAACAGATCGACACTGATTGAAGGAATAACAACACAGATTCATAGTCTACACTTTTCATAGGAAATCTACTATACATTCAAATAAATGAGAAACAAAAAAAGAAAGAGGATGGAGAGATATATTATTTTTGCTGCACAGAATTAAGGAGGCAAACAGAAGAAAACCTGATTTTCCAATTGAACGTGAAGTGCATCAATACTGCTTATGCAGCCTTGAGTTGCTACGTCCTGAACGATTGCTTCTACCTGGAATCAATAGGACCATATTTGGAGATTAAAGTGTCGATATTATAATGCTTTGACTTCTATCTTCAAAATTTATGGCAACTGGACTTAGGAGCAAAACAATACAGGCAAACATGCTCTCTCTCTACTTTCAAAAATTAATGCTGCAAAACATGCAACAACTAATTTTCAGATGTTTAGTATACACTAGGCTAGATGACTATCCAATAAGGAAACTCCCAACATATATATCCAACTTCGGCATCTGCCTTTTCTATAATGCCACTTATAGAGTTTGATTCACACAGAAAAGAAAACAAAAAAAAAAATTATATGTAAGATAAAAACTTCATAGTTTCGTTAACACAAAAAAGCAAATAAAAAGATTTCCCAGTCAGAATACTTATACTTAAGAGAATAACTTCATACTTTCATCCATACAAAAAGGCAAGCGAAATTTTTTTCCAGATTGCATATTATTATTAAGATAAGACTTCATCTCAAAACTATCAGGCAGAAAAAAAGTTATCCAGAATTTACTATTGAAGAAAAGATCAAATAATTCCAATGTGAATGATCCAAACAACACGTACCACTCCCTTATAAAATGCAATCTGTGGAACAGAATATTTGGTTCCAAGCTTTGATTGCTCATCAGCTACATTGTTAACCATGCCATAGTATACCTTACCATCATATTGGTTTTGACATGCTCGCAGCTCAAATTGCACATAAGCTAGTTCTTTGTTAATCTTGAGAAGAACTTCATTAAATAGTCGACGATGTGTAACTGCAAATAATTCCATATCAGTCACCGCAAAGCATTGGCATCCTAGACAAAGGCATTACTTATACATCAGCAGTCAATATAACAAATCAATCACTCCATCTGTTAAGGAAAGGTATGTTCCCTCTTCAGGAGCACCCTAAACACCTTCATAGACAATACTCGAAATCCGGTGCTAATATATCAAGAAGGATAAAAGGATTGCGTCAAGATTACATATAAAAACCTATGAAGACTACACCACCTAAGTTGATGCTATGTGGAAACAGAAACGTAAGTCTGATCTGACAAGCTTTTCGATAGTAAACGTATGAATAGAAATCTGGGCTACTGCATCACTCTCGGCCAAAGATTTAACATATCTAAAGATAAAATTCTTATCTTTACAGTAAAATTAGCATAAAAACCTGGATCTTTCCCACTGACGCCGGCGAAGACCCTATCGAAGTCCTCCTCTGTCATCGGTCCACGGGAGAGCAAAGCCTGTATGAGGACGTGGTGTCTCCAGCTAAGCGCCATTCTTCCAGAAGCGCGCCGAGCAGAGGGTTTCACGAAACCCTATTTCCACTACGAGGGAACCTAGCGAGATTGAGTTTGCAAAAGGGGACCGAGAAGATGATATCATATACTCCCCAGGAACCCTAATTTCCATGTAAAAGCGGGGCGGGAAAGAAAGAGAGAGCCAAAGGCGCTTCGTATCGGCTTCCATTGAAGATACCGACACACGTATATATAACGGCAGGACCATTACAAGGATATTAGAATGAACGGTGAAGATTTTTGAGATTAGCCGGCTTGAAGGATTCTATTTCTTCGTACTACTTGAAGAGGATCCCCGCTTCTCCTTTTCTTATTATTGCCAACCCCAAGTCGGTGGCCGCCTGCGCTCGTTTTCCGATCTCCGCGATTCGCTTCCGTTCTCCGGTCCGCGGCCTCCAATCGAAGCGAGGAGGATCCGGGGACGAATTCTTGCTCGGATCTTGAGAAACGGCGGCGTTTCCTCTTGGGGAGCTGTGGATCTTGAGGGCTTTAGGGCTGGAAATGGACGGCTTCAGCGCGAAGGATCTCTCCACAATCGGAGGGATCGCCACCGTCTCGCTGCTCCACTCCTTCATCCCCACCCACTGGCTCCCCTTCTCCGTCGTCGGCCGCGCCCAGAAATGGACCCTACCGCGCACTCTCCTTGTCAGTGAGTCCTGGTGAACCATTCAAGATTTCTTTTCAGATCATACTTTAGTTCCTTTCCTTCTTTTCACGAGATCTTGTTGTGCTTCTTGATTGAATTCCGTTATTGGCAATGGAATGGATCTTGGAGCAAATTCATGATCTGTGGACGTTTGGGTTGTCAGGATAGTTTATTCTTTCTTGATTGTAGATATTCTTCACGTTGTACGATTCTTTTCTGAGTGCGTTTCAGGATGATTAGAGATACCCACCCGAAAATGATTTTTTGGTAGTCGTAGCATTCTTTATATTTTTCTTTGGTTGTGATTTGATCGATAAATTTAGTTATGATTGGAATGATATGGTATGTAGAGATGATTGGGGCTCTCTATCTGTTGCTGGTTATACATCTCGTAGCAGTCTTTTCTAGTGCAGGTCAGAAACTGTTCTTGGTCTTCTTACTGGAGATTAACTTAACTGGTACGATACGTTCCACAAAATCGAGGAGTTGCTTTCAATGAATATTTGTTTTCTACTTTAAGGAATATTAAGCTTAAGTTTTGGTTGTCCTTCCTCATGCAATAACAGGAAATGGAATGATCCGAAGAGTGGAGTTGCATAGTTTCATGAATTAAGAGACCCATAGACTAATGTGACATCCCTATTTCAGTTAAGCTCCTTATTGATCATGGGTCTCTCTCCTTGTCCAATGATTTGGGTGATTGTGGTGGTGAAACTTCTAACTAACTTGAGCATTTTGTAGAACCAGGATGTCATGTGCCTGCAGATAACATGAAGTCTTGCTAATATAGCACTATGGTGTTGGCATTCACTTATGATTAACGATGCACGATAGCTTTACTGGCATGAGGAAGTGCAACAAAATTTAAAACCTCTGTTGTTGCTTTCATTGAAACATGCCCCTATTAGTCAATTGGAGATGCACTTTTTTCCTTTTTCATTAGCCACAGCAGGAGAATTCAGTCCATTTAGAAAATGTGTGGTAAGGGTTTTGATGATGAGTCTTAGTATGCTAAATAAGCACCAAACATTATTAAATTTTAAACATGCTTTATTTACTCAATGCACATTGATTATTCAGCTTTGTTGGTTAACTATTAGATTAGCTTTCGAGTGCTTGCTATAAACTCAGTGGTGTGATAAAAATCTTAAGGGTAAACTATTTCTGAATCCTTTATATAGCGAAAGCTTCATTTGCAGGGTGCCAATTTGTACGGATCTAGTTGATATTCAATGTGACTCGTGTCAACAGAGAATATGAATGTACATTTAAGAAGGATATGATCACCCTTATTAAGATGTCGAATATTAATGTTCTGAATACTTGTACATTAAGAACAAATTTGATTGGATCAATGAAGCTGCTCCTTGATAGAGGTGCTGCAATGTGGTAATGCTTGACATAGCATTCAGCATACGTTTTATATTGCAGGGGACATATGCAACTCAACTATATGCTGAATCATGCTGGTTTTAGACAGTGTGACTTTGGAAAACATCCGCATATTAGGACACATATGATTGGACAATTGCGAAATCCACAGATTAACTTCATTTGGTGAACAACAAATTGTAGCGGATACTGTTCCTTCCCATATAACACTTGCCACTTCATGTTCCAAAAACATTTCTACAACAGTCCAGAATATTGGCTTAGAATAAGGTTGTCTCTTGGAAATGTGCATTAATCTGAATCAATAAATGCAATTTGGAAGACATTTAGTCCTCCTAAATAGATGCCTCATTAAACGGGCTAGAAAATTACACCTCAAAATGTTCATTTAAATTCAAGAAAAACTTAATGCTGACAAATTAGATTTTCGACTAGATATAGTAGAAATAGTTGGAGGTTTACCAACCTATGGTTTAAGAGGTAAATTTTGGTTACAAGAGGCAATAATTGTTTAATTGATCAGCTTGTTTTGGATTTGCCATTGTCACTATCTGAGTTGTAAAATCTTCTTTATCTGCAACACTTTTTCCTTCTTAGGAAGAAAACTGAATGCCTTTTTTCTTCTCGCAACAGCTGTATTTGGAGCAGTCCTGCATGTGATTTCTACTTCTCTGCTTGGTATTGCTGCAATCACCATGGCCAACACCATAGCTGGTGAAGAGACAGTGCACAAGCTTGCTTCGTTGCTGCTCATACTTCTCGGAGGAAGCTATATTCTTCTGTTTTTATTTGGTAAGAGAGGCCACAATCACTCTCACAATCATTCCATGGAGAAGATGGCGGTGGCTGGGCTTGTTCTTGTACCTGCATTATCTCCTTGTGCAACAACTCTTCCTGTTTTCCTTGCTGTTGGCAACTCATCATCTATGATGGTTCTAGCTATCATCGTGCTTCTGTTTAGGTAAGCCATTCTAAATTAAATTTTGAGAGGCTAGTGAATCAAAAGGTTTGGATCTAAATAAAACCTTTGTTTTGAGGCCAAGATCAATTAAATATTTTTTTGTCAAGTAATGATTTAATATGTTAGGTGTATCAAGGCTTTCAGATCTAATAGGATTTGCTCTTTTCTCAATCTGATGAATGACTATGCTTGTTCTGTAGGCATGCAAGTAGGTCATTCTTGCTAAAATTAGATCAGATGCAATGTTCCCAAATATAGGAGAAGAATCCTCCCATCAATCATTTGTCACACATCATGGATTGATTATTGTTATTTCAATTTCTGAAGTATTGTCATTACAGCATATCTGATTGTCTGATAGATGGATCCGTATCCTGAGTGATGGTATACAAATATTTTCTAAGACTATATATCTTGATGAATCTTGACCTAGAAATGTCAAACATCTGAAAAAGATTTTACAAACTTAGCATACCATACCTTGTGTTTTAACAATCCAATGGGGGGAAAAGAGACCAAAAAGAGGGATCACAAGTTTTTACTGGTGGTTGATTTCATTTTCCAGTGGGGGAACAACCTGCATTTAACTTTTTGAGGTTTCTTTTATTGTGGCTAAATATAGCTGGCATGCTATGATTTTCTGATAGTTTTATCTCTTTTTATCTGGTTTTTTAAGACTGCTAATATCACTCATGATTTCCTTTTCTGGATGTGCAGCACCATTACTGTCATGACATCTCTTGTGGCCCTTTCGTTTTACGGTGCTAGCCAGCTCAAGTTTCACTGGGTTGAACGAAATGACAAGCTTCTCGTTGGCTCGGTGCTCGTCCTGGTTGGAATACTTACCCTGATTTTCCACGATCATGATGATGGAAAGCATTCGATAGGGGAACACCTTCACAGGAAGATAATCGTTTTGTGAGTATCTGGGCCTCGCATTACTTGTTGGAATCTGTTTGTTGCACGTTATAATTTGGTCAGTCAGTTAACATGATTTTTGTCGGTCGATTGATACGAGGTAAAAGGATATTCTCTCTGTGGCTTCAATGATAAAAGCTGCATTGTGCATTGTTCATATACATTACTGCTTTGAGGATTAGTACCCAACTATAAGATGCATTGTACATTTTGAGGAACCTCAGAGACGGGAGCAATCGGCTGTTTCCGTAACGCTGATTGTAATACACTAATTTTGTCTTTTATCAAAAGAATTAGTTTGTTACTGCTGGTTGATGACAAGAGATGTACAAATATGCTGTTGATAATGGCACATAGAGTGATCTGTAATTGTTTTGTCAGACAATTTTTTATTATTTAGTTATTTTTGAGTAGAGCATAACGCAAGTATGATTACACAAATGCAGATGCTTGGTAAGCAGTAATCCTTGACTTAGCTTAACTTCACTCAGGCCATGCTTAACCATGAAAATGTTTAGGTCTGTTACGATGCATAGTGAAATCGATGGAGTGTTGCCGTGTTTGGGGGTTTTTTTTGTTTTCAGTGGATATTATGTTCTTGAGTGGATACGTTCTTCTCATGTCATTCTTACCAAAGATTGCAACAGGATCTGACAAGAACCTGACCGCTCAATTACTTTTGGTTTATTGGTTGTGTGCGAAAAACAATCGTATCTTGACTCTCAATTAATTTTGGTTCATTGGTTATGGATGAAAAATAATCATAAGTAGCTTAAGAGCTCAAGCTTAAAAATATGCCTGCAGAGGGGTTTTTTTTTGCATGGTATCAATTCTATAAACATCGGTTTAATGATGGAAATGTCATGCTGATTAGACTCCACATGATGAAGTCTAATCAAATTTAGATTGATCATCCAAAGCAGACATAACTTGTCCAGTAAATATTGATTAAACTTAGACATGTTGAATTTTGATTAATCAAAAATGATAATCATATCATTTGTCCCTCTCGGATTGTGCTTAGGTAACAATGAATGATTTGTTCATCACATAATATAATATCTGTTTCAAGACCTCGATTATTATCATATCCGTTAAAAAAATAAGTGGTGATTTTATTATCCTTTTATCTTAAGCAGATAGCATCAAACACATAAAAGGATGCTTTAGTCACGTTAGGTGCTTCTTAAATTTTTTTATCCAAGACAAATGTATCACGTGTAAAGGATATAATTTGATCACGTCGAGAGTGGGACGTATTACATATAAAAGGAAACACTTTGATTGCATTCAATATTTCACTTTGATTGCATTCAATGCTTTGATTGTTTTTTGTCGAATATGTCACGTGCAAATCTTAATGACCTATTATACATTCGCATCATAGGTGGTAACGGAAATGATTGTTGGTCACAATGGTAAAGGGACTTATTCTCCCTAAGCAGTGACTTGGTTTTAAGCCTCGAGGGTTATAAATCTCTCTTTTCTTTCTTGCGAAAGGAACAGGTCTGGTCGGGCCAAACTTGAATTAGTTCAAGTTGGATAGTTAGATCAGGGGAGGTTGGTCTCACGTGTGGCTTGGACTAGCCCGACCAAGGTAGGTTGGGCTTGAGTTAGTCGGGTTGATCATATCTAATCATGACTTATTATAGTCGAAAGGTTCTTTTGTATTGAAAAGAAGAACTATTTTGTTGTTGTTATCCTTTGCCCTCTTCATATAACATGTGGCTTGCATCATACCTAAGTGATTCATTAGCCTACAGCCAACCTACCCTCAATAGGTGCAGGTCAAGTAGCAACCCTTCTAGTCAACACGAGTTTTTGATCGACTCAAAGTTATGTTATGGTCAGTGCGAAGTTGTTATTAACTTGAGGTCAATCTGAGGATAAGTTGAAGACGAGACTAACTTCAAGACATCTTGATGGCATGACCAACTTAAGAAACTCATTGGCTTGAGTGGATGATTGTTTGAGATCGTGATCATCTCGATGATATGAATGGCTTAAGAACATGTACTTATGAAATATATGGTTGACTTTGGTTCTTTTGAAGGATGCAATTGGGGGATACAACCATAATAAATATATAATAATTTTGAGGGTGAGAAAAACTTAAAATATATGATTATTTTAACGTTACTATCAACATGAGATGACTTATGTGACTACTTAAAAAAAAGATTGGTTTAAGAATCTTCCAAAAGCATAATCAACATGAGAATGTAGTCTTCTTGAAAATAGATGTGGCCAACTTAACAATAGTAATATAAGGTTATAACTATCTTGATAGACCGATTGACTTAGGGACATGATGGACTTAAAAAAAAGATAGACCCAAAGAGGTCAAACCATTATCAATTAAGTGAGATGTCATGGATAAATCTATGAACAGGATATTCAAAATAATGCTTATATATGTTCGTATATTTCAGTTTTATTCATACTTTGTACGATAAACAGAGAACTTGCATTAAACTTGGTAGCCCTATTTTGATCGACTTTTATAACTATTTTAGTCTCATAAATATGGGTTTTGTGTCGTCGTCATGTAGAGGTAAAACTATCCAGAAATAAGCCATTTAGGTTAGGGGTTTTTAGCTTCATAAAGTAATGGGAAGTGTCAACTAGCACAGCACTCAAGAGCTACTCGAGTGGCACATAGCTATATATGTCTTTGGAGTACTATCTAAGGCTAGTTTGTTATCTTATTCTATACAGTGTTATGTAGGCACTTGTGGGTGTTAGATTAAGTGGTCTTATCTAATTATATAAGATATAATATAGATATGATTGAATTCTGATTATGATTATCGATTAATATAAAAGAAACATAATTATGATAGGATTTCTTAGTAGATGATTTTGATGGGAGAGACTCTCCTAATTTTCATCCTAGACCCTTTGCTCTCACATATAAAAAAACAAAACCTCTTTGGGATGAAACAATGAGTCATTGAGAGATAACATATCTTCTCTAATCTCTCATTTGTCCCTAATCCATCATTTGACTTTGATATCAATTGTAAGTATAAAAAACTATGATATGCTATTGTTATACGAAAAATTTTAATGTTAAAATTATTAGAATCAAATAAAAATATATTATATTTACAATGGATACCTTTAGATGTCATCCATAAAAACTTATATTTGATCTATAGGGGCATCGTCCTCGGATTTAAAAATCATAATGATGTCGATATGTAAAAAGAACTAAACTCATATTTTCCTCTCTTTCTATCTTTTATAGGATCACTATGATTGATGAATTAGAATTAAGAAAAGATGAGAGAAGATTAAGAGAAAATAGAATCTCTTCTTATTCTTCATAGGATAGGTAATCTCTTAATGTCTAAGGAAATATGAGAAAAGACGACAAAAGATATGTAATTTCTTAATAATATCACATATACATGTCTTTATACTGTCTCTAGAATTTTCTATCTATTTATAGGCGAAACAAAGGATATAAACAAATAATTATAGAAGTCTATCCCATCAAGTTTATCTTTTAAGTAATTTTATCGTAATTAAATTTTCTTTTAATCTGATGATAATTATCATAAGCATCTAATCAGATTTATAATATATATAATATATATAATTCTATAATATATCTTACCTACTTACGTACAAGGTAGATACGATCATATAGCAACGTGTGATCGCAACTCAGTTCCCTCAAACACAACCTGCATTGTTGCAGTAGGACATGTAGCTGCTTGCGTAAGTGCTGCCTTTGGCGTTTTGGCCTATGACGTAGGCGAGAGTGGAGCAACCGACGATGGTGAACTTGTTGCTGGCGGCCGAGAACAGGAATGGCAAATCCAGGCTTGTCGATGAGTAATCACCAGATTGCTCGTAACACTGATCAACCATGTAGATGTGCATGCTTAACTCGTGATCAACCAAGGAGATGTCGAGGATTTCGATGTTTGAAACACCTATGAAAGGTTTTGGAGGATCGGTGGTGTCATTGCAAGTGATGGAGCAGTTGGTCCCGATGCCAAACGGGTAGGGGATGTCGACTTGGTCGACTTGGTCGCCTTTGGTATTGCTACTGTGGAACTATAACCTTCTATAGCGGTTGCTGATGCTGCTATCTGAAACAATATCAACAGCAGCACTCTCTTAGGAACCATCGTGGCCCTCTCTCTCTCTTTTCTCTCGTTGCCCTCCCAACTTCTGATCTAGCTTGTTATGATATCTGGACATGGATCAATATATGTATGTATATAATTAATTAATTAGCTTCTGTTGGATGATATGAACAAGCATGGACTGCAAAGACTAAATAGTGAGCAGACCGGATGGATCCTACAATGCTTGAATCACGAGATGCATCGAATCACGTTTCTACTTGCTGTCTAATTAACTGACCCATAAGCACACGATAGTTACCTGAAATGATTCCATACTCTGTAACTAATGATTCGGACTGTCAAAAGTGTGAGTCAAGTTAATAGACAGTTTGTGATCTATTATGAACGTTACTATTCCATCCATAATCTAAAAAAGGGCCAAACAAAAAAATTGTTTCATGAAGCCCGCATCTGCATAGCTACAATCTGATGACCCCATGAGCCGACTTCACCATAAATGTAACATTAATCCAATCAAAGAACTGGCAAGAGAAAACTCCATTATAATGCTTCTACAGAAGCCAAAAATAATAATATTTATATATTTCTGATCAATTTTACAAACAAGGTTAGAATAGTTCAGATGATTAGAGCATGTGGCTATAAATCACAAAGTTAAAAATTCAAGCACATCGTTTAGGGTATGATATTTTTGATAACTCATTTTATTTTTTATTTTCTAATTTAATTTATTTTAAATTCCCTATTTATGATTACATTTGTCAACATTCTTTCAACCACTTTTTTTAATAATAATTCATTATTTTATATCTTTTGATTTAATTTATTTTTAATTTCATGTTTATAAGATTATATTTACTAGTATTCTTTGAACCACTTTTTATGATAACTCATATTATTTTATATTTTATAATTTAATTAATTTTCAATTTCATGTTTATGATTGCATTTGCTAATATCTTTAGTAGCATTCTTTAATATATAATATGTTTGTGTAAGATAAAGATTGAGAGAGAGAAAGAAGAAATAAATGTATGAAATAAAATATTATATGATCACATATATGAAATTTAATCCTTTAGGGTATGATATTTTTGATAACTCATTTTATTTTCTATTTTCTGATTAATTTATTTTCAAATCCCTGTTTATGATTACATTTGCCAACATTCTTTCAACCACTTTTTTTATGATAACTCATTATTTTATATCTTTTGATTTAATTTGTTTTTAATTTTGTGTTTATGATATTATATTTACTAGTATTCTTTGAATCACTTTTTATGATAACTCATATTATTTTATATTTTATAATTTAATTTATTTTTAATTTCATGTTTATGATTATATTTGCTAATATCTTTAGTAGCATTCTTTAATATATAATATGTTTGTGTAAGATAAAGACTTAGAGGGAGAGAGAAAGAAGAAATAAGTGTACGGAATGAAATATTATATGCTCACATATATGAAATTTAATCAGTTTGAAATAATGATATTTTTAGATATTGATTATGTATGGTTAATCAGTTCGATAAGATAATACTTATTAAAACTCCAAAAGGTATCCAACTATTTTAAGCAACGCAAGATCTTTTCTTCCATACAAGGGATCATTGGAAATAAATAAAAATCAACACAACTCGAGTGACCCCACACCAAAGTTAGAGTTCCTAGCGAGTTATAGTATAGTAGATCAAAGTTCGACTACTCAACAATAATGATAAAGAAAAACTCGGAGCAAAGATGTGTGTTGCAACTAGAGCAGAAGATTGAATATTCAACAAAGGCAAGGAAATATAGTATATATGAAGGATTCGACGAAAACATTTTACATGTAGGGTTGGAATAGCTCAGATGGTTAGAGCATGTGGTTGTTAATTACAAAATTGAAGGTTCAAGCCATAGAGCATATGATATTTTTGATAAATTATTTTATTTTTTATTTTCTGATTTAATATGTTTTCAATTTCCTGTTTATAAATACATTTGCCAACATTCTTTCAACCACTTTTTTCTTATGATAACTCATTATTTTATATCTTTTGATTTAATTTATTTTCAATTTCATGTTTATGAGATTATATTTACTAGTATTCTTTAAACTACTTTTTATGATAACTCATATTATTTTATATTTTATAATTTAATTTATTTTCAATTTCATGTTTATGGTTACATTTGCTAATATCTTTAGTAGCATTCTTTAATATATAATATGTTTATGTAAGATAAAGAGTGAGAGGGAGAGAGAAAGAAGAAATAAGTATACGGAATGAAATATTATATCCTCACATATATAAAATTTAATCAATTTAAAATAATAATATTTTTAGATGTTGATTATGTATGGTTAATCAGTTCGATAAGATAATAATTATTAAAACTCCAAAACATATCCAACTAGTTTAAGCAGCACAAGATCTTTCCTTCCATACAAGGGATCATTGGAAATAAATAAAAATCAACATAACTTGACCGACCCCACACCAAAGTTAGAGTTACTAGCGAGTTAAAGTAGTATGGTAGATCAAAGTTTGACTATTCAATAATAATGATGAAGAAAAACTCGGAGCAAAGATGTGTGTTGTAACTAGAGCAGAAGATTGAATATTCAGCAAAGGTAAGAAAATATAGTATCTGTGAAGGATTCAATGAAGATATTTTATATATAAGGTTAGAGTAGTTCAAATGGTTAGAATGTGTGGTTGTTAATCACAAGGTCGAAAGTTCAAATTTTTTCTCTAGCATATGATATTTTTGGTAACTCATTTTATTTTATATTTTTTGATTTAATTTATTTTCAATTTCATATTTATGATTGTATTTGCTAATATTTTTAATAACATTCTTTAATATATAATATGTTTGTGTAAGATAAAGAGTGAGAGGGAGAGAGAAAGAAGAAATAAGTGTACGGAATGAAATATTATATGCTCACATATATGAAATTTAATCAGTTTGAAATAATGATATTTTTCAATATTAAATATGTATGGTTAATCAGTTCGATAAGATAATACTAATTAAAACTTCAAAAGGTATCCAACTAGTTTTAGTAGTGTAAGATTTTTTTTCGAAACAAGGGATCATTGGGAATAAATAAAAATCAACACAACTCATTCGATCCCACACTAAAGTTTGAGTTTCTAGTGAGTTAAAATAGTATAGTAGATCAAAGTTCGACTAATCAACAATAAAGATGAAAAACTTGGAGCAAAGATGTGTGTTGTAACTAGAGTAGAAGATTGAAGATTCAGCAAAGGCAAGGAAATATAGTATAAGGATTTGACGAAGATATTTTATATGTAAGATTGGAGTAGCTCAGAAGGCTAAAATGTGTGGTTGTTAACCACAAGGTTAAAGGTTCAAGCCCTTCCTTTAGTGTATGATATTTTCGGTAACTCATTTTATTTCATATTTTCTGATTTAATTTGTTTTTAATTTCCTGTTTACAAAAACATTTGACAGCATTCTTTCAACCAATTTTTTTATATTAAATCATTATTTTATATCATTTAATTAATTTATTTTTAATTTCTTGTTTATGTGATTATATTTTCTAGTATTCTTTGAACCACTTTTTCTCATAAATCATATTATTTTATATTTTATAATTTAATTTATTTTTAATTTCATATTTATGATTGCATTAGCTAATATTTTTAATAACATTCTTTAATATATAATATGTTTGTGTAAGATAAAGAGTGAGAGAGAGAGAGACGGAATGAAATATTATATGCTCACATATATGAAATTTAATCAATTTAAAATAATGATATTTTTTGATATTGAATATGTACGGTTAATCAGTTCGATAAGATAATACTGATTAAAACTTCAAAAGGTATCCAACTAGTTTAAGTAGTGTAAGATCTTTTCTTCGAAATAAGAGATCATTGAGAATAAATAAAAATCAATACAACTCAATCGACCCCACACTAAAGTTTGAGTTACAAGCGAGTTAAAATAGTATGGTAGATCAAAGTTCGACTACTCAACAATAAAGATAAAAAAAAACTCGAAGCAAAGATGTGTGTTGTAGTTAGAGCAGAATATTACAGATTCAGCAAAGGCAAGGAAATATAGTATCTGCGAATGATTCGACGAAGATATTTTTTATGCAGGGTTGGAGTAGCTCAGATGGTTAGAGCGTATGGTTGTTAACCATGAGATTGAAGGTTCAAGCCCTTTCTTTAGCATATGATATTTTTGGTAACTCATTTTATTTTTTATTTTTTGATTTAATTTATTTTCAATTCCCTGTTTATGATTACATTTGTCAGCATTCTTTCAACCACTTTTTTTATGATAATTTATTATTTTATATCTTTTGATTTAATTTATTTTTAATTTTGTGTTTATAAGATTATATTTACTAGTATTCTTTGAACCACTTTTTATGATAACTCATATTATTTTATATTTTATAATTTAATTTATTTTTAATTTCATGTTTATGATTGCATTTGCTAATAACTTTAGTAGCATTCTTTAATATATAATATATTTGTGTAAGATAAAGACTGAGAGAGAGAGAAAGAAGAAATAAATGTATGAAATGAAATATTATATGATCACATATATGAAATTTAATCCTTTAGGGTATGATATTTTTGATAAATCATTTTATTTTCTATTTTCTGATTTAATTTGTTTTCAAATCCCTGTTTATGATTACATTTTCCAGCATTCTTTCAACCACTTTTTGAGGATAACTCATTATTTTATATCTTTTGATTTAATTTGTTTTCAATTTCATGTTTATGATATTATATTTATTAGTATTCTTTGAATCACTTTTTATGATAACTCATATTATTTTATATTTTATAATTTAATTTATTTTTAATTTCATGTTTATGATTGCATTTGTTAATATCTTTAGTAGCATTTTTTAATATATAATATGTTTGTGTAAGATAAAGACTTAAAGGGAGAGAGAAAGAAGAAATAAGTGTACGGAATGAAATATTATATGCTCACATATATGAAATTTAATCCTTTAGGATATGGTATTTTCGATAACTCATTTTATTTTTTATTTTATGATTTAATTTGTTTTCAGATCCCTGTTTATGATTTACATTTGTCAGCATTCTTTCAACCACTTTTTTATGATAACTCATTATTTTATATCTTTTGATTTAATTTATTTTCAGTTTCGTGTTTATGATATTATATTTACTAGTATTCTTTGAATCACTTTTTATGATAACTCATATTATTTTATATTTTATAATTTAATTTATTTTTAATTTCATATTTATGATTGCATTTGCTAATATCTTTAGTAGCATTTTTTAATATATAATATGTTTGTGTGAGATAAAGACTTAGAGGGAGAGAGAAAGAAGAAAATAAGTATACGGAATGAAATATTATATGCTCACATATATGAAATTTAATTAGTTTGAAATAATGATATTTTTAGATGTTGATTATGTATGGTTAATCAGTTCGATAAGATAATACTTATTAAAACTCCAAAAGCTATCCAACTATATTAAACAATGCAAGATCTTTTCTTCCATACAAGGGATCATTGGGAATAAATAAAAATCAACATAACTCGACCGACCCCACACCAAAGATAGAGTTCCTAGCGAGTTATCGTATGGTAGATCAATGTTCGATTATTCAACAATAATGATGAAGAAAAACTCAGAGCAAAGATGTGTGTTGCAACTAGAGCAGAAGATTGAAGATTTAGCAAAGGCAAAGAAATATAGTATATGTGAAGGATTCGATGAAGATATTTTACATGCAGGACTGGAGTAGCTCAGATGGTTAGAGCGTGTGGCTGTTAACCACAAAGTCGAAGGTTTAAGCCCTTCCTTTAGCGTATGATATTTTTGGCAACTCATTTTATTTTTTATTTTTTGATTTAATTAGTTTTTCAATTTCCTGTTTATGAATACATTTATAGCATTCTTTCATTCAATTTTTTATGATAACTCATTATTTTAAATCTTTTGATTTAGGTTTTTTAATTTCATGTTTATGTGATTATATTTACTAGTATTCTTTGAACCACTTTTTATGATAACTCATACTATTTTATATTTTATAATTTAATTTATTTTTAATTTCATGTTTATGATTGTATTTCCTAATATTTTTAGTAGCATTCTTTAATATATAATATGTTTGTGTAAGATAAAGAGTGAGAGGGAGAGAGAAAGAAGAAATAAGTGTGCGAAGTGAAATATTATATGCTCACATATATAAAATTTAATCAGTTTTAAATAATGATATTTTTAGATATTAATTATGTATGGTTAATCTGTTCGATAAGACAATACTTATTAAAACTCAAAAAGGCATCCAACTAGTTTAATCAGCGTAAGATCTTTTCTTTCATACATGGGATCATTGGGAATAAATAAAAATCAACACAACTCGACCGACCCCGCACTAAAGTTAGAGTTACTAGCAAGTTAAAGTATTATGGTATATCAAAGTTCGACCACTCAACAATAATGATGAAGAAAAATTTGGAGCAAAGATGTGTGTTGTAACTAAAGTATAAGATTAAAGATTCAACAAAGGTAAAGAAATATAGTATTCACAAAGGATTTGATGAAAACATTTTCTATGTAAAGCTAGAATAGCTTAGATGATTAGAGAGTGTAGCTTTTAACTACAAGATCGAAGATTCAAGCCCTTCCTTTAGCGATATTTTTGGTAATTCAATTTATTTTTTATTTTCTGATTTAATTTGTTTTCAATTTTCTGTTTATGATTACATTTGCTAGCATTGTTTCAACCACTTTTTTATGATAACTCATTATTTTATATCTTTTAATTTATTTTTTTTCAATTTCGTATTTATGAGATTATATTTACTAGGATTCTTTGAACCACTTTTTATGATAACTCATTATTTTATATCTTTTGATTTAATTTATTTTCAATTTCGTGCTTATGAGATTATATTTACTAGTATTCTTTGAACCACTTTATGAGATCATTGGAAATAAATAAAAATCAATACAACTCGACCGACCCCACACCAAAGTTAGAGTTACTAGCGAGTTAAAGTAGTATGGTCGATCAAAATTCGATTACTCAATAATAATGATGAAGAAAAACTCAGAGCAAAGATGTGTATTATAACTAGAGCAGAAGATTGAAGATTCAGTAAAGGCAAGGAAATGTAGTATCCGCGAAGAATTTGATGAAGATATTTTACAAGTAGGGTTCGAGTAGTTCAGATTGCTAGAGCGTGTAGTTGTTAACCACAAGGTCAATGGTTCAAGCCCTTCTTTTGGCGTATGATATTTTTGGTAACTCATTTTATTTTTTATTTACTTTATTTTTAATTTTCTGTTTATGATTACATTTGCTAGCATTCTTTCAACCACTTTTTTATGATAACTCATTATTTTATATCTTTTGATTTAATTTATTTTCAATTTCATGTTTATGAGATTATATTTACTAGTATTCTTTGAACCAATTTTTATGATAACTCATATTATTTTATATTTTATAATTTAATTTATTTTTAATTTCATGTTTATGATTGCATTTGCTAATATCTTTAGTAGGATTCTTTAATATATCATATGTTTGTGTAAGATAAAGACTTAGAGGGAGAGAGAAAGAAGAAATAAGTGTACGAAATGAAATATTATATGCTCACATATATGAAATTTAATTAGTTTGAAATAATGATATTTTTAAATGTTGATTATGTCTGGTTAATCAGTTCGATAAGATAATACTAATTAAAACTCAAAAAGGTGCGCAACTAGTTTAAGTAGCGCAAGATCTTTTCTTCCCTACAAGGGATCATTAGGAATAAATAAAAATCAACACAACTCGATCGACCCCGCACTAAAGTTGGAGTTACTAGCGAGTTAAAGTAGTATGGTAGATTAAAGTTTGACTACTCAACAATAATGATGAAGAAAAACTCGGAGCAATGATGTGTGTTGCAACTAGAGCAAAAGATTAAAAATTCGGCAAAGGCAAGGAAATGTAGTATCCACGGAGGATTCGACGAAAATATTTTACATGCAGGGTTGGAGTAGCTCAGATGGTTATAGCGTGTGGTTGTTAACCACACGTTAGATGGTTCAAGCCCTTCCTTTAGTGTATGATATTTTTGGTAACTCATTTTATTTTTTATTTTCTGATTTAATTTATTTTCAATTCCCTGTTTATGATTACATTTGCTAGCATTCTTTTAACCACTTTTTTTTATGATAATTCATTATTTTATATCTTTTGATTTAATTTATTTTTAATTATGTGTTTATAAGATTATATTTACTAGTATTCTTTGAACCACTTTTTATGATGACTCTTATTATTTTATATTTTATAATTTAATTAATTTTCAATTTCATGTTTATGATTGCATTTGCTAATATCTTTAGTGGCATTCTTTAATATATAATATGTTTGTGTAAGATAAAGACTGAGAGAGAGAGAGAAAGAAGAAATAAATGTATGAAATGAAATATTATATGATCACATATATGAAATTTAATCCTTTAGGGTATGATATTTTCGATAACTCATTTTATTTTCTATTTTCTGATTTAATTTATTTTCGAATCCCTGTTTATGATTACATTTGCCAGCATTCTTTCAACCACCTTTTTTTATGATAACTCATTATTTTATATCTTTTGATTTAATTTTTTTTCAATTTCGTGTTTATGATATTATATTTACTAGTATTCTTTGAATCACCTTTTATGATAACTCATATATTTTTATATTTTTATATTTAATTTATTTTTAATTTCATGTTTATGATTGCATTTGCTAATATCTTTAGTAGCACTCTTTAATATATAATATGTTTGTATATAATAAAGACTTAGAGAGAGAGAGAAAGAAGAAATAAGTGTATAGAATGAAATATTATATGCTCACATATATGAAATTTAATCAGTTTGAGATAATGATATTTTTAGATCTTGATTATGTATGGTTAATCAGTTCGATAAGATAATACTTATTAAAACTCCAAAAGGTATCCAACTATTTTAAACAACGCAAGATCTTTTCTTCCCTACAAGGGATCATTGGGAATAAATAAAAATCAACAAAACTCGACCGACCCTACACTAAAGTTAGAGTTCCTAGCGAGTTATAGTATGGTAGATCAAAGTTCGACTACTCAACAATAAAGATGAAGAAAAACTCGGAGCAAAGATGTGAGTTGCAACTAGAGCAGAAGATTAAAAATTCAACAAAGGCAAGGAAATACAGTATCCGTGAACAATTCGACGAAGATATTTTACATGTAGGGCTGGAGTAGCTCAGATGGTTAGAGCGTGTGGCTGTTAACCATAAAGTTGAAGGTTCAAGCCCTTCCTCTAACATATGATATTTTTGGTAACTCATTTTATTTTCAATTTTCTGATTTAATTTGTTTTTAAATTCCTATTTATGATTATATTGGTCAGCATTCTTTCAACAACTTTTTTATGACAACTCATTATTTTATATCTTTTGATTTAATTTGTTTTCAATTTCGTGTTTATGAGATTATATTTACTAGTATTCTTTGAACCACTTTTTATGATAACTCATATTATTTTATATTTTATAATTTAATTAATTTTCAATTTCATGTTTATGATTGCATTTGCTAATATCTTTAGTAGCACTCTTTAATATATAATATGTTTGTATATGATAAAGACTTAGAGGGAGAGAGAAAGAAGAAAAAAGTGTACGGAATGAAATATTATATGCTCACATATATGAAATTTAATCAGTTTGATATAATGATATTTTTAGATGTTGTTTATGTATGATTAATCCGTTCGATAAGACAATACTTATTAAAACTCCAAAAGGTATCCAACTAGTTTTAGTAGTGTAAGATTTTTTTTCGAAACAAGGGATCATTGGGAATAAATAAAAATCAACAAAACTCAACCGACCATACACTAAAGTTAGAGTTCCTAGCGAGTTATAGTATGGTAGATCAAAGTTCGACTACTCAACAATAAAGATGAAGAAAACCTCGGAGCAAAGATGTGAGTTGCAACTAGAGCAGAAGATTAAAAATTCAACAAAGACAAGAAAATACAGTATCCGCGAACGATTCGATAAAGATATTTTACATGCAAGGCTGGAGTAGCTCAGATGGTTAGAGCGTGTGGCTGTTTACCACAATGTCGAAGGTTCAAGCTCTTTCTCTAGTGTATGATATTTTCGGTAACTCATTTTATTTTTAATTTTCTGATTTAATTTGTTTTTAATTTCCTATTTATGATTACATCGGCCAGCATTCTTTCAACCACTTTTTTATGATAACTCATTATTTTATATCTTTTGATTTAATTTTCTTTAAATTTCGTGCTTATGAGATTATATTTACTAGTATTCTTTGAACCACTTTTTATGATAACTCATATTATTTTATATTTTATAATTTCATTTTTTTAATTTCATGTTTATGATTGTATTTGCTATTATTTTTAGTAGCATTCTTTAATATATAATATGTTTGTGTAAGATAAAGAGTGAGAGGGAAAGAGAAAGAAGAAATAAGAGTACGGAATGAAATATTATATGCTCACGTATATAAAATTTAATTAGTTTAAAACAATGATATTTTTAGATGTTGATTATGTGTGGTTAATCGGTTCGACAAGACAATACTTATTAAAATTCAAATGGTATCCAACTAGTTTAAGCAGTGCAAGATTTTTTCGTCCAAACAAGGGATCATTGGGAATAAATTAAAATTAACATAACTCGACTGACCCCACACCAAAGTTAGAGTTACTAGTGAGTTAAAGTAGTATGGTAGGTTAAAGTTCGACTACTCAACAATAATGATGAAGAAAAACTTAGAGCAAAGATGTGTATTGCAACTAGAGCAGAAGATTAAATATTCAGTAAAGGCAAGGAAATATAGTATCCGCGAAGGATTCGACGAGGATATTTTACATGTAGGGCTGGAGTAGCTCAGATGGTTAGAGCGTGTGGCTGTTAACCACAAAATCGAAGGTTCAAGCTCTTCCTCTAACGTATAATATTTTCGGTTACTCATTTTATTTTCTATTTTTTGATTTTATTTATTTTTAATTTCTTGTTTATGTAAACATTTGTCAGCATTCTTTCAACCAATTTTTTTTATGATAACTCATTATTTTATATCTTTTGATTTAATTTATTTTTAATTTCATATTTATGTGATTATATTTACTAGTATTCTTTGAACCAATTTTTATGATAAATCATATTATTTTATATTTTATAATTTAATTTATTTTTAATTTCATATTTATGATTGCATTTGCTAATATTTTTTTATAACATTCTTTAATATATAATATGTTTGTGTAAGATAAAGAGTGATAGAGAGAGAGAAAGAAGAAATTAGTGTATGAAATGAAATATTATATTCTCACAAATATGAAATTTAATCAGTTTGAAATAATGATATTTTTCGATGTTGAATATGTATGGTTAATTAGTTCGATAAGAAATTAGGTAAGAAAATGTAGTATCCGTGAAGGATTCGACGAAGATATTTTATATGTAGGGTTGGAGTAGCTCAGATTGTTAGAGCGTGTGATTGTTAATCATAAGGTCGAAGGTTTAAATCCTTTCTTTAGTGTGTGATATTTTTAGTAACTCATTTTATTTTCTATTTTCTGATTTCATTTGTTTTCAATTTCCTGTTTATTATTACATTTGCTAGCATTCTTTCAACCACTTTTTTTTAATGATAATTCATTATTTTATATCTTTTGATTTAATTTATTTTTAATTTCATGTTTATAAGATTATATTTACTAGTATTCTTTGAACCACTTTTTATGATAACTCATATTATTTTATATTTGATAATTTAATTTATTTTAAAATTTATGTTTATGATTGCATTTGCTAATATCATTAGTAGCATTCTTTAATATATAATATGTTTGTGTAAGATAAAGATTGAGAGAGAGAGAGAGAAAAGAAGAAATAAATGTACCAAATGAAATATTATATGATCGCATATATGAAATTTAATCCTTTAGGGTATGATATTTTTGATAACTCATTTTATTTTCTATTTTCTGATTTAATTTGTTTTCAAATCCTTGTTTATGATTACATTTTCCAGCATTCTTTCAACCACTTTTTTATGATAACTCATTATTTTATATCTTTTGATTTAATTTGTTTTCAATTTCTTGTCTATAAGATTATATTTACTAGTATTCTTTGAACCACTTTTTATGATATTTTTGATAACTCATTTTATTTTTAATTTTCTGATTTAATTTCAATTTCGTGTTTATGAATACATTTGCCAGCATTCTTTCAATCAATTTTTTTTATGATAACTCATTATTTTATATCTTTTGATTTATTTTTTTAATTTTATGTTTATGTGATTATATTTACTAGTATTCTTTGAACCACTGTTTATGATAACTCATATTATTTTATATTTTATAATTTAATTTATTTTTAATTTCATGTTTATGATTGCATTTGCTAATATTTTAATAGCATTCTTTAATATATAATATGTTTGTGTAAGATAAAGAGTGAGAGGGAGAGAGAATGAAGAAATACGTGTACCGAATGAAATATTATATGCTCACATATATAAAATTTAATCAGTTTAATATAGTGATATTTTTAGATGTTGGTTATGTATGGTTAATTAGTTCGACAAGATAATACTTATTAAAACTCAAAAAAGCATCCAACTAGTTTAATCAGCGCAAGATCTTTTCTTTCATACATAGGATCATTTGGAATAAATAAAAATCAATTTAACTCGATCAACCCCCCACCAAAGTTAGAGCTACTAGCGAGTTAAAGTAATATGGTAGATCAAAGTTTGACTACTCAACAAAAATGATGAAGAAAAACTCGTAGCAAAGATGTGTGTTGTAACTAGAGTTGAAGATTGAAGATTCAGCAAAGACAATGAAATTTAGTATCCGTGAAGGACTCGATGAATATATTTTACATGCATGGTTGGAGTAGCTCAGATGGTTAGGGCATGTGGCTGTTATCCGTAAAGTTGAAGGTTCAAGCTCTTCGTCTAATGTATGCTATTTTTGATAACTCATTTTATTTTTATTTTCTGATTTAATTTTTTTTTCAATTTCCTATTTATGATTACATTTGGTAGCATTCTTTCAACCACTTTTTTATGATAACTCATTATTTTATATCTTTTGATTTAATTTGTTTTCAATTTTGTGTTTATAAGATTATATTTACTAGTATTCTTTAAACCACTTTTTATGATAACTCATATTATTTTATATTTTTTAATTTAATTTATTTTCAATCTCATGTTTATGATTGCATTTGCTAATATCTTTAGTAGCATTCTTTAATATATAATATGTTTGTGTAAGATAAAGAGTGAGAGGGAGAGAGAAAGAAGAAATAAGTGTACGGAATGAAATATTATATGCTTCATATATGAAATTTAATTAATTTAAAATAATAATATTTTTAGATGTTGATTATGTATGGTTAATCAATTCATTAGGACAATACTTATTAAAACTCCAAAAGATATCCAACTAGTTTAAGCAGCGCAAGATCTTTTCTTCCATACAAGGAATCATTGGGAATAAATAAAAATTAACACAACTCGACCGACCCTACACCAAAGTTAGAGTTCCTAGCGAGTTATAGTATGGTAGATCAAAGTTCGACTACTTAACAATAATGATAAAGAAAAACTCGGAACAAAGATGTGTGTTGCAATTAGAGCAGAAGATTGAATATTTAGCAAAGGCAAGGAAATATAGTATTTGTGAAGGATTCGACGAAGATATTTTATATGTAGGGTTGGAATAGCTTAGATGGTTAGAGCGTGTTGCTGTTAATTACAAGATTGAAGGTTCAAGCTTTAGAGTATATGATATTTTTGATAAATTATTTTATTTTTTATTTTCTGATTTAATATGTTTTCAATTTCCTGTTTATAAATACATTTGCCAACATTCTTTCAGCCACTTTTTTTATGATAACTCATTATTTTATATCTTTTGATTTAATTTGTTTTCAATTTCGTGTTTATGAGATTATATTTACTAGTATTCTTTAAACTACTTTTTATGATAACTCATATTATTTTATATTTTATAATTTAATTTATTTTTAATTTCATGTTTACGGTTACATTTGCTAATATCTTTAGTAGCATTCTTTAATATATAATATGTTTGTGTAAGCTAAAGAGTGAGAGGGAGAGAGAAAGAAAAAGTAAGGATACGGAATGAAATATTATATGCTCACATATATAAAATTTAATCAGTTTAAAATAATGATACTTTTAGATGTTGATTATATATGGTTAATTAGTTTGATAATATAATACTTATTAAAACTCCAAAACATATCCAACTAGTTTAAGGAGCACTAGATCTGTCTTTCCATACAAGGGATCATTGGAAATAAATAAAAATGAACATAACTTGACCGACCTCATACCAAAGTTAGAGTTACTAGTGAGTTAAAGTAGTATGGTAGATCAAAGTTTGATTACTCAATAATAATGATGAAGAAAAACTCGGAGCAAAGATGTGTGTTGTAACTAGAGCAGAAAATTGAATATTCAGCAAAGGCAAGAAAATGTAGTATCTGTGAAGGATTCAATGAAGATATTTTATATATAGAGTTGGAGTAGCTTAGATGGTTAGAGTGTGTGGTTGTTAATTACAAGGTTGAAGGTTCAAGCTTTTTCTCTAGCATATGATATTTTGGTAACTCATTTTATTTTATATTTTCTGATTTAATTTATTTTTAATTTCATATTTATGATTGTATTTGCTAATATTTTTAATAACATTCTTTAATATATAATATGTTTGTGTAAGATAAAGAGTGAGAGGGAGAGAGAAAGAAGAAATAAGTGTACGGAATAAAAATATTATATGCTCACATATATGAAATTTAATCAGTTTGAAATAATGATATTTTTCGATGTTGAATATGTATGGTTAATCAGTTCAATAAGACAATATTGATTAAAACTTCAAAAGGTATCCAACTAGTTTTAGTAGTGTAAGATTTTTTTTCGAAACAAGGGATCATTGGGAATAAATAAAAATCAACACAACTCATTCGACCCCACACTAAAGTTTGAGTTTCTAGTGAGTTAAAATAGTATGGTAGATCAAAGTTTGACTAATTAACAATAAAGATGAAAAACTCAGAGCAAAGATGTGTATTGTAACTAGAGTAGAAGATTGAAGATTCAGCAAAGACAAGAAAATGTAGTATCCGTGAAGAATATGAAGAAGATATTTTATATGTAAGATTGGAGTAGCTTAGATGGTTAGAGTGTGTGATTGTTAACCATAAGATTAAAGGTTCAAGCCTTTTTTTTAGTGTATGATATTTTCGGTAACTCATTTTATTTCCTATTTTCTAATTTAATTTGTTATTAATTTCCTATTTATAAAAACATTTCCCAGCATTCTTTCAACCAATTTTTTTATGTTAACTCATTATTTTATATTGTTTGATTAATTTATTTTTAATTTCGTGTTTATGTGATTATATTTACTAGTATTCTTTGAACCACTTTTTCTGATAAATCATATTATTTTATATTTTATAATTTAATTTATTTTTAATTTCATATTTATGATGCATTAGCTAATATTTTTAATAACATTCTTTAATATATAATATGTTTATGTAAGATAAAGAGTGAGAGGGAGAGAGACGGAATGAAATATTATATGCTCACATATATGAAATTTAATCAATTTAAAATAATGATATTTTTCGATGTTGAATATGTATGGTTAATCAGTTCGATAAGATAATACTGATTAAAACTTCAAAAGGTATCCAACTAGTTTAAGTAGTGTAAGATCTTTTCTTCAAAACAAGGGATCATTTGGAATAAATAAAAATCAATATAACACAATCGACCCCACACTAAAGTTTGAGTTACAAGTGAGTTAAAATAGTATGGTAGATCAAAGTTAGACTACCCAACAATAAAATTGAAAAAAAAACTCGGAGCAAAGATGTATGTTGTAATTAGAGCAGAAGATTGTAGATTCAGCAAAGGCAAAGAAATATAGTATCTGCGAAGGATTTGATGAAAATGTTTTACATGCAGGGTTGGAGTAGCTCAAATGATTAGATCGTGTGGTTGTTAACCAATAAGGTTGAAGGTTTGAGTCCTTCCTTTAGCATATGATATTTTTGGTAACTCATTTTATTTTTTATTTTTTGATTTAATTTTTTTTCAATTCCCTGTTTATGATTACATTTGTTAGCATTCTTTGAACCACTTTTTATGATAACTCATATTATTTTATATTTTATAATTTAATTTATTTTTAATTTCATGTTTATGATTGCATTTGCTAATATCTTTAGTAGCATTTTTTAATATATAATATATTTGTGTAAGATAAAGACTGAGAGAGAGAGAGAGAGATAAAGAAGAAATAAATGTACGAAATGAAATATTATATGATCACATATATGAAATTTAATCCTTTAGGGTAAGATATTTTCGATAAATCATTTTATTTTCTATTTTTTTGATTTAATTTGTTTTCAAATCCCTGTTTATGATTACATTTTCCAGCATTCTTTCAACCACTTTTTGATGATAACTCATTATTTTATATCTTTTGATTTAATTTGTTTTCAATTTTATGTTTATGATATTATATTTACTAGTATTCTTTGAATCACTTTTTATGATAACTCATATTATTTTATATTTTATAATTTAATTTATTTTTAATTTCATGTTTATGATTGCATTTGCTAATATCTTTAGTAGTATTCTTTAATATATAATATGTTTGTGTAAGATAAAGACTTAGAGGGAGAGAGAAAGAAGAAATAAGTGTACAGAATGAAATATTATATGCTCACATATATAAAATTTAATCCTATAGGGTGTGGTATTTTTGATAACTCATTTTATTTTTTATTTTCTCATTTAATTTGTTTTCAAATCCCTGTTTATGATTACATTTGACAGCATTCTTTCAACCACTTTTTTTATGATAACTCATTATTTTATATCTTTTGATTTAATTTATTTTCAGTTTCATGTTTATGATATTATATTTACTAGTATTCTTTAAATCACTTTTTATGATAACTCATATTATTTTATATTTTATAATTTAATTTATTTTTAATTTCATATTTATGATTGCATTTGCTAATATCTTTAGTAGCATTCTTTAATATATAATATGTTTGTGTAAGATAAAGACCTAGAGGGAGAGAGAAAGAAGAAAATAAGTATACGGAATGAAATATTATATGCTCACATATATGAAATTTAATTAGTTTGAAATAATGATAATACTTATTAAAACTCCAAAATGTATCCAACTATTTTAAACAATGCAAGATCTTTTCTTTCATACAAGGGATCATTGGGAATAAATAAAAATCAATACAACTCAACCGATCCCACACCAAAGTTAGAGTTCCAAGCGAGTTATAGTATGGTAGATCAATGTTCGATTACTCAACAATAATGATGAAGAAAAACTCGGAGCAAAGATGTGTGTTGCAACTAGAACAAAAGATTGAAGATTCAGCAAAGGTAAGGAAATGTAGTATCTGTGAAGGATTCGATGAAGATATTTTACATGCAGGGCTGGAGTAGCTCAGATGGTTAGAGTGTGTGGCTGTTAACCACAAAGTCGAAGGTTTAAGCCCTTCCTCTAGCGTATGATATTTTTGGCAACTCATTTTATTTTTTTATTTTCTGATTTAATTAGTTTTTCAATTTCCTATTTATGAATACATTTGCCAGCATTCTTTCAATCAATTTTTTATGATAACTCATTATTTTAAATCTTTTGATTTATTTTTTTTTAATTTCATGTTTATGTGATTATATTTACTAGTATTCTTTGAACCACTTTTTATGATAACTCATATTATTTTATATTTTATAATTTAATATTTTTTTTAATTTCATGTTTATGATTGTATTTGCTAATATTTTTAATAGTATTCTTTAATATATAATATGTTTGTGTAAGATAAAGAGTGAGAGAGAGAGAGAAAGAAGAAATAAGTATGCAGAATGAAATATTATATGCTCACATATATAAAATTTAATCAGTTTGAAATAATGATATTTTTAGATATTAATTATGAATGGTTAATTTGTTCGACAAGACAATACTTATTAAAACTCAAAAAGGCATCCAACTAGTTTAATCAGCGTAAGATCTTTTCGTTCATACATGGGATCATTGGGAATAAATAAAAATCAACACAACTTGATCGACCCTGCACCAAAGTTAGAGTTACTAGCGAGTTAAAGTATTAAGGTATATCAAAGTTTGACCACTTAACAATAATGATGAAGAAAAATTCAGAGCAAAGATGTGTGTTGCAACTAAAGTAGAAGATTAAAGATTCAATAAAGGCAAAGAAATGTAGTATTCGCGAAGGATTTGACAAAGATATTTTATATGTAGAGCTGGAGTAGCTTAGATGGTTAAAGAGTATGGTTTTTAATTACAAGGTCAAAGGTTCAAGCCCTTCCTTTAGCGTAAGATATTTTTGGTTACTCATTTTATTTTTTATTTTCTGATTTAATTTGTTTTCAATTTTCTATTTATGATTGATTACATTTGCTAGCATTGTTTCAACCACTTTTTTTTTATGATAACTCATTATTTTATATCTTTTAATTAATTTTTTTTTCAATTTCGTATTTATGAGATTATATTTACTAGTATTCTTTGAACCACTTTTTATGATAACTCATTATTTTATATCTTTTGTTTTAATTTATTTTCAATTTCATGCTTATGAGATTATATTTACTAGTATTCTTTGAACCACTTATGAGATTATTGGAAATAAATAAAAATCAATACAACTCGACCGACCCCACACCAAAGTTAGAGTTACTAGCGAGTTAAAGTAGTATGGTCGATCAAAGTTCGATTACTCAATAATAATGATGAAGAAAAACTTGAAGCAAAGATGTGTGTTGTAACTAAAGTAGAAGATTGAAGATTCAGTAAAAGCAAAGAAATGTAGTATCCGCGAAGGATTCGATGAAGATATTTTACAAGCAGTGTTGGAGTCGTTCAGATTGTTAGAGCATGTGATTGTTAACCACAAGATCGAAGGGTCAAACCCTTCCTTTAGCGTATGATATTTTTGGTAACTCATTTTATTTTTAATTTTTTTGATTTACTTTATTTTCAATTTTCTGTTTATGATTACATTTGCTAGCATTCTTTCAACCACTTTTTTTTTATGATAACTCATTATTTTACATCTTTTGATTTAATTTATTTTCAATTTCATGTTTATGAGATTATATTTACTAGTATTCTTTGAACCAATTTTTATGATAACTTATATTATTTTATATTTTATAATTTAATTTATTTTCAATTTCATGTTTATGATTGCATTTGCTGATATCTTTAGTAGCATTCTTTAATATATCATATGTTTGTGTAAGATAAAGACTTAGAGGGAGAGAGAAAGAAGAAATAAGTGTACGGAATGAAATATTATATGCTCCATATATGAAATTTAATTAGTTTGAAATAATAATATTTTTAGATGTTGATTATGTTTGATTAATCAATTCATTAGGACAATACTTATTAAAACTCCAAAAGATATCCAACTATTTAAGCAGCGCAAGATCTTTTCTTCCAAACAAGCGATCATTGGGAATAAATAAAAATCAACACAACTCGACCGATCCTACACCAAAGTTAGCATTACTAGCGATTTAAAGTAGTATGGTAGATCAAAGTTTGACCACTCAACAATAATGATGAAGAAAAACTCGTAGCAAAGATGTTTGTTACAAGTCGAGCAAAAGATTGAAGATTCAGCAAAAGAAAAAAAATTTAGTATACGTGAAAGATTCAACGAATATATTTTATATGTATAGTTGGAGTAGCTTAGATGGTTAGAGTGTGTGGCTATTAATCATAAGGTCGAAGATTCAAGCCCTTCTTCTAATATGTGATATTTTTAGTATCTTATTTTATTATCTATTTTTTGATTTAATTTATTTTTAATTTTCTGTTTATGATTACATTTGCCAGCATTCTTTCAATCACTTTTTTTTATAATAACTCATTATTTTACATATTTTGATTTAATTTGTTTTCAATTTGGTGTTTATGAGATTATATTTACTAGTATTCTTTGAACCACTTTTTATGATAACTTATATTATTTTATAATTTATAATTTAATTTATTTTTAATTTCATGTTTATGATTGCATTTGTTAATATCCTTAGTAGCATTCTTTAATATATAATATGTTTGTGTAAGATAAAGAGTGAGAGGGAGAGAGTGAAAAAATAAGTATACGGAATGAAATATTATATGCTCACATTTATAAAATTTAATTAGTTTGATATAATGATATTTTTCGATGTTGATTATGTATAGTTAATCAGTTCAATAAGACAATATTTATTAAAACTCCAAATGATATCCAACTAGTTTAAGCAACGCAAGATCTTTTCTTCCATACAAGGGATCATTGGAAATAAATAAAAATCAACATAACTCGACCGACTCTACACAAAAGTTAGCGTTACTAGTGAGTTAAAGTAGTATGGTAGGTCAAAGTTTGACTATTCAATAATAATGATGCAGAAAAACTCATAGCAAAGATGTGTGTTGCAATTAGAGCAGAAGATAGAAGATATAGCAATGGCAAAGATATTTAGTATCCACGAAGGATTCGACGAATATATTTTACATGTATGGCTGGAGTAGCTCAGATGCTTATAGCGTTTGGCTGTTAACCACAAAGTTGAACGTTCAAGCCCTTCTTACAGCATTTGATATTTTCGGTGACTTAATTTATTATCTATTTTTTTATTTAATTTATTTTTAATTTCCTATTTATGATTACATTTGCCAGGATTCTTTCTATCACTTTTTTTAAGATAACTCATTATTTTATATATTTTGATTTAATTTATTTTCAATTTCATGTTTATAAGATTATATTTAATAATATTCTGTGAACCACTTTTTATGATAACTTATATTATTTTATAATTTATAATTTAATTTATTTTTAATTTCATGTTTATGATTGCATTTGCTAATATCCTTAGTAGCATTCTTTAATATATAATATGTTTGTGTAAGATAAAGAGTGAGAGGGAGAGAGAGAGAGAAGAAATAAGTATACGGAATGAAATATTATATGCTCACATTTATGAAATTTAATTAGTTTAATATAATGATATTTTTCGATATTGATTATGTATGGTTCATCAGTTCGATGAGACAATACTTATTAAAACTCCAAAAGATATCCAACTAGTTTAAGCAGCGCATGATCTTTTCTTCCATACAAGGAATCATTGGGAATAAATAAAAATAAATACAACTCGACTGACCCTACACCAAAGTTAACATTACTAGCGAGTTGAAGTAGTATAGTGGATCAAAGTTCGACTACTCAACAATAATGATGAAGAAAAACTCGTAGCAGAGATGTGTTTTGCAAGTAGAGCAGAAGATTGAAGATTCAACAAAAACAAGAAAATTTAGTATCCATGAAGGATTTGATGAATATATTTTACATGTATTATTGGAGTAGCTCAGATGGTTAGAGCGTGTGGCTATTAACCACAAGGTCGAAGGTTTAAGCCTTTTGTCTAGTGTATGATATTTTTGATAATTTATTTTATTTTTTATTTTCTGATTTAATTTGTTTTTAATTTCCTATTTTTGATTACATTTGCCAGTATTCTTTCAACCACTTTTTTTTTATGATAACTCATTATTTTATATCTTTTGATTTAATTTATTTTTAATTTCATGTTTATGAGATTATATTTACTAGTATTCTTTGAACCACTTTTTATGATAACTCATATTATTTCATATTTTATAATTTAATTTATTTTTAATTTCATGTTTATGATTGCATTTGCTAATATCCTTAGTAGCATTCTTTAATATATAATATATTTGTGTAAGATAAAGAGTGAGAGAGAGAGAGAAAAAGAAGAAATAAGTATACGGAATAAAATATTATATGCTCACATATATGAAATTTAATCAATTTGAAATAATGATATTTTTAGATATTGATTATGTATGGTTAATCAGTTCGATAAGACATTACTTAATAAAACCCCAAAAGATATCCAACTAGTTTAAGCAGCGCAAGATCTTTTCTTCAATACAAGGGAGCATTGGGAATAGAAAATTCAACAAAACTTGACCGACCCCATACTAAAGTTTGAGTTACTAGCGAATTAAAGTAGTATGGTAGATCAAAGTTCGACTAGTCAATAATAATTATGAAGAAAAACTCGGAGCAAAAATGTGTGTTGCAACTAGATCAGAAGATTGAAGATTTAGCAAGGACAAGAAAATGTAGTATCTGCGACGGATTTGAAGAAGATATTTTATATGTAGGGTTGGAGTACCTCAAAGCATGTTCCTATTTACCACAAGGTCGAAGGTTCAAGTCTTTCTTTTACGTATGATATTTTTGGTAACTCATTTTATTTTCTATTTTAAGATTTAATTTATTTTTAATTTTCTGTTTATGATTACATTTGCCAACATTCTTTCAACCACTTTTTTTTAATGAAAACTCATTATTTTATATCTTTTGATTTAATTTGTTTTCAATTTTGTGTTTATGAGATTATATTTACCAGTATTCTTGGAACCACTTTTTTTTATAACTTATATTATTTTATATTTTATAATTTAATTTATTTTCAATTTCATGTTTATGATTGCATTTGCTAATATCCTTAGTAGCATTCTTTACTAAATAATATGTTTGTGTAAGATAAAGAGTGAGAGGGAGAGAGAGAAGAAATAAGTATACTAAATGAAATATTATATGCTAACATATATGAAATTTAATTAGTTTGATATAATGATATTTTTTGATTTTAATTATGTATGGTTAATCAGTTCGATAAGACAATACTAATTAAAACTCCAAAAGATATCCACTAGTTTAAGTAGTGCAAGATCTTTTCTTCTATATAAGGGATCATTGGGAATAAATAAAAATCAAACACAACTCGATCGACCCTACACCAAAGTTAGCGTTACTAACGAGTTAAAGTAGTATGGTAGATTAAAGTTCGACTACTCAACAATAATGATGAAGAAAAACTTGTAGCAAAGATGTGTGTTGCAAGTAGAGCAAAAAATAGAAGATTCGGCAAATGCAAGGAAATTTAGTATCCGTGATGGAATCGACGAATATATTTTACATGCATGTTAGGAGTAGCTAGATGGTTAGAGCATGTGGTTGTTAATCACAAGGTTGAATGTTCAAGCCCTAACTCTAGTGTCTGATATTTTCGATAACTTATTTTATTATCTATTTTCTGATTAAATTTATTTTTAATTTCCTGTTAATGATTACATTTGCCAACATTCTTTCAACCACTTTTTTATGATAACTCATTATTATATATCTTTTGATTTAATTTGTTTTCAATTTCCTGTTTATGAGATTATATTTACTAGTATTCCTTGAACCACTTTTTATGATAACTAATATTATTTTATATTTTTAAATTTAATTTAATTTTAATTTCATGTTTATGATTACATTTGCTAATATCCTTAGTTGCATTGTTTAATATATAATATGTTTGTGTAAGATAAAGAGTGAGAGGGAGAGAGAAAGAAGAAATAAATGCACAGAATAAAATATTATATGCTCACATATATAAAATTTAATCAATTTGAAATAATAAAAATTTTAAATGTTGATTATGTATTGTTAATCAGTTCGATAAGATAATACTTATTAAAACTCCAAAAATATCCAATTAGTTTAAGCAGCGCAAGATCTTTTCATCCATATAAGGGATCATTGGGAATAAATAAAAATTAACACAACTCGACCGACTCGACACCAACGTTAGCATTACTAGTGACTTAATATAGTATGGTAGATCAAAGTTCGATTACTCAACAATAATGATAATAAAAAACTCATAGCAAAGATGTGTGTTGCAAGTAGAGTAGAAGATTGAAGATTTAGCAAAGATAAGAAAATTTATTATTCATGAAGGATTCGATGAATATATTTTATGCTTATGGTTGGAGTGGCTCGGATGATTAGAGTGTGTGGTTGTTAACCATAAGGTCGATGGTTCAAGCCCTCTATCTAACATAATATTTTTTCGGTAAATCATTTTATTTTCTATTTTCTTATTTAATTTATTTTCAATTTTATGTTTATGATTACATTTGCCAACATTCTTTCAACCACTTTTTTTTTTAATGAAAACTCATTATTTTATATCATTTGATTTAATTTGTTTTCAATTTGGTGTTTATGAGATTATATTTACTAGTATTATTTGAACCACTTTTTAGGATAACTTATATTATTTTATATTTTATAATTTAATTTATTTTTAATTTCATGTTTATGATTGCATTTGCTAATATGCTTAGTAGCATTCTTTAATATATAATATGTTTGTGTAAGATAAAGAGTGAGGGGAGAGAGAATAAAGAAATAAGTATATGGAATAAAATATAATGTGCTCACATATATGAAATTTAATTAGTTTGAAATAATGATATTTTTAGAAGTTGATTATGTGTGGTTAATCAGTTCGATAAGACAATGCTTAATAAAACTCCAAAAGATATCCAACTTGTTTAAGCAGCGCAAGATCTTTTCTTCAATACAAGGGATCATTGAGAATAAACAAAAATCAATGTAACTCGATCGACCCTACACCAAAGATTAAGTTACTAGCAAGTTAAAGTAGTATGGTATATCAAAGTTCGACTAGTCAACAATAATGATAAAGAAAAACTCGGAGCAAAAATGTGTGATGCAACTAGATCACAAGATTGAAGATTTAGCAAAGACAAGAAAATGTAGTGTCCGTGAAGGATTCGACGAAGATATTTTGCATGTAGGGCTGGAGTACCTCAGATAATTAGAGCGTTTGGTTGTTTATCATATGGTCAAAGGTTCAAGTCCTTCCTCTAGCATATGATATTTTCAACAACTTATTTTATTTTCTATTCTCTGATTTAATTTGTTTTCAATTTCCTGTTTATGAATACATTTGCCAACATTCTTTCAACTTCTTTTTTTATTATAACTCATTATTTTATATCTTTTGATTTAATTTGTTTTCAATTTTGTGTTTATGAGATTATATTTACTAGTATTATTTGAACCACTTTTTATGATAACTCATATTATTTTATATTTTATAATTTAATTTATTTTTAATTTCATGTTTATGATTGCATTTGCTAATATCTTTAGTAGCATTCTTTAATATATAAAATGTTTTTGTAAGATAAAGAGTGAGAAGGAGAGAGAAAGTAGAAATAAGTATACGGAATGAAATATTATATGCTCACATATATTAAATTTAACCAATTTAAAGTAATGATAATTTTAGATGTTGATTATTTATGGTTAATTAGTTCGATAAGACAATACTTATTAAAACTCCAAAAAATATCCAACTAGTTTAAGCAGCGCAAGAACTTTTCTTTAATATATAATATGTTTGTGTAAGATAAAGAGTGAGAGGGAGAGAGAAAGAAGAAATAAGTGTAGGGAATGAAATATTATATGCTCCATATATGAAATTTAATAAATTTAAAATAATAATATTTTTAGATGTTGATTATGTATGGTTAATCAATTCAACAAGACAATACTTATTAAAACTCCAAAAGATATCCAACTAGTTCAAGCAGCGCAAGATCTTTTCTTCCATACAAGGGATCATTGGGAATAAATAAAAATCAACACAACTCGACCGACCCTACACCAAAGTTAGCATTACTAGCGAGTTAAAGTAGTATGATAGATCAAAGTTTGACCACTCAATAATAATGATAAAGAAAAACTCATAGCAAAGATGTTTATTGTAAGTCGAGCAGAAGATTGAAGATTCAGCAAAAGTAAGAAAATTTAGTATACGTGAAGGATTCAACGAATATATTTTATATGTATAGTTGGAGTAGCTTAGATGGTTAGAGCATGTGGCTGTTAATCATAAGGTCGAAGATTTAAGCCCTTCTTCTAGCATGTGATATTTTCTGTATCTTATTTTATAATCTATTTTTTGATTTAATTTTTTTTTAATTTCTTATTTATGATTACATTTGCTAGCATTCTTTCAACCACTTTTTTTTATAATAACTCATTATTTTATATATTTTGATTTAATTTGTTTTCAATTTGGTGTTTATGAGATTATATTTACTAGTATTCTTTGAACCACTTTTTATGATAACTTATATTATTTTATAATTTATAATTTAATTTATTTTTCATTTCATGTTTATGATTGCATTTGCTAATATCCTTAGTAGCATTCTTTAATATATAATATGTTTGTGTAAGATAAAGAGTGAGAGGGAGAGTGAGAAGAATTAAGTATACAGAATGAAATATTATATACTCACATGTATAAAATTTAATTAGTTTGATATAATGATATTTTTCGATGTTGATTATGTATGGTTAATCAGTTCGATAAGATAATACTTATTAAAACTCCAAAAGATATCTAACTAGTTTAAGCAGCGCAAGATCTTTTCTTCCATGCGAGGGATCATTGGGAATAAATAAAAATCAACACAACTCGACCGACCCTATACCAAAGTTAGCGTTACTAGCGAGTTAAAGTAGTATGGTAAATCAAAGTTCAACTATTCAACAATAATGATGAAGAAAAACTCGTAGCAAAGATGTGTGTTGCAAGTGGAGTAGAAGATTGAAGATTTAGCAAAGGTAAGAAAATTTAATTTTCATAAAGGATTCGACGAATATATTTTATATTAATATTTGGAATAGCTTAGATGGTTAGAGCATGTGGTTGTTAATCATAAGGTTAAAGATTCAAGCTCTTCCTCTTGCATGTGATATTTTCAGTATCTTATTTTATTATCTATTTTTTGATTTAATTTATTTTTAATTTCCTGTTTATGATTATATTTGCCAGCATTCTTTCAACCACTTTTCTATAATAACTCGTTATTTTATATATTTTGATTTAATTTATTTTAAATTTCGTGTTTATGAGATTATATTTACTAGTATTCTTTGAACCATTTTTTAATGATAAATTATATTATTTTATATTTTATAATTTAATTTATTTTTAATTTCATGTTTATGATTGCATTTGCTAATATTCTTAGTAGCATTCTTTAATATATAATATGTTTTTGTAAGATAAAGAGTGAGAGGGAGAGAGAGAAGAAATAAGTATATGGAATGAAATATTATATGCTCGCATATATGAAATATAATTAGTTTGATATAATGATATTTTTCGATGTTGATTATGTATGGTTAATCAGTTCGATAAGACAATACTTATTAAAACTCCAAAAGATATCCGACTAGTTTAAGCAGCGCAAGATCTTTTCTTCCATGCAAGGGATCATTGGGAATTAATAAAAATCAACATAAATTGACCGACCCTATACCAAAGTTAGCGTTACTAGCGAGTTAAAGTAGTATGGTAGATCAAAGTTCGACTATTCAATAATAATGATGAAGAAAAACTCGTAGCAAAGATGTGTGTTGCAAGTAGAGCAGAAGATTGAAGATTCAGCAAAGGCAAGGAAATTTAGTTTCCATGAGGGATTCAATGAATATATTTTATATTGATGGTTGGAATAGCTCAGATAGTTAGAGTGTGTGGTTGTTAATCATAATGTTAATGATTCAAGTCCTTCTTCTAGAATGTGATATTTTTAGTATCTTATTTTATTATCTATTTTTTGATTTAATTTATTTTCAATTTCCTGTTTATGATTACATTTGTCAGCATTCTTTCAACCACTTTTTTATAATAACTCATTATTTTATATATTTTGATTTAATTTGTTTTCAATTTGGTGTTTATGAGATTATATTTACTAGTATTCTTTGAACCACTTTTTATGATAACTTATATTATTTTATATTTTATAATTTAATTAATTTCAATTTCATGTTTATGATTGCATTTGCTAATATCCTTAGTAGCATTCTTTAATATATAATATGTTTGTGTAAAATAAAGAGTGAGAGGGAGAGTGAGAAGAAATAAGTATATGGAATGAAATATTATATGCTCACATATATGAAATTTAATTAGTTTGATATAATGATATTTTTCGATGTTGATTATGTATGGTTAATCAGTTCGATAAGACAATACTTATTAAAACTCCAAAAGATATCCTACTAGTTTAAGTAGTGCAAGATCTTTTCTTCCATGCAAGGGATTATTGGGAATAAATAAAAATCAACCCAACTCGATCGACCCTAAACCAAAGTTAGCATTACTAGTGAGTTAAAGTAGTATAGTAGATCAAAGTTCGACTACTCAACAATAATGATTAAGAAAAACTAGTAGCAAAGATGTGTGTTGCAAGTAGAGCAGAAGATTGAAGATTTAGCAAAGACAAGAAAATTTAGTTTCCATGAAGGATTCAACGAATATATTTTATTTTTATGGCTAGAATAGCTCAGATAGTTAGAGCGTGTTGTTGTTCACCACAAGGTCAAAGGTTTAAGCCCTTATTTTAGCGTGTGATATTTTCGATAATTTATTTTATTATCTATTTTATGATTTAATTTATTTTCAATTTCCTATTTATGATTACATTTGCCAGCATTCTTTCAAACACTTTTTTATAATAACTCATTATTTTATATCTTTTGATTTAATTTGCTTTTAATTTCGTGTTTATGAGATTATATTTACTAGTATTCTTTGAACCATTTTTTATGATAACTTATATTATTTTAAATTTTATAATTTAATTTATTTTCAATTTCATGTTTATGATTGCATTTGCTAATATTCTTAGTAGCATTCTTTAATATATAATATGTTTTTATAAGATAAAGAGTGAGAGGGAGAGAGAGAGAAGAAATAAGTATACGGAATGAAATATTATATGCTCACATATATGAAATTTAATTAGTTTGATATAATGATATTTTTCGATGTTGATTATGTATGGTTAATCAGTTCGATAAGAAAATACTTATTAAAACTCCAAAAGATATCCAACTAGTTTAAGCAACGAAAGATCTTTTCTTCCATACAAGGGATCATTGGGAATAAATAAAAATCAACACAACTCGACCGACCCTACACCAAAGTTAGCATTACTAGCGAGTTAAAGTAGTATGGTAGATCAAAGTTCGACTATTCAACAATAATGATGAAGAAAAACTTGTAGTAAAGATGTGTGTTGCAAGTAAAGTAGAAAATAGAAGATTTGGCAAAAAGTGTATGGAATAAAATATTTGTTAGGGATCGAGTGGCACTAAAGGGGGGGGGAGGGTAAATTAGTGCAGCGGTAATGAACGATAAACTTTCGATGATTTAAAATAACTTTCGGAAACTTCGTACTGTGAAAACTTCATTTCGTATTATGAAAGCCGTATCGGTGGAATCATATAAGAAAAGCTCTAACTTAAAGATGTTTGCAGAGATGAGAAGTAGAGTATCAAATTAAGTGAAAAGGGTTTGCACCAAAGTAAATAACAAGAACATAAATGTAAACCAAATTTTTACAGTTCGGTCATCCGTCCTACATCTACTCCCGATTCCTCTTGCTTGAGGCCACCAGCTTTCTACTAGCTATCCTCCTTCCAACGAGCGAGGATAAACTCCCTTACAACACCTTTCCTTTTGATGGGCTTAGGAGATAACCCTTATAAGACCTCTTACCCCTCTCTTGGACTAGAACATACTTAAAACTTATAGGGAAGATTTTGACACACTTTCAAGAGAGTTTCCCCCTTCTTTTTTTCAGTTTTAGGTACCCTTTCATCCATGAATGAGAGGGGTATTTATAGGCCTTAAGAGGATTTAAATTTGGAGCCCAAATTTGAAACTTTTTAGTTTTCCCGGTGCTGGCGGTACTGGGTGGTGCTATCGCCTCAGCTTGGGCGATGCCACCGCCAAGCTCTCGGCCTCTGGCAGTGCCACCGCCCAACCTTTTTCAGCTCACTGGTTTGGGCCTAAAACTTGGCCCAAATCGGTCCAAAACAAGGCCAAATTGGCCCCTACTTGGTTTATAGGATTAACACATAATCTTAAACTAAATTACATACTAAGTACAAAATTAAAGATATTTCCTAAGCTATTACAAAGTTCAACAAGTCAAGACTTCTTCCGGCAAGCTTCCGGCAAACTTCCTGCGCTCATCCGACGAACCCTCGGAAACCATTCTATGGACTCCCGGTAAGCTCCCGGACTTCATGATGATCTTGGTGAGTTCCAACGAGCTTCTTTGGCAAGCTTCGATCTTTCTTGGTAAGCTCCGTGAACTTCCAATGAACCTTCCGGCAAACTTCCGAAAACCCTTCGGCAAGCTCCCTACTCATTTTCGGCCATTTCCGGCAGCACTCCCAACGAATCTTCGAACTTCCGTCGAACTCTCGAACTCCCAACGATCCATCCCACCTATCTTCCAACACTTTGTTTTGTTTTACGTCTTCATCGTCATCATAGTTAATCCTGCACACATACAAACAAAAACTCTACTTCGATCTAGATAGTTATTACAACGTGAATTGTCATTCAGTTGCCCGGCATGTTATTGGTCGGCGCTTCATCCGATTCTTCGACGCATCATCCTCTCTTGCGGCTTGTTGTCCAATCGGTAGTTGACCTCCACAACCCTGATATCCTTGGTGTAACTCCGCTCTTCTTAGTCCGATGACCGACATCCGAAGTCTCCTGCCGATTGTAAACCGAACCTCCGACTCGACATCCAATATCCTAACGTGATCACTTCCGGTGCAATGTCAATTCCTCCAGTGTCAACTGTCTAATCTTGATTGATAGTAGACTTGCGTAACTCAAAACGTAGTTAGACTATAAAACACAATCAATTAGTTTCATCATCAAAATTCGAGATTCAACAATCTTCCCCTTTTTTATAATGACAACTAATTGATGACTAATGAAGTTAACTATAACTCCCTAGAGTTTAACACAAACTCCCCCTATTAATATGCCATTGATAGAAACCTTGGATTATCCTAAATCCAAGCAACATGTATCACAAGTTAATAGAATACATTAATCCATCATGCAAATATATAAAATCTTCAATTCAATGCATGAAGTCATCAATCTACTTCTCCCCTTATGTCATCAACAAAAAGAAGTAATTATCATAGCTAGTTTAAAAGATATGCAAGTTTTTATAACACACTAGCTATCCAGATATACAACATTCAATCATAGCAAATTTCAAATTCTTTCTAAAGATAAGCAAGATAATAATTCTTCATTATTTTCTTGAGATGTGCAAGTTGCACTTTCTTTGCTTCCTTTGCATGCAATTTTTTGTTTCTTCCTTCTTGAGAAGTGCAAGCTTTGCCTTCCTTTGCATGTTCTAGCTAGCAAAAATGATATCATTTTAAACATGCAAGCTAACTTTTCATTGTAACATTTTAAGCATAGAAGCATGACAAGTGTAGGAATGCAAATTTTTTAAGTTTTGCATTTTCTCTTCTTGAGATAGGCAAGATAGCAATATTTGCATCCTTTGAGATAGCAATCTTTAACTTCTTATGAAATTGCAAGGTAGCAATTTTTCTCCCCCTTTGTCTTTGTCAAAAAGAAGGGAGGACTAAATGGCTAAAAATTTTAATCATTATACAAGTCATTTTTTATATCAAGTATAAATTTGCATCAATCAATATGTCAATCATCACATGATGCATACAAGATAACAATGTAAAGAAATCATGTCATGAAGGATATCAATATGTAAATTCAACAAGGATCAAAACAAAAAGATATCATTTTCATAACTTTCTTTTTAGTAAGATCAAGATTCATATGTATTAATTTTTAATTCAAGATAAATGGTATACAACCAAGAATCATAATACATAAAGACATAGCATTCTTATAGATCAAGTCATAATTCAATGATTCATCATAAATCAAATTTCATTTATATCAAATATTCAATTTACCACACAAGGCAAAGAAATCATGTCATATTTGTATCAAGAAGGATATGACATCAAGGCTTAAAAAGAATATGATTCATTCGAGAATAGATAGCAATCACATTTCATAAGAAATTTCAAGTATCAAATATCAAGTAATAATCACATTTCTTGAAATTTCTCAAGTCAAGACGTCAAAAGAAAGTTCATGATTCAGTTGAAACAAAATCTCATACAAGTCAATTCATCAACTCAAGACTCATAATCAAATTATCATTTTTGAAAGTCATTACTATATCATCAAAATCTCATTTATAATTCAAGTGATTTATAAAATATCATAAATAAATTTATCACTTGTCTTTTATTTGAAAAATCATAAACTTTAGAGAAAGAGAGATGTTCGAGAAACATACATTTCTCTTTTAGTGATTTGCATTGATTTCGTGTGAATATGCCTTTGTTCTTTTTATGTTGAATAGAAACAAACATGAATATTTAAGACATAAAGGCAAAATCTCATGTCATGAATTCCAAAAGATATCTCAAGTTATCAATATCACATTATAAAAGATATTTCAAAAAGATATATCGATAAGTGATTCATTCATGATTCATTTAGTAGGTTCTTCTCTTTAGTAAATAAAAAAAATATAGGAGAACAAAATAAATTAAGGGAGATAGAACATGATTAAAGCATTATCACAAATTATATAATTATCATCCATAATGTTACATCATTTAAAATTTCAAAGCATAACATGCATGAAACTTTAACAATATAATTTTCATGATCAATTTTTTTTAATTTTTAAATGTATCTTATGTCATAAATACTAATCAAGCATTTGTCAAATCTGGAATCATTCTCAAAATAAATTCATACATGACAAGTATGGATTCATGAATTTCCTATAGAAAAATCGATAAGATTGAGATAAAGGATTGCATTTCATTTTTATATGTGATTTGCTTCTTATAACCATGTTTTTACCCTTAAAAAAATATTATCATTCAAGATGAAAAGGTAAATTTTGTCATAAAGATCATTAAGTCAAATCCCATGTGACATTTTTCAAAAGATTCGATTCAAGAGATTCATATAGATTCATCAAAACCAAAAACTTTAGAGATAGAAAAGTTTTTAAGATCATGCATTTCCTTTTTATGATTTATTTCAAATAAGTATGTCTTTGCCTTTAATAAAAACTAGTATCATATTCAAAAGCGAAAGATAAATTTTGTAAAATAAATCATTGTATGCATTATCGTATAAGTCTGAAATCAACATTAAGAACTTTTATTCGAAAAATTTATTAAGAGCAATGTAGATTGATTTACATATTGAAGCATGCTCAAGTTCTTTTTTCATGAAAGATATATATCAAGTTTAAGGCCAAAAAGTGATACAAAAATCATCAAGATTCATGGATTCATTATGAATATATTATTTTAAAATATGAGATTTCAAGTCATCAAGTATGATACAATCATTAAGCATGTTTTCATAATGCATCATCAAAATCATTTTAATTCTTTCTTTCATTTGTTATAACAAGATGATCAATGCTCAATTTTTGCTAAAATCATCTATCATTTTATAAATCTAAAAAATAATTTTGTAAAACAAATAATCAAGATAAATATTCATTGATTTAATCTTGTTAGGTGTACAAGCATGAGATGCAATTATCATGATATTTGTTTTTGTGTCAAAAATATACATCAAGATTGAAATCGAAAATCGATACGGAAGTCATAAACATACATTTAGTTTATCATGACAAATAATTTTTGTATCAAAAATATACATCTTGTTTAAAACTAAAAGCAATATCATGAATTCATCATGATCATATACTTCCCTTTTTATGTGTTTCATTTATTTCATATAGGTATACATCATCTAAAAATTTCATCATAAAAATGTTTAAGAGCCATTAATCCAAGATAGAGATTTTCAAATCATAAGCATAATACTATAAAATTATCATCAAAATATTTTTAAGAATAAAATATAGTTGATGTACAATCATTATTACAAATCATTCAATCATCATTCATAATGTCGCATGCACCATTTAAAAATTTTACTTTTTAAAAGTACTAAAAAGAAAAGCATGATATAATTTTTTAAAATATTTTTTTTAAATTTCCAAAAACACAAGAAAAGCATGAAAAAATTCCTACTAACTAAGTTAAGCATTCATGGAAAATATCATGTAATTTCAAAATAATTCAAGGGAGTTAAGTTACTTACCTTGTAGTCGAAGCCCGTCAAAGCTTAATTCATCGTTTCATCATTTGATTCTTCTTTGTGCTTCTTCTTCATCTTTGGCCTCTTCCTCCGTTTAAGTTCATTATTTATTTTAGTTTTTTATTTAATGAACTTTTTAAATTTTGGTGTTCGAAGTTCAAGTTCATCATTGTCCTCATCACTTGAGTCATCACTCAAGTGGTATTTCATAGTTCGGAGTTCCAAATCCTTCTTGTTCTTTAGAAGGTTGTTCAAGTATTCATCAAGTTCCAAAGAGCTCATTTCATACGTTATTAATGAATCAATGAATTCTTCTATCGGAAGATCATTTAGATTTTTAGCTTCTTGTATTACGATTACTTTAGGATCCCATCTTTTTGGAAGGGATCTTAAAATCTTGTTTATGAGATAAAAATTTGAAAAAGATTTACCAAGACCTCTTAGACTATTAACGACATCCGTGAAGTGAGTGTACATGTCACCTATAGTCTCACTTAGTTGCATTCGAAAAACCTCAAAATCATGCATCAAAATATTAACTTTCGAGTCTTTAACTCTACTCGTTTCTTCGTGTGCGATTTCAAGAGTGTGCCAAATATCGAAAGCTGTTTCGCACATAAAAATCTGATTAAACTCAATTTTATCTAAAGAACAATATAAGGCATTTATAGCCTTTGTATTTAAAGAAAAATATTTTCTCTCTAAGTCCGACCATTCGTTCGTTGGTTTAGAGGGAAGTTGAAATCCATTTTCAACGATGTTCCATAATTCTAAATTTATAGAAAGCAAGAAAACTTTCATTCAAGTTTTCCAATATGTGTAGTCTCATCTGTTAAAGAACGACGGACGAATAACCGAAAAACCCTCTTGAAAGCCATTAAGAGCCATTTCTTACAGATGTGAATCCAAATGAGAAATAACGAGGCTTTGATACCAATTGTTAGGGATCAAGTGGCACTAAGAGGGGGGGGGGTGAATTAGTGCAGCAGTAAAGAACGATAAACTTTTGACGATTTAAAACAACTTTCGGAAACTTCGTACGGTGAAAACTTCGTTTCGTATTATGAAAGTCGTATCGGTGGAATCATATAAGAAAAGCTCTAACTTAAAGATGTTTGCAGAGATGAGAAGTAGAGCATCAAATTAAGTGGAAAGGGTTTGCAGCAAAATAAATAACAAGAACATAAATGCAAACCAGATTTTTACAGTGGTTCAGTCATCCAACCTACGTCCACTCCCGATTCCTCTTGCTTGAGGCCACCGGCTTTCCACTAGCTATCCTCTTTCCAACGGGCGAGAATGAACTCCCTTACAACACCTCTCCTTTTGACGGGCTTAGGAGATAACCCTTACAAGACCTCTTACCAGTCTCTTGGACTAGAACACACTTAAAACTTAGAGGAAAGATTTTGACAAACTTTTAAGAGAGTTTCCCCCTTCTTTTTCAATTCTAGGCACCCTTTCATCCATGAATGAGAGGGATATTTATAGGCCTCAAGAGGATTCAAATTTGGAGCTCAAATTTGAAACTTTTTTATTTTCCTGATGCTAGCGATACTGGGCGGTGCTACCGCCCAGCTCTCTAGTCATGGGCGGTGCCACCGCCTAGCTCTCTAGTCATGGGCGGTGCCACCGCCCAGCCTTTTTTAGTTCACTGGTTTGGGCCTAAAACTCGGCCCAAACCGATCCAAAACAAGGCCAAATTGGCCCCTACTTGGTTTATAGGATTAACACCTAATCCTAAGCTAAATTACATGCTAACTATGAAATTAAAAATATTTCCAAAGCTATTACAAAGTTCGACAAGTCAAGACTTCTTCCAGCAAGCTTCTGGCAAACTTTCGACGGTCTTCTGATGAACCCTCGAAAACTATTCTGCGGACTTCCGGCAAGCTCCCAAACTTCACGATGATCTTGGTGAGTTCCAACGAGCTTCTTTGGCAAGCTCTAATCTTTCTTGGCAAGCTCTGCGAACTTCCAACGAACCTTCCAGCGAACTTCCAAAAACCCTTCGGCAAGCTCCCTATTCGTTCTCGGCCAGTTCTAGCAGCACTCCCAACGAATCTTCAGACTTCCATCGAACTCTGGAACTCCCAATGATTCATCCCACTTATCTTTCGACATTTTGTTTCACTTTACGTCTTCATCGTCATTGTAGTTAATCCTGCACACATACAAATAAAAACTCTACTTCGATCTAGACAGTTATTACAATGCGAATTGACATTCATTTGCCCGGCACGTCATTGGTCAGTACTTCATCCAATTCTTCGGCGCATCATCCTCTCTTGCAGCTTGTTGCCCAATCAGCAGTTGACCTCCGCAACCCCGATATCCTTGGCATAACTCCGCTCTTTTTGGCCCGATGCCCGACATCCGAAGCCTCCTACCGATTATCGATCGAACCTCTAGCTCGACATCCAATATCCTGATATAATCACTTTCGGCGCAATGTCAATTCCTCCAGCGTCAATTGTCGAATCTTGATCGATAGTAGACTTGCGTAACTCAAAACACAATTAGACCATAAAATACAATCAATTAGTTTCATCATCAAAATCCGAGATTCAACAATATTATATACTCACATATATAAAATTTAATCAGTTTGAAATAATGATATTTTTAGATGTTGATTATGTATGGTTAATCAGTTCGATAAGACATTACTTAATAAAACCCCAAAAGATATCCAACTAGTTTAAGCAGCGCAAGATCTTTTCTTCCATACAAAGGATCATTAGGAATAAATAAAAATTAGTACAACTCAATCGACTCCACACTAAAGTTAGAGTTACTAGCGAGTTAAAGTAGTATGGTGGATCAAAGTTCGACTACTCAACAATAATGATGAAGAAAAATTCGGAGCAAAGATGTGTGTTGCAACTAGAGCAGAAGATTGAAGATTCAGCAAAGGCAAGAAAATATAGTATCTGCGATGGATTCGACTAAGATGTTTTACATGTAGGGCTAGAGTTGCTCAGATTGTTAGAGAGTATGACTGTTAACCACAAGGTCGAAGGTTCAAGCCCTTCCTATAGTGTATGATTTTTTCGGTAACTCATTTTATTTTTTATTTTTTGATTTAATTTGCTTTCAATTTCCTGTTTATGATTAAATTTGGTAGCATTCTTTCAACCACGTTTTTATGATAACTCATTATTTTATATCTTTTGATTTAATTTATTTTCAATTTTGTGTTTATGAGATTATATTTACTAGTATTATTTGAGCCACTTTTTATGATAACTCATATTATTTTATATTTTATAATTTAATTTATTTTAATCTCATGTTTATGATTACATTTGCTAATATCTTTAGTAGCATTCTTTAAAATATAATATGTTTGTGTAAGATAAAGAGTGAGAGGGAGAGAGAAAGAAGAAATAAGTGTATGGAATGAAATATTATATGCTCACATATATGAAATTTAATCAGTTTGAAATAATGATATTTTTAGATGTTGATTATGTATGGTTAATCAGTTCGATAAGACAATACTTGTTAAAACTCCAGAAGATATCTAACTAGTTTAAGCAGCGTAAGATCTTTTCTTCCATACAAGGGATAATTGGGAATAAATAAAAATCAACATAACTTGACCGACCCTACACGAAAGTTAGTATTACTAGCGAGTTAAAGTGGTATGGTAGATCAAAATTCGACTACTCAATAATAATGATGAAGAAAAACTTGTAGCAAAGATGTGCATTGCAAGTCGAGCAGAAGATTGAAGATTCAGCAAAGGTAAGGAAATTTAGCATGCACGAAGGATTCGACGAATATATTTTATATTTATAGTTGGAGTAGCTCAGATGGTTAGAGTGAATAGTTGTTAACCACAAGATCAAAGGTTCAAGCTCTTCCTTTAGTGCATGATATTTTTTGTAATTTATTTTATTTTCTATTTTCTAATTTAATTTGTTTTCAATTTACTGTTTATGAATACATTTGCCAACATTCTTTGAACCACTTTTTTATGATAACTCATTATTTTATATCTTTTGATTTAATTTGTTTTCAATTTCGTGTTTATGAGATTATATTTACTAGTATTCCTTGAACCACTTTTTATGATAACTAATATTATTTTATATTTTTTTAATTTAATTTAATTTTAATTTCATGTTTATGATTGCATTTGCTAAAATCTTTAGTAGCATTCTTTAATATATAATATGTTTGTGTAAGATAAAGAGTAAGAAGAAGAGAGAAAGAAGAAATAAGTGCATGGAATGAAATATTATATGCTCACATATATGAAATTTAATCGGTTTGAAATAATGAAATTGTTAGATGTTGATTATGTATGGTTAATCAGTTCGATAAGATAATACTTATTAAAACTTTAAAAGATATCCAACCAGTTTAAGCAACGCAAGATCGTTTCTTTCATACAAGTTATCATTGGGAATAAATAAAAATCAACACAACTCGACCGATCCAACACCAAAGTTAGAGTTACTAGCGAGTTAAAGTAGTATGGTAGATCAAAGTTCGATTGCTCAACAATAAAGATGAAAAAAAAACTCTTAGTAAAGATTTTTATGATAACTAATATTATTTTATATTTTTTAATTTAATTTAATTTTAATTTCATGTTTATGATTGTATTTGTTAAAATCGTTAGTAACATTCTTTAATATATAATATGCTTGTGTAAGATAAAGAGTGAGAAGAAGAGAGAAAGTAGAAATAAGTGCACGAAATGAAATATTATATGCTCACATATATGAAATTTAATCAATTTGAAATAATGAAATTGTTAGATGTTGATTATGTATGGTTAATCAGTTCGATAAGATAATACTTATTAAAACTCGAAAAGATATCCAACTAGTTTAAGCAGCGCAAGATCTTTTCTTTCATACAAGTTATCATTGGGAATAAATAAAAATCAACACAACTCAATCGACCCAATACCAAAGTTAGAGTTACTAGCAAGTTAAAATAGTATGGTAGATCAAAGTTCGACTGCCCAATAATAAAGATGAAGAAAAACTCGTAGCAAAGATGTTTGTTGTAATTAGAGCAGAAGATTAAAGATTTAGCCAATGCAAGGAAATTTAGTATCCACGAAGGATTCGACGAATACATTTTCCATGCATGGCTGGAGTAGCTCAGATGGTTAGAGCATGTGGTTGTTAATTACAAAGTTGAAGGTTCAATTCCTTCATTTAGCGTATGATATTTTCTGTAAATTATTTTATTTTCTATTTTCTGATTTTATTTGTTTTTAATTTCCTGTTTATGATTATTTTTGCCCGCATTCTTTCAACCACTTTTTAAGATAACTCATTATTTTATATCTTTTGATTTAATTTATTTTCAATTTCGTGTTTATGACATTATAGTTACTAGTATTCTTTGAACCACTTTTTATATAACTCATATTATTTTATATTTTATAATTTAATTTATTTTCAATCTCATGTTTATGATTGCATTTGCTAATATCTTTAGTAGCATTCTTTAATATATAATATGTTTGTGTAAGATAAAGAGTGAGAGGGAGAGAGACAGAAGAAATAAGTATACGGAATGAAATATTATATGCTCACTTATATGAAATTTAATCAGTTTAAAATAAAGATATTTTTAGATGTTGATTATGTATAGTTAATCAATTTGATAAGACAATGCTTAATAAAACTCCAAAAGATATTCAACTAGTTTAAGCAGCGCAAGATTTTTTTCTTCAATACAAGGGAGCATTGGGAATAAAAAAAATCAATAAAACTCGACCGACCCCATACCTGAGTTACTAGCGAGTTAAAGTAGTGTGGTAGATCAAAGTTTGACTAGTCAACAATAATGATGAAGCCCTTCCTCTAGCATATGATATTTTTGGTAATTTATTTTATTTTCTATTTTTTGATTTAATTTGTTTTCAATTTCCTGTTTATGATTTCATTTGCAGCATTCTTTCAACCACTTTTTTATGATAACTCATTATTTTATATTTTTTGATTTAATCTGTTTTCAATTTTGTGTTTATGAGATTATATTTATTAGTATTCTTTGAACCACTTTTTTTTTATGATAACTCATATTATTTTATATTTTATAATTTAATTTATTTTCAATCTCATGTTTTTGATTGCATTTGCTAATATCTTTAGTAGCATTCTTTAATATATAATATGTTTGTGTTAGATAAAGAGTGAGAGGGAGAGAGAAAGAAGAAATAAGTATACGGAATGAAATATAATGTGCTCACATATATAAAATTTAATTAGTTTGAAATATTGATATTTTTAGATGTTGATTATGTATGGTTAATTAGTTCAATAAGATAATACTTAATAAAACTCCAAAAGATATTCAACTAGTTTAAGCAGCGCTTTTTTTTTAAATATAAGGGAGCAATGGGAATAAAAAAAAATCAACAAAACTTGACCGGCCCCACACCAAAGTTTGAGTTACTAGCGAGTTAAAGTTGTATGGTAGATCAAAGTTTGATTAGTCAACAATAATGATGAAGAAAAACTCAGCAAAAATGTGTGTTGCAACTAGATCAGAAGATTGAAGATTTAGCAAGGACAAAAAAAAATGTAGTATCCGTGAAGGATTTGACGAAGATATTTTATATGTAGGGTTGGAGTACCTCAGATGGTTAGAGAGTATCGCTGTTTACCACAAGGTTGAAGGTTCAAATTTTTTCTCTATTGTTTGATATTTTCGGTAATTTATTTTATTTTTTATTTTTTGATTTAATTTGTTTTCGCAAAGACAAGCGAGTTAAAGTTGTATGGTAGATCAAAGTTTGATTAGTCAACAATAATGATGAAGAAAAACTCAGAGCAAAAATGTGTGTTGCAACTAGATCAAAAGATTGAAGATTTAGCAAAGACAAGAAAATGTAGTATCCATGAAGGATTCGACGAATATATATTACATGTAGGATTGGAGTTCTTCATATGGTTAGAGCATGTGGCTGTTTACCACATGGTCGAAGGTTCAAGCCCTTCCTCTAGTATATGATATTTTAATAACTTATTTTATTTTCTATTATCTGATTTAATTTGTTTTCAATTTCCTATTTATAAATACATTTGCTAACATTCTTTCAACCACTTTTTTTATGATAACTCATTATTTTATATCTTTTGATTTAATTTATTTTTAATTTCGTGTTTATGAGATTATATTTACTAGAATTCCTTGAACCACTTGTTATGATAACTAATATCATTTTATATTTTCTAATTTAATTTAATTTTAATTTCATGTTTAAGATTGCATTTGCTAATATCTTTAGTAGCATTCTTTAATATATATAATATGTTTTTGTAAGATAAAGAGTGAGAGGGAGAGAGAAAGAAGAAATAAGTGAATGGAATGAAATATTATATGCTCACATATATAAAATTTAATCAGTTTAAAATAATGAAACTTTTAGATGTTGATTATGTATGGTTAATCAGTTCGATAAGATAATACTTATTAAAACTCCAAAAGATATCCAACTAGTTTAAGCAGCCCAAGATATTTTCTTTCATACAAGATATCATTGGGAATAAATAAAAATCAATACAACTCGACCAACCCTACACCAAAGTTAGAGTTACTAGCGAGTTTAAGTAGTATGGTAGATCAAAGTTCGACCGCTCAATAATAATAATGAAGAAAAACTCGTAGCAAAGATGTGTTATAATTAGAGCAGAAGATTAAAGATTTAGCAAATATAAAAAAATTTAGTATCCATAAATGATTCGATGAATATATTTTACATGTATTGTTGAAGTATTTCAAATGGTTATAGCATATGATTATTAATCACAAGGTTGAAAGTTCAAGCCCTTCCTCAAATGTATGATATTATTAATAACTTATTTTATTTTCTATTTTCTGATTTAATTTGTTTTCAATTTCCTGTTTATGATTACATTTGCTAGCATTCTTTCAACCACTTTTTTATGATTACTCATTATTTTATATCTTTTGATTTAATTTGTTTTCAATTTCATGTTTATGAGATTATATTTACTAGTATTCTATGAACCACTTTTTTGATAACTCATATTAATTTATATTTTCTAATTTTATTTATTTTTAATTTCATATTTATGATTGCATTTGCTAATATTTTTAGTAGCATTCTTTAATATATAATATGTTTTTGTAAGATAAAGAGTGAGAGGGAGAAAGAAAGAAAAAATAAGTATACATAATGAAATATTATATGCTCACATATATGAAATTTAATCAATTTGAAATAATGATATTTTTAGATATTGATTATGTATGGTTAATCAATTCGATAAGATAATACTTATTAAAACTCCAAAATATATCCAACTTGTTTAAGCAGCGTAAGATCTTTTGTTCCATAAAAGAGATCATTGAAAATAAATAAAAATCAATTCAACTCGACCGATCCCACACTAAAGTTAGAGTTACTAGCGAGTTAAAGCAGTATGGTAGATCAAAGTTCGACTACTCAACAATAATGATGAAGAAAAATTCGGAACAAAGATGTGTTATAATTAGAGCAGAAGATAAATACAAAAAAATTTGATATCCATAAAGGATTCGACGAATATATTTTACATGCATCATTGAAGTATTTCAGATGGTTAGAGCATATGATTATTAATCACAAGGTTGAAGGTTCAAGCCCTTCCTTAAACGTATGATATTATTAGTAACTTATTTTATTTTCTATTTTCTGATTTAATTTGTTTTCAATTTCCTGTTTATGATTACATTTGCTAGCATTCTTTCAACCACATTTTTATGATTACTCATTATTTTATATCTTTTAATTTAATTTGTTTTCAATTTCGTGTTTATGAGATTATATTTACTAGTATTCTTTGAACCACTTTTTATGAGATTATATTTACTAGTATTCTATGAACCACTTTTTTGATAACTCATATTAATTTATATTTTCTAATTTAATTTATTTTTAATTTCATATTTATGATTGCATTTGCTAATATTTTTAGTAGCATTCTTTAATATATAATATGTTTTTGTAAGATAAAGAGTGAGAGGGAGAAAGAAAGAAAAAATAAGTATACATAATGAAATATTATATGCTCACATATATGAAATTTAATCAGTTTGAAATAATGATATTTTTAGATATTGATTATTTATGGATAATCAATTCGATAAGATAATACTTATTAAAACTCCAAAATATATCCAACTTGTTTAAGCAGCGTAAGATCTTTTGTTCCATAAAAGGGATCATTGGAAATAAATAAAAATCAATACAACTCGACCGACCCCACACTAAAGTTAGAATTACTAGCGAGTTAAAGCAGTATGGTAGATCAAAGTTCGACTACTCAACAATAATGATGAAGAAAAATTCAGAACAAAGATGTGTTATAATTAGAGCAGAAGATAAATATAAAAAAATTTGATATCCATAAAGGATTCGATGAATATATTTTACATGCATCGTTGAAGTATTTCAGATGGTTGAAACATATGATTATTAATCACAAGGTTGAAGGTTTAAGCCCTTCCTTAAACGTATGATATTATTAGTAACTTATTTTATTTTTTATTTTCTGATTTAATTTGTTTTCAATTTCCTGTTTATGATTACATTTGCTAGCATTCTTTCAACCACATTTTTATGATTACTCATTATTTTATATCTTTTGATTTAATTTGTTTTCAATTTCGTGTTTATGAGATTATATTTACTAGTATTCTTTGAACCACTTTTTATGATAACTCATATTAATTTATATTTTCTAATTTAATTTATTTTTAATTTCATATTTATGATTGCATTTGCTAATATTTTTAGTAGCATTCTTTAATATATAATATGTTTTTGTAAGATAAAGAGTGAGAGGGAGAAAGAAAGAAAAAATAAGTATACATAATGAAATATTATATGCTCACATATATGAAATTTAATCAGTTTGAAATAATGATATTTTTAGATATTGATTATTTATGGATAATCAATTCGATAAGATAATACTTATTAAAACTCCAAAATATATCCAACTTGTTTAAGCAGCGTAAGATCTTTTGTTCCATAAAAGGGATCATTGGAAATAAATAAAAATCAATACAACTCGACCGACCCCACACTAAAGTTAGAGTTACTAGCGAGTTAAAGCAGTATGGAAGATCAAAGTTCGACTACTCAACAATAATGATGAAGAAAAATTCAGAACAAAGATGTGTTATAATTAGAGCAGAAGATAAATATAAAAAAATTTGATATCCATAAAGGATTCGACAAATATATTTTACATGCATCGTTGAAGTATTTCAGATGGTTGAAGCATATGATTATTAATCACAAGGTTGAAGGTTTAAGCCCTTCCTTAAACGTATGATATTATTAGTAACTTATTTTATTTTTTATTTTCTTATTTAATTTGTTTTCAATTTCCTGTTTATGATTACATTTGCTAGCATTCTTTCAACCACTTTTTTATGATTACTCATTATTTTATATCTTTTGATTTAATTTGTTTTCAATTTCATGTTTATGAGATTATATTTACTAGTATTCTTTGAACCACTTTTTATGATAGCTCATATTAATTTATATTTTCTAATTTAATTTATTTTCAATTTCATATTTATGATTGCATTTGCTAATATTTTTAGTAGCATTCTTTAATATATAATATGTTTTTGTAAGATAAAGAGTGAGAGGGAGAAAGAAAAAAAAAATAAGTATATAGAATGAAATATTATATGCTCACGTATATGAAATTTAATCATTTTGAAATAATGATATTTTTAGATATTGATTATGTATGGTTAATCAATTCGATAAGATAATACTTATTAAAACTCTAAAATATATCCAACTTGTTTAAGCAGCGTAAGATCTTTTGTTCCATAAAAGGGATCATTGGAAATAAATAAAAATCAATACAACTCGACCGACCCCACACTAAAGTTAGAGTTACTAGCGAGTTAAAGCAATATGGTGGATCAAAGTTCGACTACTCAACAATAATGATGAAGAAAAATTCGTAGCAAAGACGTGTTATAATTAGAGCAGAAGATTTAAAATTCAGCAAAGGCAAGGAAATATAGTATTCATGATGGATTCGACGAAAATGCTTTACGTGCAGGGCTAGAGTTGTTCAGATGGTTAGAGAGTGTGGCTAGTAACCATAAGGTGGAAGGTTCAAGCCTTCCTTTTAGTGTATGAATTTTTCGGTAATACATTTTATTTTCTATTTTTTGATTTAATTTGTTTTTAATTTCCTATTTATGATTACATTTGCCAGCATTCTTTCAACCACTTTTTTTATGATAACTCATTATTTTATATCTTTTGATTTAATTTGTTTTCAATTTCATGTTTATGAGATTATATTTACTAGTATTTTTTGAACCACTTTTTATGATAACTCATATTATTTTATATTTTATAATTTTATTTATTTTCAATCTCATGTTTATGATTGCATTTTCTAATATCTTTAGTAGCATTCTTTAATATATAATATGTTTGTGTAAGATAAAGAGTGAGAAGAAGAGAGAAAGAAGAAATAAGTGTATGAAAAGAAATATTATATGCTCACAAATATGAAATTTAATTAGTTTGAAATAATGATATTTTTAGATGTTGATTATGTATGGTTATAAGTTCGTTAAGACAATACTTATTAAAACTCCAAAAGATATCCAACTAGTTTAAGCAACGCAAGATCTTTTCTTCTATACAAGGGATCATTGGGAATAATTAAAAATCAACACAACTCGACTGACCCCACACCAAAGTTAGAGTTACTAGCGAGTTAAAGTAGTATGGTAGATCGACTATTCAACAATAATGATGAAGAACAACTCGTAGTAAATATGTCTGTTGCAAGTAGAGTAGAAGATTAAAGATTTAGCAAAGATAAGAAAATTTAGTATCCCTGAAGGATTCAATAAATATTTTATATGCATAGCTAGAGTAGCTTAGATGATTAGAGTGTATGGTTGTTAACCATAAGATTTAAAATTCAAGCCTTTTTTCTAGCGTATAATATTTTTGATAACTCATTTTATTTTTAATTTTCTGATTTAATTTATTTTTAATTTCCTATTTATGATTACATTTCCTAGCATTCTTTCAACCACTTTTTTATGATAACTCATTATTTTATATCTTTTGATTTAATTTTTTTTCAATTTTGTGCTTATGAGATTATATTTACTAGTATTCTTTGAACCACTTTTTATGATAACTCATATTATTTTATATTTTATAATTTTATTTATTTTCAATCTCATGTTTATGATTGTATTTTCTAATATCTTTAGTAGCATTCTTTAATATATAATATGTTTGTGTAAGATAAAGAGTGAGAAGAAGAGAGGAAGAAGAAATAAGTGTACGGAATGAAATATTATATGCTCACAAATATGAACTTTACTCAATTTAAAATAATGATATTTTTAGATGTTGATTATGTATGGTTAATCAGTTCATTAAGACAATACTTATAAAAACTCCAAAAGATATCCAACTAGTTTAAGCAATGTAAGATCTTTTCTTCTATACAAGGGATCATTGGGAATAAATAAAAATCAACACAACTCGACTGACCCCACACCAAAGTTAGAGTTACTAGCGAGTTAAAATAGTATGGTAAATCAAAGTTCGACTATTCAACAATAATGATTAAGAAAAACTCGGAGCAAAATTGTTTGTTGCAACTATAGCAGAAAACTGAAGATTCAGCAAAAGCAATGTAATGCAGTATTCGTGAACGATTCGAAGGAGATATTTTACATACAGGTATAGAGTAGCTCAAATGGTTAGAGCGTATGGCTGCTAACCACAAGGTCTAAGGTTCATGCCCTTCCTCTAGCGTATAATATTTTTGGTAACTCATTTTATTTTTAATTTTTTGATTTAATTTGTTTTTAATTTCCTATTTATGATTACATTGACCAGCATTCTTTCAACCACTTTTTTATTCAACCACTTTTTTATGATAACTCATTATTTTATATCTTTTGATTTAATTTATTTTTAATTTCATGCTTATTAGATTATATTTACTAGTATGCTTTGAACCACTTTTTATGATAACTGATATTATTTTATATTTTATAATTTATTTATTTTCAATCTCATGTTTATGATTGCATTTTCAATATCTTTAGTAGCATTCTTTAATATATAATATGTTTGTGTAAGATAAAGAGTGAGAAGAAGAGAGGAAGAAGAAATAAGTGTACGGAATGAAATATTATATGCTCACAAATATGAACTTTAATCAATTTGAAATAATGATATTTTTAGATGTTGATTATGTATGGTTAATCAGTTCGTTAAGACAATACTTATAAAAACTCCAAATGTTATCCAACTAGTTTAAGCAATGCAAGATCTTTTCTTCTATACAAGGGATCATTGGGAATAAATAAAAATCAACACAACTCGACCGACCCCATACCAAAGTTAGAGTTACTAGCAAATTAAAGTAGTACGGTAGATCAAAATTCGACTACTCAACAATAATGATGAAGAAAAACTCGTAGCAAAGATGAGTGTTGCAAGTAAGGCAGAAGATTAAAAATTCAGCAAAGACAAGAAAATTTAGTATCTATAAAGGATTCAACGAACATATTTTATATGTTTGGCTAAAGTAACTAAGATGGTTAGAGCGTGTGGTTATTTAACCACAAGATTTAAGGTTCAAGCACTTTGTCTAGCGTATGATATTTTTGGTAACTTATTTTATTTTTTATTTTCTGATTTAATTTATTTTCAATTTTCTGTTTATGATACTTTTGCCATCATTCTTTCAACCACTTTTTTTTTATAATAACTCATTATTTAATATTTTTTGATTTAATTTATTTTCAATTTCATGTTTATGAGATTATATTTACTACTATTCTTTGAACCACTTTTTATGATAACTCATATTATTTTATATTTTATAATTTTTTTTATTTTCAATCTCATGTTTATGATTGCATTTGCTAATATCTTTAGTAGTATTCTTTAATATATAATATGTTTGTGTAAGATAAAGAGTGAGAAGAAGAGAGAAAGACGAAATAAGTGTACGAAATGAAATATTATATGCTTACAAATATTAAATTTAGTCAGTTTGAAATAATAATATTTTTAGATGTTGATTATGTATGGTTAATCAGTTCATTAAGATAATACTTATTAAAACTCCAAAAGATATCCAACTAGTTTAAGCAGTGCAAGATCTTTTCTTCAATACAAGGGAGCATTGGGAATAAAAAAAATCAACAAAACTCAACTGACCCCACACCAAAGTTTGAGTTACTAGCGAGTTAAAGTAGTATGGTAGATCAAAGTTCGACTAGTCAACAATAATGATGAAGAAAAACTCGGAACAAAAATGTGTGTTGCAACTAGATCAGAAGATTGAAGATTTTTAGCAAGGACAAGAAAATATCGTATCCACGAAGGATTTGATGAACATATTTTACATATAGGGTTGGAGTACCTTAGATGGTTAGAGCGTGTTACTATTTACTACAAGATCGACGTTCAAGCCCTTCCTATAGCGTATGATATTTTCAATAACTTATTTTATTTTTTATTTTTTGATTTAATTTTTTTTTAATTTCCTATTTATAAATACATTTGTTAACATTCTTTCAACCACTTTTTTATGATAACTCATTATTTTATATCTTTTGATTTAATTTGTTTTCAATTTCGTGTTTATGAGATTATATTTACTAGTATTCCTTGAACCACTTTTTATGATAACTCATATTATTTTATATTTTATAATTTAATTTAATTTTAATTTCTTGTTTATGATTGCATTTGCTAATATCTTTAGTAGCAGTCTTTAATATATAATATGTTTGTGTAAGATAAGTGAGAAGAAGAGAGAAAGAAGAAATAAGTTCATGGAATGAAATATTATATGCTCATATATATGAAATTTAATCAGTTTGAAATAATGAAATTATTAGATGTTGATTATATATGGTTAATCAGTTCGATAAGATAATACTTATTAAAACTTCAAAAGATATCCAACTAGTTTATGCAGCGCAAGATCTTTTCTTTCATACAAGGTATCATTGGAAATAAATAAAAATCAACACAACTCGATCGACCCTGCACCAAAGTTAGAGTTACTAGCGAGTTAAAGTAGTATGATAGATCAAAGTTCGACTGCTCAACAATAATGATGTAGAAAAACTCGTAGCAAAGATGTTTGTTACAATTAGAGCAGAAGATTAAAGATTTAGCCAATGCAAGGAAATTTAGCATCCACGAAGGATTCGACGAATATATTTTACATGCATGGTTGGAGTAGCTTAGATGGTTAGAGTGTTTGGCTGTTAACCACAAGGTCGAAGGTTTTAGCCCTTCCTCTAGCGAATGATATTTTTGATAACTTATTTTCTTTTCTAATTTTTGATTTAATTTGTTTTCAATTTTCTATTTATGATTATATTTGCTAGCATTTTTTCAACCACTTTTTTATGATTACTCATTATTTTATATCTTTTGATATAATTTGTTTTCAATTTCGTGTTTATGAGATTATATTTACTAGTATTCTTTGAACCACTTTTTATGATAACTCATATTATTTTATATTTTATAATTTAATTTATTTTCAATTTCAAATTTATGATTGCAATTGATAATATCTTTAGTAGTATTCTTTAGTATATAATATGTTTTTGTAAGATAAAGAGTGAGAGGGAGAAAGAAAGAAGAAATAAGTATACATAATGAAATATTATATGCTCACATATATGAAATTTATTCAGTTTAAAATAATAATATTTTTAGATGTTGATTATGTATGGTTAATCAGTTCCATAAGACAATACTTATTAAAACTCCAAAAGATATCCAAGTTGTTTAAGCAGCGCAAGATCTTTTGTTCCATAAAAGGGATCACTGGGAATAAATAAAAATCAACACAACTCGTCCGACCCCACACTAAAGTTAGAGTTACTAGCGAGTTAAATTAGTATGGTGGATGAAAGTTCGATTACTCATCAATAATGATGAAGAAAAATTCGGAGCAAATATGTATATTGCAACTAGAGCAGAAGATTTAAAATTCAGCAAAGGCAATGAAATATAGTATCCGCGATGGATTCGACGAAGATGTTTTACATGCGGGGCTAAAGTTGCTCAGATGGTTAGAGAGTGTGGCTGTTAACCATAAGGTGAAAGGTTCAAGCCCTTCCTCTAGTGTATAATTTTTACAGTAACTCATTTTATTTTTTATTTTCTGATTTTATTTGTTTTCAATTTCCTGTTTATGATTACATTTGTCAGCATTCTTTCAACCACTTTTTTTATGATACCTCATTAATTTATATATTTTGATTTAATTTGTTTTCAATTTCATGTTTATGAGATTATATTTACTAGTATTCTTTTAACCACTTTTTATGATAACTCATATTATTTTATATTTTATAATTTAATTTATTTTTAATCTCATGTTTATGATTGCATTTTCTAATATCTTTAGTAGCATTCTTTAATATATAATATGTTTCTGTAAGATAAAGAGGGAGAAGAAGAGAGGAAGAAGAAATAAGTGTACGGAATGAAATATTATATGCTCACAAATATAAACTTTAATCAGTTTAAAATAATGATATTTTTAGATGTTGATTATGTATGGTTAATCAGTTCGTTAAGATAATACTTATAAAAACTTCAAAAGATATCCAACTAGTTTAAGCAATGCAAGATCTTTTCTTCTATACAAGGGATCATTGGGAATAAATAAAAATCAACACAACTCGACTGACCCTGCACCAAAGTTAGAGTTACTAGCGAGTTAAAGTAATATGGTAGATCAAAGTTCGACTAATCAACAATAATGATTAAGAAAAACTCGTAGTAAAATTGTTTGTTGTAACTAGAGTAGAAAACTGAAGATTCAGCAAAGTCAAGGAAATGCAGTATCCGTGAACGATTCGAAGGAGATATTTTACATGCAGGTCTAGAGTAGCTCAAATGGTTAGAGCGTATGACTGTTAACCACAAGGTCTAAGGTTCATGCCCTTCCTCTAGCGTATAATATTTTCGGTAACTCATTTTATTTTTAATTTTTAGATTTAATTTGTTTTTAGTTTCCTATTTACGATTACATTGGCTAGCATTCTTTTAACCACTTTTTTATGATAACTCATTATTTTATATCTTTTGATTTAATTTATTTTTAATTTCGTGCTTATGAGATTATATTTACTAGTATTCTTTGAACCACTTTTTATGATAACTCATATTATTTTATATTTTATAATTTTATTTATTTTCAATCTCATGTTTATGATTGCATTTGCTAATAACTTTAGTAGCATTCTTTAATATATAATATATTTGTGTAAGATAAAGAGTGAGAAGAAGAGAGAAAGAAGAAATAAGTGTATGGAATGAAATATTATATGCTCACAAATATGAAATTTAATCGGTATGAAATAATGATATTTTTTTATGTTGATTATGTATGGTTAATCAGTTCGTTAAGATAATACTTATTAAAACTCCAAAAGATATCTGACTAGTTTAGGCAGCGCAAGATCTTTTCTTCTATACAAGGGATCATTGGGAATAAATAAAAATCAACACAACTTGACCGACCCCACCCCAAAGTTAGAGTTACTTGCGAGTCAAAGTAGTATAGTAGATCAAAGTTTGACTACTCAACAATAATGATGAAGAAAAACTCGTAGCAAAGATGTGTATTGTAAGCAGAGTAGAAGATTGAAGATTAAGCAAAGACAAGGAAATTTAGTATCCGTGAAAGATTCGATGAATATATTTGACATGCATAGCTGGAGTAGCTTAGATGGTTAGAGCGGGTGGCTGTTAACCACAAGTTTGAAGATTCAAGCCCTTCATTTAGCGTATGATATTTTTGGTAAATTATTTTATTTTCTATTTTTAGATTTTATCTATTTTCAATTTCCTATTTATGATTACTTTTGCCAGCATTCTTTCAACCACTTTTTTATGATAACTTATTATTTTAAATCTTTTGATTTAATTTGTTTTTAATTTCGTGTTTATGATATTATATTTACTAGTATTCTTTGAAATACTTTTTATGATAACTCATATTATTTTATATTTTATATTTTATTTTATTTTTAATTTGATGTTTATGATTGCATTTGCTAATATCTTTAGTAGCATTCTTTAATATATAATATGTTTGTGTAAGATAAAGAGTGAAAGGGAGAGACAAAGAAGAAATAAGTATATGGAATGAAATATTATATGCTCATATATATGAAATTTAACCAGTTTGAAATAATGATATTTTTAGATGTTGATTATGTATGGTTAATCAGTTCGATAAGACAATACTTATTAAAACTCCAAAAGATATCCAACTAGTTTAAGTAGTGCAAGATCTTTTCCTCCATACAGGGGATTATTGGGAATAAATAAAAATCAACACAACTCGAACACCCCACACCAAAGTTAGAGTTACTAGTAAGTTAAAGTAGTATGGTAGATTAACGTTCGACTACTCAATAATAATGATGAAGAAAAGCTCGTAGCAAAGATGTGTGTTTCAAGTAGATCAGAAGATTGAAGATTCAGCAAAGACAAGAAAATTTAGTATCCGTGAAGGATTCAACGAATATAATTTATATATATAGCTAGAGTAGCTTAGCTGGTTAGAGCATGTGACTGTTAACCATAAGTTCGAAGGTTCAAGTCCTTTGTCTAGTGTATGATATTTTTGGTAACTTATTTTATTTTTTATTTTCCGATTTTATTTGTTTTCAATTTCCTATTTGTGATTACTTTTGTCAACATTCTTTCAACCACTTTTTTTATGATAACTCATTATTTTATATCTTTTGATTTAATTTGTTTTTAATTTCATATTTATGAGATTATATTTACTAGTATTCTTTGAACCACTTTTTATGATAACTCATATTATTTTATATTTTATAATTTAATTTATTTTTAATTTCATGTTTATGATTGTATTTGCTAATATCTTAAGTAGCATTATTTAATATATAATATGTTTGTGTAAGATAAAGAGTGAGAGGGAGAGAGAAAGAAGAAATAAGTATATGGAATGAATTATTATATGCTTATATATATGAAATTTAACCAGTTTGAAATAATGATATTTTTAGATGTTGATTATGTATAATTAATCAGTTTGATAAAATAATAATTATTAAAACTCCAAAAGATATTCAACTAGTTTAAGCAGCGCAAGATCTTTTCTTCCATACAAGGGATCATTAGGAATAAATAAAAATCAACACAACTCAACCAACCCCACACTAAAGTTAGAGTTACTAGCGAGTTAAAGTAGCATGGTAGATCAAAGTTTGATTACTCAACAATAATGATGAAGAAAAATTCGGAACAAAGATGTGTATTGCAACTAGAACAGAAGATTTAAAATTCAACAAAAGGAAGGAAATATAGTATTCGCGATGGATTCAACGAAGATGTTTTATGTGCAGGGCTAGAGTTGCTTAGATGGTTAGAGAGTTTGGCTGTTAACCACAAGGTGGAAGGTTCAAGCCCTTCCTCTAGCGTATGATTTTTTCGGTAACTCATTTTATTTTCTATTTACTGGTTTGATTTGTTTTCAATTTCCTGTTTATGATTACATTTGCCAGCATTCTTTCAACAACTTTTTTATGATAACTCATTATTTTATATCTTTTGATTTAATTTGTTTTCAATTTCATGTTTATGAGATTATATTTACTAGTATTCTTTGAACCATTTTTTATGATAACTCATATTATTTTATATTTTATAATTTAATTTAGTTTCAATCTCATGTTTATGAATGAATTTGCTAATATCTTTAGTAGCATTTTTTTAATATATAATATGTTTGTGTAAGATAAAGAGTTAGAGTAAGAAAGAAAGAAGAAATAAGTATACGGAATGAAATATTATATACTCACATATATGAAATTTAATCAGTTTGAAATAATGATATTTTTAGATATTGATTAAGTATGGTTAATCAGTTCGTTAAGACAATACTTATTAAAAGTCCAAAGGATATCCAACTAGTTTAAGCAGCGTAAGATCTTTTCTTTTATACAAGGGATCATTGGGAATAAATAAAAATCAACACAACTCAACCGACCCCACACCAAAGTTAGAGTTACTAGCGAGTTAAAGTAGTATGGTAGATCAAAGTTCGACTACTCAATAATAATGATTAAGAAAAACTCGTAGCAAAAATGTGTGTTGCAAGTTGAGCAAAAGATTGAAGATTCAGCAAAGATAAGGAAATTTAATTTCCATGAATAATTCGACGAATATATTTTAGATGTATGGCTAGAGTAGTTCAGATGGTTAGAGCGTGTAGTTGTTAATCACAAGGTTGAAGGTTCAAGTCTTTCGTCTAGCGTATGATATTTTTGGTAATTTATTTTTTTTATTTGATTTAATTTGTTTTCAATTTCCTGTTTATGATTACTTTTGCCAGAATTCTTTCAACCACTTTTTTATGATAACTCATTATTTTAAATCTTTTGATTTAATTTATTTTTAATTTTATGTTTATGAGATTATATTTACTAGTATTCTTTGAAATACTTTTTATGATAACTCATATTATTTTATATTTTATATTTTATTTTATTTTTAATTTGATGTTTATGATTGCATTTGCTAATATCTTTAGTAGCATTCTTTAATATATAATATGTTTGTGTAAGATAAAGAGTGAAAGGGAGAGACAAAGAAGAAATAAGTATATGGAATGAAATATTATATGCTCATATACATGAAATTTAACTAGTTTGAAATAATGATATTTTTAGATGTTGATTTTGTATAGTTACTCAGTTCGATAAGATAATACTTATTAAAACTCCAAAAGATATCCAACTAGTTTAAGTAGCGCAAGATCTTTTCCTCCATACAAGGGATTATTGGGAATAAATAAAAATCAACACAACTTGACTGACCATACACTAAAGTTAGAGTTACTAGCGAGTTAAAGTAGTATGGTGGATCAAAGTTCGAGTACTCAACAATAATGATGAAGAAAAATTCGGAGCAAAGATGTGTGTTGCAACTAGAGCAAAAAATTTAAAATTCAACAAAAGCAAGTAAATATAGTATCCGCGATAAATTCGACAAAGATGTTTTACGTGTAGGGCTAGAGTTGCTCAAATGGTTAGAGAGTGTGGCTGTTAACCACAAGGTGGAAGGTTTAAGCCCTTCCTCTAGCATATGATTTTTTTGATAACTTATTTTATTTTCTATTTTTTGATTTAATTTGTTTTCAATTTCTTGTTTATGATTACATTTGGCAGCATTCTTTCAACCACTTTTTTATGATAACTCATTATTTTATATCTTTTGATGTAATTTGTTTTCAATTTCATGTTGATGAGATTATATTTACTAGTATTCTTTGAACCACTTTTTATGATAACTCATATTATTTTATATTTTATAATTTAATTTATTTTCAATCTCATGTTTATGATTGCATTTGCTAATATTTTTAGTAGCATTTTTTAATATATAATATGTTTATATAAGTTAAAGAATTAGAGGTAGAAAAAAAGAAGAAATAAGTGTACGGAATGAAATATTATATGCTCACATATATGAAATTTAGTCAGTTTGAAATAATGATATTTTTAGATGTTGATTATGTATGGTTAATCAGTTCGTTAAGACAATACTTATTAAAACTCCAAGAGATACCCAACTAGTTTAAACAGCACAAGATCTTTTCTTCTATACAAAGGATCATTGGGAATAAATAAAAATCAACACAACTTGATCGACCTCACACCAAAGTTAGAGTTACTAGCGAGTTAAAGTAGTATGGTAGATCAAAATTTGACTACTCAACAATAATGATGAAGAAAAACTCGTAGCAAAGATGTGTATTGCAAGTAGGGCAGAAGATTGAATATTCAGCAAAGACAAGAAAATTTAGTATTCGTGAAGGATTCGATGAATATATTTTATATTCATGGTTGGAGTAGCTCAGATGGTTAGAGTGTGTGGCTGTTAACCATAAGGTCGATGGTTTAAGCCCTACATCTAACGTATAATATTTTTGGTAACTTATTTTATTTTTTATTTTCTAATTTAATTTGTTTTTAATTTCCTGTTTATGATTACTTTTGCCAGTATTCTTTCAACCACTTTTTTATAATAACTCATTATTTTATATCTTTTGATTTAATTTATTTTCAATTTTGTGTTTATGAGATTATATTTACTAGTATTCTTTGAACCACTTTTTATGATAACTCATATTATTTTATATTTTATAATTTAATTTATTTTTAATTTCATGTTTATGATTGCATTTTCTAATATCTTTAGTAGCATTCTTTAAACGGGGTTCAGTCAATTTCTGATTTAGGAAAAACCTCTTTCACACGAAATTAGACTTATAGATATTTCATTTGATATAAAAATTGGAAGATTTGGAGTTAGTTTGCCTGCCCAAACTTATAAATGAATAGACCTTATAAATTCAGTAAAACAGATACTATAACTTTTGACCTTCTGTTACTGAATTATTCATAACTCTCTGGCAAATATTCTGAATTATGTAAAACTTGATTTTTTGGAAACTACATTCGTATGTCTTTCTTTTGACATATTATTTTCCTACTAGAACATCTGTTTAAATTGATTCTATCAATTCTACAAAATAGAGATGATAAATTCTAACCCTACTTTACTCTATTTATTGTAACTTCCTATTAAGAACTCAAAAATTTATAAATCTAAGTTCATCTAAAAATAGATTGAAACAGCTTTCCAATGACATCTATTTTGAGAAAATTGGAGTATAATTGGTTACTCAAACAATTCAGAAAATGTACCACTCAAATTCTTCTAGAATTAAAATTTTGTTAAGTTTTGCCTATTCAAGCTTGATCCTATTGGAAATTTGATTTCTACTAAATTATTCTTCAATTAAGCTTTATATTGGTCCTTTGAAATTCTTGTATTGTTCATCCTAAAATTATTTGTATACCTGAAATCTATTATGTAATGTTCATGTTGGCACTATCTTATTTCATAAAGGCACACGCATATTTTCGTTGTTCTGCATGTGCTTCCGATATGTGCTAATGTTATTGTTCATATTATCCTTTTGTACCTTGGTGTCTTATGAGATAATTTAGACCTTTGCCAGAAATGGTAAAGGGATTATTTGGACCTTTGCCAGAAATGGTAAAGGGTGTTAGAGCTAGCCCTAGGAAATTTACCAAAGGGTAATTTTGGTAACCTAACAAAGACAATAAAGCAGAAAGATAAAAGAGATAGGAACATCAAATTTATGTGGTTCGATTAATTGACCTACATCCACAAACGAAGGAGGAGCAAAACTCTTACTATAAAAGAGACAATTACAAATGCCTTAGGAAAAATATTCCTAGGCCATAAAGCACCTGAAACTACTAAACAAGAAAAGCCCAAAATATTTGACTTAATATGGACTTAATAAAAATTAAATTCAAAGCAGCTTTTCTTGTGGTGCCTGTGGTGCTTCTAGCTTCAAAGTCTAGGCCCTTATTTATAGTACCAATAAGAGATAGCAGAATAGAAAATTCAGATGTAGGACTATGGGACTTGCCAAACCAACAAATCTCCACTTTGGTATGTCCCAACATTGATAATTTAAGCAGAACTTGCTCCACCTTCTTCACAAAAGACCCAACGGGCAATCACCAACAATGAACACCAACCAAGTCTAAGCACTACTTGAACTTGTAAACCGGAAGAGGCTTCGTAAGCATCGTAATCAACCACTTAGCAGAATTATCACAAGAAATTACATCTGAGTAGGTAGTAGGTTCAACAACTCTACCTATTTCTTCTCCAACAGACAAAGCATATGCAACCAAATTTGCATATCTTTGTGGTGGTCGAATATCTCTCCGTGGTCTATCCTTAGCTATGAAATATTGCTCTTCCTCTGGTTTATCTTTGTCAGTAGACTCAGGACCATCTACTGGCATTCGCTGAGTAGAAGAGTTTGACTGAAAAGAATCAGAACTACCAATCTCAAGCTCCACCTGCTTCTGCGCACTATCATTTGTACAACTAGAAGATTCCTCTTTGAAAGATAACATAAATAATTCATCAAAAGTAACATCTCTACTGATTACAAATTTTGAGGATTTGGGATCAGGACACCATAATTTGTATCCTTTCACCCCAGAAGTATACCCAAGGAAAATATACTTTTTAGCTCGAGGCTCTAATTTTCCTTCATTTACATGTATATATGCTGGACACCCAAAGATTTTAAAATCAAAGTAATCAGCAGGAGTACCTGACCAAACTTCCTCCAGCGTTTTAAAATTAAGTGCTACAGAAGGACGCGGTTGACAACGTAACAGGCCATGTTAAACGCCTCTGCCTAAAAGTCCTTTGTTAACTCTGCATTTGAGATCATACACCTTGCTCTCTCCAAGAGTGTTCTATTCATACGTTCGGTCAGACCATTTTGCTAAGGTGTCATCCTAACAGTGTGATGCCAAACAATTCCTTCATTTTTGCAGAATTCATCAAAGTCATCTTCACAAAATTTCATGCCATTATCTGTTTGAAGCCACCTAATCTGTTTACCTGTTTGCTTCTCAATCAAAGCCTTCCATTATTTAAAAGTTAGAAAAACATCATTTTTATGCTTCAAAAAATAAACCCAAACTTTCCTGGAATAATCGTCAATGAAAGTCAACATATACCTGGCACCACCCTTAGACTGAACACGAGCTGGACCCCAAAGGTCTGAATGAATATAGTCAAGAGTACCTTTCATTTTGTGAATTGCCGGAGAATTGAAGCTGACTCTTTTCTGCTTTTCAAAAATGCATTGTTCACAAAAATCTAGTGGCCCAATACTCTATCCGTAAAGAAGACCTCTTTTGCTCAATATGTTGAAACCTTTTTCGCTTATATAACCCAAACACATATGCCATAATTTGGTGATGTCAGAATCAGACAATGATGATGACGAGACTGCAACTGAGCCTGTGACAGTAGTTCCTTATAAAATATATAAGCTACTAGACCTACAAGCTTTCGTAACAACAAGAGCACTTTTAGAAACTTTCATAACTCCACCTTCAGTTGTGTATTTACACCCAAGAGCCTCTAGGGTGCCTAAAGAGATGAGATTCTTTTTCAAATTAGGAACATGTCTAACATTAGTGAGCGTCCTCATAATACCATCATGCATTTTAATTCGGATTGTGCCTTTACCAACAACATCACATGCGGCATTATTGCCCATCAAAATAATTCCACCATTACAAGATTCATATGTGGAAAACAAATCCCTATTGGGACACATGTGATAAGAACAACCCGAATCTAAAATCCATTCATTTTTAAACCTTGTCCTATCATCAGTAGCAAAGAAAATATTTCTAAAATTCTCATCAGCTGCAACATTAGCTTCAGCGAACTCGGTAGTTTTCTCAATAATTTTTCCCTTTTGCTTTAATTTATTTTTCAATTTAAAGCAATCAGCCTTAATGTGCCCCATTTTATGACAATATCTGTACTCCAAATTTCTATATCTAGATTTAGATATACTACTATCAAATTTCCTTTTATCAGTTCTACCCCTAACAACCAGACCCTCAGCTTGATTCCCATTACTTTCCCCAGTGATATCCCTATCTATCTGCTCCTTAGATTTTAATGTAGATTTAATTTCCTGATACAAAATTATTTTTTTTTCATAAATCATAATATCACGGAAATACTTAAAGGATTAGGGGAGAGAACATAAAAATAATAGGGCTTTATCCTCATCATCAATTTTCGCATCTATATTCTCCAAATCTATAACTAAGGAATCAAATTTATCAAGATGTGAGATTATAGATGTACCTTCAGTCATCCGAAGTATATATAAACTCTGCTTCAATTAGAGACGGTTCTCCATTGTCCTCTTCATATACAAGGCTTTAAGCTTGTCCCACATGCTCTTAGTCGTAGTCTCCGTAGCTACCTCCTGTAAAACCTCGTCAGAGATTTAGAATAATGCTAGATCGGGCTTTCTTATCCATACCTGTAAAATCTTCCTCTGATATACCATTTGAAATTTTCTCAGCTCCCTATAGTGCCAAATCAACTCCGTCTTGAACCAGAATGGCCTCCATCTTGAGTTACCACATGCCGAAGTTGACATTTCTATCGAATTTCTCATCAACGATCTTTGTTATTGTCATTGTTGCCAAAAGATCTCAAAACCAGGCTTTGATACTAGTTTGTTAAAGCTAGCCCTAGGAAATTTACCAAAGGGTAATTTTGGTAACCCAACAAAGATAATAAAATAGAAAGATAAAAGAGACAAGGATAATGAATTTACGGGGTTCGATCAAATGATCTACGTCCACGAATTAAGGAGGAGCAAAACTCTTACTATAAAAGAGACAATTACAAATACCTTAGGAAAAATATTCCTAGGCCATAAAGTAACTGAAACTACTAAATAAGAAAAGCCCAAAATATTTGACTTAATATGGACTTAATGAAAATTAAATCCAAAGTGGCTTTTCTTGTGGTGCTTGTGATGCTTCTAGCTTCAAAGTCTAGGCCCTTATTTATAGCACCAATAGGAGATAGCAGAATAAAAAATTCAGATGTGGGACTATGAGACTTGCCAAACCAACAAATGGTGTATGCTTAGAGCCCGCGATGCTCTGCCGGCCCCCTCTAGCTTCATCCAAACGTGGATGTATGATGCTCCCAGACGTTGGAGATTCTATTTAAGATCTCACTACACCCTCTGTGTTTTTGATATGATATCCAAAGCCTTGCTTATGTGTTTATATGTGCGCTTTGGATGAGAATGAAATGAATAAACGTCAGATATGACATTTGAGCTTGTGTTTCTGATTGGTTCTTTTGATATATTTTGAGATATCTCATGTGCAATTGTTATCCTTCGAAATATGTTCTAAAACCATTTCATATGTTATTTGATATATTCAGAAATGTTTCATCTGTTCTTGATTTGCTCCGAAATATTTCATATGTCATGGATATGTTAGTCACTTAGCTATGTTATTCTCACTCCGATTGCTATAGCTTTTTTTTTCAGGTTAGCTTATCAGTCTCTGGAATGTTTAAATTGGGTTGAGGAAGGGAATGCTAGAAGATTTTGGCTTGAGCTTTAATGGTTGATAAGTTTTGTTATATAAGAATATTTTATGCTTAAGGAAATGTCTATGATAAATCTGAACTTGTGTGTTTTATAAAAGTTAAAGAACCTCTCTATTAGGATTTGGAATGTTAAGTTTAATTTATATAACGATATAAACTAGTAGTAAAGGTTAGTTTTGAGATTGTATAGATTTCTCACACTTGTGGATTTATGATGTGGATATTGTTTAGTTGAGTTTGTTTTAGATTTTATGAATCAACGAATGAAGTGGAGTATGATTTATGAAACTGTATAGGTTTATGAATTATGAATTTAAGGGTTTAAATATTGATCTGAATGGTTCTTAGTATACTCAAATTGTTAGAATGGATCATGGATTGAATTGTTCTTAAAATTTTAATGTTATGAAATTTTAAAACAAGGTCACACCTCTTGAACGAGATTAAAAATTCGAGGGCGTGACACTAGCGAGTTAAAGTAGTATAGTAGATCAAAGTTCAACTACTCAACAATAATGATGAAGAAAAACTCGGAGCAAAAATGTGTGATGCAACTAGAGCAGAAGATTAAAGATTCAGCAAAGGCAAGGAAATGCAGTATCCATGAATGATTCGACGAAGATATTTTACATACAGGGTTGGAGTAATTCATATGGTTAGAGCATATGATTGTTAACCATAAGATCAAAGGTTTAAGCCCTTCCTCTAGCATATGATATTTTCAGTAACTCATTTTATTTTCAATTTTTTGATTTAATTTGTTTTTAATTTATTATTTATGATTACATTTGCTAACATTCTTTCAACCACTTTTTAATGATAACTCATTATTTTATATCTTTTGATTTAATTTGCTTTTAATTTCATATTTATGAGATTATATTTAATAGTATTCCTTGAACCACTTTTTATGATAATTAATATTATTTTATATTTTCTAATTTAATTTAATTTTAATTTCATGTTTATGATTGCATTTGCTAATATCTTTAGTAGCATTCTTTAATATATAATATGTTTGTGTAAGATAAAGCGTGAGAGGGAGAGAGAAAGAAGAAATAAGTGCTCATAATGAAATATTATATGCTCATGTATATGAAATTTAATCAGTTTGAAATAATGATATATTTAAATGTTGATTATATATGGTTAATCAGTTCTATAAAATAATACTTATTAAAACTCCAAAAGATATCCAACTAGTTTAAGCAGTGCAAGCCCTTCCTCTAGCATATGATATTTTCAGTAACTCATTTTATTTTTAATTTTTTGATTTAATTTGTTTTTAATTTCTTATTTATGATTACATTTGCTAACATTCTTTCAACCACTTTTTAATGATAACTCATTATTTTATATCTTTTGATTTAATTTATTTCTAATTTCATATTTATGAGATTATATTTACTAGTATTCCTTGAACCACTTTTTATGACAATTAATATTATTTTATATTTTATAATTTAATTTAATTTTAATTTCATGTTTATGATTGCATTTGCTAATATCATTAGCAACATTCTTTAATATATAATATGTTTGTGTAAGATAAAGAGTGAGAGGGAGAGAGAAAGAAGAAATAAGTGCTCAGAATGAAATATTATATGCTCATGTATATGAAATTTAATCAGTTTGAAATAATGATATTTTTAGATGTTGATTATATATGGTTAATCAGTTCTATAAAATAATAGTTATTAAAACTCCAAAAGATATCCATCTAGTTTAGGCAGTGCAAGCCCTTCCTCTGGCGTATGATATTTTCAATAACTCATTTTATTTTCAATTTTTTGATTTAATTTGTTTTTAATTTCTTATTTATGATTACATTTGCTAACATTCTTTCAACCACTTTTTAATGATAACTCATTATTTTATATCTTTTGATTTAATTTATTTCCAATTTCATATTTATGAGATTATATTTACTAGTATTCCTTGAACCACTTTTTATGACAATTAATATTATTTTATATTTTATAATTTAATTTAATTTTAATTTCATGTTTATGATTGCATTTGCTAATATCTTTAGTAGCATTCTTTAATATATAATATGTTTGTGTAAGATAAAGAGTGAGAGGGAGAGAGAAAGAAGAAATAAGTGCTCATAATGAAATATTATATGCTCACGTATATGAAATTTAATCAGTTTGAAATAATGATATTTTTAGATGTTGATTATATATGGTTAATCAGTTCTATAAAATAATACTTATTAAAACTCCAAAAGATATCCAACTAGTTTAAGCAGTGCATGATCTTTTCTTCAACACTAAGGATCATTGGGAATAAATAAAAATCAATACAACTCGACCGACCCTACACCAAAGTTAGAGTTACTTGTGAGTTAAAGTAGTATGGTAGATCAAAGTTTGACTACTCAATAATAATGATGATGAAAAACTCAAAGCAAAGATGTGTATGACCAGTAGAGCAGAAGATTGAAGATTTAGTAAAGGTAAGGAAATTTAGTATTCGTGAAGAATTCGATGAATATATTTTATATGTATGGTTGAAGTAGTTCAGATGGTTACAACATGTGGTTATTAATTAAAAGGTCAAAGATTCAAGTCGTTCCTTTAGCGTATGATATTTTTGCAAACTTATTTTATTTTTTATTTTATGATTTAATTTATTTTTAATTTCCTATTTATAATTACATTTGCTAGCATTCTTTCAACCACTTTTTTATGATAACTCATTATTTTATATCTTTTGATTTAATTTGTTTTCAATTTCGTGTTTATGAGATTATATTTACTAGTATTCTTTGAACCACTTTTTATGATAACTCATTTATTTTATAATTTTATTTATTTTAATTTCATGTTTATGATTGCATTTGCTAATATCTTTAGTAGCATTCTTTAATATATAAAATGTTTGTGTAAGATAAAAAGTGCGAGGGAGAGAGAATGAAGAAATAAGTATATGGAATGAAATATTATATGCTGATATTTTTAGATGTTGATTATGTATGGTTAATTAGTTCGTTAATACAATACTTATTAAAACTCCAAAAGATATCCAACTAGTTTAAGTAGTGCAAGATCTTTTCCTCCATACAAGGGATTATTGAGAATAAATAAAAATCAACACAACTTGACTGACCATACACTAAAGTTAGAGTTACTAGCGAGTTAAAGTAGTATGGTGGATCAAAGTTCGACTACTCAGCAATAATGATGAAGAAAAATTCGGAGCAAAGATGTGTGTTGCAACTAGAGCAAAAAATTTAAAATTCAACAAAGGCAAGGAAATATAGTATCCGCGATAAATTCGACGAAGATGTTTTACGTGCAGAGCTAGAGTTACTCAGATAGTTAGAGAGTGTGGCTATTAACCACAAGGTGGAATGTTCAGGCCCTTCCTCTAACGTATGATTTTTTCGGTAACTCATTTTATTTTTTATTTTTTGATTTAATTTGTTTTCAATTTCCTGTTTATGATTACATTTGCCAGCATTATTTCAACCACTTTTTTATGATAACTTATTATTTTATATCTTTTGATTTAATTTATTTTTAATTTCGTGTTTATGAGATTATATTTACTAGTATTCTTTGATCCACTTTTTATGATAACTCATATTATTTTATATTTTATAATTTAATTTATTTTCAATTTCATATTTATGATTGCATTTGCTAATATCTTTAGTAGCATTCTTTAATATATAATATATTTTTGTAAGATAAAGAGTGAGAGGGACAAAAAAAGAAGAAACAAGTATACATAATGAAATATTATATGCTCACATATATAAAATTTAATCAGTTTGAAATAAAGATATTTTAAAATGTTGATTATGTATGGTTAATAAGTTCGATAAGACAATACTTATTAAAACTCCAAAAGATATCCAACTAGTTTAAGCAGCGTAAGATCTTTTCTTCCATACAAGGGATCATTGGGAATAAACAAAAATCAACGTAACTCGACCGACCCTACACCAAAGTTAGATTTACTAGTGAGTTAAAGTAGTATGGTATATCAAAGTTCGACTACTTAACAATAATGATGAAGAAAAACTCATAGCAAGGATGTGTGTTGTAATTAGACCAGAAGATTAAAGATATAGCAAAGATAAGAAAATTTAGTATCCACAAAGGATTTGATAAATATATTTTACATGTATGATTGGAGTAGCTTAGATGGTTAAAGTGTATGGTTCTTAACCATAAAGTCGAAGATTTAAGCCCTTCCTCTAGCGTATGATATTTTTGATAATTTATTTTATTTTTTATTTTCTGATTTAATTTGTTTTCAATTTCCTGTTTATGATTACATTTGTCAGCATTCTTTCAACCACTTTTTTATGATAACTCATTATTTTATATCGTTTGATTTAGTTTGTTTTCAATTTCATGTTTATGAGATTATATTTACTAGTATTCTTTGAACCACTTTTTATGATAACTCATATTATTTTATATTTTATAATTTAATTTATTTTTAATTTTATATTTATGATTGCATTTGCTAATATCTTTTGTAGCATTCTTTAATATATAATATGTTTGTGTAAGATAAAGAGTGAGAGGGAGAAAAAAAGAAGAAATAAGTATACATAATGAAATATTATATGCTCACATATATGAAATTTAATCGGTTTGAAATAATGATATTTTTTATGTTGATTATGTTTTGTTAATTAGTTCGATAAGATAATACTTATTAAAAGTCCAAAAGATATCCAACTAGTTTAAGCAGTGCAAAATCTTTTCTTCTATACATGGGATCATTGAGAATAAATAAAAATCCACACAACTTGACCGACCCTATACCAAAGTTAGGCTTACTAAAGAGTTAAAGTAGTATAGTAGATTAAAGTTCGACTACTCAACAATAATGATGAAGAAAAACTTGAAGCAAAGATGTGTGTTTCAAATAGAGCAGAAGATTGAAGATTCAGCAAAAGCAAAAAAAATATAGTATCCATGAAAAATTCAACGAAGATATTTTATATATAGGGTTAGAGTAGTTTAGATGGTTAAAGTGTGTGGTTGTTAACCACACGGTCGAAGATTTCAAGCCCTTCTTTTAGCATATAATATTTTTAGAAACTCATTTTATTTTCTATTTTTTAATTTAATTTTTTTTCAAATTCCTATTTATGATTATATTTGCTAGCATTATTTTGACCACTTTTTGATGATAACTCATTATTTTATATCTTTTGATTTAATTTGTCTTCAATTTCATGTTTATGAGATTATATTTACTAGTATTCTTGGAACCACTTTTTATGATAACTCATATTATTTTATATTTTATAATTTAATTTAATTTTAATTTCATGTTTATGATTGCATTTGCTAATATCTTTAGTATCATTCTTTAATATATAATATGTTTATGTAAGATAAAGTGTGAGAGGGAGAGAAAGAAAAAATAAGTGTACATAATGAAATATTATATGCTCACATATATGAAATTTAATCAGTTTGAAATAATGATATTTTTATATGTTGATTATGTATGGTTAATCAATTCGATAAGACAATATTTATTAAAACTTCAAAAGATATCCAACTAGTTTAAGCAGTGCAAGATCTTTTCTTCCATACAAAGGTTTATTGGGAATAAATAAAAATTAACACAACTCGACCTACCCCACACTAAAGTTAGAGTTACTAGCGAGTTAAAGTAGTAAGGTGGATCAAAGTTCGACTACTCAACAATAATGATGAAGAAAAATTCGGAGCAAAGATGTGTTTTGCAACTAGAGCCGAAGATTTAAAATTCAACAAAGGCAAGGAAATATAGTATCCGCGATGGATTCGACGAAGATGTTTTACGTGCAGGGCTAGAGTTGCTCAAATGGTTAGAGCGTGTGGCTGTTAGCCATAAGGTCAATTTTTTCAGTATCTCATTTTATTTTTAATTTTTTGATTTAATTTGTTTTCACTTTCCTGTTTATGATTACATTTGCTAGCATTCTTTCAATCACTTTTTTATGATAACTCATTATTTTATATCTTTTGATTTAATTTATTTTTAATTTCATGTTTATGAGATTATATTTACTAGTATTCTTTGAACCACTTTTTATGATAACTCATATTATTTTATATTTTTTAATTTAATTTATTGTCAATTTGATGTTTATGATTGCATTTGCTATTATCTTTAGTAGCATTCTTTAATATATATAATATGTTTGTGTAAGATAAAGAGTGAGAGGGAGAGAAAGAAGAAATAAGTGTATGAATGAAATATTATATGCTCACGTATATGAAATTTAATCAGTTTGAAATAATGATATATTTAGATGTTGATTATTTATAGTTAATCATTTCGATAAGATAAAACTTATAAAAACTCCAAAAGATATCCAACTCATTTAAGCAGCACAAGATCTTTTCTTCCATACAAAGGTTTATTGGGAATAAATAAAAATTAACACAACTCGACCGACCCCATACTAAAGTTAGAGTTACTAGCGAGTTAAAATAGTATAGTGCATCAAAGTTCGACTACTCAACAATAATGATGAAGAAAAATTTAGAGCAAAGATGTGTGTTGTAACTAGAGCAGAAGATTTAAAATTCAGCAAAGGCAAGGAAATATAGAACCCATGATAGATTTAATGATGTTATTTCAAGGTTAGAGTTGCTCAAATGGTTATAACGTGTGGTTATTAACCACAAGGTCGAAGGTTCAAGCCCTTTCTCTAGAGTATAATTTTTTCGGTAACTCATTTTATTTTCTATTTTCAGATTTAATTTGTTTTCAATTTCCTATTTATGATTATATTTGCTAGCATTCTTTCAACCACTTTTTTATGATAACTTATTATTTTATATCTTTTGAGTTAATTTATTTTCAATTTCATGTTTATGAGATTATATTTACTAGTATTCTTTGAACCATTTTTTATGATAACTCATATTATTTTATATTTTATAATTTAATTTATTTTCAATCTCATGTTTATGATTGTATTTGCTAATATCCTTAGTAGCATTTTCTATTTTCAGATTTAATATACTATAGAGGAAGGTTCAAGCCCTTCCTCTATAGTATAATTTTTTCGGTAACTCATTTTATTTTCTATTTTCAGATTTAATTTATTTTCAATTTCCTGTTTATGATTATATTTGCTAGCATTCTTTCAACCACTTTTTTATGACAACTTATTATTTTATATCTTTTGAGTTAATTTATTTTCAATTTCATGTTTATGAGATTATATTTACTAGTATTCTTTGAACCATTTTTTATGATAACTCATATTATTTTATATTTTATAATTTAATTTATTTTCAATCTCATGTTTATGATTGTATTTGCTAATATCCTTAGTAGCATTTTCTATTTTCAGATTTAATATACTCTAGAGGAAGGTTCACGCCCTTCCTCTAGAGTATAATTTTTTCGGTAACTCATTTTATTTTCTATTTTCAGATTTAATTTGTTTTCAATTTCCTGTTTATGATTATATTTGCTAGCATTCTTTCAACCACTTTTTTATGATAACTTATTATTTTATATCTTTTGAGTTAATTTATTTTCAATTTCATGTTTATGAGATTATATTTACTAGTATTCTTTGAACCACTTTTTATGATAACTCATATTATTTTATATTTTATAATTTAATTTATTTTCAATCTCATGTTTATGATTGTATTTGCTAATATCCTTAGTAGCTTTTTTTAATATATAATATGTTTGTGTAAAATAAAGAGTGAGAGGGAGAGAGAAAGAGGAAATAAGTATAAGGAATGAAATATTATATGCTCACGTATATGAAATTTAATCAGTTTGAAATAATGATATTTTTAGATGTTGATTATGTATGGTTAATCAGTTCATTAAGACAATACTTATTAAAACTCCAAAAGATATCCAACTAGTTTAAGTAGCGCAAGATCTTTTCTTCCATACAAGGGATCATTGGGAATAAATAAAAATCAACACAAACGATCGACCCTACACCAAAGTTAGATTTACTAGTAAGTTAAAGTAGTATGGTATATCAAAATTCGACTACTCAACAATAATAATGAAGAAACTCGTAGCAAAGTTGTGTTGCAAGTAGAGCAAAAGATTAAAGATTTAGAAAAGACAGAAATTTAGTATCCACAAAGAATTCGACAAATATATTTTATAATAATGGTTGGAGTAACTTAGATGGTTAAAGTGTATGGTTGTTAACCAGATGGTTGAAGGTTCAAGCTCTTTCTGTAGTGTATAATATTTTTAGTAATTTATTTTATTTTCTATTTTCTGATTTAATTTGTTTTCAATTTCTCGTTTATGCTTACATTTGCCAGCATTCTTTCAACCACTTTTTTATGATAACTCATTATTTTATATCTTTTGATTTAGTTTGTTTATAATTTTGTGTTTATGAGATTATATTTACTAGTATTCTTTGAATCACTTTTTATGATAAATCATTTATTTTATATTTTATAATTTAATTTATTTTTAATTTCATATTTATGATTGCATTTGCTAATATCTTTAGTAGCATTCTTTAATATATAATATGTTTGTGTAAGATAAAGAGTGAGAGGGAGAAAGAAAGAAGAAATAAATATACAAAATGAAATATTATATGCTCACATAAATGAAATTTAATCAGTTTGAAATAATGATATTTTTAAATGTTGATTATGTTTAGTTAATCAGTTCGATAAGATAATACTTATTAAAAGTCCAAAAGATATCCGACTAGTTTAAGCAGCGCAAGATCTTTTCTTCTATACAAGGGATCATTTGAAAAAAATAAAAATCAACACAACTCGACCGACCCTACACCAAAGTTAGACTTACTAGCGAGTTAAAGTAGTATAGTAGATCAAAGTTCGACTACTCAATAATAATGATGAAGAAAAACTCAGAGCAAAGATGTGTGTTTCAACTAAAACAGCAGATTGAAGATTCAGCAAAGGCAAGGAAATGTAGTATCCATGAAAGATTCGACGAAGATATTTTACATGTAGGGCTGGAGTAGCTCAGATGGTTAAAACATGTAGCTATTAACCACATGGTAGAAGATTCAAGTCCTTCTTTTAATGTCTGGTAATTTTAGTAACTCATTTTATTTTCTATTTTTTTTATTTATTTTTTTTAATTCCTATTTATGATTATATTTGCCAGCATTCTTTCAACCACTTTTTGATGATAACTCATTATTTTATATCTTTTGATTTAATTTGTCTTCAATTTCGTATTTATGAGATTATATTTATTAATATTCTTTGAACCACTCTTTATGATAACTCATATTATTTTATATTTTATAATTTAATTTATTTTCAATTTCATGTTTATGATTGCATTTGCTAATATCTTTAGTAGCATTCTTTAATATATAATATGATTGTGTGAGATAAAGAGAGAGGGAGAGAAAGAAGAAATAAGTACACGAAATGGAATATTATATGCTCACATATATGAAATTTAATCAGTTTAAAATAATTATATTTTTATATGTTGATTATGTATGGTTAATCAGTTTGATAAGACAATACTTATTAAAACTCCAAAAGGTATCCAACTAGTTTAAGCAGCGTAAGATCTTTTCTTCTATACAATGGATCATTTGGAAAAAAATAAAAATCAACACAACTCGATCGACCCTACACCAAAGTTAGACTTACTAGCGAGTTAAAGTAGTATAGTAGAACAAAGTTCGACTACTCAACAATAATGATGAAGAAAAACTCAGATCAAAGATGTGTGTTTCAACTAAAACAGCAGATTGAAGATTCAGCAAAGGCAAGAAAATGTAGTATCCACGAAAGATTCGACGAAGATATTTTACATATAGGGCTGGAGTAGCTCAGATGGTTAAAGCATGTAGCTATTAACCACATAGTAGAAGGTTCAAGTCCTTCTTTCAACGTATGATAATTTCAGTAACTCATTTTATTTTCTATTTTTTTATTTATTTTTTTAATTCCTATTTATGATTATATTTGCCAGCATTCTTTCAACCACTTTTTGATGATAACTCATTATTTTATATCTTTTGATTTAATTTGTCTTCAATTTCGTATTTATGAGATTATATTTATTAGTATTCTTTGAACCACTTTTTATGATAACTCATATTATTTTATATTTTATAATTTAATTTATTTTCAATTTCATGTTTATGATTGTATTTGCTAATATCTTTAGTAGCATTCTTTAATATATAATATGATTGTGTAAGATAAAGAGTGAGAGGGAGAGAAAGAAGAAATAAGTACACGGAATGAAATATTATATGCTCACATATATAAAATTTAATCAGTTTGAAATAATTATATTTTTATATATTGATTATGTATGGTTAATCAGTTCAATAAGACAATACTTATTAAAACTTCAAAAGGTGTCCAACTAGTTTAAGCAGCGTAAGATCTTTTCTTCCATATAAGAGATCATTGGGAATAAATAAAAATCAATACAACTCGATCGATGCCACACCAAAATTAGAGTTACTAGCGAGTTAAAGTAGTATGGTAGATCAAAGTTCGACTACTCAATAATAATGATGATGAAAAACTCGAAGCAAATCAACATATGATATTTTCAGTAACTCATTTTATTTTCTATTTTTTTATTTATTTTTTTTAATTCCTATTTATGATTATATTTGCCAGCATTCTTTCAACCACTTTTTGATGTAACTCATTATTTTATATCTTTTGATTTAATTTGTCTTCAATTTCGTATTTATGATATTATATTTATTAGTATTCTTTGAACCACTTTTTATGATAACTCATATTATTTTATATTTTATAATTTAATTTATTTTTAATTTCATGTTTATGATTGCATTTGCTAATATCTTTAATAGCATTCTTTAATATATAATATGTTTGTGTAAGATAAAGAGTGAGAGGGAGAGAAAAAAGAAATAAGTGCATGGAATGAAATATTATATGCTCACATATATGAAATTTAATCAGTTTGAAATAATTATATTTTTATATGTTGATTATGTATGGTTAATCAGTTCAATAAGTCAATACTTATTAAAACTCCAAAAGATATCCAACTAGTTTAAGCAATGCAAGATCTTTTCTTCCATACAAGAGATCATTAGGAATAAATAAAAATCAATACAACTCGATCGATCCCGCACCAAAATTAGAGTTACTAGCAAGTTAGAGTAGTATGGTAGATCAAAGTTCGACTACTCAATAATAATGATGAAGAAAAACTCGAAGCAAAGATGTGTGTTGCAACTAGAGCAGAAAATTGAAGATTCACCAAGGCAAGGAAATGTAGTATCCATGAAAAATTCGACGAAGATATTTTACATGCAAAGCTAGAGTAGCTTAGATGGTTAAAGCGTGTGATAATTGATCATATGATTAAAGATTCAATCCCTTCCTTTAACGTATGATATTTTCAATAACTCATTTTTTTATTTTTTTATTTAATTTTTTTTTCAAATTCCTGTTTATTATTATATTTGCCAGCATTCTTTCAATCTCATTTTGATGATAACTCATTATTTTATATCTTTTGATTTAATTTGTCTTCAATTTCAAGTTTATGAGATTATATTTACTAGTATTCTTTGAACCACTTTTTATGATAACTCATATTATTTTATATTTTATAATTTAATTTATTTTTAATTTCATGTTTATGATTGCATTTGCCAATATCTTTAGTAGCATTCTTTAATATAAAAAATATTTGTGTAAGATAAAGAGTGAGAGGGAGAGAGAAAGAAGAAATAAGTATACGGAATGAAATATTATATGCTCGCATATATGAAATTTAATCAGTTTGAAATAATAATATTTTTAGATGTTGATTATTTATAGTTAATCAGTTCGATAAGATAATAATATAAAACCTCCAAAAGATATCTAGCTAGTTTAAGCAATGCAAGATCCTTTCTTCCATACAAGGGATCATTGGGAATAAATAAAAAATCAAAACAACTCGACCGACTCCATACTAAAGTTAGATTTATTAACGAGTTAAAATAGTGTGATAGATCAAAATTCAACTACTCAACAATAATAATAAAGAAAAATTCGGAACAAAAATGTGTGTTGCAACTAGAGCAGAAAATTGAAAATACAACAAAGGCAAGGAAATGTAGTAACCAGAAAGGATTCAACGAAGATATTTTATATGCAAGGCTAGTGTAGCTTATATGATTAGTGTTTGATTTTTAACCTCAATGTCAAAGGTTCAAGCTTTTTCTTTAGCATATGATATTTTCGGTAACTCATTTTATTTTCTATTTTCTGATTTATTTTATTTTCAATTTCCTGTTTCTGATTACATTTGCCAGCATTCTTACAACCACTTTTTTATGATAACTCATTATTTTATATCTTTTGATTTAATTTGTTTTCAATTTCGTGGTTATGAGACTATATTTACTAGTATTCTTTGAACCACTTTTTATGATAACTCATATTATTTTATATTTTATAATTTAATTTATTTTTAATTTCATGTTTTATGATTGCATTTGCTAATATCTTTAGTAGCATTCTTTAATATATAATATATTTGTTTATGATAAAGAGTGAGGGAGAGAGAAAGAAGAAATAAGTGTACAGAATAAAATATTATATGCTCACAAATATGAAATTTAATCAGTTTGAAATAATGATATTTTTAGATGTTGATTATGTATAGTTAATTAGTTCGATAAGATAATAATTATAAAAACTCTAAAAGATATCCAACTAGTTTAAGCAGTGCAAGATCTTTTCTTCCATACAAGGGATCATTGGGAATAAATAAAAATCAATACAACTCGACCGACCCTATACTAAAATTAGATTTACTAGCGAGTTAAAGTAGTATGGTAGATCAAAGTTTGACTACTCAACAATAATGATAAAGAAAAACTCGGAGTAAAGATGTGTGTTGCAACTAGTGTAGAAGATTAAAGATTCAGCAAAGGCAAGGAAATGTAGTAACCACAAAGAATTCAACGAAGATATTTTATATGTAAGACTAGAGTTGCTTATATGATTAGAGCATGTGACTGTTAACTTCAATGTCAAAGGTTCAAGCTTTTTCTTTAGCATATGATATTTTCGATAACTCATTTTATTTTCTACTTTTTGATTTAATTTATTTTCAATTTCCTATTTTTTATTACATTTTCTAGCATTCTTACAACCACTTTTTTATAATAACTCATTATTTTATATCTTTTGATTTAATTTGTTTTCAATTTCGTGGTTATGAGATTATATTTACTAGTATTCTTTGAACCACTTTTTATGATAACTCATATTATTTTATATTTTATAATTTATTTTATTTTTAATTTCATGTTTATGATTGCATTTGTTAATATTTTTAGTAGCATTCTTTTATATATAATATATTTATGTAAGATAAAGAGTGAGAGGGAGAGAGAAGAAGAAATAAATGTATGGAATGAAATATTATATGCTCATATATATGAAATTTAATCAGTTTGAAATAATGATATTTTTAGATATTGATTATGTGTGGTTTATTAGTTCGATAAGACAATGCTTAATAAAACTCCAAAAGATATCCAACTAGTTTAAGCAGCGCAAGATCTTTTCTTCAATACAAGAGATCATTGGGAATAAAAAAAATCAACAAAACTCGACCGACCCTACACTAAAGTTTGAGTTACTAGCGAGTTAAAGTAGTATGGTAGATCAAAGTTTGACTACTCAACAATAATGATGAAGAAAAACTCAAAGCAAAGATGTGTGTTGCAACTAGAGCAAAAGATTGAAAATTCAGCAAAGGCAAGAAAATGTAGTAACCACAAAGGATCCGACGAAGAAATTTTATATGCAGGGCTGGAGTAGCTCAGATGGTTAGAGTGTGTGGCTATTAATCTCAATGTCGAAGGTTTAAGCTATTCCTTTAGCATATGATATTTTTGATAACTTATTCTATTTTTTATTTTTTGATTTAATTTGTTTTCAATTTCCTATTTATGATTACATTTGCCACCATTCTTACAACAACTTTTTTTATGATAACTCATTATTTTATATCTTTTGATTTAATTTGTTTTCAATTTCATGGTTATGAGATTATATTTAATAGTATTCTTTGAACCACTTTTTATGATAGCTCATATTATTTTATATTTTATAATTTAATTTATTTTTAATTTCATGTTTATGATTGTATTTGCTAATATTTTTAGTAGCATTCTTTAATATATAATATGTTTGTGTAAGATAAAGAGTGAGAGGGAGAGAGAAAGAAGAAATAAGTGTACGAATTGAATTATTATATGCTCACACATATGAAATTTAATCAATTTGAAATAATGATATTTTTAGATGTTGATTATGTATGGTTAATCAATTTGATAAGACAATACTTATTAAAACTCTAAAAGATATGTAATCTCTTCCTATCCTTCATAGGTAATCTCTTAATGTATAAGGAAATATGAGAAAAGATGATAAAGATATGTAATTTCTTAATAATATCATATATATTATGTCTTTATACTAAGTCTTTAGAATTTTTTTTTATCTATTTATAGACAAGAGCAGAAGATATAAATAAATAATTATAGAAGTCTATCCCATCAAATTTATCTTTTAAGTAATTTTATCGTAATTAAACTTTCTTTTAATCATAATCATCGTAACAATCTAATCATTTATAATATATATATAAATAATTCTATAATATATCTTACCTACTTACGTACTAGGTAGATAGGATCATATAGCAGTGGGTCATCGCAACTCAGTTCCCTCGAACACAACCTGCGTCATTGCAGTAGTACACGCTCGCGTAAGTGCTACCTTTCACGTTTTGGCCTACAATGTAGGTGAGAGTGGAGCAACCGATGACAGTGAACTTGTTGCTGGCGACCGAGAACAAGAATGGCAAATCCAGGCTTGTCAATGAGTAATCACCGGATTGCTCGTTACACTGATGAACCATGTAGATATGCACGCTTAACTCATGATCAACCAAGGAAACGTCGAGGATTTCGATGTTTGAAACACCTATGAAAGGTTTTGGAGGATCGGAGGTGTCATTGCAAGTGATGGAGCAGTCGGTCCCGATGCCGAATGGGTAGGGGATGTCAACTTGGCCGCACTTTCTCGGGCATTCAGACATTGGTATTGCTACTGTGGAACTATAACCTTCTACAGCAGCTGCTGATGCTGCTATCTGAAACAATATCAGCAGCAACACTCTCTTAGGAACCATCGTCGCCCTCTCTCTCTCTCTCTCTCTCTCTCTCTTTTCTTTGCTGCCCTCCCAACTTCTGATCTAGCTTGTTATGGTATTTGGACATGGATCAATATATGTATGTATATAATTAATTAATTAGCTTCTGTTGGATGATATGAACAAGCATGGACTGCAAAGACTAAATAGTGAGCAGATCGGATGGATCCTACAATGCTTGAATTTCTACTTGCTATCTAATTAACTAACCCATAAGCACCCGATAGTTACTTGAAATGATTCCATACTCTATAGCTAATGATTCGGACCGTCAAAGTGTGAGTCAAGTCAATAGACATTGTTCGTGATCTATTATGAGCGTCACTATTCCATTCATAATCTAAAAAAAAGGCCAAACATAAAAATTGTTTCTTGAAGCCCGCATCTGCATAGCTGCAATCTAATGGCCCCATGAGCCGACTTCACCATAAATGTAATATTGATCCAATAAGACAACTGGCACGAGGAAACTCTATTATAATACTTCGTGATACGACAAGGTTGAGGGACCAATGAAAAAATAAAAATACATTATTTATATTTCTCTTATCAATTTTATATATAGTACTGGAGTAGATCAGATAGTTAGAGTGTGTGACTATTAACTACAAGGTTGAAGGTTTAAGTCCTTCCTTTAGTGAAATTATTTTGGGCAACTCATATTTTTTTCTTCTATTTTCTGATTTAATTTGTTTTCAATTTCCTCTTTATGATTACATTTACCAGCATTCTTTCAACCACTTTTTTATGATAACTCATATTATTTTATATTTTATATTTAATTTATTTTCAATTTCATGTTTATAAGATTATATTTACTAGTATTCTTTGAACCACTTTTATGATAACTCATATTATTTTATATTTTTAAATTTAATTTATTTTTGATTTCGTGTTTATGATTATATTTGCTAATATTTTTAGTAGCATTCTTTAATATATTATATGTTTGTATAAGATAAAAAGTGAGAGGGAGAAAAAAAAAAGAAGGCATAAGTGTAAAAAGACTATATGCTCACATATATGACATTTAATTTAAATAATAATATTTTTAGATATTGATTATGTATATTTAATCAGTTCGATAAGGCAATACTCATTAAAACTCCAAAAAGCATCCAACTAGTTCAAGAAGCGCAAGATCTTTTCTTTCATACAAGGGATCATTGGGAATAAACAAAAATCAACACAACTCGACCAACCCCATACTAAAATTAGAATTACTGGCGAGTTAAAGCAGTATGGTATATCAAAGTTTGACTACTCAACAATAGTGATGAAGAAAAACTCAGAGCCAAGATGTGTGTTGCAACTAGAACAAAAGATTAAAGATTTAATAAAGGCAAGGAAATATAGTATTCGCAAAGGGTTCGATGAAGATATTAAAAAAATAAGTGGGAGAGAATATCATATACAAAGATATAAATAGGGTGTTCGATGGAATGCTCATGTATGTTCATTTCTTTTAATTTTATTTATGCTTTGCATAGTATATAAAGAGCTTGCAGTAGCTTTGGTAGTCTCATTTTGGTTGGCTTTTATGATTAGGCTTATAAACATAGATTGTGTGTAGTCATCACATAGAAATAAAATTACTCAAAAATAAGCCACCTAAGTAATTATTTTGGGGGTTATAAGCTCCCTAGAGTAGTGCAGAATATCAACCAATACAACACTCAAGAGCTACCTGGTAACATATGGTTGGATGAGCTATTAAGGTAGTGTATAAAGCTAATTCATTATCTTATTCTACAGTAGTATCATATGAGCATTTTTAGAGATTTTTGATCTCGGCGAACCACCTTAGGCTCTTTGTCGCACAATCGTTCAAAGCTTTCAAAGTCTATATTTATAATTTGTATTACCTATCAAATATTTACTGAAATAGTTACTTATGGATCTCGAGTTAAGCATTTCCTCTGACCTATCTTCTCTTTTGCAAGTCCATAAGGGATCATAAGAGATTTTGAGAAAATTGATCCTTTGTGGATGGATACGCACTGTACTACTTACATAAAACTAGCTAAGTTCATAATAGAAGAGCAAAGGTCAAATAACTTCGTAAGATCAATGTTGACAAGCTTCTCATTAAGATAGCCAAAAGTGTGGGACTTCAAATCGATGCAAAAATGCTCGACAAAGAAACAAAATAAGTAGTTTGCAATATTGTACCTTTTCTACTAAGAAGAGTAAGTAATAGAAATGATAGAGAAGATGATACAATCTTAGAGGCAACCAAAACTATTGAAGACTTGTTCTAAGTCAATGTAAAACTTTACCCTTTTCGATAAAACTTTTTGTATGCTAGAAATTCGATGGCAATAAAGAGGTGAATTATAATAATTAACTCAATATAAGGAGTAAAATACTTTAGGTGCTTCAGAAGTATGAGCAAAGAGTATACGAAGGCTAATAACCGGCTTGATATATGAAATACAACCCTCGAGAAGATAGATGAAGTTAAGTAATCTTAATCTTATCAACTCTTAAGAGAATGAGTGAAACTAAGTATCATAGTTCTCTTATTTATCTAGTAGAGGAACTTAGCATATGTTCAAAGACCTTTAGAAGAAAATTAGTAGAAGACAAGAGTTGTTAAATCATTATCAATGATGATCAATTCTACTGAAAGTATATTGTCTATCTCATGTCCCAACAGAATGTCATTCGAAAGAAAAAGTGATGCGAACTTATTCAAAGGTGATAGCTAAGTAGAACAAGAATTGATGAGCAAATTTTATAAAAAAAAACCTCAAAAATTTTAAAGTTAGTGAGACAATACTTACTAAAGGCATCCAACCTGTTCAAGCAGCATGAGACATTTAAGAAACTAATATACGATAAGGAAGATATTTTCCTTCATCTAAAGGATCCACATGAATTAATAAAGATCTGTATAATTTGATTGAGTCCACACTAGAGTCGAAGTCATTAAAGAATTATAGCAATATAATAGATCAAAGTTCAACTACTCAACAATAATAGTGGAGAGATATAGAAGCCAAGAGGCGCATTATAACTAAAGCAAAAAATTAAAGATTTAGCAAAGGTGAAGAGATGAAACATCCGTAAAGCCTTTGACCTAAACATCGAGGGAATAAGTTGGAGAGAATGTTATAGAAAAATCTATGAACAGCATGTTCGATGTAATAGTTATATATATCAATATCTTTTGATTTTGTTCATACTTTATATAGCATGTAGAAAATTTATAGTAGTCTTAGCAATCCTATTTTAGTTAACTTTTGTAGTCATTTCAATCTTATAAAAGTAGATTATGTGCAGTCATTGCATAGAGTAAAACCACATAGAAATAGACCATTCAGACAACTATTTTGAGGTTTTTTTAACTCCGTAGAGTAACGCAAAATGTTAGTCAGTATAACACATAAGAGTTATCCGAGTAGCACATAGCTGAATCAGCATTTAGGGTAGTGTCTAATGATGATTTGGTGTCTTGTTTCATAATAGTATCATGTGAGCATTTATGGGGACTTTTGATCATGGCAAATGATTTTGGACCCTTTGTTATGTAACCGTTTAGTGCTTACGAAATATATACTTATAATTTATATTATTTAAAGTGTTTGTTGAATTAATTACTTGTGAAATCTTAAGTTAAATATTTCTTTTAATCTATCTTCTCTTTTTATAGGTTTTTAAGGAAATTTTGAAAAGATTTATTTTATATATATAAAACACGAGGGTATTATACGATTTAAACAAAACAATAAAACAACATAAAAACATCTATTGACTTTGGATCAAAAATTAGCCTCAATAAATGACAAAGACTTAAGATTGAGTGTAACTTTCACATTACCATCCTCATTTTTATACAGTCAATTTTGAAGATCGTTATGACATAATAAAATTAATGTTAATTTGAGGATGAATACCATTGTATTAATGTTTAACCAATGAAAATTAACTACATTGTAGTATCTGTAAGTTTTTATCTTAACAGCCTAAAATGCATATTATATATATATATATATATATATATATATATATATATATATATATATATATATATATATATATCGGACTAATGGCATGTGGTAGTCCCTTCAAAGACACGTGCTCGGAAATGGCCGCATCTATTATTGCTGCTTCTCTCTTTACTTGCCAGCGAAAGGCAGTGGGTTGGGTTGGGTAGTTGCGTGTTGATGCGTTGCTGGACTTAGGATTTGATTTCTCAGCAGCAGTCATTTCCCAGCTCACCATGCCAAGAAAGTCTGTGGTGGGGTTTGAAGAGGGCATCAATTCTTCGACTACTAAAAGCATCAGTCGGTAACATTGTTTCCTACGTTGGGTTACATAGGAAGCATCACCAGAGCTACAGCTGAAAACCAAGAAAGAAATGGGACCTGTCTACAAAATTACAGGAAGAGAATCCTTTCTGTCTTCTCCTTCCAGTTTAATCTCTGTTCTTCTTGTTATGGCTCGGATTCGACTTGCTCGGTGGCAACCTCCTCAGGCTTGCACTGACTGCAATCACAGGCGGCTTGGCGACTGCTCCATGGGACAGCAGCAACAGCTTCCTGGGTCGAGACCTCTCCCTCGTGAACTCTCTCTGAGGAGGCGATGGGAAGCTGAGAAAGAAATGGAGGAGAAGTAAAGCACAGAGGAAGGAGACGGCTGTGCAGGTGGCTCTCATGGCGATTTGGTGTGCAGCAGGCACCGGTGTGAGATGGTTGAAGAAGAGTGGAGGTATTCCGTTTATATAATAACTAGCATCTCCATGCCTCGTGATCATTGGCACAGCATGTGAGTCGCGGTAATCTTTCTGCCATGGGATGCGGTGAAGCTGGTGATTCAGAAGACTTCCACTTCCATGCAAGACGGTAAACTTGGTTGATAGTTGATAAGTTTCCCTGCGAAGGAATCGTCTCTCTTCCATTATCTAATGGAGGTTTTGGCACTTGGAAGTGGCTGGTCATGTGATGCTCATTTGACTATTGCTGTCATGATCTGAAGCCATGACACGGTACTGCTTGTGAGGTTGATCTGTGAGAGTGATGTGAGAGAGCCACTGGTTTCAAGCAGCGGTGAGCATATGATGGATCAGTGGCAAGAGATATCATATAAAACATGCAGATTCAGATCTAGGTGAGGTTGGTGGGTTGGACTAGGCAAGAAAGGGGAGTCGCTTTCCAGAGCACAAGATGAACATGAACCAGGGAACAAGTACAGGATTCTTTTGGCTGAAAGGTTCCAAAGAAAACATGGTGGCGTGGTGCGAAGAGTTGAGTGGCCTTCCACATGCAGGGAGAGAAGGCATGTGTTGAGACTGCTATTCCATATTACGGCACTGAATTTTTACAGAGCTCATGATTGAGCTGAGGAGTGGCGAGACGGTGGAACTCAGACGGCTGCTTCGATGCTTCTTAATGTAATTTACTTGCCTAAAACCATCACCTTCTTTCGGATGCGTGCATTGTGACTATATTTTCTTTTAATTTATTAAAAAAAAATAAGTATTGGAATGACTCTATAATTGATTTTTAATGAGAATTTTTTTAATTTTTTATAATATTCTTGTATCAAATTATTCCAAGCCATGAATCCATAGATTGGTTTGATTCAGTTAATCATCACGATTTGGGTAAGACTAATTTGGATCAGGTCGATCTTTGGTGAATTTATGAACGAGTGTAACCTGAGCATAACGTGAGTGTAACTCGCGTGTAACTAATATATTTTGATTATACTAATCTAATTTTTTCCAAAAATATTAGCACATAATTCTAAAATATTTAGTATTATTTTTTAAATTCTCAATTATTTCAAGGTGAATAAATTTTATAATATGATATTTTTGGATTGAATCAATCGACGATCAAGTGAAATTCATTAAATTTTCACCAAATCTTTTAAAACTTCTTTAGAATTACTAAGATAAGATGATAATATATTTGGTATCATTTTTAAACTTTTTTTTATAAATTTATGATAGTTAATTTTTTAAATAGAATAGTTTTAAGTTGAAACTGTGATTGAATATAATAAAATTATCATTTTTTTATTTTTATATAAATTTATGATGATTCATTTTTAAAATAATATTTTTTTATGTTGAATCTATGCTAGAGTATAACTCAAGTTAATTTCTTCTTAAGCTAAACTATAAGAATGGAAGGTGACATTGGAGTTGGAGTAAATGGATAAAGAGGTAAAGGTGGAGTAAGAGGAGGATAAGAAGGGGGAGGAGAAGGAAGCCAAGGAGAGTGAGGAGGTGGTGTTAGAGTTGGAGTGGGAGGATAAAGAAACCGAGATTGAGTGGGAGGAGGAGGAGGAAACCAAGGGGAATGGGAGGAGGCAGTGTTGAAGTTAGAGTGGGAGGAGGTGACAATGGAGATAGAGTGGAAGGAGGAGGAGGAGGTAGAGATGAAGTAGATGGAAGATGAGAGGGAGGAGGAGGAAGCTAATGGGGAGAGGAGGAGACAGTGGAGTGAGAGGAGAAGATAGAGGCGGAGTAGGAGGAAGAGGAAGTCAAAGGGGAGGGTGAGGAGGAGGAAACTAATGGAGATGGGAAGGAGACAACGGAGTGAGAGGAGGATGAGCGATGGAGGTGGAGTGAGAGGAGGAGGAGAAGACAAAGTATATGTGGAGGAAATAAGAGTAATTTAACAAAATCAAGGAGTAATCTAGGTTTTTATTAAATTAATTAATTAGTTAAGATTTAGTTGAATCGATGTTAAACTCAAACAAATGGTTCAATCCTTAAAAAAAAAAAACTAAGTCAAGTCTAGTCAAAGGATAATCACCATCTTTTTATAATATCATTGAGCATATTTTGGTCAAAGTTTTAAGAAAATTACTCCTTAATAAAAATCAATTATGGGGCATCATCTCATAAAAGTTCATTAGTATGAGCTTTTTTCAATAAATGATTTTTTTTTCTCATGTTGGATGATAGAATTCAATTGAAATTATAAACAAAAATCAATTGAACTTGAGAGGCTCTTTGTAATACTATTACTTTATTCTCACATCGGAAAATACTTCATTTGATTCTTATAAGTTAGATGTATCTATTGTTATGCATTTTGGATAGGCCTATTAAGTTAATGGCTGAGCGATCACATTAAGGAGTCAGTGATTAATAGTATCAAAATCAAACTAATATCAAATTCTAAGTTTATATAGTTAATAAATATAAACAACTATAAAAAAATATTTTTTTGAAGTGAACTGGTACTACAATGGTCCGGATCGAAACCAAATCGGTTTGACGGTTCATCGGTTAGGAATCGAATCGAAATTGGGCATAGATAGTTCGGTTTCAATTCAAGTTCAAATCAATCAATTTTTTTTAAAAAAATCAATGGTCAATAGTCCAATTCTTTGACCCAAGGATGACAAATGACCAATTTATCTAAGTAAATTATCCAATTAACGTTATTATCAAGGTTATTTTAATTATTTTATAATTATATATATTATAAAATGATCGGGACTTTGACAATACCAACAATTAATGATTTTATTTTATATATTTATTTTTATGTTACTACGTGTATAAAAAGACATTCACTTTTCAAAGTGAAACTTTGATCAAAATTTTGAAATAAAATTATGATTTTTTTGCTATATATATTTAGTTATATTTATATATAAGAGAATTAGAACTAAAATCAAAACCGAACTCGAATTCGATTTGATTTCAGTTCTAAAACCCTAAAACCGAAATAATTGATTTTGGAATCGATTCATGCCTACTCATCCTATGTAGATAAAGCTAGATTCTAACGACAAAGAGATTTCTAATAACATAAAAACAAGTATTTTTTAGAAAATAGCTTAAGTGCATGCCAAAACAAAATTCTAAATTCTAATATTGTGCTATATATCCAAAACAAAATTCTAATATTCTCTGGATATATAGCACAATTCAAGATCCATTATCTAATCTTCGATTTAAGTTTTTAGATGGAATGATATTGATATGTTGACATTGAATTGAAAGGTATTGCATTTAAATCTTATTTAATCGTACATAAACGGGATATAAATCATTCTTTCACCTATACGCTAGTGTTAAATATGTAAATACTTGATATTATATGACATTAAAGAAATTATGATATGATAGATCAGATGGAGTTGTAGAAGCCAACGATGGACAAAAAGACCAATACTTGACCGAGAGCAGGTAATTGATTTGGCTGAATCTAATTGAAGCACAAATTCCAATTCAGTGGTCAAGCCTGACCATATCAATCACTGAATTGGTCCACATAGGATTCAAATAATTGTCACATTGCATTGGATCTCTATTCAAAACGGGCTAAACCCGAACCCAGTCCAAGATCCACCGTTCATCATGTGCTGCAATCTATGATCATAATCTGATCGTTCAAATGTAATTTTCCCGTGAAAGGCCAAAGTGAATTGAATAAATTTTTAATTTGATTCAATTAAAGTAAGATAGGTAAGCCAAAACAAATTCGATTCGGATATGTCTAACCAAATTAATTTAATATTAGTTAGTTAGATATGATTAACCTATTAACCAATTCATAATTTTAAATAACTTAAAAATATATATTTTTAAATAAATCAATTCAATTCAATAAATCGATTGAATTAGATCAAAATATTGATCGTGTTAAACAGCTACAACAAGATTTGTAAACAAAATCATAACATTAAACTTGGGTCACTATTATTACTAGACGCCTAATTTGATCATCAATTTATAAAACTCAAATACTAAAAAAATATAAAATTAATTTAGTTTGATTCACTAAAATCATTTATAGCATTCAAAATCGAACTTATCAACCCGTTCTTTCGGATTCTATTTGATTTTTTTTTTCTATTCAACACCCATAGTTTTCTTCGTCACCCGTTGCATCACTTCTCCCAAGGTGATCACGACGCTAAACCCACGTGCCATCGTCCAATCCCAATAAATTCCAAGCATGGGTCCCGTAGAGTAGCGTCATGTGAGCGACCCAAGGTAGCCCCTGACCATTGTCGTCACATCATTCTTTCGCGATAATGATGTGAGAGAGATTTCTCTAGATTTTTGGTACGTCGAATTTTTTATTTTTTATACAAGCAATAAGATTATAAAATCCTGTAATGCTTACTGACGAAATCCTCGCCGATTAAGTTAGTGTGCTTCTTCAAACTTTTACCCTTTTTTTAATCTTGTCGTACATTCAATTCGTTTACCCTTGTTTTTCTATAAAGGGTGATCGATATGTGTACGTTTCGTTGTTGACACGCTTCATTCATGCACCAGCAAATAATAGGGTAATAATTACACATGTAAAGCACGGAGAATTAGGTGGTGATGGAGGACAGCAATTAATGTATCATGTTCTCTCAGCAAACTCGTGCTTCCATGGTTATCTTCCTTCACCCTTGATCCTCCGCGGTCTTATCTTGGATGGTTCGTCACGTTTCACATGGCTGACTCCGTCATGAGATGGAACTGTGGCAGTCGTGCGGAAGAGTACTTCTCTTTCCTGTCGTGGGTGTCATGGTCTGTACAGCTCATCGCCATGGCGGAAGAGTACTTCTCTTTCCTGTCGTGGGTGTCATGATCTGTACAGCTCATCGCCATGCACCTCGTTCGGTGAAGTCTTCCACACCCGACGGAGAGGCTCCTTCCCGAGGCAGCGGAGGCTACCGACAAGCTGTGGGTGGTGGCGGGGTGACGCCTATCAGCCAGGCTATATATATATATATAGGCAGGAAGGCTGAACTCTGACGGCGGCTGCGTAATAACCGAGTGAAAGTAGTCAACGTAGAGCCAAACTGATACATAAAATATTCTAAATATTATACTCAATCACACCATTGTAATTGGTGGGGAGGGAGGAGAGATGTTGGGCGAACGCAGGCGAGCAGTTTGTGGACGTCTGCCCCCAGTGAAGTGATGCCACAGGAATTATCCCAGACGACCATTAAAAGGTGGTGGAACGGTGACCACACATCAACCAGGATACTGCTGCCGAGCGAGACAAGTCACGTGCTCTCACCGATGTTTCGGAGGTGGTCGGTAATGATTTCGAGGATCTTCCAACTCCGTCACGGTGCATGATTTCGACCCCGTGGTCGGTCATGATTTCGAGGATCTTCCAACTCCGTCCAATTTTATTCGCTTGCTGTTAAGGGCGACGCCCGAACGAGGCATCCAATGATTCGACCCTTGCGTCTACCTAAACGGGACGTGTTCCCAGTTGCGACACGCAGCCACGCCGAGACCGCATGCCGTTACCCGGCTATCGTCACAAATCGGTTTTTGTTTCCTAATCAACGCTCGGTCGCACCAACCACGCCACGGTGGAGGCACACCTTACAGCTAGAGTGGGGTTGAAATGCGGACCCGGCAGATGGTGCAGTCACAGTAAAGGTGAGGCACGGGTGGATTCGGCGAGTAGAGATGGAATTGAATCTGCGCTATTGCGAGAAGTGTTCTCGTATTTAAAGCCGGTTTGATTCTGTTGGGGGAGTAGACGGAGAGAAGCAAGGGCGATGGAAGGTGGAGCGCGGGAGCGGCTTCTCGGCGACGCGGAGGAGATCGAGGAGGGGCTGGGGCGGAGGCTGTGGAAGGAGAACAAGAAGCTGTGGGTGGTGGCGGGGCCGTCCATCTTCACCCGCTTCTCCACCTTCGGCGTCACGGTCATCAGCCAGGCGTTCGTCGGCCACATCGGCTCCACCGAGCTCGCCGCCTACGCCGTCGTCTCCACCGTCCTCATGCGCTTCGCCAACGGCATCCTCGTATGTACACACGCCTCACATCCTCCTCCCTCCCGCCCCCAACCCCCTACCGCGGTCCGATCTTGATCCGGCAGCAGAACATATCCACTCCCCGTTTCTTCATCTAAGGCATCTCTGTCGATCCACTTCGATTTTTCCACCCTCACCTTCATCATCTTGTACTCATAATCAACCATCTTGATTCATCTGATCCTTGTGCGGGTACCGTTGGATAGATAGTTCTCCACAGCGATCCATTAGTTGCATTCAATGATGGATGGCGACACTTGCGTTGTTTGACTGACATCTGCTCGATCGCGATGCTTGCTGCTGAACCGGGCCGCTGCACGACCCGGAAAGCCGCTTTCGTGGCGGCACGCCTCAGCCGTTGAGATCAGTGGATCGTGCGGTGGGGCCCTGCGGTCTAGTGTCTGAGCCGAACCATCGCCGGCCGCACACCAACAAATCGTTGCTATCTAATTAACAGGTCGGTTCGGTTCGGTTCGGTTCGGTTCGGTTCGGTTCCATTCCATGCTTTGATTAGTTTTAATCAATTTTATTTTAATCAAAAAATAATGTGTTAGATACGTGTGAAACTCATGATGGTAAAAAAGTGTTTTTCTATACAATATATATAAATGGATAGTAAAAACGTGATATAAAGAACCATTATTGGATCAAAACGTAAAGTCCGCTTATTATCCTACGTCATAATAACCTAACTTTTTCTATCATGACCAGTTGGAAATATTCTGATCAACCTAACAATTTTAGTCAAAAATACTAATGTAATCTCTTGGTCTTGCATTGCTTGTAACACCAATAGGAAACCTTACAAATTGGTCAATTTGACGCATTGTAGAAAGATCTCCCAGAAATGGGGTTGTGATCTTCCCACTAACTTTTGTTTCAATATGTTAACTTCGTATATTTGAAGATGAATAATTAATTTATGTTTTTAAAAAGAAAACTAATATCCATAAAATTTTAATGGATATTGGTTTATTATGTCATATCATGGGGCTCTTCTGCGATAAGGATGTTCATGCTGCCAGTCAAAGGCAATATGGACGTCTTGGTTGCAAAGTTGGGTTGACGTTTACTGTTCTATGAAAAATGATGTAAACATGTGAGCAATATGGTATAAGATATATGTTGCGAATGCTGGTGAAGAACAAAGGTTATAGTGAATGTATCTTCCCATAATATTGGCAAGTTTGTGGATTAATGTGCCATATTGTGTGACCTCCAATCAAGTTTGTAGTTGGTGATTCCTATTCAAGACTAGATAGCAAAAGCTGCCCCATTCTCAGTCTCGATTGCAACCATCAAATGCACATTAGATTGGATTCCAATGTGGACAGTTCTTATCAACATTGGGTCCATTAAGGAATATGGAAAGGATGCTAATTCTGGCTTTGCAACAGCTGCTACTGTCATACAGTTTTCTTACTGCATTTACTATCTTAGTTATTTTGCAGAGCTAAATGGTAGCAGAAGTTCCAGGTACAACTTGGTTGATTTTGTTATCATTATGTTATTTCAATGTTTTCTTCATCTATCAAATGAGATGCACTTAAAAGAGAGCAGAGCACCGTACAAACTTTCTGAACAGTGAAAAATCTTTTTGTTCACATATACTGTTGCAAATGTACAGGTGCTCTACCGACATACGTATAAATGCATATGTGTATTTGTATTTAGTTCAAATAATGAGCTAACTACAATTATCACTTTTGATTTGCATTAGCTGCAGACGATGTGATGTGTCTGTGACTGAAAGCTTTGTTCATGAATGGTAGACTATGAGAGTGTGCCAATGTGAAGTATAGCTTGAGCTCAATTTCCATTTTGCAGCTCGGAATGGCAAGTGCATTGGAGACCCTCTGCGGCCAGTCCTACGGCGCAAAACAGTACCACATGCTGGGCATTTATCTGCAAAGATCTTGGATCATCTTGTGCGCATGCGCCCTCTTGTTGACGCCCGTCTTCATTTTCACGACTCCGCTGCTAAAGCTTATTGGCCAAGAGGACTCCATCGCAGAGATGGCTGGCACCGTGGCGCATTGGTTCATTCCTGTCTTCTTCTCCTTTGTGTGGGCATTCACACTTCAAATGTATCTCCAGGCGCAAAGCAAGAACGTCATCATCACATATTTGGCAGTCGCAACGCTCACACTGCATCTCTTCCTCGCATGGCTTATGGTAAAGAAGCTTAACTTGGGACTCGCCGGCGTAATGGGCTCGATGATCCTTGCAATGTGGATTCCTGTAATGGGTCAGCTTGCATTTGTGTTTTTTGGAGGCTGCCCCGAAACTTGGACAGGTTTCTCTATCAGTGCGTTCTTGGACCTTTGGGCGATTGTTAAGCTCTCTCTATCCTCCGGCGTCATGCTTTGGTAATAATCTCCCTCTGTTTAACTTCGCCCACCGTATGCTGTCTCTCACGAGGACCTATTTTCTGCAGCTTGGAACTCTGGTACAACACTATCTTGGTCCTCCTCACAGGTTATATGAAGAATGCTGAGGTTGCCATAGATGCTCTTTCCATCTGGTACACTGATAACTCTGAGTCTGTTCTATTCTTATACGTTACATCTGGCTTCTAATATTGATGGATGCCTAATTGTTACAGCCTCAACATTAATGGATGGGAGATGATGATATCTGTTGGTTTCTTGTCAGCAGCAGGGTATTAATATATTTTCCTACCTCGCGCATATTTTCTGGTCCATCATATCAGCAACAACTTGGATTAATCAACATCTTATTATTTCTTTTGCTGTCCTAGAGTTCGAGTGGCAAATGAACTGGGTGCAGGGAGTGCCAAAGCGGCAAAGTTTGCTATAGTCAATGTGGTCATTACATCATTTGTCATTGGATTTGTGCTCTTCCTGTTCTTTCTCTTTTTCCGAGGTAGACTTGCTTACATATTCACCGATGATGCTGAAGTAGCTGAAGCAGTCGCTGACCTTTCTCCGCTGCTGGCCTTCTCCATTTTGCTGAACAGCATTCAACCTGTAATTTCAGGTGAAATTTCCTAAATGGATGAGTAACTATAATTTGTCATTGATCTCTGCAGAAACTATTTCACAGATTAAATGCTTTTTACCAACAGATGAAAGTACTGGTCAATTATCTTCGCATCTCTCGTCGCATCTTGAGCATAAAAAAATTAATCATATAAATCTTAAGTTTGTGTGACAGCAAATCCATTGTAGACCTCTATTAAGATCCAAAAAAATAGATTCTGTAACTTGACATGCAATTATGTTTTCTTGTTCTTTGTTTTCTCACTGACATGCTTTTCCAGGGGCATTTTTTTTACTTCCATTTAAATTTGTTATAGGTGTTGCCATTGGCGCTGGCTGGCAAGGCATGGTGGCTTTTGTAAACATAGGATGCTACTACTTGATCGGCATACCTTTGGGAGTCGTGCTTGGTTATGCCCTTGATTTGCATGTCAAGGTACGAAGAATTAGTATAAAACCTCTCCCACTGCCTTTTTAGTGTCTCGAGGAGGTTTAGCATAATATCCTTTCTCTTCCTAAAATGCATGTGATTATATTTTCATATACATGCCCTGCAAGAATATTAAATTAGTCTGAGCTACATAGATCATTTAGCATATACTGATTTCCTAGGTAAAATAAGATTGAATAACTGAAGTTGCAAGTATCAAAAGATGCAAAATTTTCCAGTATATAACTTCACACAAGTACATTGGTAGTGGAGAAGCAAATGGATTGACACTCTATTTTCGATATGAATGCAGGGGATTTGGATTGGAATGTTGATTGGAACATGCATACAAACCATAGTGCTCATCTACATTACTTGGAGGACTAACTGGGATCAACAGGTAATTCTTTCCACAACGGCATTTCTGTTCTCAAGGGATCTCTCTCTGACTTGGATCAAGCAAAGATGAAAACTAGTAGTAATCTAGTCCAAACCATCCCATCTTTTCCTCTCTTCTTACATTACGGATCATTCAATCTTTACGACTGCATCTGTAGGTGCTAATTGCTAAAGATCGTCTCAGCAAATGGTACATGGACAAATCGAGGAAGTCGAACAATGCTCGCGGAGCTGCATGATTCTGTTTTCTTTTATTGCGTTCACGAGGAACAAGATGGAGAAGAATTTGAGAAATCTTTTGGTGGCATGTTTGATCATCAGAAAGCAAGTCTTCATCCACCAGAACTCGAGCAAATAATGCTTGTTACGCTATTGATGTAAAAATCGATATCCTACAACATCTTTCCAGTAGAAAAGGAATTTGATATCAATTGGAAACATAAAAATCATTCTTATATTATTATATAAAAATTTTAATATTAAAATTTAAAATTAAATAATAATAAATTTAAATTTATGATGTATACCCTTTTACGTTGCTTAAGAAACTTTTGTATGATTTATAATTGTATCAATGATGGATTCGAAATCTATAGTGATTTCAATTTGAAAGAAAATCTAGATTTATTTTTTCTCTTTTCTTATCCTTCGTAGGATCACTATGAACAATGGATTTAGGGACAATGAAAAGATGAGAGGAAATCGATAATCCCTTATTAACTAATTCATATGATTAGAAGGAAATAAAAGAAGATATGTAATATCTCAATATATCAAATATTCACCAATTTATGTATACATATATTTTATTATTCGCATTGAGTCTCTCATATAGGCGAGAGCAGATTTTCTCCCATCAAGATCATCAATTAGGGAATCTTATCATAATTTTATATTCTTTCTATTGATCGATAATCATATTTAAAATTCAATCATATTCATAATATATTTTACTTGATTAGATAGGATTAAATAAAATATAATCTAACAAACCATATAAAAAAGTTTGTCCATCTTCACACTTTGTCCAAACAAGTTTTGCCATCCACCAATTTGCTCGAGTAGCATTATATCACTTTTTCTTAGGAATATCAACTGTGCAGCCAGAGTTATTACTTGATTAATATGCTAAATGTAAACCATGATTATTAGAAATGAACTGGATTCAAAGCCTCTGTTACTAAATCGCTAGTGAAACTTTAGATCAATTGACGAAAGATTTTTAATACTAATTTATATAACAACTCAAAATTTTTATTTTTTATTTTTCGCTTTGTTCCAAAATTAATAATAAAAATAAAAAATTTATAGGCATCAACTGACTTCGATTCAAATTTGATCTGTCACTAAATTTAATTGATCACTTTGGTTTTTTTGTTGGCCACCGAAATTATCGATGTAAACCTTTATCGTTTTGTTAGGTAGCACCAACCTTATAGCGTGTGTACTACCACTTGGGAGCTAGACACGTTTGGGAATGTGCCACCATACAGATAGGTTCCACTATATCACCGGTTGGGCCTTAAACTCGGCCTAAACCAGTCCGTTATCGGGCTCAATTAGTCCCCACTTGGTTTATAAGATTAACACCTAATCCTAAACCAAATTATGTGCTAACTATGAATTTTAAAGACATTTCTTAACTATTAAAAAGTCCATAAGTCAAGTCTTTTTTTCGACAAGCTTCCGACGAACTATCGGTGGTCATTCGATGAACCCTCGGATACCATTCTATGGACTCCTGGTAAGCTCCTAGACTTCACGACGATCTTGGCAAGTTCCGACGAGCTTCTTCAGCAAGCTCTGATCTTTCTCAGTGAGCTCCGTGAACTTCTGACGAACCTTCCAGTGAACTTTCGAAAACCCTTTGGTAAGCTCCCTATTCATTCTCGGCTAGTTTCGATAATACTCCTAACGAATCTTCGGACTTTCGTCGAACTCTCGAACTCTCAACGATCCATCGCACTTGACTTTCGACACTTTGTTTTACTTTACGTCTTCATCGTTATCGTAGTTAATCTTGCACATACACAAACAAAAACTCTACTTCGATCTAGACAGTTATTACAACGCGAATTGATATTCGTTGCCGGCACGTCATTAGTCGACGCTTCGTCTGATTCTTCGGTACATCATTCTCTCTTGCATTTTGTTGCCTAATCGACGGTTGACCTCCGCAACCCTAATATCCTTGGCGCAACACACTCTTCTTGGCTCGATGCCCGACGTACGAAGCCTTTTACCGATTATCAACTGAATCTCTAGCTCGACATCCAATATCATGACGTGATCACTCGGCACAACGTCAATTCCTCCAGTGTCAACTGTCTAATCTTGATCGATAGTAAACCTACGTAACTCAAAATGCAGTTAGAAAATAAAACATAATCAATTAGTTTCATCATCAAAATCCGAAATTCAATAATCTCTCCCTTTTTTATGATGACAACTAATTGATGACTTAACGGAGTTAACCTTAACTTTCGGAGTTTAACACAAACTCCCATTATCAATATGCCATTGATAGAACACTTGGATTATCCTAAATCCAAGCAATATTTATCATATGTTATGAGAATTATCAAACCATCACACAAATATATAAAATATTCAAGCACCATTACATTGCATGAAGTCATCAATTTACTTCTCCCTCTATATCATCAACAAAAAAGAGAAGTAATCATCATAGCTAGTTTTTAAAGATATGTAAATTTTACAATCATACTAGCTATCAATCAAGATATTCAACATATATCACTTTAAAACATTTAATCATAGCAAGTTTTTAAATTCTTTTTAAAGATAAGCAAGATAACAATTTTTCATCATTTACTTCTTGTGCAAGTTTGCACTTTGCTTTTGTAGCATGCTAGCAACTTTTGAAATGTTCATGATAGGATGTTCCTTCATTTCAATGATCGAGCTAGCAAATTTTTTATTGAAGTCGCAAGCTAGCAATAAATCTTCTCCCCCTTTATTTTTGTCAAATAGAATAGGAGGATCAAATACAAAGATTTTTTTTACATCCTCTTTTCATATCATTTATCAACTTGCATCAATAAAAATTTTCATCAATCTTCAAATCATGACATATAGGAGAAGAAATCATACAGGAGAAAAATTCTTGATTCATCATAATTTAAAAGTTCAAAGCAATAGATGCAAAGAATTCATGAAAGATATCAAAAAGGATCAATTCGTGAATACCAAAAATATGATTCATGGTTTATTAAAATTTTTTTTAACAAGATCAAGATGAAGATTCATGAGATAAAAAGAGCAATTTGAAACATTCTCATCAAGATCATATTTTAAAATATTATAAGTATCAAATATTGAAATATCAAAATTTGGATTTTTTTTTCCTTTAACAATTTTTCACATCATTTAAATTTGTATCAATCAATCATTCAATCATCACATAATGTATTTGAAGAAGTATTGAAACATAAGAGAAGGATCAATTTAAGCATATAATATTTCAATCATCAAAATCAAGTCATGAAAAAATTTTCAATTATATAGTTCTGAGAAATCAAGATACAAGTCATATTTCATTTGGAAAATTCTTTTTTGATAACCGAAAGAACTTCATATTATAATTGTCAAAATCATGATTTTAATAAAATATCTTTATAGCAAAATGAAATCTTTTAGAGCTTGATTTAAGCATTACAAACATCTCGAAAAGTCATGATTTCAAAAGATCAAGAGAAGAGTCATGAGTAAAAATTTAAATTCAATTCGTCAACTTCAAACTCTTCATCATTATTACTTTCAAGATTCATACAAGGTCATAAATGAATTCATCACTTAGTATTTCATGAAAAATAAAAAATTTCAAGAATCATACATTTTACTTTTTATGAATTACATTGATTTCATATAAACATACTTTTGCCCCTTTTTTTATATCGAATAAAAATAAGCATAAATGTTTAAGACATAAAGGCTAAATCTCATAACACAAATAATCAAGCATGATTCATTTTCAAGCCATGATAAAAAGAGTAAGTCAAAGATTCAATCATATCATGTCATGAATTCTGAAAGGCATCACATTAAAAAGGATATTTCAAAAAAAATATATCGATAAGTAATTCATTTGTATCATTTCATTTGAATTCATGATTCATTTGAAAGGTTCTCCTCTTTATTAAATAAAAAAGAATTATAAGAGAATAAAATGAATTAAGGGAGATAGAATATGATTGAAGCATTTAACATGATTGAAGCATGATTCATATTTAAAATGTATCTTATGTCGTAAATACGAATCAAGCAATTTTCAAATCTAAAATCACATTCAATAAATTCATATATGACAAGTATAGATTTATTGAAGAATCGATAAGATAGAGGATTGCATTTCATTTTTATAAATTTCTATTCATATGATTTGCTTTTTATAAGCATGCTTTTGTCTTAAAATAAAATATCAACATTTAAGATAGAAAGGTAAATTTCGTCATAATGATCATTAAGTCAAATCACATTAAGTATGTGGTATTTTTCAAAAGATTCGATTCAAGAGATTCACATGGATTCATCAAAATCAAAAACTTTAGAGATAAAAGAATTTTCAAGATCATGCGTTTTCTTTTTATGATTTACTTCATGTAAGCATGCCTTTGTCTTTAATAAAAATGAGTATCACATTCAAGAGTGCAAAGGTAAATTTCTTAAAACAAATCATTGAGCAAAATTCCATAACTTTCAAGTATGATAACATCCTTTTAATATTTTCATTTCATCATTATTAAGAATGATTTCATAAGGTGTGCGCAAGTCTTTTATGAAAATATGTTTCAACATTTGAAAAACAAGACATAAGTTTCATCATAAAACCATCAAGACCAAATACATAAAAAATGATAGCACATTTTCAATTTTTATGTAAAAGGCCATGTATTATGTTGAAAGCGAAATCATCAATATGCTTGCTACTATCTTTAATCACATTTAGTGTGCAAGCATTATCATGAAACATGTCATTATCATGATGATGCATTTTTTTGTATAACAAACATTGTATCTTGTTTTGGAAACAAGATCAACATGAATTCATCATGATCATACTTTTTTTTTTACATGTTTCATTTTAGGTTGAGTATGTTTAAGAGATGTTTATGAAAGTGTCAATCATCATGTTTAGAGATAATGTAAAACATCAAGATACACATGCATGGGTTAATCTTTTTAGGTGTACAAACATTACATACAATTATCATTCATATTTTTAATTTTCAAAAATTTCTAGAAGGAAAAATATAGTATAATTTTTTCAAATAATTTTTATTTTCTACTAACTAAATTAAGCACTCATGAAAAATATCATGTAATTTCAAAATAATTCAAGGGAGTTAAGTTACTTACCTTGTAGTCGAAGCCCGTCAAAGCACATTTCATCTCTTCTTTACTTGATTCTTCTTTGCAAGTCTTCTTCTTTTCCTTTGACATCTTTTTCCATTCAAGTTCATTTGTGTTTTTTTTATTTTTATTTAATAAACTTGTTAACATTCATTGTTATGTGTTCAATGTCCTCATCACTTGAGTCATCACTCAAGTGGTATTCATTTGTCCGAAGTTTCAAATCCTTCACGTTCTTTGGAAGGTGGTTCAAGTGTTCATCGAGTTCCAAAGAGCTCATTTCATATATTATTAATGAGCCAATGAGTTCTTCTATCATAAGATCATTTAGATTTTTAGCTTCTTATATTGCGGTTACTTTAGGATCCCACCTTTTTTAAGGAATCTTAAAATCTTGTTTACGAGATAAAAATTCAAAAAAGATTTACCATGAGCTCTTAGACTATTGACGGCATCTGTGAAACGGGTGTACATGTCGCCTATAGTCTCGCTTGGTTGCATTCGAAAAATCTTAAAATCGTGCATTAAAATATTAACTTTCGAATCTTTGACTCTACTCATTCCTTCGTGTGACTTCAAGTTTGTGCCAAATATCAAAAGTCATTCGCACATTAAAATCTGATTAAACTCATTTTTATCTAAGGCGCAAAATAAGGCATTCATGGCCTTTGCATTTAACGAAAAAGATTTTCTCTCTAAGTCCAACCATTCGTTCGTCGGTTTAGAGGGAAGTTGAAATCTATTTTCAACGACGTTCCATAAATCCAAATTTATAGAAAACAAGAAAACTCTCATTCGAGTTTTCTAATATATGTAGTTTGATCTATTAAAGAACGACGGACGAACAATCGAAAAGCCCTTTTAAAAGCCATGAAGAGCTATGTCTCGCGAGTGTGAATCCGAAAGAGAAATAACGAGGCTCTGATACCAATTGTCAAGGATCGTGTGGCACTAAGAGGGGGGGGGGTGAATTAGTGTAGCGGTAAAGAATGATAAACTTTCTGCGATTTAAAACAAGTTCAAAAAACTTCGTACTATTGAAAGCAACATTTTGTTTGAAACCATTTCGATTGCATTATAACTTGAAAGAATACGTAAGAAGGAGACAAAGAAGTAGAGCATTAAAGTGAAGATTGTTTGCAATAATGTAAATGATAATAAGATAAATACAAACCGATTTATAGTGGTTCGATCATACGATCTACATCCACTCTCGATTCCTCTTCACTTGAGGCCATTGGCTTTTCCACTAGTTGTCCTCCTTCCAACGGGCGAGGATCAACTCCGTTACAGTTCTCTCCTTTTGATGGGTTTAGGAGATAACCCTTATAAGGCCTCTCAACTCTCTCTAAGGCTAGATTACACTTTAGAATAAGAGGAAAGGTTTTGACACTATTTTAATATAGTTTTTCCTTTTTCTTTCTTAGTTTTTGTGTGTGTTTGAACCATGGATGAGAAGGATATTTATAGGCCTCAAGAGGATTCAAATTTGAAGCCCAAATTTAAATCGCTTTTGGTTTTTCGGTCTTTGGTGATGCCATCACTTCAATCTCGACATTGACAAGATATCTTTGGTGGTGCCACCGCCCAAGATGATCCACCACCTGGCTCTCGAGTCACCGGCGGATCCACCACCTGGAAGCTGGACCTAGGCGATGCCACCGCCAGACAGGTTCCAACTCATTGGTTGGGCCTTAAACTCGACCCAAACCGGTCCATTATCGGGCTCAATTGGCCCCTACTTGGTTTATAGGATTAACACTTAATCCTAAACCAAATTATATGCTAACTATAAATTTTAAAGATATTTTTTAAGCTATTAAAAAGTTCATAAGTCAAGTCTTTTTTTCGATGAGCTTCCAACGAACCTTCAGATACCATTCTACGGACTCCCGACAAGCTCCTGGACTTTATGACGATCTTGGCGAGTTTCGACGAGCTTCTTCGGCAAGCTCCGATCTTTCTCGATGAGCTCCGTGAACTTTCGATGAACCTTCCGGCGAACTTCCGAAAACCCTTCGGTAAGCTCCCTACTGTTCTCGGCCGGTTAGGACTCTAGCTAGATTCCCAATGAATCTTGGACTTTCGTCGAACTCTCGAACTCCCAACAATCCATAAGGGACTTCATGTAAATTTGTTTAGCTTTACATCTTCATCGTTATCGTAGTTAATCCTGCACACACAAACAAAAACTCTACTTTAATCTAGACAATTATTACAATGCGAATTGACATTTTGTTATCCAGCACATCATTGGTTGACGCTTCGTCCGATTCTTCGGTGCATCGTTCTCTCTTATGTTTTGTTGCCTAATCGATGGTTGACTTCCATAATCCCGATATCCTTGGTGCAACACACTCTTCTTGGCCCGATGCCCGATGTACGAAGCCTTCTGTCGATTGTCGATCAAATCTCTAGCTCGACATCCAATATCCTGACGTGATCACCCGGTACAATGTCAATTCCTCCAACGTCAACTATCTAATTTTGATCGATAATAGACCTACGTAACTCAAAATATAGTTAGATAATAAAATACAATCAATTAGTTTCATCATCAAAATCTGAGATTCAACAATCTCTCCCTTTTTTATGATGATAACTAATTGATGACTAACGGAGTTAAACTTAACTCTCGGAGTTTAACACAAACTCCCCCTATCAATATGCTATTGATAGAATACTTGGATTATTCTAAATCCAAGCAACATTCATCATATGTTATGAGAATTATCAAACCATCATGCAAATATATAAAATATTCAATCACCATTACATTGCATGAAGTCATCAATCTACTTCTCCCTCTATGTAATGAACAAAAAAGAGAAATAATCATCATAGTTAGTTTTCAAGGATATACAAATTTTACAATCATATTAGCTATCAATCGAGATATTCAACATATATCACTTTAAAACATTCAATCATAGCAAGTTTTAAAATTCTTTCTAAAGAAAAGTAAGATAGCAATTTTTCATCACTTGCTTCTTGTGTAAGTTTGCACTTTGCTTTTGTAGCATGCTAGCAACTTTTGAAATGTTCATGATAGGATGTTTCTTGATTTCAATGATCTAACTAGCAAATTTTTCATTGAAGTCGCAAGTTAGCAATAAATCTTCTCTCCCTTTGTTTTTATCAAAAAGAATAGAATTATCAAATACAAAAATTTTCTTTACAGCATCTTTTCATATCATTTATCAATTTGCATCAATAAAATTTTCATCAATCTTTAAATCATGACATACAGGAGAAGAAGTCATACAGGAGAAAAATTCTTGATTCATTACAATTTAAAAATTCAAAGCAATAGATGTAAAGAATTCATGAAAGATATTAATAAGGATCAATTCGTGAATACCAAAGATATGATTCATGGTTTATTAAAATTTTTCTTAACAAGATCAAGCTGAAGATTCATGAGATAAAAAGAGCAATTTGAACATTCTCATCAAGATCATATTTTAAAATATTCCAAGTATCAAATATTAAAATATCAAAATTTGGATTGTTTTCTTCCTTTAACAACTTTTCACATCATTTAAATTTGTATCAATCAATCATTCAATCATCACATAATATATTTGAAGAAGTATTGAAACATAGGAGAAGGATCAATTTAAGCATGTAATATAGTTCCGAGAAATCAAGAGACAAGTCATATTTCATTTGAAAATTTCTCTTTTATAATTGAAAGAACTTCATGTTATAATTGTTAAGATCATGATTTTAATAAAATATCTTTATAGTAAAATGAAATCTTTTAGAGCTTGATTTAAGCATTATAAACATCTCAAAAAGTCATGATTCCAACAGATCAAGAGAAGAGTCATGAGTAAAAATTTAAATTCAATTCATCAACTTCAAACTCTTCATTATTATTATTTTCGAGATTCATACAAGGTCATAAATGAATTCATCACTTGTCTTTTATGAAAAATCAAAAATTTCAAGAATCATACATTTCGCTTTTTATGAATTGCATTGATTTCGTATAAACATGCCTTTACTCCTTTTTTTTATGTCGAATAAAAATAAGCATAAACGTTCAAGATATAAAGGCTAAATCTCATAACACAAATTATCAAGCATGATTCATTTTTAAGCTATGATAAAAAGAGTAAGTAAAATATTCAATCATATCATGTCATGAATTCCGAAAGACATCATATTAAAAAGGATATTTCAAAAAAAAATATATAGATAAATAATTCATTTGTATCATTTCATTTGAATTCATAATTCATTTGAAAGGTTCTCCTCTTTAGTAAATAAAAAGGAATTATAGGAGAATAAAATGAATTAAGGGAGATGGAACTTGATTGAAGCATTTAACATGATTGAAGCATGATTCATATTTAAAATGTATCTTATGTCGTAAATACATTTTAACTTGAAGGAATACGTAAGAAGGAGATAAAAGAAGTAGAGCATCAAAGTGAAGATAGTTTGTAGTAATGTAAATGACAATAAGATAAATGCAAATCGATTTATAGTGGTTCGATCATACGACCTACGTCCACTCCTGATTCCTCTTCATTTGAAGCCACCGGCTTTTCCACTAATTGTCCTCCTTCCAACGGGCGAGGATCAACTCCCTTATAGCTCTATCCTTTTGACGGGCTTAGGAGGTAACTTTACAAGACCTCTCAACTCTCTCTAAGGTTAGATCATAGTTTAGAATAAGAGAGAAGGTTTTGATACTATTTTAACAGAGTTTTTCCTTTTTCTTTCTCAGTTTTTGTGTGTTTGAACCATGGATGAGAAGGGTATTTATAGGCCTCAAGAGGATTCAAATTTGGAGCCCAAATTTGAATCACTTTTGGAATTTTCTAATCTACCATGCCATGCTTTGTCAATCTCTAACATTGACAGTTGTTGTGGCAAGCATGCCACCACCCAAAGAACGGTGTACTACCTGCTCGAGTCCACGGTGCCACCGCCTAGCAAAGTAGTCATAAGGTTCGGTATCACCACTGGGAGCTTGACCTGGGCGGTGCCACCGCCTTTTTGCGAGTGTTAGAGGTGCCACACTCCGATTCTAGCAAAGGTCACCACGCTAGGACAGGAGTTCCAACTCACCTTGATTGGGCCTTAAACCCATTGAAACTAGTGAGGGGTTTAATTGGCTCCTACTTGGTTTATAGGATTAACACATAATCCTAAACCAAATTATGTGCTAACTATGAATTTTTAAAGATATTTCCTAACCTATTAAAAAGTCCACAAGTCAAGTCATTTTTCTAGTGAGCTTCTAGTGAACTACTGACGGTCATCTAACAAACCCTCAAATACCATTCTACGGACTCCCGGCAAGCTCCTGGACTTCACAACGATCTTGGCGAGTTCCGACGAGCTTCTTCAATAAGCTTCGATCTTTCTCGTCGAGCTCTGTGAACTTCTGATGAACCTTCCGACGAACTTCCGAAAACCCTTCGGTAAGCTCCCTACTCGTTCTCGACCGGCCTTCTAATAATACTTTCCTCTTGAATCTTGCTTTCATCGAACTCTCGAACTCCCAAATCCATCGCGACTTGACTTTCGACACTTTATTTCGCTTTACGTCTTCATCATTATCATAGTTAATCCTGCATACACACAAACAGACACTCTACTTCGATCTAGACAATTATTACAATGCGAATTGATATTCTGTTGCCCGGCATGTCATTGGTCGGTGCTTCATCCGATTCTTCAGCGCATCGTCCTCCCTTGCGTTTTGTTGCCCAATCGACGATTGACCTCCGCAACCCCGATATCCTTAGCAAGAAACACGCTGGAGACTTGGATCGATGCCCGACGTAGCGTAAGTCATATCCAAACAGATTGTCGATCGAATCTCCAGCTCAACATCCAATATCCTAACGTGATCACCCGGTGCAACGTCAATTTCTCTAGTATTAACTGTCTAATCCTAATCGATAGTAGACCCGTGTAACTCAAAACACAGTTAGACAATAAAACACAATTAATTAGTTTCATCATCAAAATCCAAGATTCAAGAAATCGATAATCCCTTATTAACTAATTCACATGATTAGGAGGAAATGAAAGAAGATATATAATATCTTAATATATCAAATATTCATTAATTCATGTATACGCATATTTTATTATTCGCATTAAGTCTCTCATATACATGAGGGCAGATTTTCTCCCATCAAAATCATCAACTAGGAAATCTTATCATAATTTTATATTATTTCTATTGATCGATAATCATATTTAAAATTTAATCATATTCATAATATATTTTTCTTAATTAGATATGATTAAGTAAAATATGATCTAACAAACTTTATATAAAAAAGTTGGGTGTCCATCTTCACACTTTGTCCAAACAAGTTTTGTCATCCACCAATTTGCTCATGAGTAGCATTAGTATCACTCTTTTCTTAGGAATATTGTCTGTGCAGCCAGAGTTATTGCTTGATTAATATGCTAAATGTAAACCATGATTATTAGAAATGAACCGGAAAAGATATGGGCAAGCCTCATGTTACTAAATCGCTAGTGAAACTAGTGGATCAATTGGACGAGTTACATGTTTAATTAATAATTTATATAACATCTCAAAATTATAGTTATATTAAATATATTTTTAAATAAAATTCCAAAATTAATAATAAAAATAAAAAATGATTAAAAAAAGATCTATTCAACTAACTTCGACCAACACAATATTGATCTGTACTAGTGCACTGAGTATCTATATATTGATCATTATGGAGTTTTCTTTAAAATAAAAAAAATAAAAATTATTCGGTGTAAAGCCTTTATCGTATTGTTAGGTAGCACCAACCTTATTGCGTGTATATTATATGATATGGCTTAGTATATGTTTGGGAGTGTTATACCATACAGTTTATATAAGTCCATATATCAGTAACATATTGGACCGATACTATAAATACCTAGTGCCTTTATACCAGACGATTTTGCAAATTTGATTCAAACAACCGTCATCTTCCAACATAGTAATTAATATAATGATTCTATTTTTAAGGTGATCTTATATTTTTTTAAAGTCAAAATTGTATGTTTATGAGTGTAACATGTATATTCAGGTCATCACAAAATTTTAATATAATAAATAAATATAACATAAAAATAATTATTTTTATTCATAGTGGATTTGAATAGAGTGTTATCCATTTATAATAAATGATAAATTCTCAAAAAAAAGCTTGAGATTTTTTTAGATACTTTTGTAATTTCAAGAAATTCTCACAAGACATATTTTCTTTTCAAAATGAACATTTTACATCTATCGATTATTGTCTTTCACCCAGCTCATAGTTGTGTCATTGCCTTATTAACCACCTCAAACAGCTTCTTATCATTCAAAAAGGCCTCATCCTTGTCGGAACCCAATAGTCTCCTTCCATCCCCACCGAGATTTCCTCCAAACCTATCACCCGTAGTCTCGTGTGAGGAAGGAGATACGACGGTTGCTACCTCATCCACTAATCTTATTGGTTCTGACTCTATACATCTTGCCTATATCCCTTACGTGGGAAAAGAAATGATGTGAGATTTATAAGTGAGGCATGGAAAGATAGGACTAGTGGAGTCAACAAAAGTGATAACGATCCTCATGCAAGAGTTGCAGGCAATCGATCCAATGAGATAGAAGGGGAGGACAAGTGATTATTAAGGTTCGACGAGGATGATGATGGTCGAGGTGGTGACGTTGGATTTGATAAAAACATAGATAAAATGGGTGTTCTATGAAAATTTCTCTAAATTATAAGTTTTTCATGAAGTCATCTCATAATAAATAGATTTGAATAATGTGTTTTTATTTATAGTAATTATTAGAGGTTAAGAGCATTCTTAACCTATTCCTACTGCCGCTCCCTAATTATTGACGGTTTTTGGGGGTAAATTGTCCGTTGGTGCCCTTTCATTTTTGTTTGGTTGGGCCCCACATGAAGCAGCTTTAATATGCCACGTAGTCGACGCGGGAAGGCATCCCATTCGCGGGCATTCCTCAAGAAACCAGCGGATGCGCGGGACGATGGCGCCCCCAACGCACCGTTCTTCCCGCCCTCATTCTTCTTACTCGACGGAGGAGCGTCGGTCGACAAGTCTTTAGGTAATTCTACTCTCGCCCTCTTCGATTCGATCTCCGTTTCGGTCCGATCTGACTTCAGAGCGAAGATGGTCCGATCTGATCTGAGTTTTTCGTCTCGTTCTCGATGTTCTCTTGCCAATCTCGGCGACTTCTCTGTCTTCCGTTAGATTTCATGTGGGGAGCAGAGTTTGTTGAAGCCCTTTGCCCTTCTCCGTTTATTAGTGATGAACGAGCCCGTTTAGCCGGCTGTTCGCGAAGGAGGTGATGAGGATCCTGATGGTTGGGCTTAATGCGGCCAATGAAACCACGATCTTGTTGTACAAGCTCAAGCTCGGAGAGAGATCGTTTCTACCATCCCCACTCTCGGTGAGCAACCATGTCCTGTCCATTTTTTCTATTCTTCCCCATTGTTTGTTAGTTTAGCACTTACATACTTGCAAAATTAAACAACCATCAGTATGTCATTATGATCATCTTCTTCAGTTGATACTCACCACAGTGACGTTGAGATTCCAATTAACGTTTACATTTCTTTATATATATATATCCCTCTTAAATTAGTAATTTTTGTGTTTAGCACTATAAATTTAAGTTTAGGAAATATGGTTATTAATGATTGTATAAAGATCATTTTAGAGATTTAAATTTAATAATCTTTACAAACTCATTGATAACCATAATTAGTGGTAATGAACCTTAATTTATTGGACTGATGCTAATGAGAGTGATATATATGCAATACTTATATATTTTGAAGGATATAATATATATATATATATATATATATATATATATAATAGAATTTCGAGATAGAAATATGATAATTTTGAACTTTGAAAGGATAAATATGTGTGGTCACTGTATGTGACCTCAAGCTTTATGGTCTCTATTTGCTGCCGAGGAAATTACATGAATTTACTGCATGGATACTATAATTGAATGAACACAGCACTTATTAGAGTTAAGCTGCGGATCATTTCATGTACACATGATATCAATTTCACATCTTTGAAGTTGGCTTGGATCATACCTCCATTCAAGTTGAAAAAAGGAAAAAACTAGTTTTGTTTGCCCAGAGTCCATCCAAAGTCTTACTGGTCCACACTTGTTGGTTCAAAGTTTGACAAATGTTTAATGATTGAAGGGCTCTTTGATGCACATTAAGTATTGAATATTTATTTTTGAATACTAATTTTCTATCCACACTTTGTTTGATTTTGAGTAAACCAATTTTACATGTTCCTTTATATAGAACTTAAGATTATTGCAAATCTCCTTCACCTTAAATGTTCTTTTCAAAATTTTTGGTATTTAATGACATTATCTCATGGAAGGATATTTCATATTATTCTATGATTTAGTGATGCTATTAGACAATACTCATACGGAGTTTGCAAATGGTATTGAAACTTCTTATTTAGCGTTTGACTTATTTGTCTTCATAAGCTAGCAATGCATCCTTCTCCTTGGGGTAACAAATCATCCATGCAGGCAGGAAGGGTTGTGCTTGTGAAATCATATGGTCTTGTTATTATCAAAATTATAATTTTTGTGTTATGTTGTACATACATTTTGTTCCAATATCTGGTTCTTGGATCCAGGATTCAATGTGGAGACCATGGAGTACAAAAACATTAGTTTCACCATTTGGGATGGTGGCCGGAATAAGGTAAGTTGGACTATGATTGACAATGCTTTGACTTGGGTGAAGTTTGAAGTGTAGTTCAGATTTCATGGAACACCCATGTTTATGATGGTTTCTTAGATTCGAGAGCATGATACATTCTAGACTTGAAAATTACTGATTTCAAGCTTGACCGTCACTTTTTTAATACTGTCTTATTTGCCCACTAAGGATTCATGAATGAACTGGAGGTTAATTTGTACTTATTTGTTTATTATTTTCTGGGTGTATTGTCAGACCTCTATGGAGTTACCACTTCCAAAATATTCAGGGCCTTATTTTTTGTCGTCGACAGCAATGACGGAGACTGTTTATCAAGGCAAGGGATGAACTCCATAGGATGCTTAATGAGGTAAATTAATCTGGTCTATTAACTATTATTATTGCTCTAATGTGTGGAGGTGTGCTGTATGACAATCTAGTACCCTCTGATTGTTGGACGTAACTCATGCAAGTGTAGCTTCAACATTGTCTTCAATGTTTATTTTAAGTCAAATTTCCTCTATTTTGTTTGTCCTTTTGCTTGTAATCATAACTGGTCATTAAAAAATCCAACTTAGGATGATTGTTGGATCCATGTGAAAGATCCAGAGGAAAGGTGTGCATTGGAGTTGGTGGAGCATCAGGATTAAGAAGAAACAGTAATAATAACATGGGGTTGGATATTAATTTGAGAACAGTGGTGACCCTCTGGAATTTTGATTTCTTTTTTCATTTGTTAGGTTCCGATGTGACTTCCAAATTTAGAATGTTAGCCTTCAAAACGACTGCAGCAATGTTTTGGAGATTCTGCTGACTCTATGATCACACATATTATTCATATTGTATGATCACAGCAACAATCTTTTGACTGTATTGCAGCAATCTCTTGTTCATTTTCATCTTAACTGAGATGAATATCTCACTCAAGATAAAACTCCAATAGTTAAGTAGGTCTGTAGTGGGATAGATATGCCAGAAACATGCCTGCATACCTGCAGATAGTTACCATCCAGACAAGACTGAACCGTTAAGTAGGTCTGTAGTGGAATGGCTGTGTCAAGGAAGTGGTGACTGTCAAAAAAACTTGCTTTGTTTAATTTTTGGTGCAGCTCTCAGATGTGGAATCTCTTATTCAATTTCATTGGAGATTATGATCCATAGTCTTTTTGTGCAAATTAAAATGTCAACTATTGATGCTTGTTTATTTTATTTATTTATTTCCTGACTTGATTTTCTGTCATAATTTTAATAAGAGATTTTGTTCTGGTTCATCTGCAGGATGAGTTACATGATGCTGCATTGCTTGTTTTTGCAAATAAGCAAGATAGTCCCAGCACAATGAATACAGCTGAAATTACTGATAAACTTGGGTTTCGTTCCCTGTCTCTGCGACACCGGTATGACTCTTGATCTTTATAATGCTGTACGCTAGAAATGCTGGTTTTACTATCTATTTATAACACTAAGCTGTCTTCTAGAAAGCGGCTGAAGTATGCATGCATGAAGACAGCATGCAGCGCGTAGGTGTGTTGAAAGTATGTGCTGCAACATATGCTATCCAATTGAAATTAAGAATATATAAAGAGATCTATAACCAAATCCAAATTATTAATATCTACAGGATGACGTATATACTCATTTAAGAACTTGTTTAGGTAATTAGTTATAGTAAATGAGTAAAGGTCCAAGTGATGAATGCAATATGATCATGTACCACATAATTTACAGATTGTGATCACATTTTCATTCTTTTGTGGACTGCATAAGTGCAGTAAATTTCACATATGTGATAACACTGCTTTCACATATTAGTAGACTGAAGCACTCCTGAGAACAGCTAGGGGTGATATCACTGCTATGTGAATCCTGCACCGTAGGTCTGTGAGAGTCTGCATCTCCCTTGAAGTATTTGAGGGGTAATTCTATCCAATTATATAGCATTTTCTGTGCTGAATCATCTTCTATACCTGAGATATCATTACCTTTAGCAAACTATTCAGTCCAAGACAGTAAAAGTTATGTTTGATAAGTTCGTAGTGTTAAAAATATTATTCGTAACAATTAAATTTTGATATATTGAAGGCATTAGATAACTGGGAGGCATTTGTTTGAAGTTTCCAAATTTTAGGTGGGTATCTCTGTTACTTTGTACTTCAAGGTTTTCAGTGAAATTATAGGTGAACAGAGTGACAAATTTTAAAATTTCTGATTTTATTTTAGCAACAGACTGATTATGTCATCGATGGTTGCTAAAATAATATGTAAGAGCCTTCTTGTTAGCTAAGGAAAGCTTGAAGTTTCAAATGGGACATTAATTGGCCCTTTATCTGCATCATCTTGTGTGTTTTATTGTTTTTTTTATGTGCTATTTAGGTAGTTCCTTCCTTGCACATTAAATACTTAATATAATTATTCTGCACCTCTCTTTTACAAGAAAAGATATCTTGGCCTTTTTTTAGCCTAATGACCAAGGACATACGTGATCTGTTTGTTAGCGTATACAGAGCACATGCACTACATCTGGTGGGAGCCTTGTGCACTTAGCTGTCTTTTAGGTCTACTTAGGTGTCATGCAATCTAGATTAATTGGATTTCAAGTGTGAAAATAACTTCTCTGCTCGTAAGGGTAAGCCATATGCATTAACTCCTTGCAGACTCTGCATCAGAAGCTTTGTGCATCGAAACACCCTTTTTAATCTTCCATATCAATTTTCAAGCATGGATATATGTTCGAGTCGGTGTACTTAATTATGGAACTGCTTTAGTTGCTATTATTATTTCCCTGTCATGACCACTGTTTATTTTTGGAGGTGGGGAGCTAATTTACCGTGACAGATTATTCAACAGATATTGAACTTTCCAACAAAGTTAACATAGAAGAAATTTTCGAACAATGGTTGGAATCTTATTCCTAGGTCAGCAATCCTCTAAATAGACAGATTTCACCCAAATTGGGAAGTTGAACCATCTGGACCATGGTTCCCAAAGCGGGAAACCAATTTAAGAAATGATTTTCACAAACTTTGAAGAAAGTGCTGAATCAGATCCTAAGTTGGTTTTAATGAAATACTATTTCTGAGTGGCAAACAGGTTTCCCAGTAACTGTGATTTGAACAGGATTTGAAGTTCCCATCATACAAATAAGTAATTATGATTTATAAGCTTACACTTGATGGTTGATTTCTAAGTCTATTTATAAGCTTACTAAATAATTTAATGGCAACTATGTTGTAGCTTATGCCCACAAGCCTATGAACGAGCAAATTCATGAGTCTACAGATGAGTTTGTTCAAAAGTTTATGCACGCTCTAATTCGTGATGAGTCAATTTGTGAACCTAAATGAGTCGAGTTTTGTCATATTTAAATTTGACTGGTTGAAAAGGTTGAGTTTTAAAATTACATTGAATCATGGTTCATTAATTTTGATTAACAAGCTTAAGCAAGCCTTTAATGAGCTAAACATCAAGCTGTTTGTGAAGGACTTTGACTATCATGGAGCACTCCTAATGGCCAATGGAATGCTTTATGCTTTAATGCTTCCAGATGACATTTTATGGGTACCAGGAAACTTGAGATTCATGGTAGGATTAGCTGAATTTTCTGTTGTTTCCCCAGGCTTGAAACTTTAGGATGGTGGACTAAGCTTGATGTGTTATTGCTCTGTTAGACGATTATTATTAGCAGTGACATGGCGTATTTGCTTGGATTGCAATCCCCAAGCCGCAACTTGTTGCTCATTAATTGGTGGTAACCAGGAGATGTAAGTTCCATAAACATTGTGATTTGGTGTAGTGTAATATGATTGCAATCAGAATCATGATCATCAACTTCAGCCCTTTTTTTTGTTGTTTTTAAGCATTATAGCTGCAGTGTGTGGTCATTATTCTCTCTAATTCAGTTGCCCCTTTTCTAGTGGAAGACCTGGATCAGCCTGTGTCCCACCTGCATCTGCGAGAGAAGATTGTGAAGAGGTTGCGTTCGATCAGAGTTGGGCCCAAACACCAGCCACATGAATGAGTGAGTAATTGTTATTATTTTTATGATTATGATTATGATTATTATTTTACTTGCTCACCTTCCTCTTGGCCTTCATTGATCACTACATCTAATGCTTTCAATGCCTTTCTATTTCCTCACGGGAAATCTTCTCATCTTGTATGGCAAATGGTATCCGAGGAATTAAATGATTCCCAATCTCAAATGGACCTCTTCCAAAGAGCTGTATCTTTCCTCAAATCTACTTGCCAATGGTGCTGGATTTACTGAGTAAATGTATTATACCTTACAAAAAAAAAAAAAAAAAAAAAAAAAACTCACCGATGGGTATTCAAATGAACAATACAGCGTATCTTTACGTTGGATTGGATTATGTCGCTGTTACAAATCTCTTTTAGAAAAATGTGTTCATTGTTTATTTCCAAAATCTGGATAAACCTTGGCACCTTTTCCTGGGAGGTTTTGTAAGGCAAGTGACATTATTGCCACGGAAAATTCCACCCACGGATCTATTTCTCACTCTTCTGGTTGTTGTTGATGACAATCACACAACCACCATCTTGCAAAATAAATCAAGACTTCCTTTAAGGTTTTATTCACATTTTATCTAGGTTTTTAAGTAAACTTATTTCCTATCATTATTATTTTTCAAAATATGTGGTGTACTATTTTAAATGGATGAGGTCATAAGTCGAGTGGGAAGATTAGCACGTGATAACGTTGTAGTCTGGTTATATTTACAAAGATCCTCCTTGCCTTTGATATCCACTGAGGCCATGTGATAGAAATTTTCAGTTTCCTTTTCCGAAATTTGCACCACAAAATAGTTAATTTGAAGCATTAAAAATAACCGTTATATTGCCCTCGTATCAATAACTGAAAATTTTGTCTTATTTTTTATTAAAGAAACTATTTTTAATATAATAAAAAAGAAACTTATAGTATGATACTATCAAAATAAGCAGCATTTGATATTTTCAGAATAACAATGTAAACTTGACAACTTTTGATTTTTAACTTCTTAGATTTGTCCAACTTCCAATAATTATTTGCTAAATCACCTATTGTTATGTGTGTGTGTGTGTATATACGCACGCACACACACACCCCATTGCATATTGTTTTATGGAATTTAGTAAATTAAATATGATTTATAATATAATTCATATTTTAATTACTGATGGTATTTGCGGAAGCCTGATGCAAGATTGAATATGATAATTTAGGGATAATGGATGTAGCTAATGGTAAACAATTTTATAGGATTTTAATGACAATAAATATTACTCGTACGATAGTCTATCATTTGAACTACTTGTGTAGTTTGTGCTCTTCCTCGACACTGGTTGGATGTCTTTCCATGATTTTTGTAGGCTTTAATAATAATGAACATGTTTTTACTATACTTACCCCAACAAAATTAAAAAAGAAAAAAAGGAAAACGAAAAAAAGAGGAGGCAGTTACCATCTGATGAACTCTCAAGCCAATTTGATAATTTATTATAGCAGGAACCTTCAAATAGGAAATTTTATATTGCAAATAGGAAATTTTTATATCTCAACACAAAATATGCAGGAATAACGTCCTATATTGTAAAATGTTCCAAAATTATATCAAATAATGACAAATAAATGCATATATCGTCAGACACCCTAACATAAAAAGGGTGTAATGGTAAATGCACACCACTTGTGTTGGGATGCTTAGCATATCTGCATATCTCCGAGTGGATTTGCCTGCCGTTGGATTGGAGTGCACTATATATACACCCTTTCGCATGAGAGGGAGACAGATATTATACTCTTCAAGCTGTTCCTTGATTGCTGAAGAACCCTCAGCTCTCACCTGCACTTTGAAAGCAGCAATAAGGTGTGTGCCTCCTCTCCACCTCTCACAAGCTTGCTTGCCATCTTTGACTGATTTCTTTCTTTCGCTGCCGTATTCTTCTCTCTCTCTCTCTCTCTCTCTCTCTCTCTCTCTCTCTCTCTCTCTCTCTCTCTCTCTCTCTCCCCGAGAGCTTGGTTTTGCTACGTTGTAAGAATCCAATCTTAACGTACAACACTAGTGTTTTCTTCAATAGTTCCGTTTGTTTTCGTCTTCTTCCTCATGTCGGATGATTGCATGGGCTACGTAAGATCCTGATCAGCCATTTTATTAGCTTTCAACCCATTTCTTTGCTGCTAAATGGTCGATTTTAAGAGGGTTGACAAGTATGCATGTTTATATTAAGATTTGACTTCCAAGGCATCCTTTGCAATTGTTACTGTTGTCTTATCCATTTAAATTTGATCTTTTTACCCAGTTAATCTATCGGTATGAAATCCAGCAACTAGCTTTTCTTTCACTGAATGCATAGGTGAATTTGCTCACTCAGTTTTCGTAGTAAACAAAAATCAAAATCTGCTGCTTAACGAAACAAATGCCTCTTTTGGACTTCCTAAGGTGGCTGTTCTTCTCAGGCTGCCCATATTTCACAATGTTTTTTACCTGACAGTGTCCCACTTTTTATTTTCATATGCTTACTGGTGTTATGAGTCATTGTAAGTTTTCCTGTGCTTCATTTGGACATTTACTGTCCAGGAAATCTCACCAAGCCATAAAAGTTTCTGAGGAACTAAAATTACAGCCTTAAAGAAAGCAGTTCCTCTTTGAGTTAAGTGTCATCACTAGACATTGCATGATCATGTGCCATGGCTCTCTAACATGTCTTTAATCCTCCTCATATAATAGTTATATGATCAGATCCAAGGCTTGATATGTCCCAGTATGTCTGAATAACCACTACTACCATCAGAATGAATGACTTCCAAACCTGTTCATATCGTTGACCTTTGATTCCTATTCCTCTAAATCAACATGAACACTCTAAAATCATTGTTTTCCGCCATAGGACCTTCATGTTCCTTGGCATCACTTCTTCATACTTTGTACTGAAAAGAATCATGTCTTCATTGCTTGGTATCATTAGGACTTTTTACTATACCTTGATCACAAGCCTATATGTTTTTGAGGCATTGCAGGTGTAGTACATCCATCGTCCACCTGTCAGCCTTGATCTACTTCATCGGAGAATTCGTGAGCCATGGAGGTCACCGTGCACTCTGGTGATACAACGCCAGCTCTGCCCTCCGAAGCTCGCAAGAACGTGGACTCGAACTCTGCCCTCCCGCCTGCTGACGAGGTCGGACCTTCCTCTAGGCCGGAAGGCATGGCAGCGCAGTCGCCGGATGACGCTGAGAACGATGACGACCTGCAAGTGGAAGATATCGAGGCACAGATATGGCATCTGAAGGCACGGCTGAAACGCATCAGGGACGGGAAGCAGAACAGGAAGCGGCAACACTCGACTGATCCCGCCACTCTGAGTGAGCTGGAGGAGCAGTCACGGAAGAAGAAGATGTCGCGAGCCCAGGATGGGATTCTAAGGTACATGATCAAGCTCACGGAAGTCTGCAACGCCCAAGGCTTCGTCTACGGCATCATCCCCGAGAAGGGCAAGCCGGTGAGCGGCGCCTCCGACAGCCTGAGAGCCTGGTGGAAGGAGAAGGTGCGGTTCGACCGGAACGGCCCGGCGGCGTTGCAGAGGTACCGGATGGAGCACCCGGTCCTTGTGCCCGACGCCGACAGCACTCCTCAGATCTCCATCTCCAAGATACTGCTCGAGCTGCAGGACACAACGCTGGGCTCCCTGCTCTCTGCTCTGATCCAGCACTGTGATCCTCCGCAGCGACGGTTCCCGCTCGAGCGGGGCGTTCCGCCGCCGTGGTGGCCGACCACAAAGGAGGACTGGTGGCCCGAGATGGGGTTCCCGGAGGACCAAGGTCCGCCGCCGTACCGGAAACCGCACGACCTCCGGAAAGCGTGGAAGACGAGCGTGCTCATCGCGGTCATCAAGCACATGGCGCCCAACCTCGAGAAGATAAGGAGGCTCGTCCGGCATTCCAAGTGCCTCCAAGAGAAGATGACGGCAAAGGAGAGCATGCTCTGGAACTCGGTGCTCGATCAAGAGAGCCGGCTGCTGCATGGCCAATCGCTCCCCGACGCGACTGCGCATTCCCACTTCTACACTGCGTCCGTCAGCAGCAGCCCCAGCGACTACGACGTCAAAGAAGTCGAGAACGTCCCAAATGCCGGCCTCCTGGATCAGATCGCGGCGCAGTCGGGCACTGGGAAGGAGGAGGCCGGAGCTCGTCTTTCTCCGTACCATGATCAGATGATGGCGGATTGCTCTCAAAAGAGGGTGGCAGCCGATGAGCCCGGCCAAAGGATCTATACATGCGATCACCCTCGATGCCCGCACCACGATTACACCCACGGCTTCCTCGACCCGGGCGCGAGAGCTCTTCACCAGATCCACTGTGCGTATCGCAACGCCATTAGTCAGCCACAGACGCAGTTTCTGGGGTTCCAAGTGAACGATAACAGAAGGAGCGCCGTTCTCTCTGCGCCCCGTCTCGACAAGCCAAGCATGCATGGTGGCGGGCCTGCTCTTGTTTCACCTGACGTTGCTGGAATCGGAGTTGCAGCTGGTGGTCACAAGTCCATAGGTGAACTCTGCAACTTCTACGACGCCAATCTCCCGATGCATGGTGCGACGCATTCAGCAGCAGCAGCTCAGGCTGATATGAACCGGCTGCAGCTTCAGATCCAGATGCAAGCCAATGCTCTGCAGCCAGCTTCCGCTCCAAACCGGATTCAGCAGTCTCCTCTGCATCCTGCTCATCAGAGAAGCGGCTCGATGGCTCCTCAAGCTGTCGCGTCCATGGATCAGAATGCTCTGCACCCGGCGATGTTCATGGAGGGAAACTACGTCGCACAGAGTGCTCCAAGATTTGCCGGCGATTGCTTCGGAGATGTCAGCAACAGCATGCACCAGAGCCAAGATTTACAGGCACAAAGCTTTCCTTTCGAGCCAGCTTCGGGGAACCAAAACGCTGATGTGCACACCAGATTCACATTCACTTCTCTTATCAACAGTTCCAGTGGGGAAGTCAACGAAGCAATGGGCGGACGGCTGGGCGACTCGCTGCAGAAGAAAGAGGACTACGGCTGGAGATTCTAAAAGCAGACTCACAGCACCGCAGCCTGCTCGGGAACGGGGTTCTTTACATCGTTTAGTCAAACACCGCAGTTTGTTTCGCCTCTGCGTCATTGTTCTAGTGATTTGGTAATTTATTCGATTTGCATATTTACCACTGCACATAATTCCTCCCTCCCTTTTCTAGTCGATTTGGTTCGAAGAGGAACCGAATCAGCCCAACGATTCGATTCCAGTTCCTATGTTTTGGAAATTGGAATTATTAGTTCGGTAGTCCATAAGCTACTACTGATTGATCATTGGACTTAAACGATCGTGCCCAACAATCCATGCCTAACCTAACGGTCGACGGAGAGTCAAACGATCAGTTTGTCCCTCCTAATAACCATATAAACGGTTATATTCTATGGTACTTTGGTCATTATATAATTAAAAAATATAAAAATTTTGAAAACAAAACAAATTTGTCCCTTTCAACAACTACATATAACGGCTAGTTTTATGGGCATTTTAAGAAGAAAGAAGATCTAAAAATCATATAAATACTTTTCAAATCTCAAATTTAATTAAACACTTATCTTCAAGTTTCAATGCTCTTAACTTCTTATTGACAAATGAAATCCGCCGCTTTACCACCAAGGAGACTTTTGAAAATCCAATCATGGTAACTCTAGGAAATCAACGAATCAACATCAATATCGATTTGGACGACACTGATATGATGACCAAATTGAAGTTAGACATCTACAAGTTGTACTTCAAGAAGGAAAATTTTTAAATCCAAAGAAGTAGGAGAATATAAAACATTTTAAAAGCATATTGAGAAGGGCATCTAACACATGTCATACACATGATTTACAGTAAAAGTCAATCATAGATTTACGGATAAAGAACGATAGATTTTTGACTTTAAACAAGTTTCAAACTTTAGAACATGATTAAAGCAAGCTAAAAGTACTTAAAGTTTGATATGAAGAAGGGTGAAATAAGTTATAAACTTTTGTAGTTTTAAGCGAAAATTTTTTTATAAACATGCAAGCTAGCATTTTCCACTAGCTATCCTCCTTCCAACGAGCGAGGATGAACCCCTTATAACTTCTCTCTTGAGATGGGCAAGCTAGTAACCCTTATAAGCACTTTACCCCTCTTTGGACTAGAACACTCTTAAAACTTAGGGAAGATTTTGAACACTTTCAGAGAGTTTCTTTCTTTCTTTCTTGAGATGTTTCATCCAGATTAATAATTTTATAGCTTCAAGAGGATGGGCAAGCTAAAATTTGAATCACTTTTTTTGCATTCTCAAGTTTCTCTTGAGATGTGTTCTACCGCCCAGATAATCATTTTAGCACACTACCTTTATAAATCGGTCCAAATGAAGTCTGAATTGACCCAAATTTGGTTTATAGGATTAACACCTAATCTTAAACCAAATTATGTGCTAACTATGAATTTTAAAGATATTTTCTAAGCTGTTACAAAGTTCAAAACAAGAAGTTTTCGGTAAACTTCCGATACAATGGTAACCCTAAAATATTCCAATCATAACATTCCACCGAGCTTCTTTAGAAGCTTCGATTTTTTTATAAACTTCATAAATACTGTTCTCGGCTTAGTTCGCTTCCCAACAACAAAGGAATTATATATAATAAAACTTTGTTTCAAGTTCATTATTGTAAACATCAAACAAAAACTCAATTAATATATCATAGTTTATTTAGATATATCATCCTCTTCTTGTTGCCCAATTGATAACTCTAAGAAGATCTATGGTGCAACTCATGCCCGAGGAACATTCAATATCCTGGACGTGATCACTCAATTAATGAATCTAATCTTAGACCTTGTAACTAAAACGTAGTAAGACATAAATCACAATCAATTAGTTTTATAAAATCAAGATTCAAAATCTCCTCTTTTTTATGATGATAACTAATTGATTTGTTAACCATAACTCTCCAGAGTTTAACCAAACTCCCCTTATCAATATGTCATTGATAGAAACACTTGGATTATCTCAAATCCAAGCAACATTTATCACAAAACATGAAAATTATCAATCCATTATGCAAATATATAAAATATTCAATATAATGCATGAAGTCATCAATCTACTTCTCCCCATATATCATCAACAAAAAGAAGAAATTGCATCATAGCTAGTTTAAAAGAATATATAAATTTTACAATCATACTAGTTATTAATCACATCATACAATATTTAAGCATAGCAAGTTTATCATGATAGGCAAGATAGCACTTGTCGTGATGATAGCAAGTTTTTCTATGTTCCTTTGAGAAGTGCAAGCAAATTGTATTCAAAGATGTGCATTTTCTTGACTTCTTTTGCGATATGCATGCAATTTTATAATTTTTTTCTTCTCTTTTTAGAAGAGTAAGCTTACAAGTTTTGCTTTCTTTGCATGTTAGGACTTTTGCATTCATTTGTAATATGCAATCTAGAAAAAGCCTTCTCCTCCTTTATCAATGTCAAAAAGAAAGGGAGGATTAATACTACAAATAATCTTGCATGAGATTCAACAATAATTTGTAACAAAGGTGCAAGCAATTTTGTTGAAAAAGTGAAGTTGAGCAAGATTTTTGCCTCTCTTGAGATAGCAACATTTTGCTTCTCAATGTTTAAGCTAGCAAAATTTTTTCTTTTGATGCACAAGCTAGCAATTTAACTCCCCCTTTATCATTATCGAAAAAAAAGGGAGGAACCAATGATCAATTATAAATTTGCCTCAATCAATATATCAATCATCATATGATACATACAAGATGGTATTGAAACATGAAAAATCATGTCATGAAGGATATCAATATGTAAATTTAACAAGAATCAAACCAAAAGATATCATTCATAATTCATAACTTTTCATTTTAGCAAGATCAAAATCATGATTTTAAAACAAATTCTAAGTATATAGTTCCGAGAAATCAAAATCATGATTCATAAATATTTTCTTTAGCATCAAGTTCCAATTCATGATAAAGGATATACAACCTAGAATCATGATGCATAAGAACATAGCATTCTCATAGATCAAGTCATGATTCAACGATTCTTCATCATAAAGCAAATTTCATTTATCAAATATTCAATTTATCATATAAGTTAAAGAAATCATATCACTTCTAGGATCATGAAATATATGACATCAAGACTTATGATTCATTTGAAAAGATATAGCACAAAGAGCAACTTGATTATTGCATAAGCAATTTTATTGCATTATGATTTATAAAATTTTTACAGCATAAATCATAGGAGGTAAAATAGTAATAATATCAATCATGATTCATTGGATAGCAAATAGCAAAGAGAACAATTTGTTTCATGCATTTTTATTCACACAAGTCAAGTTATGATTCCAAGAGATTAAGAGATGAATTAAGAATCTTTAACAAGTCTTATTCAAATTCATAAAAGATATCAAGAAGAGCAACATTTCTTTTACATCGATATTCAAACCATGACAAGTGATATATCAAACATTTGCATTAATATTTCAATCATCAAGTCATGTGTATTGAAACATAGGAGAAAAATCAAATTATGCATGCAATGTTTCAATCATCAAAGCACATTTTCTCAAGTTGAGTATTGAAAAGTTAAGAGAAAATAATTTATGATTTATTTGCGAATAGATAGTAAAACAACTTTATTCATGCATAATAGTTTTTATCAAGATTATATTTTAAAAGAAATTCCAAGTATATAGATGTCGATATCAAGACTTGGATTGTAATAAAGCTCATTCAAGTTTGAATTATCAAAATCATTAACATAGTTTATGAGATGCATAAATGACATGGATTTGAATTATTTTCCTCTTTGGTAAATGATAAAAAGAAGCAATCATAGAGGAAAATATTTTGATTCTCAAATATATCTCAAGTCAAGAATTCAAAGTCATGATTTATAAACCTTATTCACTTCATCAAGATCATTCTTACAAGATTCATAAATGACATAGATATACTTGAACACAACTTATCATCAAAACCATTTTCATAGATCAAGAGATTCACATAAATGAGTTCATTAATTTTTTATTAGATTGAAAATTTAACACTTCATCAAAATGTCATTCATAATTCAAGTGATTCACAAAATATCATAATGAATTCATCATTTGTCTTTTATGAAAAATCGAAAACTTTAGAGATAGAAAGATATTTAAGAAATATACATTTCTCTTTTAGTGATTTGCATTGATTTCGTATGAATATGCTTTTGTCATTTTTATGTCGAATAGAAACAAGCATGATTTAATAAAGGCTAAAACTCGTGTCATGAATTCCAAAAGATATCTCATGTTATTAACATCACATTAAAAAGTATATTTCAGAAAGATATATCGATAAGTGATTCATTTGTATCATTTCATTTGAATTTATGATTCATTTGGTAGGTTCTCCTCTTTAGTAAATAAGAAGATATATAGGAGAATAAAATAAATTTTGGGAGATAGAACATGATTGAAGCATGATTCATTTTTAAAATATATCTCATGTCATAAATATGAATCAAGCATTTATCAAATCTGAAATCATCTTCAAAATTACATTCAATAAATTCATATGTGACAAGCATAGATTTATTGAAAAAATCGATAAGATAGAGGATTGCATTTCATTTTTATAAATTTCTATTTATATAATTTGCTTCTTATAAGCATGCCTTTGCCTTAAAATAAAATATCAATATTCAAGATGGAAAGGCATATTGTCATTAAGATCATTAAGTGGAATTCCATTAAGCATATGACATTTTTCAAAAGATTCGATTCAAAAAATTCACATGGATTCATCAAAACCGAAAACTTTAGAGGTAGAAAATTTTCCAAGATTATGCATTTCCTTTTTATGATTTACTTCAAATAAGTATGTCTTTCCCTTTAATAAAAACTAGTATCATATTCAAGAGTGAAAGACAAATTTTGTAAAATAAATCATTGTATACATTATCGTTTACATCAAAGCCAAAACTATATTATAGCATATCAAATTCTAAAGTCAAGCATAATACAAACATTTTCATTAAGACACTTCCAAGAATAACATACATAGATATGTATCATATTTCAAATCAAAAATTGATACGAAAAGCATATGCATGGAATTGTATTATCATGATAGCATATTTTTAATTTTTTATTTTAAGTTATTTGTTTCATATAGGTGAGCTCAAGTTTTAAAAGATGAGTACCATGTTTAACACCAAAACTTGAGTTTTGTCATCAAAACTATCAAATCCAAACATATTCACTATAGAACATCATGATAGTGTGTTTCACTTTAAGTTGATTGATTTTGTTTAAGCATGTTCACATTTTCACATAAAGGCCAAGCATCATATAAATTTAAGAAATAATTTTCATCATGACATAAGACATGCACCTTGTTTAAAACTAAAAGCAATATCATGAATTCATTATGATCATATATTTTCCTTTTTATGTGTTTAATTTGTTTCATATAGGTATACATCATCTAAAAATTTCATCATAAAAACGTTTAAGAGTCATTAATCCAAGATAAAGATTTTCAAATCATAAGCATAATACTTATAAAATTATCATCAAAATATTTTTAAGAATAACATATAGTTGATGTACAATCATTATTACAAATCATTCAATCATCATTCATAATGTTGCATACACCATTCAAAAATTTTACTTTTCAAAAGTACTAGAAAGAAAAGCAAGATATAATTTTTTTAAAATATTTTTTTTAATTTTTAAAAACACAAGAAAAGCATGAAAAAATTCCTACTAAGTTAAGCATTCATAGAAAGCATCATGTAATTTCAAAATAATTCAAGGGAGTTAGATTTTGTAGTTTAAAGCCCAATTGTGATTCTTCTTTGCACTTCTTCTTCATCTTTGGCATCTTCCTCCATTCAAGTTCATTGTTTATTTTAGATTTTTGTTTAATGAACTTATTAAGATTTATTAAAAGTTTAATGTCCTCTTCATTATCCTCATCACTTGAGTCATCACTCAAGTGGCATTTCATAGTTCGGAGTTCCAAAACCTTCTTATTTTTTAGAAGGTGGTTCAAATGTTCATTATGTTCAACATGTTCTAAGAAACTAATTTCATATGTCATTAAGGATCCAATGAGTTCTTCAATAGAATAATCATTTAAATCTTTAGTTTCTTGTATTACCGTTATTTTAGGATCCCACCTTTTTGGAAAGGATCTTAAGATCTTGTTAGTGAGTTCAAAATTCAAAAAATATTTACCAAGACTTTTCAAGCTATTGACGACATCCATAAAACGAGTATATATATCGCGGATAGTTTCTCTTGGTGTTATTCGGAAGAGCTCAAAATCATACAATAAGAGGTTTACTTTCGAGTCTTTGACTCTACTAGTTCCCTCGTGCATGCCAAATTTCAAAATTCATTTCGCACATAGAAATCCGATTGAACTCATTTTTATTTAAAGCATAAAATAAGGCATTCATAGCTTTTACATTTAAAGAAAAAGATATTTTCTCCAAATTCGACCATTCGTTCATCGGTTTAGAGGGAAGTTGAAAATGGTTTTCAATAACATTCCATAAGTTTAAATCGAGAGAAATTAAGAAAATTCTCATTCGAGTTTTCCAATACGTGTAGTCCGATCCGTTAAAGAACGGTGGACTGGTCTTGAAAGCCATGAAGAGCCATTTCTTAGTGTAAATCTTGAGAAATAACCTAGCTCTGATACCAATTGTTAAGGATCGAGCGGCACTAAGAGGGGGGGAGGGTGAATTAGTGCAGCGGTAAAGAACGATAGATTTTTGGCAATTTAAACAAGTTCGAAAACTTAGTACGATAAAAATCACATTTTTTACTAAAACCGATTCCGATTAAAGCATAATGGAAAGTGCTTAAAGTAGGGATTGTTTAGAGAGAAAGAAGGGCAGCGATAGTGTTATGCTTTTGCGAAAGGTAAATTGTGAGAAAGTAAATGTAAACCGATTTATAGTGGTTCGGTCATCCGACCTATATCCACATCCCGATTCCTTTTCGCTTGAGGCCACTGGCTTTCCACTAGCTATCCTCCTTTCGACGGGTGAGGATGAACTCCCTTACAACTCCTCTCTTTTAGACAAGTTTAGGAGATAACCCTTACAAGCACTCTTACCCACTCTTACCTCTCTCTTGGACTAGAACACTCTTAAAATTTAGAGGAAAGATTTTAAACACTTTCAAGAGTTTTCCCTTTTTCTTTCATTTAGACCCTCTTTCATCCATGATTGAGAGGGATATTTATAGGCTTTTTGGAGCCCAAATTTGAACCGTAAAATTTGAATCACCTTGGTTTTCGCATTCTATTCCCTCGGGTGTTTGCCACCGAGCCTGGGGTTTAAAAATCAAGTGATGCCACCGCCCATGACATTCCAAAACTCGACCGAAATCGATCCAAATGAAGTCCGAATTGGCCTAAATTTGGTTTATAGGATTAACACCTAATCTTAAATCAAATTATGTACTAACTATAAATTTTAAAGATATTTCCTAAGCTATTACAAAGTCCATAAGATAAGATTTCTTTCGACAAGCTTTTAGTGAACTTTCGGTGGTCTTCAAACGAACCCTCGAAAACCATTCTACGGACTCCTGGTAAGCTCCCGAACTTCATGATGATCTTGGCGAGTTCCACTAAGCTTCTTTAGCAAGCTCCGTGAACTTCTAACGAACCTTTCTCCATGCTTGTTCTTAAATCAAATCTTCTGGACTTCGCGAACTCTTGAACTCTCAATGATCCATCACACTTATCTTCCAACACTTTGACTTTAATATCGTAGTTAATCCTACACACACATAAACAAAAACTCTACTTCGATCTAAATAATTATTACAATGCGAATTGACATTCAGTTACCCGGCATATCATTGGTCGGCGCTTCATTCGATTCTTCGACACATCATCCTCTCTTGCAGCTTGTTGCCCAATCGATGGTTAACCTCTGCAAAAAACTTCGATAATTTAGATGCCCGAAAAGCTTTGATTGTCGATGAAATCCAATATCCCGACGTGATCACCCTAAAATTTTAAGCAACTCGTTAATCCTAATCGATAGTAGACCTGCATAACTCAAAATGTAATTAGACCACAAATCACAATCAATTAGTTTCATCATCAAAATATGAGATTTAACACTTCTTTCACTTTTTATTTTTATTAAAAATTCATGAAGCATTAGCTAGATTAATTATCATTGAATATTTATCTTTTAGTGTGATGAAAAAGTCAGATTTATTAATTTTTGTTAAGAAGTTTTAAATTTTGTCATATAATGAGTCTCTTATGTTAAATTATATGATCATATTTAAGTAGGTAAGATATATTATAAATCTGATTAGATTTTAATTATGATTATTGATCAATAAAAAAAGTCTAATTATGGTAGGATTACTTAGGAGATGATCTTGATGTGAGATATTCTCCAAATTATTTATTTATTCTAGACTCTTTGCTCTCACCTATAAAAGGATAGGATCTCCTATGGACTCGATGCAGATATATGGATATATAATATTATTGAGGGATTATAGATTTTTTTTATCACCCTTTGTCCATATTCCATCACTTATAATAGGCCTATGGAAGATAGGAAAAGAGAATAAGGTGAGTTTAGCTTCTTTCTTTTCTATGCAGATTCACCTTATGTTGCTTCACAATATTCGATGTACCCTTTTGATTATTGTGTTCAAAAGATATGTATATTTTGTTTTAAATTTATGATATTTAATTTTAATCCTAACATTAAACTTTCACATAATAGTTTTATTTTTTACAATTAGTATCAAAGCTATCTCATTGAAATATAGGTTATCATAAATCATTAAAGAAACTATATCTATTTATGTATTAGATCTATTTTCTATAAAATCTATTATTATTATCATTTTTTATTTATGAAAAGATGGTTCTACTCTAATTGTATGATGTTTGACTCATAGGATCTATTTATTTTCATAAACGAAAATACAATCATAAGGCTATTGGTCTAGGCCAACGGTCACAAGGCCAAGCGATGTGATGATACACAACATAAGTGACGCTGTTGCATGCAGCAGGACTTCTACAAGCAATGGACGATAACATGAGATGCTATTGCTAGGTGGGGCCAATGACGTTGCTACTAGGTGACAACGCATGGTGAAAGTGGCTGTCACTGATAGCACAACAAGGGGCGATGGTGCTATGTGTTGAATTGAGAAATAGATTATGAAAAGGAAGAGTTTTATTTATTGAGGTGATAAGTATTTAGGTTTTGAAGGAGAAAATTTCCTCGATCAATTGCTCAAATCACACAATCAGGTCAACTCTTCAAATCTGTGAATGATCCTCAAATCATATAATGATTGAGAATATCATGATCTTCTATCATACCCTCATAAAATTGAGCTTTTATCAAGGATATCAATCTTAGATTGATATAATTGAAATGTCTTACAAGTAAAAAGGTTTTATGAGAGAATTTACTAATTAATCAGAAGTATTATGTGAGAAACACATAGTTGATGTCTAACAACTTGATCTTTGACGAAATGAAAGTTGATGATAATATGTTTTATGCGTGAGTGAAACACAAGATTGGTGTTGGGAAATCTGGGATGATATCACATGCACAGCAAAAGAACAGAAAATAAAAATATCATATTTTTATAAAAAATAAGGTTCTTATCATCGTGCAAAGATTGATGAACAAAAACTCGTAAAATCGAAAACTGTACATATAAGAAAGATGTATTACTTAGGGAGATCGTATATCTTTAAAATCTTATAGATCTATGGGAGAGAATGAAGGAGATCAATTATCCTCCTTGCTAGCAGTGATTCACATGGCAAGAGCTGTGAAGACGCTCTTCAAATTGCTACACAAATCTCCTTTTCGCGTGTACCACGTAATTAAAAAGGGGCTAACCCTTCTTGTTGTCCACACACCCAAAATATTAAAAAATCTAAGGCGACATCACATGTGTAATAAAAAAACATAAAATAAAAATTTCAGATTTTCACATAAAAGAAGGTTTCATCATCGTATGAAGATTGATGCATAAAAACTTACAGAGCCAAAAACTATACATATAAGAAAAATACGTTACGTAAGGAGATCGTATTATTATAATCAAATCAACACTAAGAGGTGTGGGGGGTGTGGTTATGTGTGTGTGTAAATTAGTGCTTTCATAAAAAGCTTCAACGATTTAGAAAATTTCATTTCGATGAAACTGTATCAGACAAGTGTTTAAGCTTAGAGAACAAGTGAGAGTAGTAGACAATTGAATCAATAAGTAATAATAATAAAAAGCAGAAAGCAAGTGCAAATCGAGTTTATAGTGGTTCGGTTGTCATGACCTACTTCTATTCTTGATTTCTTTTTCGTTGAGGCCATCAATGTTCATTAATGATCTTTTTTCAATAGGCGAAGACTAACTACTCTCTTACAACTCTTTCTTTTTTTCATAGGTTTAAAAGATAACCTTTACAGGTCCCACACCTTTCTTAGAATAATCATAGAACTTAAAGAGGAGGAGGACACTTAGGCATTTTTTTCATAACTTTTTAACTCAAAATCACAGCCCCTTTCTACTATTTTTTCTGCCTCCTCAAGCATAAAAATATGGGGTATTTATAGACTCCAAATGGCTTAAAAATAGAGTCAAAAATTCAAACACCTTGGGATTTTGGAGTATTGGTGGTACCACCGCCTACAATACTAACAATTGGCGATACAATCACCTAGTTTGGGTGGTACCACCACTTGTTAGTCTAACACTGGGTGGTACTATTGCCTAGTCTAGGTGGTAACACCTCCTGTAGCTTAAAAAAGGTGCACTTTTGATTTTTTTTCAGTTCATAGGTGATTCCACCATTAGTTTGGTGATGTCACTACATAACCCAACTTTTGGGTTATCAAATTAGCACCAACTTAGGCTCAATGAGCCCCTAATTGAGTTAGCATGGTTATACAAAAAATAACTCAATTATAACCTAAACTACTTTAATCAAGACATGATCGATTACAAGAATGAATCATATGATCGATTATAAGAATGAAACACCTCCTGTAACTCATGGCACAAAGTCTGGCACGTCAATCGATCCTTCGGCTTAACGTCCAATCTTCTGACATGTTCCACTCTAGCCTAACATTTGATTTTTATTACTTCAATCGATTTGTCTTTCCATGATCGAATATAGTCCTACATCACTCAAACGTTGATTAGATCATAACTTTATCAATTGATTTCATTATCAAAATTTGAGATTCAACACGTATATCTATGAGAGAGGATGAAGGAGGTCAAGTGTCCTCTCTAGTGGTGATCCACAAGGTAGAGGCTATGAAGACACTCCTCAAATCATTACACAAATCTTCTCGATGAGTGCACCATGCAATCAAGAAAGGGTCAGCCCTTCTTACTGTCCACACGCCCCAAATAAGGGCTGTTGTTGAGGAGAAGAGAGGGAGAGGAGAATAGGAGGTGGCAGCCAAAAAAGTCATAGCCTATGGGCCTTTAGTTCCCTCTTATTTATAGAGATCCCTCGTCAACTTAACCCTAATAGATCCTGCTATATTGTGTATTGAATCTCTATCCAACTACCCAAGCCTCTTAGATTAGTGGATTTTTACCTAATTATCTCTTATTAGCTCTTATTAGATCTCATCTATAAGATCAAATAATTTAGAGGCTTATTAGATATCCAATAAGATAGGAGCTCCAGCGAATATCTCATATCCAAACCTCTGCTTGTCATAATACCTACCAAATATATATGACCTTCTAGGCCTAATATCGAGCTGACAATGAGTCATACCTGTCAGAATTCTTTCTTGCTCAATGAATTATTATCTCTATAATAATTCACTCGACTCATCGATTATGGATGTACTAGACCACTATGCCATAGTGCCCAAACGATACAAGAGAATCTAATCCTTTGGACCTATCTATCTTCAATTACCATGTATTTATAGTCCCTCATCCATCTAATATCTCAGAGATTGTATTACAGGTATAGTTCTATCCGACCCATACCGAATCTATTCAAGTTTCGCTCTAATTAAATTCTCTTGGAGAACTCTTTCTCTCTCAATCTAAATGACCTTAGTCAGGGATTTTCTTGAGCAAGAATACATGAGATATTTTTCTCATGACATCAAAAATAAATGATCCTCTACTGATACTCAATTGCCCTTGTGAGGTTGGATGCCACTCTCGATGACTAGCTACGTTAGGTATGAAACTTCCAGACCTATAAGTCTGATATTAAAGAGTGGAGTATTTATATAGGATATCCTTGATGTCTTAAATCGAAGGACCAGATACACTACTAGGACTATGAAATCACCATTTGACAATAAGGTATCATCAATCATCTAGTATTCCGTAAGTGGATCAATTAGTGAACTCATTCTCCAATGAGCACTTGCACTATATCCCTAGTATTCCCACATGAGCAGTTATGAGATTAGCTACTTCTATCATATGGATGGGTATACAATACATCAGTCTATCCGGTTATCTCGATGTTTCTCTCAAGTAACATATGATTGAGATTATTTAGGGTCTATGTTTAAAGGTAAATCAGTCTTATTATTGTGATCTCATCACGATCTGATTCTCATTACACACATCCATGGACATCATAATACATGTAGCAGGCAATATAAAGTGAAAAAAATATCAAATAAGAATAAGCAAAAAGAGTACATATCATATTACACGTGTCATCACTCACATGATTAGCTTGTAGGGCACCTATTGTTGAATCTCATATTTTGATGATAAAATCAATTGATAAATTATTGATCTAATCCATATGCTGAGAAAAGTATTACAAGATTAACTATGATAACGAATAAGGAATAAGGCAGATATTGTGCAGGAGTCAAAAATCGAACGATTCGTTGGGAGTCCAAGAGTTTATCAGGAGTTTGTCGAGAAGCTCATCGGGAGTTTTGTTGGAGCTTATCAAGAAGTTCGTCAAGAGCTCACCAAAAAGTTTATCGGGAGTTCGCTAAGAAGTTCATCGGGAGTTCATCGAAACTCATTAAAAAGTTTGTCAGGAGCTCGCTGAGTTTGCTGAAAAGATCGTCAAGAGTTCAAGAGCTTGCTGGGAGTCTGTCGAAAAATCACCGAGAGTCCATCGGAAGTCCGTCGGAAGATCACTGGAAGCATGCCGGGATTTTATCGGAAGAACATTTGACCTATTGGACTTAATTTGCTTTATTAATATCTTAAATATCATAGTTAAGACTTAGTTTGGGTTAGGATTATGAGGTAATCTCACTAACTCAATTAGGGGTCAATTGGGCTCAAATCAGGACTGATTTTGGACTGATGGCCTAAATAGTAACCTAAATCCTGTTTGACAATGGCACCACCAGGACTGAGTGGTGGAACTGCCAAGAGCTTAGTCTCCCAAGAGGTCTAGGCGACGATGTTAGTTATAGATACCCTACAAGCCAATCACGTGAGTGATGACACCTATGACACGCTGCATCGATCTCTTTGCATATTATTATTAGTATTTTCTTACATTATCTGGATGAATATTGTGATGTCCTTGGATCTATATAATGAGAATCGGATCATGATGAGATCACAATAATAAGATCGATTTACCTTTAAACATAGATCCTAAATCATCATAGTCATAGGTTATTCGAAAAGGATATCAAGATAACTGGATAGACTAGTGTGCTGTATACTCGTCTATATGATGGAGGTGATTGGTCTTATAGTTGCTTGTGTGGGGACACTAGGGGTACAGTGCAAGTGCTCATTGGAGAATGAGTTCACTGATTGATTCACTTATAGAATGCTAGATGGTTAATGATACCTCACGTCAGACAGTGATTCCATAGTCTTAATTGTGTATCTATTCCTTAGACTTCAAACACCAAAGATGCCTTGTATGAGTACTATATTCTTTGATACCGGACTTACAGATATGGAAAGCTCCATATCTAATACAATCGATTTTTGAGAATGGTAGTCAATCTTACAAAGGTAATTGAGTGTTAATAGAGGATCATCCACTCTTAGTATCATGAGAGGAATATCTTGCATGTGCTCACTCAAGCAAAATCCATGGTTGGGGTCGTTCGGATTGAGAGAGGAGTTCTCCGAGAGAATCCGATTAGAGCGAGACTTAGACAGGATTTTGTATGGGCCTGACATTACCATGCCCAATATATGGTCTCTAAGATATTAGATGGATGAGGGACTATAGATACATGATAACTGAGGACACAGGTTCGATAGATTAGATCCCCATGTAACATTTGAGGACTATAGCATAGTGGCCTAGTACGTCCATAGTCGATGAGTCGAGTGAATTGTTATGGAGATAATAATTCACTATATCAAAAGGAGTTTTGAGTCAGAAAGAGTTCTTATGGGAGCAACTCACGACCAGCTCGGTATCGGGCCTAGAGGGTCATACACATTAGGTGGATGTTACAACGAGTAGAAGTGCAGATATAAGATATTTACGGAGCTCCTATTTTTGATCCTATGGATAAAATCCAATCAGATAATTGGATGAGATCAAATTAGATGAATGGATAAGATCCAATTGGATAAAGATCTAATTGGATAATTAGATAAAGATCCACTACGAATAGGATTCGTTAAAGATAAGCTTCCTGCACCTTTATAAATAGGAGAATCTCCTTGGTTCATAGGCTAGAGCTATTGGAAGTCGTCCCTCCTATTCTCCTTAGCCTCCTCCTCCTCCTTGGCTCCAGTAGCCTCGTGGTACACATGAAGAGAGAGATCTTATGGTGATATAAGAAGCATCGTCACTATGTCCATTGTGTGGATTACCGCTAGAGAGAAGTATGCTAGTGGTCCTTCATCCTCTTCATTGGATCTGAAATTTTTAGGGATATAAGATCTCCCTAGGTAATGCTTCTAACATGATACATGTGATTTTTTGGATTTATGATTTTTTATGAACCAATCATCGCACAATAGCCAAGTACTTAAATATGGGAAATCTGGTCTTGTTTTTGTTTTTCACTGTGCATGAAATGTCGATTCGTGATTTCTTAGCAAGTGGTATTGCCCAGACTGGGTGATGGTACCGTCGGTAGTTAAGTTAATGTTGACAAGCAGTGGTATCGCTTGGGTCTAGTAGCCGAGACTCTGTCTGGCGGTAGTACCGCCAGATTGGGCAGTGATACCGTTAGATTGGACGGTGGTACTACTCAGTGTTAGAGAGTCATAGTAGTAGTACTATCCAGTACTGGCGATACCCCTAGAAACCCCAGATGAGATTTTTTTTTTTGCTCCATTTTTGAAGCCAATTGAGCCCTATAAATATTTCATACTTTTCTGCTTGTGGAGTATAAAAAAGTGAACAAAGAAAACTACGATTATAGTGAAAAATGCTATTATAATTTTGAGAGTTCACTTGCATCGATTCTAGCTTAGAAATCTGTATAAAGAGAAGTGAGTGAATTATAAAAATGTTGACTTCTGAACCTATTAAAAGGAGAAGAGATTTGTAAAAGGGGTGATTAATCTTTGTCCATTGAAGAAAGATCAATAGTAGAAGCCGGTGACCTCGATGGAGGAGAAATCGGAAGTGGACATATGTCACAACGACCGAACCACTATAAATTCGATGTGTTCTTTCTTTGCTGTGTATTTTCATTACGTAGCTGCTTTTTGTATTTCACATTTACTTCAAGTCGACATCTTCTTGATACACTTTTTTCCATATGATTTTGTTTGTTAAGCTAAAAGGATTTCGAATCGCAACCATCTTTAACGTACGTACTAATTCACCCCCCTCAATACCGTATTGATCATAGCAATTGGTGTCAGAGTGAGACTACTCTCAATTTGGTTTAAAACCCAAGAGAGATGGCTTTTACTGGTAATCAAGAGGGCTATTCTATCACACATCCTCCTATGTTCAATGGGACGGATTACATGTATTGGAAAACTAGAATGAGGATTTTCTTGATTTTCATGGACTTCGAGTTATGGAATATCATTAAAATGATTTTCAAAAGTCTTCTCTTCCAATGAATGAATGAAATGATTTGGAGAAGAGGACTTTCTCTTTGAATGCCAAAACTATGAATACTTTATTTGGTGCTTTGGATAAAAATGAATTCAATCGAGTTTCTATTTGCGAAACGACTTATGACATTTGGCATACACTTGAAATCTACATGAAGGCACAAGTAGGGTTAAGGAGTCAAAAATTAATCTTTTGGTTCATAGCTATGAATTTTTACACATAAAACTAAGCAAGATCATTGGAGACATGTACACCCGATTTACGGATGTTGTCAATGGTCTAAAAGCACGTGATAAAAGTTTTTCTAATTTTGAACTTGTTAACAATATATTAAGATTCCTTCCAAAGAGTTGAGATCCTAAAGTAACGATAATTTAAGAAGTCAAGTACTTGAATAACTTTCCGCTTGAAGAATTTATCAGGTCTTTGATGACCTACGAAATGACATGCAATGTACATGAAGAACTTGAGAACAACCTTCCAAAGAACAGGAAGGATTTGACACTTAGAACTTAAAAACATCACTTGAGAGAAAACTTAAGTGACGATGATGATGATGTTGATGATGACTTGGCACTTCTAACAAGAAAATTAAAAAAAATATTATAAAAATAAAACTAAACATGATACTAAAAATAAAAATGAACTAAAAAGGATAAAATAATTTGCTATGAATGCAAGAAGTAGGGGCACTTCAAAAGTGAATGTCCCCAAATGAAGAAAAAGCAATTGAAGAGAAGAAAATACTTAAAGCCACTTGGGACGATTCGAGCACATCCGAAGACGAAGAGCCAACTAACAAAGAAGTTGCTAACTATACATTAATGGTGCTTGGTAATAAGGTAAGTAACTTAATCAAAGCTCATTTGTCTTTTGATATATTATTGAATGCTTTTAATGATATATTTGATGAATGCAAATTAGTTAGTAAAAAGTATAAATTGTTAAAAAAGGAGCATACCTCTCTTGTTAGTGAATTTGATAGATTAAAGATTGAGCATGATGATGAGATGTTGCTTCATTGCACTAAGTGTGAAGAATTATAGACACTTAAAAAGAAAATTTTGCTACTACATCAAACCTTAGAAAAATTTAAAATAAGAAGCAAATATTTAAATAATATTTTTACTAACAATGGTCATGTTCATAGAAAAGATGAAATCAACTTTGTAAGTAATACTCATCAAAAGCCAACTATCTTTGTTGAAGGCCCAACTTTACATGTTTCACCCCAAAACAAATGTACCTTTTGTTGTAAATTTGGATATTATACTCATAAATGTCTATTTAAGAGGTACAGTCCACATAAGTTAATTTGGGTTCCTAAAATAACCTTAAATGACTCAATACAAAATGATAAGTTAGATAAATTAATTAATGACACACCCAAAGTCAAATGAGTACCTAATAAAAAAATCACATTTTTTATAGATATGTTTATAATCACAAGCTAGGAGCAAGAGATGGTACTTTGATAGTGGATGCTCAAGGCATATAACAAGAGATCCAACTCAATTCTTTAAGCTCACTAGCCAAGACAAAGAGTATGTTATATTCGGAGATAACAACAAAGATAAAATCATTGGCAAAAGAACCATAGGTAATAAATCAAACTTCTTGATTGAAGATGTGTTATTAGTAGATGATTTAAAGCATAATCTTCTGAGCATTAGTCAATTATGTGATAAAAGATATATCATAAAATCTTATGCTTGCATTCTTGAAACACCATTAAAAAATACATCTATGATTACTTTAAAATATAATAACATATATACTGTTGACATTGATGATATTTGTAATGAAATATAATTTTTAGCTTTAAACGATGATGCTTGATTTTTGCATAGGAGGTTAGGTCATGCTAGTATGAAACTAATCTCTTAAATTTCATCTAGAGAACTTGTAAGAGAAATCCTCAGCATCATATTTGTCAAAGACAAAGTATATGATACATGTCAACTAGGAAAACAAATAAAAGATAGTTTCAAATCAAAGAATCAAATAAGATAGTTTCAAATCAAAAAATCAAATAAGCACTTCTAGACCATTGCAATTGATCCATATGGATTTATTTGGACCAATTAATACAAAAACCCTAGGAGGTAGCAAATACGCCTTTGTAATTATTGATAATTATAGTAGATACACTTGAACATACTTCTTAGCACACAAAAGTAATTATTTTAAGTATTTTTTAAAATTTTATAAAATTTTTCAAAATGAAAAAACTTTATGATTTCATCTATTCGTAGTAATCACGATGGTGAGTTTCAAAATCATGATTTTTAAAACTTTTATGAATCAAATGAGTACAGCCATAATTTCTCTACTCCAAGAAACCCACAATAAAATGAAGTAGTTAAAAGAAAAAAAGGAGTTTACAAGAAATGGCAAGAACCATGTTAAAAGAACATAGCCTACCCAAATATTTTTGGGCTGAAGCCATTAACACGATATGTTATGTCATGAATAGGGTTCTAGTAAGACCATTGCTTTCTAAAACTCTTTATGAATTGTGGAACAACAAAAGACCTAATGTTTCACATTTTAAAGTTTTTAATTGTAAATATTTTATTTTAAATAAAAAAGATACCTTAGGAAAGTTTGATGTAAAATTTGATAAAGGCATTTTTTAGTTATTTTTCTACTTTTAAAGCTTTTCGTGTCTATAATAAAAGAACTTTAGTTATAGAAGAATCTATTCATGTTATTTTTAATGAGATTTCTGAATGATTTTGATGATAATCTTGATTTTGATGCTTTAAATTTGAATGAAACTTCTCTTCCTACTAGCAACTTGGATGCATCTTCTTCCAAAGTATCCTTACCTAAGGAATGGAAGTATATAGATGCTCATTATAGGAAGCTAATTATAGAAAACACATCAAAAGATGTTCAAACTCGGTCTTCCTTTAAATTTTTTTGTGCTAACACCACTTTTCTATCTCAAACTGAATATAAATACATTGACGAGGTCCTGAAAGATGATTCATGGGTTATCACAATATAAGAAGAGTTGAATCAATTTGAAAGAAATGAAGTATGGAAGCTTATTCCTAGACCTAGTGACTATTTAGTGATTGGTACTAAATGGGCCTTTAGAAATAAGCAAGATGAATTTAGAATTGTGGTTAGAAATAAGGCTAGATTAGTGGCTAAAGGTTTTAACCAAGAAGAATGTATCGATCATGAAGAAACCTTCGCTCCTGTGGCAAGATTAGAAGCCATAAGGATGCTCCTTGCGTATGCTTATTATAATAATTTTAAGTTATTTCAAATAAATGTTAAAAGTACTTTTTTAAATAATTTTATTTCCAAAGAAGTTTATGTTGAACAACCACCTAGATTTGAGCATGCTTTTTTCCTAATCATGTATTTAAGTTATCTAAGGCTCTTTATGGATTAAAACAAGCCCCAAGAGCTTGGTATGAGAGACTTAGTTCCTTTATTATCTAAAATAATTTCTCAAAAGGCTAGGTCGATACTACATTATTTATTAAAAATTTTAAAAATAATTTTTTATTATTCAAATTTATGTTAATGATATTATTTTATGTTCCACGAATGAGTCTTTATGCGAATCTTTTGCTAAAAGTATGAATCAAAAGTTTGAAATAAGCTTAATGGGTAAACTATATTTTTCTTAGGTTTACAAATCAAACAACTAAGTGATGAAATTTTTCTTAGTCAAACTAAATATGCATTAGAATTTCTAAAATGATTCAATATGATAGTTCAAAGGCTATTAATATACTAATGAGTATTTTTACTAAGTTAGATATGGACGATAATAGAGAAAACTTTGATAAAGAATCTTATAGGTGTATGATATGTAGTTTACTATAACTCATCACAACTAGACCAGATATTATATTTAGTGATGGACTTTGTGCTAGATTTTAATCTAATCATAAGTTATCTCACTTTAAAGCTATTAAAATGATTTTTAGATGCTTAAAAAGAACTCCTAATTTAGGATTATAGTATCTAAAATCCAAGAACTTTGAATTAACAATAGATAGAAAAAGCACATCTGAAACATGTCAATTCTAATGAGATAAAAATAATAACAAGAAAGAACTTTTGTATATGAACAAATACTAGTAAACTATAACACACAACAGAATTAAACAGAAATCACAATCAAATATGATACTAAGATTTATATGGAAAATCCCTCCAACGTGAATGATAAAAACCACAGGGCAAACAAGAGAAAATCCATTATAGCAATAATGAATGTACAATTCTCAAAGTCTCTTGCCCAAAGACCAAGCAACAATCATAAGAGAATAACTAGGATACAAGGATCACGTCACTATGCATAATATCCAAAAACTCCCCAAGCAATCACAATAAAAATTCACTGCAGATCTGATCTAACCTAAGATGAGGATACTGTTTAGATGAATGAGAATAATCTCTATGTGGTCCTTGTCTTCTTCCCTTTCTTTTTCTTATTTTTCTGCCCTTTTCTCCTCTTTTTGAATCACCTTGCTAGTGCAAAAATTGCTACCCTTTTACTATAGTTTTCTCCTAATTTTCGTAACCACCATTAGCCCTCTAGTTAAACTTAGGGTTAAGAGAAAAAAAAAGTAGGCTGTGGGTTGATAAAGCCCATATGCGTTGAATTGGGCTTACTACCCAACAACCTCCTCTTTCAGCCTATAAAGGAAGTTATCTCATAACTCCTCAGTGTGAAGCCATATTGACCAACTGTCGGCACATCTCCTGCCTATCTTTCGGTAAGGCCTTTGTTAACATGTCTACTCCATTATCATTTGTATGAATTTTCTGAAGTTACAACTACTTCTCTTCAAGTACATTTGGAATCCAGTGATATTTGACATCGATATGCTTCGATTTAGAATGAAAAGTTGGGTTCTTATATAAATAGATAACATTTTGGCTATCATAATACATCATATAGTTTTCTTGTTTCAGCCCTAATTCTTGTAAGAATTCTTTTATCAATAATATTTCTTTACAAACCTCTATAGCACCAATATATTCTACCTTTATGGTGCAGAGAGTAATACACCTTTGTAATCTGGATTGTTATGACACAGCTCTTCCTATAAAAGCAAGTACAAAATCTGATGTAGATTTCCTCGTATCAATATCTCTAGCCATATCTGCATCTATGCAACCCGTTAGCACAGGTGGTCCACGTCCAAAGCTTAAACAAACCTTAGAGCTTCCTCTGAGATATATCAAAATCTATTTCACTACCGCCTAGTGCTTTTTGCCTAGATTTGTAAAAAATATACTAGTAACACCCACTGTATATGTGATGTTCGACCTCGTACATACCATTGCATACATTAAACTTCTAACTACTGAAGCATAAGGAACTTTTTTCATTTTCTCCCTTTTTTTATCACTTGACGGATTCTGCTTTGAGCATAACTTGAAGTGACATGAAAGAGGAGAACCAACTAGTTTTGCATTGCTCATACTAAACCTTTCTAATACTTTTTCGATGTATTTCTCCTATGACAACCAAATCTTCCTATTTTTCTTATCACGAGAAATCTGCATACCCAATATTTGCTTTGCTAGCCCCATGTCCTTCATTGCAAAGGACTCACTTATTGGGATCTAGAGCGACACTAAGAGGGGGGAGGGGGGGGGTGAATTAGTGCAATGGTTAAGTATGATAATTTTTAACCATTCAAACAAGTTCAAAAACTTCGTTTGACTTTCGACTAAAATCATATCGGAAAAGCTCTAACTTAAACTTGAGAATGTTTAGAGAAGATGAAGGCGTGAATAAACAAGTAAAGGTTTGCAGAAAGGTAAATACAAGAATATAAACACAAACCAAGTTTTATAGTGGTTCGGTCATCCGACCTACGTCCACTCTCGATTCCTTTTTTCTTGATGCCACCGGCTTTTCCACTAGTTGTCTTCCTTCCAACTAACGAAGACTAACTCCCTTACAACTCAGTTCTCTTTTTACAAGTTCAGGAGTTAACCTTGGTAAGCCCTCTTACCCCTCTCTTGGACTAGATCACACTTAAAGCTTAGAGGGAAGATTTTGACACTATTATAATAGAGTTTTCCCTTTTTCTTTCTCAGGTTTTGTGTCTATTTTAACCATGGATGAGAGAGATATTTATAAGCCTCAATGTGGTTCAAATTTGGAGCCCAAATTTGAATTATCCCGGATTTTTAGGTGCTGGCGGTACCATCGCCTGACATTAGTGGTACTACCGTTATAGCTTTAATGTTGGGCCGTACCACCACCTGCAGCTTAGAAAAGTGTGCTTTTTCACTTTTCCAATTCATAGGTGGTTCCACCACCAATTTGGTGGTGCCACCGCCTACAGCAACTTTTGGGCCATTGAATGGGCCTCCCAATGAGCCCAAATCAGTCCTAATTTAGGCCCAATTGGCCTCGAATTGAGTTGGTATTATTTCACCCAAAACGAACTCAATTTTGACTTAATCCTACTTCGATCTAGACAATTATTACAACGCGAATCGTAATTAGTTGCCCGGCACATCGTTGGTCCATCGGTGCTTCGTTCGACACTTCGATGTATCGTCCTCTCCTGTGGTTTGTTGCCCAATCAGTAGCTGACCTCTGCAGCCCCGATCTCCTTGGTGCAACTCTGCACCTCTTGGCTTGATGCCCGATTTCTTTGTTTGAAGCCTTCTGTCGATCATCGATCGGACCTCCGGCTCGACGTCCAATCTCCTAACATGATTTTCTTTAGTGCAATGTCGATTCTTCCTGCATCAATTATCTAATCTTGATCGAGAGCAGACCTGCGTGACTCAAAACATAGTTAGATAACTAAACACGATCAATTAGTTTTATCATCAAAATTTGAGATTCAACATCACTCAGTTTCTTCTTCAACCTGACAATTGTACACATATCTTTCCCAAGGATAAGCATATCATCAACATAAAGTAAGAGAATAATAAAATCCTCACCAAACTGTTTGATGTATACACAATGATCTGAAGCCATTCTTTTATATTCATTTTTAGTCATAAATGAATCAAACTTTCTGTACCACTCTTGGAGCTTGCTTCAACCCATACAAACTCTTTCTCAACTTGTAGACAAAATTTTCTTTACCTTTGATTTTGAAACCTTCTGGTTGCTCCATATAAATTTTCTCATCCAAATCACCATGAAAGAAAGTTGTCTTCACATCTAACTACTCAACCTTCAAGTCCTAGTTAGTAGTAATACTAAGAGCAACACGAATAGAAGATATTTTAACAATAGGAGAAAAAATCTCTTCAAAGTCAATACATTTCTTTTGACCAAAGACTTTTACGACCAATCTAGCTTTGTACTTTGTTGAGAATAATATTCTTGAGGCTTTAACCTGAAAGCCCACTTGTTCTTCAAGGCCTTCATTTCCTGTGGTAGTTGCACCAAATCATATGTGTGGTTCTTTTGCAGAGCATCCATCTCTTCCTGCATAGCAACTAACCTTTTTTTTTATGTTCACTTTCAATTGCTTCCTGGTAACTCTCTGGTTCACCTGCATCAGTAAGCATCACATACTCATATGTAGAGTATCTTCTGGAAGGCTGACGTTGTCTAGAAGATCTTCTCAACTGAGGTTCTGCAGGAAGCTGCTCCTCAACTTCTTCTTGCTCAACATGTCTTACAGGTAGATTGACATCTGGTTCTACACCATCTTCCTGCACATCTCCCCCATCACCCTGATATACTAGAGGAATAACTGGGTCACAATCTACTAATCCTTTTGCAGAAGTCTTGGCTGGTGCCTCCTTCTTCAAATCCTCAAGGTTTGATCCTCAAAGAAGACCACATCTCTACTTCTAAACACCTTTTGCTTTTCTGGATCCCAAAGCACAGAACTAAATCGATCATGTGAGTAGCCAAGAAAAATACATTCTTTTGTCTTACCATCTAGCTTAGACCTCTCATTGTCTGGAATATGTGCAAATGCACGACAACCAAACACTCTCAAATGCCTATAGGAAACATCTTTCCCTAACCATACATACTCTGTAACATCACCATCTAGGGTTGTACGGGGAGATAAGTTGATCACATCAATTACAGTCCTCAAAGCCTCATCCCAAAATCTTTTGGGTAGCTTTGCCTTTGAAAGCATACATATGATCTTTTCCATGATAGTACGGTTCATCCTCTCTGCAATTACATTATGCTGAGGTGTACCAGGAACTATTATCTCATGTTGGATGTCATGTGACCTGCAATAATCATTAAACAATCCTGTATACTCACCACCATTATAATCTTATGAATTTCAGTTGCCTTTCTGTCTCCCTTTCAACTCTGGTATGAAACTCTTTGAAAATACCAATAACCTGATCCTTAGTCTTCAAAGCATAAGTCCAAACTTTCCTTAAAAAGTCATTTATAAAAGTAATAAAATAAAGTGCACCACTAATGCTAGAAACATTAATAGAACTACTAGGAGTTTTTATCTTCAAAGGACCACATACATTTGTATAAACACGGTCCAAGGCATGCATTTTTCTAGACAAAGCAGGACTAGCAAAAGAAGCTCTGTGTTGTTTACCAGCCAAACAATCAATACAAGAGTTCAAATATGTACCTCTGAGATCTAGTAATACCTCTCTCTTGGAAAGAGCTTACAGTCCCTTCTCGCTCATGTGTCCCAATCGCCTATGCCATAACTCTATGCTGAAGTCTTTCTCTGTAGCATTCAGCTATTCACCACAAACTTTGGCCTGCAACCTATACATAATATGATATTTCTTTCCACTAGCTATAACAAGAGAACCCTTACTGAGCTTCCATTGCCCTTTATAAAACCTGCTATCATAGTCTTCATCATCTAGTCTTTCAACTGAAATTAGATTCAACCTCAAGTCAACCACATGCCTCACATCCTTAAGCACTAACTTACATCTAAGGTTAGTCTTTATGTGGATGTCACTCATGCCAATAATGTTTGTCGTGCCATAGTTGCCCATCTTGACAATACCAAAATTTTCAGACTTATAGGTAGCAAAAGAACTCCCTCAGTGATATAGCATAATAAGAAGCTTCTGTGTCAATTATCTACTCAAGATCCTAACACACACAAGAAAAATATCATTAGAATGGGACAAAATCAAATAATCACCACCTTGCACTGTAGCTATGGTATTCTCTTTTGACTCTATAGACTCCACTTTTTTTCCCTTTTTCTTGCTCTTCTTAGGTTGCCTACATTGATTCTTATAATGTCCTTTCTCACCACAATTGTAGTAAACAATATATTTCCTTGATCTTGACTTGCTGCTACCCATACGTGAACTGCTTTTATCTTTAGACTTTAACCTTTCTCTGTTCTCTTAGATAAGTGCTTGTGAATCAATCTGAGATGCTATTGAATTCTTTCTTCTCAACTCCTCATTCAACAAACTGCTTGTTACTTGACTTATAGTGACAATACCATCTAGTATAGAATTATTGAGGGAAACCACCAGTGTCTCCCAACTTTCTAGAAATGAATTGAGAAGTAACAATGCCTGTAATTCATCATCAAGAGATATTTTCATAGAGGATAACTGATTAGTAATACTCTACATTTCATTCAAATGCTCATCAATAGAAGCACCTTCTTTATATTTCAGGTTCACAAGTTTTCTAATCAAGAAAGTTTTGTTAGACCTTCCAATTTTTCCAAAGAGAATATACAGAACTTTCAGTAGAAACATGGTGAAAGACACTGTCATCAAGTCATTGTCAAATAAACCTGATCGTTTTTCGGTCTAATCTCTTTCACTCATCATTTGTCATAGTTATGGGTTTTGCACTATCCCCTTGCAAAGGTCCATACAAATCTTTGCAATACAAGAGATCTTCCATTCTTGATTTCCAAATCATTCAATTGTTTCCGCTCAAGCTAATCGTGCGAGAAATACTACCGGTCTCCATGTTCAAACACAAAAATTAAAATCACCCAAACCTTGCTTTGATACCAGTTGATGAGATAAAAATAATAACAAGGAAGAACTTTTGTATATGAACAAATACTAGCAGATCGAAACACACAACAAAATTAAACAGAAATCACAATCAAATATGATACCAAGATTTACATGGAAAACCCCTCCAACGTGAAGGGTAAAAACCACGGGGCAAACCATAGAAAATCCACTATAGGAATAATGAATGTACAATTCTTAAAGTCTCTTGCTCAAAGCCCAAGCAACAATCACAAGAGTATAACTGGGATACAAGGATCACGCCATCATGCACAATATCCAAAACCTCCCCAAGCAATCATAATAAAAATTACTTTGGATGAATGAGAATAATCTCTGTGTGGTCCGTCTTCGTCTCTTTCTTTTTCTTATTTTTCTACCCTTTTCTCCTCTTTTTGAATTACTTTGTTGTTGCAAAAATCGCTGCTCTTTTGTTGTAGTTTTCTCCTAATTTTGTAGCCACCATTAACCCCCTAATTAAACTTAGGGTTAAGAAAAGGAAAAGGTGGGCTGTGGGTTGATAAAGCCCATATGGGCTGAATTGGGCTTACTGCCCAACAATTCTTAGGTCATGCACTTGTCTCTTAGTTATATGGATGAAGCCGAATATATAGCAGCAAGTGCATGTTGTGCACAAGTCATATGGATGAAAAACACATTAGAAGATTACAGAATTCACTTAAAAAATATCCTTATAAAGTGTGATAACACTAGTGTAATATGTTTAACAAAAACTCTTATTTAATACTCTAAACTAAATATGTTAATATTAGACATCACTTTATAAGAGATCGTATTAACCATGATATAACTTTAAAATTTATTGATACAAAACATAATTTAGCTGATATTTTTATAAAACCTTTAAATGAGGAATAATTTGATTTTATTAGAAGAGAATTAGGCATGTTAAATCTTTCAAATGCATAAGTTTCTCTTATATATTTTTTAAATTTTTTAATTTTTAAAAATGGAGCTTTTATCGAGTTCATTTCCTATCTTCTTCTTATCTCATTCATGGATTTTTTATACACTTGCTCCATCACTTAATGATCTTTTTCTATAATCTCCCTATACTTACGAAAGAAGAAGTTTTATTCAAACTTTTTGATACACTTGATTTTTGTGTGATGATCACTTACTATCCAAAATAGGGATTTGATTCATGAATCTTGAATATTCATATTTTGATTATTATTTTTTATGTGATGAATCTCTTCGCTCTCTATCTATGAAAGTAGAAGTTTGATTCATGGATTTTCGATAGCATAATTTTTCTTGTGATGATTGGACTCCTCCCTTCTTCTTTTTTCTTATCTTTTTATGACAAAGGAGAGGTCCTAAAAACTGCTTGTACATCTCAAGAACTCTACACATCCAAAGAAAAGTACTATCAAAAATTGCTATCTTGTAGAAATTTTTACTTAATTTCATCTTTGCACATCCAAAGAAAAGTAATAGCAAAAGTTGTTATATTGTAGAAATTTTTGCTTAATTTCATCTTTGCTAGCTTGCATACTTCAAAGCTAAAGAAAAGTGCTAGCAAGAGTAATGCTAGTTTACATATCTAAAAGCAAAAGTCACCATCTTGCAAAGATTTTATTAGCTTGCTTGACTTGAAGAAACATACATTGCTATCACAATGGTGTAAAACTATCTTAAGTGTTTGGTGTAATAATGTCAAAATGTTTGCACATTTCCTTTTGTTGATGACAAAGGGGAAAATTTGGTATATGCTTAGTATCATAATGTTTAGTACCATGTTTGGCATCATGCTTAAATGTTTGAAATGGTATCAAAATTTTGTTATCGTGCTTAAATGTTTGATATTATGATGAATACTTAGTATCATGCTTAGTATCATACTTAATTGATAAATCATGATCATACTTAGTATCATGCTTAAATAATGAATGCTTGGCATCGTGTATGTTTCTTGTAATCAAATCAAATATTTGATTTAAGAATCAAATATTATTTCCTTATATGCTAGTATAATTTAGGGAAGGATAATCCTATTTTTTTTATTTACCATTACGAATTAGGAAATAGTTATTAAGCATTCCAAATAAGATGAGATCATATTTATTAGTATATTAAATAAAAATAATTTATATTAAATAAATACAAAAAATTAAAAAAAATTCCTTTAATGGTGGCTCACCTCCTCCTATTTAAGGGGAGGGATTTCTCTCCTTCGTTCCTCACCGAGCAGAACTCAGCAGCGGGACGAACAAGGAGTTTCATCCTACTAAGAAGAGGTAGGTTCTCCCTACCTTTCTTGAAATTAAAAGTTTTTATTTGGATTCCATGTTGAAATTTTTAGATTGATATTAGTCTTTGAATTAAAATATTTTACTCTTTGGCACCCTTTAAAGGTTTTTATTTTTAAATATTCTAAAATTGTATATGTTTTATGATATAGGATTTTTTTTAGATTTAGAATGTTATTATTTCATGTTGAAATTATTTATGTTATACGTATTAAAAGTATGATTTCTAATTCTTATTAAATTAAGAATGTTGTTTTCTCATGTTAAAGCTTATCTTTTCTTATCATTTATTTAATCTGTTGTTATGTTTTAATGTATTATTATTAGTGAATATACGTTGTTATAATTTAAAATTATGAAATTGGATAGGATTAGGTTAAAATAGCCCATAGGCCAAGCCCAACCCACGGGTCAGGACTTAGCCAACAAGCTAACCAAGCCCAGCCTAATGTGGACAGTCATGGGCTATGGTTGGCCCAACCTGGTGTGATGCATGTATAGTCATGTGCAGTACATATGACCGATATTTGGATCGGCTCAACCTAGTCCAATATTATATAATTATTGGATTTGAGCCCAAATATTGATTGAACTAAACCAGACTTGATTAATCTAGATCAATTCAGGGTGATTCCGAATTGGTCTAACTTTTCAAGTCAGTTTAACTTAAATTGAACCTAATCTAGTCTAAATTATACTAGTCTAGGGTAGTTCCAGACCAGTTAAATGAGGATTAGAGATCAGTTCAGTTAAGTTCTAGTGAATCGAGTTTGATTAGACCGATTTAACAGGGTTCAAAGCAATTGAGGGCTATTTGGTCTTATTGATATTGATGATATTGGAAAGAGATGTTTGGAATGTATTGTTTCATCCCAAATAGACATGATTAGTATGAGATTATAGAACAGGAAGGGCGATTCCCTTCGGGGATTAGCGTGTCGTCAGACATGACGGCTGGATAGTTCCTCCATCCGCTGTTGGGAGGAACGTGTCCCTACTTTAGTGGGTGAGGGATGCCACTCCATCCACTGTTGGGAGTGTGATATGAGTTTGCCTCCATCCGCTGTTGGGAGAACACAAACTTATCTCGTAGGATAAAGCCTCTCTATCCGCTATTGGGGAAGTGCTCCTTCGGGTATTTGATATACGCCAATGGAATGATGGATTTTTTATCATGCATTTATTTTTAGTTGACTTTTGGGGTTCCTACTCGACGTTATTGAATTTTCTTTGTTTTTGATTTTCAGAGTAGCCTCCCACTAGCAATGAATCAAATTCCAATGGAGAGTGGACCTTCCTCTATCGTTAGGTAGAGTAACTTGGATGATTTTTCAAATTAACATCATTATGTTTATCTTTCTATTCATGATTTGATGAATAAATAAATTATAATAAATATTTATGATGATGAATAAAGTGATGTTTAATTATTTGGCTCTATATGTGTGGAAAGACGTAATTCTGGAAAAAAGAAATGTAGGATATGACATTTCTAGTATCATATATGAAATTATGCATGTTACACCTTGATAAATTGAAACTATATTGATGCACACTACATCAAATTTCTGATTAAAAATCGGTTAAAGCTTGAATTCAGAGATTGTGAATTCAAGTTTGTCTTTTCTCAAGCATGTCATACAGATAGGGAGAGTTAAGATTAACTCATCATCAATTGGTTGTCATCATCAAAAAGGGAGAGATTGTTGAATCTCAGATTTTGATGATGAAATCAATTGATAAATTATTGATCTAATCCATATATTAAGCAAAGTGTTACAGGATTAACTACGATAACGAATAAGGCATAAAGTAGATGTTGTGCCGGAGTCAAAGATCGGACGATTCGTCAGGAGTCCAAGAGTTTGTCGAGAGTTCGTCGAGAAGCTCATTGGGAGTTTTGTCGGAGCTCGCCGAGAAGTTCGTCGGGAGCTCGCCGAAAAGTTCGTCGAGAGTTCACTGAGAAGTTCGTCAGGAGCTCGCTAAGAAGCTTGTAGGAGTTTGCCGAGAAGATCATCGAAAGTTTAGTTATTGTCGGAGTCTACCTGAAGATCATCAAGAGTCCGTCAGAAGTCCGCCGAAAGATCGTCGGAAGCTTACAGGGATTTCGCCAGAAGAACATTTGACCTATTAGATTTAATTTACTTTGTTAATGTCTTAAATATCATAGTTAGGACTTAGTTTGGGTTAGGATTGGGAGATAATTCTACTAACTCAATTAAGGGCTAATTGGGCCCGAATCAGGATTGATTTGGGCCGAACGAATGGCCTAAATAATAACCTAGATCTTGTCTGACAGTGGCATTGCTAGGACTAGGCGATGGAGTCACCCAAGTCTCAGTCTCCTAAGAGGTCTGGGCGATGGTACCATCGACAGTTAATGCTGGCAAACGTGGTACCACCTAAGTCCAATAACCGAGACTCTATCTGGCGATAGTACCGTCAGATTGGGTAGTGGTACCATCGAGTGTCAGAAAGTAATTATAGTAGTACCACCCAGAACTGATAGTGGTACTGTCAGTACCCTGAAAACCCAGGATGAGACCTCTTTTTGCTCTATTTTTAAAGCCAATTGAGGCCTATAAATACCTCACACTTTTTTGCTTGTGGAGTATAGAAAAGTGAACAAAAAAACTAAGATCACAGTGAAAAACACTATTGTAATTTTGAGAGTTCATCTTCACCGGTTCTAGCTTATAAATCTGTATAAGGAGAAGTGAGCGAATTATAAAAGGTTGACTCTGAACTGTTAAAAGGAGAAGAGATCTGTAAAAGGGGTGATTGATTTTTGCCTATTGAAAGAAGATCAATAGTGGAAGTCGGTGACCTCGACGGAGGAGGAATCGGAAGTGGACGTAGGTCACAACGACCGAACCACTATAAATCCGGTATGCTCTTTCCTTGTTGTGTATTTTCATTACTTAGTTGCTTGCTGTGAGGCATACTTGTCAGAACTCCTAATTTAGTGAATTATTATTTTCATAATAATTTACTCAACTCATCGATTACGGACGTACTAGGTCACTACGTTGTAGTCCCCAAAGGATATAGGGAAATCCAATCTATTGGACTTGTATATTCTTAGTTGCTATGTATCTATAATCCCTCATTTATCTAATATCCCAAAGATCATATACCAGACATGATGTTGTTAGGCCCATATGGTTTCTACTCGAGTCTCGCTAATCGATTCTCCCAGAGAACTTTTTTAAAATCCAAATGACCTTGGCCAAAGATTTGCCTAAGCAAGAATACATGGGATACTCCTTTCATGACACCGTGAGTGAATGTTCCTCTATTGATGCTCAACTATTCTCGTAAGGTTGGCTGCCACTACCGACGACTAACCTTGCTAGATCTGAAACTTCCAGACTTGTAAGTCTAATATCAAAGAGTAGAGTACTCATACAGGATATCCTTGGTATCTGAAGTCTAAGGACTAGATACACAATTGGGATGATGGAATTACTATCTGATAATGAGGTATCATTAACCATTCAGCATTCTATGAGCAGATCAATTAGTGAACTCATTATCCAATGAGCACTTGCATTGTATCCCTAGTGTCCCCACACAAGCAGTTATGAGATCAGCCGCCTCTGTTATATGAATGGATATAGTACACCAGTTTATCTTGTTATCTTGATATTCCTCTTGAGTAACCTATAACCAAGATTATTTAGAATTTGTGTTTAAAAGTGAATCAGTCTCATTATCGCGAGCTAATAGCGTAGGTTTGAATTAGAGTTTATGATAAAAATGATAAAATGATTCGATTCGGAAAACTTCATTTAGATGAAAGCTCGTATCGTTGTTTGTTATATAAATAAAAACAATACAGTAAATGCAAATTAGATTTTATAGTAGTTCGGTCATCTCGACCTACGTCCACTCCTCTAAGAGTTCCCTCACATACCTCCCTTAAGACAATTTCTAAGCTCTAGGAGAAGGGGCTCAATCACTTCAAGAGAGATTACAACTCTAGAATCATAGGGTTTTTGCTCTCTTTTTGCTCAATTCTTGCTATTCCAAGTAGGAATAGCTGGAGTATTTATAGACCCCAAATGACTTAAAAAATAGAGCCAAAATTTTAAACACCCCGAGATTTTGGGGTATTGGTGATACCACCGCCAATGCTGGGCAGCACCACTACCCAGTCAACTCTAACACTAGGCGGTACCACTACCCAATCAGGTGGTACCATTGCCTAACATAGTCTTAGAGATTATGTTTCGGAGATTGAGCCACCAGCGGTTCCACCACTTGTTCTGACGGTGCCACCACTTGTTCTGGCGGTGCCACCACTTGTTCTGGCGGTGCCACCGCTTGACCCACCTTTTAGGTCACTAATTGGCTCTTTCTCTTGGCCCAATGCAGCCCTAACTTGGGCCCAATGGGCTCCTAATTGAGTTAGCATAATTATATTAAAACTAACTCATTAGCCCCCTAAACTACTTTGATCTAGGCAAATTATGAATCTTATATTGTTCGACATGTCATTGGTTCATTAATGTTTCGTCCGATCTTTCGACGTATCATCCTCTCTTACGGCCTATTGCCCAATTAGTATGTTGACCTCTACAACTCCGATCTCCTTCGTACAATGTCAGCTCTTCTTAGCCCAATACCCAAACTCATGGCACGAAGCCTTCTGTCGATATGTTAATCGATCATCTGGTTTGATGTCCAATCTTCTAACAAGTTTCACTCTGACCCAACATCTGATTACTTCTGCTTTAATCAATTTACCTCTCCTTGATCGAAGCTAGTCCTGTGTCACTAAAAATGTAGATTAGATCATAAACTCTATTAATTGGTTTCATCATCAAAATCTAAGATTCAATAATCTCTTCCTTTTTTATGATGACAACTAATTGATGACATAGTTAACCTTAACTCCCCATATTAATATGCTATATTGATAGAAATGTAAATTCAAAAAATCATGGGTATTGCATGTATCATCATGATTTCAAATAATGATATAACATGCATAAAATCATCAAGCATCAAATTTATACACAAACATTTATATTTTTAACTTATTCATCATACCATGCATCAAATTTTAATATCATCATTATACTTCTCCCCTTTGTCATCAACAAAAAGAAAATATGCAACTAGTAATTTTTAGAGATATTCAAGATAGCAGGTTCTTTCTTCTCTTTTGAGAAGTGCAAAAAAATTTTACTTTCTTTGCAAGCTAGAAATTTTGCTTTTCTTGATATAAGCAAGCTTTTGCTTCTCTTGAGATGTGCAAGTAAGCAACTTCTTTACTTCCCTTTGTGATATGCAAGCTAGCAAGTTCTTTGCTTCCATTTGCGATATGAAAGCTAGTGAGTTCTTAAGAATGTGAAGTTTAGCAAAATTTTTGCTTCTCTTTACAATATGCATACTAGCAATACTTTTGCTTTTCCTTGTGAAGCATAAGCTAGCAAACCTTTCTCCCCCTTTGTCATTGTCAAAAAGAAGGGAAGAATAAAATGTAGTAATTCTTTTTCCCTTTACATCAATTTTCAAATCATGACAAAAATTAATAACAAAGATAAATTTATATCAATGATTCAATCATATCATGAGGTATATAAATCACAAATACAAAGGAATATTGAAACATAAGAGAAAATCAATTTACATATACAAAGTTCCAAGCATCAAAGTGCATTTTCTCAGTGAGTATTGAAAAATCAAGAGAAAACAACTTATGATTCATTTGAATAAATATTCTCTTTAATAACATGGAAGATAAATAAAATTCAAGTTATAATTATGAGAATTCAAGATAGAAACCATGATTCATTTGTGAAATATAAGAGAACTTGATTTATGCATAAGAAATCTCAATTTATAATGATTCATAAAAAATTTTAAGTATCAAGTGTAAGATTTGGATAAAACTCATTCAAATCAAGATCAAGTTGTAATTAAAAGAAAATTCATGATTCATTTTAATAAATCTTCTTTTAAATAATAAGAAGGAATAATACGAGAGCACATAATAAGATATCTTGATTTATAAAAGATTATAAGTCTCGAGAAATCAAGATCATGATTACGATAAAACTCATTCAAATTCAAATCATCAAAATCACTTTCATAGTTCAAGAGATTCATAAATAATAGTATATATAGATTCATCACTTTATCTCTTATTAAAAAAAGAAAAAATTGAAAAGATAGAGATAGTGAAATTTTCCACAAAAAAAAACCATTCCTCTTTTAGTGATTGATTTCATACAAGCATATTTTTATCTTTTAAATCCAAAACATGCATCATTGTTTAAAACCAAAAAACATATTTCATCATGATAAAGATCAATAGTATAACACATTTGTTGGGATCTAGAGTGACACTAAGAGGAGAGAGAGGGGGGGTGAATTAGTGCAGCGATTAAGAACGATAAATTTCGATGATTTCGAAAACTTCATACGAAAAGAGTCACGTTTCGAATAAAACAATTTTCGATTAAAGCATATGGGAAGCATATTTAACTTGCGAGCATTTAGAGATGAAGAAATAGAGTAGCAAGTGAAGATAGTTTGCTGAAATGTAAATTATGAGAAAGTAAATGCAAACCGAATTTATAGTGGTTCGACCATACGATCTACATCCACTCCCGATTCCTCTTCACTTGAGGCTACCGACTTTCCACTAGTTGTTTTCCTTTCAACAGGTGAAGACAAGTCCCTTATAGTACTCTCTCCTTTTGATGAGCTTAGGAGGTAACTCTTACAAGCACTTCACTCATCTCTTTCGGTGGTATACAAATGAGAACTAGATGAGGGATATTTGGAAGGATTTTTATAGCATTTTGTTCCTTTCAAAATCTCTATGCTTATGTATTCAACCCAGGGATGAGAGGGGATTTTATAGGCTCTAATCTGATTCAAACTTGGAGCCAAAAACCTATCCATCTCGGGTTTATCGGGTACTGACGGTACCACCGCCAGTGCACTCTGATTTTGTCAGTGTACTAAGCGGTACCATCGCCCAATCTGTCGATACCACCGCTTGAGCACACTGACATGTTAGTGTACTAGGTAGTACCATTGCCAAGGTATACTGACACTAGACGGTACAACTGCCTAGACTTAGTTTAGAAGACTGAGCCTTCTAGCGGTGCCACCGCCTGACGTGGAACTTAGGCAATGTTTAGGCCTTTCATTCATTCCAACATAGCCCTAATGTAGGCCTAATTAGCACCTAACTGGGTTGGCCCAATTACAACCCAATTAAGCTAATCATACTCCGATCTAGATAATTATTACCACACGAATCGTAATTAGTTGCCTGGTACATCCTTGGTCTATTGGCGCTTTGTCCTCTCTTGCGGCTTATTGCTCAATCAATAGTTGACCTCCGCAGCCCCGATCTCCTTGGCACAACTCCGTTCCTCTTGGCCTAATGCCTAATTTCTTTGTCCGAAGCCTTCTGTCGATCATCGACCAGACCTTCGGCTCGACGTCCAATCTCCTAACGTGATTTCCTCCGGTGCAACATCAATTCTTCTTGCATTAATTATCTAATCCTGATCGAGAGTATACCTGCGTAATCAATTATTAGATTACCAAAACATAATCAATTAATTTCATCATCAAAATCCAAGATTCAATAACATTAACATAAAATAAAGCATCTTTAATGAAAAGATTTGATTTATCATTTTAATTTCAATGATAATATATTTTCCTTCTTAAGTGAGTCTAACTCTTTATACTTAGTACAAGGAATTAATATGCAATATTCATGCTCAATTTTTTTTTTGTCAAAACCATGCATCATCATGTTTGAAACTAAAAAGCGATATAAAAATCATCAAGATAAACATATATGGAATTATATTTAGTGTATAAGCATTTGATTTAAATCTAACATTTTGCTCCTATATCATAAAACATATAATTTTCATGATCAAATTTTTAATTTTTCAAAATCACTAGAAAGAGAAACATGAATTTTTTTATTTTATATTTCTTACTAATTTAAAAATAACTCATGAAATACATCAAGTAATTTTATAATAAAGTAAAGGGGTTTTGGTTGAGTTACTTACCTCATTGTTGAAAGCCGTCAAAGCGTAATTTATAACCTTGTCCTTGGATGCACTCATTTTATCATTGAGTGCTTTCTTCGTCATTTTTGTATACTTGTCTTTGAAGTACTCCAACTTCGTATGTTCATAGCAAGTGGTTGTGTTCGGATTGAGTTCATTTTTATTCTTTAATTCTTGTTTTATGAAATTTTTAAATTTTATTGTTAGGAGTTCAAGGTCATCATCATTATCACTTAAGTGATCTTCTTTAGTTCACAGTGTCATATCTTTTCTGTTCTTTGGAAAGTAATTCTCATGTTTGTCATGTGTCAAATGAGTCATTTCATAGGTCATCAAGGCCCCGATAAGTTTTTCGAGTGAAAAATTATTTTGTCCTTTGCTTCTTGTAATACCGTTACTTTATGATCCTAACTTTTTAGAAAGGATATTTGAATCTTGTTTATAAATTCAAGATTAGAAAAAGATCTACTAAGTGTTTTTAAACTATTAACAACATCCATAAAATAGGTGTACATGTCATCAATAGTTTCACTTAGTTCCATTCGAAATAATTCAAAATCATACATCAAAAGATTAATTTTTGATTCTCTAACTCTACTTATGCCTTTGTATGTGATTTCAAGAGTGCCAAATTTCATGTGCAGTTTCACAAACTGAAATCTGATTAAATTCATTTTTATTAAGAGAGCAAAATAAAGCATTCATCGCTTTAGCATTTAAAAAGAAAGTCTTCTTCTCCACATCATTCCATAAGTTCATTAGTTTAAAAGAATTTTAAAAATTATTTTTGATAATATTTCATAAATTTAAATTCAAAGAAAGCAAGAAAACTCTTATTCAAGTTTTCCAATACATGTAGTTTGTCCCATTGAACATAGGAGGATGAATGATAGAAAGACTATCTTGAAAGCCGAAAAGAGCTATTTCTTTTAGGTGTTAAATCAAACAAGAAATAATGTGGCTTTGATATTAACTGTTAGGACCAAAATCGACACTAAGAAAGGGGGGGGGTGTGAATTAGTGCTTATGATAAAAATGATTCGATTTAGAAAACTTCATTTAGATGAAAGCTCATATCGAAAATACATTTGAACTTAAAACATTCGTAAGCATATTGAGCAAGTAAATATGTTTACAATATGAATAAAAAGTATAAAGTAAATGCAAACTAGATTTTATAGTGATTCGGTCGTCCCGACCTACATCCACTCCTGATTCCTCTTCACTCGAGGCCATCGGCTTTCACTACCGATCTTTTTTCAATGGGTGAAGATCAACTACCCTTACAACTTTTTCTCTTTTTCATAGACTTAGGAGAGAACCTTTACACCCCTCTAAGAGTTCCCTCACACACCTTCGTTAAGATAATTTCTAAGCTCTAGGAGGGACTCAATCACTTCAAGATAGATTACAACTCTAAAATCATAGGGTTTTTGCTCTATTTTTGCTTAATTCTTGCTATTCCAAGCAAATAGGAAATTTTTATATCTCAACACAAAATATGCAGGAATAACGTCCTATATTGTAAAATGTTCCAAAATTATATCAAATAATGACAAATAAATGCATATATCGTCAGACACCCTAACATAAAAAGGGTGTGATGGTAAATGCACACCACTTGTGTTGGGATGCTTAGCATATCTGCATATCTCCGAGTGGATTTGCCTGCCGTTGGATTGGAGTGCACTATATATACACCCTTTCGCATGAGAGGGAGACAGATATTATACTCTTCAAGCTGTTCCTTGATTGCTGAAGAACCCTCAGCTCTCACCTGCACTTTGAAAGCAGCAATAAGGTGTGTGCCTCCTCTCCACCTCTCACAAGCTTGCTTGCCATCTTTGACTGATTTCTTTCTTTCGCTGCCGTATTCTTCTCTCTCTCTCTCTCTCTCTCTCTCTCTCTCTCTCTCTCTCTCTCTCTCTCCCGAGAGCTTGGTTTTGCTACGCTGTAAGAATCCAATCTTAACGTACAACACTAGTGTTTTCTTCAATAGTTCCGTTTGTTTTCGTCTTCTTCCTCATGTCGGATGATTGCATGGGCTACGTAAGATCCTGATCAGCCATTTTATTAGCTTTCAACCCATTTCTTTGCTGCTAAATGGTCGATTTTAAGAGGGTTGACAAGTATGCATGTTTATATTAAGATTTGACTTCCAAGGCATCCTTTGCAATTGTTACTGTTGTCTTATCCATTTAAATTTGATCTTTTTACCCAGTTAATCTATCGGTATGAAATCCAGCAACTAGCTTTTCTTTCACTGAATGCATAGGTGAATTTGCTCACTCAGTTTTCGTAGTAAACAAAAATCAAAATCTGCTGCTTAACGAAACAAATGCCTCTTTTGGACTTCCTAAGGTGGCTGTTCTTCTCAGGCTGCCCATATTTCACAATGTTTTTTACCTGACAGTGTCCCACTTTTTATTTTCATATGCTTACTGGTGTTATGAGTCATTGTAAGTTTTCCTGTGCTTCATTTGGACATTTACTGTCCAGGAAATCTCACCAAGCCATAAAAGTTTCTGAGGAACTAAAATTACAGCCTTAAAGAAAGCAGTTCCTCTTTGAGTTAAGTGTCATCACTAGACATTGCATGATCATGTGCCATGGCTCTCTAACATGTCTTTAATCCTCCTCATATAATAGTTATATGATCAGATCCAAGGCTTGATATGTCCCAGTATGTCTGAATAACCACTACTACCATCAGAATGAATGACTTCCAAACCTGTTCATATCGTTGACCTTTGATTCCTATTCCTCTAAATCAACATGAACACTCTAAAATCATTGTTTTCCGCCATAGGACCTTCATGTTCCTTGGCATCACTTCTTCATACTTTGTACTGAAAAGAATCATGTCTTCATTGCTTGGTATCATTAGGACTTTTTACTATACCTTGATCACAAGCCTATATGTTTTGAGGCATTGCAGGTGTAGTACATCCATCGTCCACCTGTCAGCCTTGATCTACTTCATCGGAGAATTCGTGAGCCATGGAGGTCACCGTGCACTCTGGTGATACAACGCCAGCTCTGCCCTCCGAAGCTCGCAAGAACGTGGACTCGAACTCTGCCCTCCCGCCTGCTGACGAGGTCGGACCTTCCTCTAGGCCGGAAGGCATGGCAGCGCAGTCGCCGGATGACGCTGAGAACGATGACGACCTGCAAGTGGAAGATATCGAGGCACAGATATGGCATCTGAAGGCACGGCTGAAACGCATCAGGGACGGGAAGCAGAACAGGAAGCGGCAACACTCGACTGATCCCGCCACTCTGAGTGAGCTGGAGGAGCAGTCACGGAAGAAGAAGATGTCGCGAGCCCAGGATGGGATTCTAAGGTACATGATCAAGCTCACGGAAGTCTGCAACGCCCAAGGCTTCGTCTACGGCATCATCCCCGAGAAGGGCAAGCCGGTGAGCGGCGCCTCCGACAGCCTGAGAGCCTGGTGGAAGGAGAAGGTGCGGTTCGACCGGAACGGCCCGGCGGCGTTGCAGAGGTACCGGATGGAGCACCCGGTCCTTGTGCCCGACGCCGACAGCACTCCTCAGATCTCCATCTCCAAGATACTGCTCGAGCTGCAGGACACAACGCTGGGCTCCCTGCTCTCTGCTCTGATCCAGCACTGTGATCCTCCGCAGCGACGGTTCCCGCTCGAGCGGGGCGTTCCGCCGCCGTGGTGGCCGACCACAAAGGAGGACTGGTGGCCCGAGATGGGGTTCCCGGAGGACCAAGGTCCGCCGCCGTACCGGAAACCGCACGACCTCCGGAAAGCGTGGAAGACGAGCGTGCTCATCGCGGTCATCAAGCACATGGCGCCCAACCTCGAGAAGATAAGGAGGCTCGTCCGGCATTCCAAGTGCCTCCAAGAGAAGATGACGGCAAAGGAGAGCATGCTCTGGAACTCGGTGCTCGATCAAGAGAGCCGGCTGCTGCATGGCCAATCGCTCCCCGACGCGACTGCGCATTCCCACTTCTACACTGCGTCCGTCAGCAGCAGCCCCAGCGACTACGACGTCAAAGAAGTCGAGAACGTCCCAAATGCCGGCCTCCTGGATCAGATCGCGGCGCAGTCGGGCACTGGGAAGGAGGAGGCCGGAGCTCGTCTTTCTCCGTACCATGATCAGATGATGGCGGATTGCTCTCAAAGAGGGTGGCAGCCGATGAGCCCGGCCAAAGGATCTATACATGCGATCACCCTCGATGCCCGCACCACGATTACACCCACGGCTTCCTCGACCCGGGCGCGAGCTCTTCACCAGATCCACTGTGCGTATCGCAACGCCATTAGTCAGCCACAGACGCAGTTTCTGGGGTTCCAAGTGAACGATAACAGAAGGAGCGCCGTTCTCTCTGCGCCCCGTCTCGACAAGCCAAGCATGCATGGTGGCGGGCCTGCTCTTGTTTCACCTGACGTTGCTGGAATCGGAGTTGCAGCTGGTGGTCACAAGTCCATAGGTGAACTCTGCAACTTCTACGACGCCAATCTCCCGATGCATGGTGCGACGCATTCAGCAGCAGCAGCTCAGGCTGATATGAACCGGCTGCAGCTTCAGATCCAGATGCAAGCCAATGCTCTGCAGCCAGCTTCCGCTCCAAACCGGATTCAGCAGTCTCCTCTGCATCCTGCTCATCAGAGAAGCGGCTCGATGGCTCCTCAAGCTGTCGCGTCCATGGATCAGAATGCTCTGCACCCGGCGATGTTCATGGAGGAAACTACGTCGCACAGAGTGCTCCAAGATTTGCCGGCGATTGCTTCGGAGATGTCAGCAACAGCATGCACCAGAGCCAAGATTTACAGGCACAAAGCTTTCCTTTCGAGCCAGCTTCGGGGAACCAAAACGCTGATGTGCACACCAGATTCACATTCACTTCTCTTCTCAACAGTTCCAGTGGGGAAGTCAACGAAGCAATGGGCGGACGGCTGGGCGACTCGCTGCAGAAGAAAGAGGACTACGGCTGGAGATTCTAAAAGCAGACTCACAGCACCGCAGCCTGCTCGGGAACGGGGTTCTTTACATCGTTTAGTCAAACACCGCAGTTTGTTTCGCCTCTGCGTCATTGTTCTAGTGATTTGGTAATTTATTCGATTTGCATATTTACCACTGCACATAATTCCTCCCTCCCTTTTCTAGTCGATTTGGTTCGAAGAGGAACCGAATCAGCCCAACGATTTATCAATTCTAAACTAAATCAAAATTAGCGGGTGGTAATTCGATTCCAGTTCCTATGTTTTGGAAATTGGAATTATTAGTTCGGTAGTCCATAAGCTACTACTGATTGATCATTGGACTTAAACGATCGTGCCCAACAATCCATGCCTAACCTAACGGTCGACGGAGAGTCAAACGATCAGTTTGTCCCTCCTAATAACCATATAAACGGTTATATTCTATGGTACTTTGGTCATTATATAATTAAAAAATATAAACATTTTGAAAACAAAACAAATTTGTCCCTTTCAACAACTACATATAACAGCTAGTTTTATGGGCATTTTACGAAGAAAAAAGATCTAAAAGTCATATAAATACTTTTCAAATCTCAAGTTTAATTAAACACTTATCTTCAAGTTTCAATGCTCTTAACTTCTTATTGACAAATGAAAGCCGCCACTTTACCACCAAGGAGACTTTTGAAAATCCAATCATGGTAACTCTAGAAAATCAACGAATCAACATCAATATCGATTTGGACGACACTGATACGATGACCAAATTGAAGTTAGATATCTTCAAGTGGCACTTCAAGAAGGAAAATTTTTAAATCCAAAGAAGTAGGAGAATATAAAATATTTTAAAAGCATATTGAGAAGAGCATCTAACACATATCATACACATGTCGTAAAAGTCAATCATAGATTTACGGGTACCCTACTTCTTTCACTTTAGAACATGCAAGCTAAAAGTTTTGATATGTGAAAATTGGCAAACTTTTGTTTCAAAAATTTTTGAAACATGCAAGCTAGCATTTTTTACTTCTTGAGATGGGCAAGCTAGTAATTCTTGCTTCTCTTTTGAGATGTGCAAGCTAGCAATTCTTTGTTTCTCTTGAGATGTGCAAGTTTAATAATTTTTGCTTCTTGAGATGGGCAAGCTAACACTTTTGTTTCTCTTGAGATGTGTAAGATAATCATTTTTACCTTTTTTGTAAGCTAATAATTCTTCTCCCCCTTCGTCATTGTCAAAAAGAAGGGTATGATACAATGGTATAAAATATTCCAATCATAACATGAAGCAGATAAACCATAAATACAAAGGAATTATATATAATAAAACTCAAGTTTGTAAACATCAAGAAGTCAATTAATATATCATAGTTTATTTAGATAAATTTCTTCTTTAGTAACTCTAAGAAGAATCATAGGAGAACAATTAATGAAAAATCTTAATTCATATAACATAAATCTTAATTCATAAATATCAAGTGAAAGAATCAAGATTTGTTTAGATAAGTCTCCTCTTTAGTAAATAACAAAACAAAACATTAGGAGATTAAATAGTCAATAATCTTCAAAAAAATCTTAAGTCATGAATTCTGAGAAATCAAGAGAAAAATTTGGATAAATATTCTCTTTAGTAAATAGCAAATAGAATCATAGGAGATCAAATAAGAGATCTTGATTCACAAAAAAATCTCAAGTATCAAATGAAAGATTTGAATAAAACTTATTCAAATTTAATTTATCAAATCATCAAAATCACTTTCATGATATTCAAAATGACATAAATAGATTTATCAATCTCTTATTGAAACTCGATTGGATAGAAAAATTTTCAAGAAAAATATATTTCCTTTTTAGTTTCAATTTATGTGATTGATTTCATATAAGTATTTATTTAGTCTTTTATGTCAAATCCATGCATAATCGTTTAAAATCGAAAAACAAATTTTATCATAACAAAGATCAATAGTATAACATATTAAAAAATAATGCATCTTTAATCAAAGATTTATTACAAATAATTTTAATTCTAATGATCTTTTCATTATTATTATTGTTTCGGCTAGTGAGCTTTATGAAGTATTTTGGATCTCTGGTTATATGCCTTGAGTATCCATAATCAAAATATCATCTTTCGCTCCTAGCTTTCGATTTTAGAGATGTCTACAAGAAGGGTAGGTTTGTTCTAGATACCCATTTAGCTTTGGGTCCCTCATAATTAGATTTATCTATCTTGATTTTTGACATTAAGTCATTTATAGTTCCTTTAGGAACCCAAACTAATTTATGTGAGCTATATTTTTTAAATAAATATTTATAAGCATAATGTCAATATCTAACACAAAAATTACATTTATCTCTAGGGTGAACATGTAGTGTGTGTTCTTTTAACAAATATAATTGGCTTTCATTGAGTGTTTCTACACACGAAGCCGATACCCTCCTTTTTACGTACATGACTTTTATTGGCAAAAATCATATTTAATTATTTGTTACTTATTTTAAAATTTTCTAATATTTGTTGTAATAATATATTTTCTTTTTAAATGACTCAAAATTTTCACATTTAGTACAAGAGTTTAACATATAATTGTCATGCTCATTTTTCAAATTTTCAAATTTACTAAAGAGAGAAGATGATCCTTTTTTTAGCAATTTATAATTTTTATCAACTAATTTAAATTTATCAAATAAATAATGAAAAGCATCAAGTAATTCATTATAAGGTAAAGGGGTTTCGGTTGAGTCACTTACATCGTCGTTGAGAGCCATTAAAGTATAGTTTTCCACTTCATCTTCATTGGTTTACTCCTCGTCTTCGGATGTACTCAATTGGTCCCAAGTCGCTTTAAGTGCTTTCTTAGTCTTTTGTGTGAACATCTTCTTCTTCAGTTGTGGACATTTGCATTTGAGATACCCTAGCCTTTTGCATTCATAGCAAGTTATTATGTCTTTTTTAAATTTAAATTTATTTTTAGATTTTTATTTTATGAACTTTTTAAATTTTATTGTGAGGAGATCAAAGTCATCATCATCACTTGAGCTTTTACTTGAGTGGTCTTTTTTTTTTCTAAGTGACATAGCTTTCCTGTTTTTTGGAAGGTTGTTCTTATATTTATCATGTGTCATACAAGTCATTTCATAGGTCATTAAAAATCCAATAAGTTCTTCAAGTGAAAAATTGTTCAAGTTCTTTGCTTCTTGAATAACAATTACTTTTGGATCCCAATTTTTAGGAAGAGAACGTAACATTTTATTAACAAGTTTAAGGTTAGAAAAACTTTTACTAAGTGCTTTCATACCATTGATGACATCTGTAAAATGGGTGTATATGTCTCTAATGGTTTCGCTTAGTTTTATTTAAAATAATTTAAAACTATTCCTTAAAAGATTAATTTTAGGCTCTTTAACTTTACTTATGCCTTCATGTGTGACTTCGAGTATGTGCCAAATATCATGTGTAGTTTTGTAAGTCGAAATATGATTAAACTCATTTTTGTCCAAAACATAAAATAAAGCATTAATAGCTTTGGCATTTAACAAAAATAATTTTTTCTCAAAATCTTTCTATTTATTCATATGTTTCGAGGTGTTTAAAAATCAAGTTCAATGACATTCCATAAATTAAAATCCGTAGAAAGCAAGAAAACTCTCATTCGTATTTTTCAATACGTATAGTCTGTCCTATTGAACATAGGAGGATGAATGATAGAGTGACACTCTTGATTGTCGAAAAAAGTCATTTCTCTTGGGTATTAAATCAAATAAGAAAAACTTGACTTTAATACCAACTATTAGGACCGAGTCGGCATTGGGGGGGGGGGGGTGTGTGAATTAGTGCTTTCATAAAAACTTCGATAATTTAGAAAAACTTTGTTTCGATGAAACTACATCGAAAAGTGTTTAAGCTTAGAGAGCAAGTGAGAATAGTAGACAATTGAATTAATAAGCTTAGAGAGCAAATGAGAGTAGTAGACAATTGAATTAATAAGTAATGATAATGAAAAGCAAAAAGAAAGTGCAAATCGAGTTTATAGTGGTTCGGTTATCATGACCTACGTCCACTCCCGATTCTTCTTTCGTCGAGGCCACCGACGTTCACTAATGATATTCTTTCAATGGGCGAAGATCAATTACCATCTTATAACTCTTTTTTCTTTTCACAGATTTAGGAGAACTTTTACAAGTCTCACACCTCTCTTAGAATGATCACAAAACTTAAAGAGGAGGAGGACACTTAGCACTTTTTTTATAAATTTTCAACTCAGAATCACAGCCCCTTTCTACTTTTTTTTTCTGCCTTCTCAAGTAGGAAAGAGTGTGATATTTATAGACCCCAAATAGCTCAAAAAATAGAGCCAACAATTCAAACACCCTAGGATTTCGCAGTATTAGCGATACCACCGCCTACAACACTGATAACTAGCGGTACCACCGCTCAATCTGGGTGGTATCACCACTTACCAATCTGACACTGAGTGATACCGCTGCCCAATTTGGGCGATACCATCGCTTGTAGCTTAGAAAAATACGCTTTTAAATTTTTCAACTCATAGGTGATTCCACCGCCAATTTGGTGGTGCCACCACTTACCCAACTTTTGGGTTATTGAATGAGCCTCCCAATAGGCCCAAATCAACCCCAACTTAGGCCCAATGAGCCCTTAATTGAGTTAGCATGGTTACACCAAAAACTAACTCAAGTATAACCTAAACTACTTTGATTAAGACATGATTGATTATAAGCATGAATCACATGTTGTCTGGTATGTCATTGGTTAATCCGACATTTCGTTCAAAACTTTGACACATCATCCTTTCCTTCGACGTATTACTCAATTGGCATGTTGACTTCCTGCAACATCCGATCTCCTTAGTGCAATGTCCAATCCTTTTGGGCCGATGCCTTAACTCATGGCATAAAGTCCGGCACGTCAATCGATCCTCCGGCTTGACGTCCAATCTTCTAACATGTTCCACTCTAGCCCAACATTTGATTTTTCTTACTTCAATCGATTTGTCTTTCCATGATCTAATATAATCCTACGTCACTCAAACATTGATTAGATCATAACTTTATCAATTGATTTCATCATCAAAATTTGAGATTCAACACGTATATCCCTGAAATCCTATAGATCTATGAGAGAGGATGAAGAAGGTTAAGTGTCCTCTCTAGTGGTGATCCACAAGGTAGAGGCTGCGAAGACACTCCTCAAATCACTGCACAAATCTCCTCGCCAAGTGCACTATGCAATCAAGAAAGGGTCAGCCTTTCTTACTATCCACACGCTCCAAATAGGGGCTGTTGGTTGAGAAGAAGAGAGGGAGAGGAGAATAGGAGGTGACAGCCGAAAAAGCCATAGCCTATGGGCCTTTAGTTCTCTCTTATTTTAGAGATCCTTCGTCAACTTAACCCTAATGGATCCTGCCATATTGTGTATTGAATCTCCATCCAACTACCCAAGCCTCTTAGATTAGTGGGTCTTTACCTAATTATCTCTTATTAGCTCTTATTAGATCTCATCTACAAGATCAAATAATTTAGGGGCTTATTAGATATCCAATAAGATATGGGCTTGAGCGAATATCTCATATCCGAACCTCTGCTCATCATAATACCTACCAAATGTGTATGACCTTCTAGGCCTAATATCGAGCTGGCCATGAGTTATACCTGTCAGAATTCTTTCTTGCTCAATGAATTATTATCTCTATAATAATTCACTCGACTCATCGATTATGGATATACTAGACCACTATGCCATAGTGCCCAGACGATATAAGAGAATCTAATCTTTTTGACCTATTTATCTTCAATTATCATGTATCTATAGTCCCTCATCCATCTAATATCTCAGAGATTATATTCCAGGCATGGTTATGTTCGACCCATACCGAATCTACTCAAGTTTCGCTCTAATTGAATTCTCTCGGAGGACTCTTTCTCTCTCAATCTAAATGACCTTAGTCAGAGATTTGCTTGAGCAAGAATACATGAGATATTCTTCTCATGACATCAAAAATGAATGATCCTCTATTGATACTCAATTGCCCTCGTGAGGTTGGATGCCACTCTCGATGACCAGCTACGTTAGGTATGAAACTTCCAGACCTATAAGTCCGATATTAAGAGTGGAGTACTCATATAGGACATCCTTGGTGTCTTAAATCTAAGGACCAGATGCACTACTAGGACTATAGAATCACTATTTGACAATAAGGTATCATCAATCATCTAGTATTCTGTAAGCGGATCAATTAGTGAACTCATTCTCCAATGAGTACTTGCACTATGTCCCTAGTATTCCCACATGAGCAGTTATGAGATTAGCTACTTTTATCATATGGATGGGTATACAGTACACCAGTCTATCCGGTTATCTTGATGTTTCTCTCGAGTAACATATGACCGGGATTATTTAGGGTCTATGTTTAAAGGTAAATCAGTCTTATTATTGTGATCTCATCATGATCTGATTCTCATTATACAGATCCATGGACATCATAATACATGCAGCAGGCAATATAAAGTGAGAAAAATACCAAATAAAGAATAAGAAAAAAAAGTACATATCATATTACACGTGTCATCACTCACATGATTAGCTTGTAGGGCACCTATTATTGAATCTCGGATTTTGATGATAAAATCAATTGATAAATTATTGATCTAATCCATATGCTGATAAAAGTATTGCAGGATTAACTACGATAACTAATGAGGAATAAAGCTGATATTATGCGGGAGTCAAAGATCGGACGATTCGTTGGGAGTCCAAGAGTTTGTCGGGAGTTCGTCGAGAAGCTCATCGGGAGTTTTGTCGGAGCTCATCAAGAAGTTCGTCGGGAGCTCACCAAAAAGTTTATCGGGAGTTCGCTGAGAAGTTCATCGGGAGTTCACTGAAACTCATCGAAAAGTTTGTCAGGTGCTCGCTGAGTTTGCTGAAAAGATCGTCAAGAGTTTAAGAGCTTGCCGGGAGTCCGTCGGAAAATCACCAAGAGTCCGTCGGAAGTCCGTCGGAAGATCACCAGAAGCTTGTCGGGATTTTATCGGAAGAACATTTGACCTATTGGACTTAATTTACTTTATTAATATCTTAAACATCATAGTTAAGACTTAGTTTGGGTTAGGATTATGAGGTAATCTCACTAACTCAGTTAGGGGTCAATTGGGCCCAAATTAGGATTGATTTTGGACTGATGGCCCAAATAGTAACCTAAATCCTGTTTGACAATAGCACCACCAGGACTGGGTGGTGGAACTGCCCAGAGCTTAGTCTCCCAAGAGGTTTAGGCGACAGTATTAGTTATAGGTGCCCTACAAGCCAATCATGTGAGTGATGACACCTATGACACACTGCGTCGATCACTTTGCGTATTATTATTGATATTTTCTTACATTATCTGGATGAATATTGTGATGTCCTTGGATCTGTGTAATGGGAATCGGATCGTGATGAGATCATAATAATAAGACCGATTTACCTTTAAACATAGATCCTAAATCATCCTAGTCATAGGTTACTCGAAAAGGATATCGAGATAACTGAATAGACTAGTGTGTTGTATACTCATATATATGATGGAGGCGATTGGTCTTTGCTTGTGTGGGGACACCAGGGGTACAGTACAAGTGCTCATTGGAGAATGAGTTCATTGATTGATCCGCTTATAGAATGCTAGATGGTTAATGATACCTAACGTCAGACAGTGATTCCATAGTCTCAATTGTGTGTCTGGTCCTTAGACTTGAGACACCAAAGATACCTTGTATGAGTACTCTATTCTTTGACATCGGACTTATAGATATGAAAAGCTCCAGATCTGGTACAACCGATTTTTGAGAATAGTAGCCAATCTTACAAAGGCAATTGAGTGTTAATAGAGGATCATCCACTCTTAGTATCATAAGAGGAATATCTCGCGTGTGCTCGCTTAGGCAAAATCCATGGCTGGGGTCATTCGGATTGAGAGAGGAGTTCTCCGAGAGAATCCGATTAGAGCGAGACTTGGATAGGATTCTGTATGGGCCTGACATTACCATGCCCAATATATGGTCTCTAGGATATTAGATGGATGAGGGACTATAGATACATGATAACTGAGGACACACAGGTTCAATGGATTAGATCCCCATGTACCGTTGAGTGAGTTGATGAGTTCATAGTCGATGAGTTGAGTGAATTGTTATGGAGATAATAATTCACAATATCAGAAGGAGTTCTGAGTCAGAAAGAGTTCTTATGGGAGCGACTCATGACCAGCTCGGTATCGAGCCTATAGGGTCACACACATTAGGTGGATGTTGCGACGAGTAGAGGTGCAGATATAAGATATCTACGGAGCCCCTATTTTGGATCCCGTGGATAAAATCCAATCGGATAATTGGATGAGATCAAATTAGATGATTGGATAAGATCCAATTGGATAAAAATCTAATTGGATAATTGGATAGAGATCTAATGTGAACAGGATTCGTTAAAGATAAGCTTCCTGCACTTCTATAAATAGGAGAAACTCCCTGGTTCATAGGCTAAAGCTATTGAAAGTTGTCCCTCCTATGCTCCTTAGCCTCCTCCTCCTCCTTGGCTCCGGTAGCCTCGTGGTGCACGTGGAGAGAGAGATCCTACGGTGATATGAGAAGCATCATCACTACATCTGTTGTGTGGATTATCGCTAGAGAGAAGTACGCTAGTGGTCCTTCATTCTCTTCATTGGATCTGGAATTTTCAGGGATATAAGATCTCCCTAGGTAATGCTTCTAACATGATACGTGCGGTTTTTTGAATTTATGATTTTTTACGCACCAATCATCGAACAATAGCCAAGTACTTAACTATGGGAAATCTGGTCTTGTTTTTGTTTTCCGCTATGCATAAGATGTCGATTCGTGATTTCCTAGCAAGTGGTACTGCCCAGACTAGGTGATGGTACTATTAGTAGTTAAGTTAATGTTGACAAGCAGTGGTACCGCTTGTGTCTAGTAGCCGAGACTCTGTCTGACGGTAGTACCGTCAGATTGGGTGATGGTACCATTAGATTGGGCGGTGGTACTACTCAGTGTTAGAGAGTCATGGTGGTAGTATTGTCCAGTACTGGCAGTACCCCTAGAAACCCCAGATGAGATCTTTTTTTGCTCCATTTTTAAGCCAATTAAGCCCTATAAATATTTCACACTTTTCTGCTTGTGGAGTATAAAAAAGTGAACAAAAAAAAAAACTACGATTATAGTGAAAAATGCTGTTGTAATTTTGAGAGTTCACCTGCATCGGTTCTAGCTTAGAAATCTGTATAAGGAGAAGTGAACGAATTGTAAAAATGTTGACTCTTGAACCTGTTAAAAGGAGAAGAGATTTGTAAAAGGGGTGATTGATCTTTGCCCATTGAAGAAAGATCAATAGTGGAAGCCGGTGACCTTGATGGAGGAGAAATCAGAAGTGGACGTATGTCACAACGACCGAACCACTATAAATCCGGTGTGTTCTTTCTTTACTGTGTATTTTCATTACGTAGCTGCTTTTTATATTTCACATTTACTTCAAGTCGACATCTTCTCGATACACTTTTTTCGATATGATTTTTTTTGTTAAGCTAAAAGGATTTCGAATCGCAACCGTCTTTAACGTACGTACTAATTCACCCCCCCCCCCCTCCTTAGTACTGTATTGATCCTAGCAATTGGTATCAGAGTGAGGCTACTCTCAATTTGGTTTAAAACCCAAGAGAGATGGCTTTTACCGGTAATCAAGAGGGCCATTCTATCACACATCCTCCTATGTTCAATGGGACGGATTACATGTATTGGAAAACTAGAATGAGGATTTTCTTGATTTTCATGGATTTCGAGTTATGGAATATCATTAAAATGATTTTCAAAAGTCTTCTCTTCCAATGAATGAATGAATGAAATGATTTGGAGAAGAAGACTTTCTCTTTGAATGCCAAAACTATGAATACTTTATTTGATGCTTTGGATAAAAATAAATTCAATCGAGTTTCTATTTACAAAATGACTTATGACATTTGGCATACACTTGAAATCATACATGAAGGCACAAGTAGGGTTAAGGAGTCAAAAATTAATCTTTTGGTTCATAGCTATGAATTTTTTCACATGAAACTAAGCGAGACCATTAGAGACATGTACACCCGATTTACGGATATCGTCAATGGTCTAAAAGCACTTGATAAAAGTTTTTCTAATTTTGAACTTGTTAACAAGATATTAAGATTCCTTCCAAAGAGTTGAGATCCTAAAGTAACGGCAATTTAAGAAGTCAAGTACTTGAATAACTTTCCACTTGAAGAATTTATCAGGTCTTTGATGACCTACGAAATGACATGCAATGTATATGAAGAACTTGAGAACAACCTTCCAAAGAACAAGAAGGATTTGACACTTAGAACTTAAAAAGACCACTTGAAAGAAAACTCAAGTGACGATGATGATGATGATGTTGATGATGTTGATGATGACTTGACACTTCTAACAAGAAAATTTAAAAAAATTATTAAAAAATAAAACTAAATATGGTACTAAAAATAAAAATGAACTATAAAAAGATAAAATAATTTGCTATGAATGCAAGAAGCAGGGGCACTTCAAAAGTGAATATCCTCAAGTGAAGAAGAAGCAATTGAAGAAGAAGAAAGTGCTCAAAGCCACTTGGAACGATTCGAGCACATCCGAAGACGAGGAGCCAACCAACAAAGAAGTTGCTAACTATACATTAATGGTGCTTGGCAATAAGGTAAGTAACTTAATTGAAGCTTATTTGTCTTTTGATATATTATTGAATGCTTTTAATGATTTATTTGATGAATGCAAATTAGTAAGTAAAAAGTATAAATTGTTAAAAAAGGAGCATACCTCTCTTGTTAGTGAATTTGATAGATTAAAGATTGAGCATGATGATGAGATGTTGCTTCATTGCACTAAGTGTGAAGAATTAGAGACACTTAAAAAGAAAAATTTACTACTACATCAAACCTTAGAAAATTTTAAAATAAGAAGCAAATCTTTAAATATGATCTTTACTAACAATGGTCATGTTCATAGAAGAGATGAAATCAATTTTGTGAGTAATACTCATCAAAAGCCAACTATCTTCATTAAAGGCTCAACTTTACATGTTTCATCCCAAAACAAATGTACCTTTTGTTGCAAATTTGGATATTATGCTCATAAATGTCCATTTAAGAGATATAGTCCACATAAATTAATTTGGGTTCCTAAAAGAACCTTAAATGACTCAATACAAAATGATAAGTTAGGTAAATTAATTAATGATGCACCCAAAGTCAAACGAGTACCTAAAAGAAAATCTCATTTCTTATAGATATGTTTATAATAACAAGGTAGGAGCAAGAGATGGTACCTTGATAGTGGATGCTCAAGGCACATAACAGGAGATCCAACTCAATTCTCGTAGCTCACTAGTCAAGACAAAAAGTATGTTATATTCGGAGATAACAACAAAGATAAAATCATTGGCAAAGGAACCATAAGTAATAAATCAAACTTCTTGATTGAAGATGTGTTATTAGTAGATGGTTTAAAGCATAATCTTCTGAGCATTAGTCAATTATGTGATAAAGGATATATCATAAAATCTTATGCTTACATTCTTGAAACACCACACAAAAATACATCTATGATTACTTTAAAATATAATAACGTATATACTGTTGACATTGACGATCTTCGTAATGAAATATAATTTTTGGCTTTAAACGATGATGATTGACTTTTGCATAGGAGGTTAGATCATGCTAGTATAAAACTAATCTCTCAAATTTCATCTAGAGAACTTGTAAGAGAAATCCCTAGCATCATGTTTGTCAAAGACAAAGTGTGTGATATATGTCAACTAAGAAAACAAATAAAAGATAGTTTCAAATCAAAGAATCAAATAAGATAGTTTCAAATTAAAGAATCAAATAAGCACTTCTAGACCATTGCAATTGATCCATATGGATTTATTTAGACCAATTAATACAAAAGCCTAGGAGGTAGCAAATAGGCCTTTGTAATTATTGATGATTATGGTAGATACACTTGGACATACTTCTTAGCACATAAAAGTAATTATTTTAAGAATTTTTTAAAATTTTATAAACTTTTTTAAAATGAAAAAAGCTTTATGATTTCATCTATTCGTAGTAATCACAATGGTGAGTTTCAAAATCATGATTTTCAAAACTTTTATGAATCAAATGAGTACAACCATAATTTCTCTACTCCAAGAAACCAATAATAAAATGGAGTAGTTAAAAGAAAAAAAATAAGAGTTTACAAAAAATGATAAGAACCATGTTAAAAGAACATAGCCTACCCAAATATTTTTGGGCTGAAGCCGTTAACACGACATGTTATATCATGAATAGGGTTCTAGTAAGACCATTACTTTCTAAAACTCTTTATGAATTATGAAACAACAAAAGACCTAATGTTTCATATTTTAAAGTTTTTGATTGTAAATATTTTATTTTAAATAAAAAAGATACCTTAGGAAAGTTTGATGTAAAATTTGATGAAGGCATTTTTCTTAGTTATTTTTTTACTTTTAAAGCTTTTTGTGTCTATAATAAAAGAACTTTAGTTATAGAAGAATCTATTCATGTTATTTTTAATGAGATTTTCGAATGATTTTGATGATGATCTTGATTTTGATGCTTTAAATTTGAATATAACTTCTCTTCCTACTAGTAACTTGGATGCATCTTCTTCCAAAGCATCCTTACCTAAGGAATGAAAGTATATAGATACTCATTATATGAAGTTAATTATAGAAAACACATCCAAAGGTGTTCAAACTCACTATTCCTTTAAAATTTTTTGTGCTAACACCACTTTTCTATCTCAAATTGAATATAAATACATTAACGAGGCCCTGAAAGATGATTCATGGGTTATCATAATGCAAGAAGAGTTGAATCAATTTGAGATAAATGAAGTATGGAAGCTTGTTCCTAGACCTAGTGAATATTTAGTGATTGGTACTAAATGGGCCTTTAGAAACAAGCAAGATGAATTTGGAATTGTGGTTAGAAATAAGGCTAGATTAGTGGCTAAAGGTTTCAACCAAGAAGAAGGTATTGATTATGAAGAAACTTTCGCTCCTGTGGCAAGATTAGAAGCCATAAGGATACTTCTTACGTATGCATATTATAATAATTTTAAGTTATTTCAAATGGATGTTAAAAGTACTTTTTAAAATGATTTTATTTCCGAAGAAGTTTATGTTGAACAACCACCTGGATTTGAGAATGCTCTTTTTCCTAATCATGTATTTAAGTTATCTAAGACTCTTTATAGATTGAAACAAACCCCAAGAGCTTGGTATGAGAGACTTAGTTTCTTTATTATCTAAAATAATTTCTCAAAAGGTTAGGTCGATACTACATTATTTATTAAAAATTTTAAAAATAATTTTTTATTATTCAAATTTATGTTAATGATATTATTTTATGTTCCACGAATGAGTCTTTATGCGAATCTTTTACTAAAAGTATGAACTAAAAATTTGAAATAAACTTAATGGGTAAACTAATATTTTTCTTAGGTTTACAAATCAAACAACTAAGTGATGAAATTTTTCTTAGTCAAACTAAATATGCATTAGAATTTCTAAATTGATTCAATATGATAGTTCAAAGGCTATTAATATACCAATGAGTATTTCCACTAAGTTAGATATGGACGATAATAGAGAAAGTTTTGATAAAAATTCTTATAGGTGTATGATAGGTAGTTTACTATAACTCATCACAACTAGACTAGACATTATATTTAGTGTTGGACTTTATGCTAGATTTCAATCTAATCATAAGCTATCTCACTTTAAAGCTATTAAAATGATTTTTAGATGCCTAAAAAGAACTCCTAATTTAGGATTATAGTATCTAAAATCCAAGAACTTTGAATTAACAATAACAAGATAGAAAAAGCACATTTGGAAAATGTCAATTGTGATGAGATAAAAACAATAACAAGGAAGAACTTTTGTATATGAATAAATACTAGCAAACCGTAACACACAGCAGAATTAAATGGAAATCACAATCAAATATGATACCAAGATTTACGTGAAAAATCCCTCCAACGTGAAGGGTAAAAACCATAGGGCAAGCCAGAGAAAATCCACTATAGGAATAATGAATGTATAATTCTCAAAGTCTTTTGCCCAAAGCCCAAGCAACAATCATAAGAGAATAACTAGGATACAAGAATCACGTCACTATGCACAATATCCAAAAACTCCCTAAGCAATCATAGTAAAAATTCACTATAGATCTGATCTAACCTGAGATGAGAATACTGTTTGGATGAATGAGAACAATCTCTATGTGGTCCTTATCTTCTTCCCTTTTTTAAAAAAAATTTCTGTCCTTTTCTCCTCTTTTTGAATCACCTTGCTACTGCAAAAATTGCTACCCTTTTGCTATAGTTTTCTCCTAATTTTTGCAACCACCATTAGCCCCCTAATTAAACTTAGGATTAAGAGAAGAAAAAAGTGGGCTGTGGATTAATAAAGCCCGTATGCACTGAATTGGGCTTACTGCCCAACAACCTCCCCCTTCAGCCCATAAGGGAGGTTGTCTCATAACTCCTCAGTGTGAAGCCATATCAATCAACTGTCGGCACATCTCCTGCCTCTCTTTCGGTAAGGCCTTTGTTAACATATCTGCTCCATTATCATCTGTATGAATTTTCTGAAGTTGCAACTGCTTCTCTTCAAGTACATTTCGAATCCAATGATATTTGACATCTATATACTTCGATTTGGAATAAAAAGTTGGGTTCTTATACAAATAGATGGCATTCTAGCTGTCACAATACATCACATAGTTTTCCTGTTTCAACCCTAATTCCTGTAAGAATTCTTTCATCAATAACATTTCTTTGCAAACCTCTGTAGCACCAATATATTCTACCTCTGTAATGCAGAGAGCAATACACTTTTGTAATCTGGATTGCCATGACACAACTCCTCATGTAAAAGTAAGTACAAAACCTGATGTGTCCTCGTATCAATATCTCTAGCCATATCTGCATCTGTGCAACCCGTTAGCACAGGTGGTCCACGTCCAAAGCTTAAAAAAACCTTAGAGCTTCCTCTGAGATATCTCAAAATTTACTTCACTGCTGCCCAGTGCTCTTTGCCTAGATTTGTAAGAAATCTACTAATAACACCCACTGCATATGCGATGTTCGACCTCGTACATACCATTGCATACATTAAACTTCTAACTGTTGAAGCATAAGGAACTTTTTTCATTTTCTCCTTTTCCTCATCACTTGACGGATTCTGCTCTGAGCACAACTTGAAGTGACATGAAAGAGGAGAACCAACTAGTTTTGCATTGCTTATACCGAACCTTTCTAATAACTTTTCGATATATTTCTCCTGTGATAACCAAATCTTCCTATTTTTCTTGTCACGAGAAATCTGCATGCCCTGTATTTGCTTTGCTAGCCCCATGTCCTTCATTGCAAAGGACTCACTTATTGGGATCTAGAGCGACACTAAGAGGGGGGAGGGGGGCGTGAATTAGTGCAGCGGTTAAATACGATAATTTTCAATGATTCAAATAAGTTCGAAAACTTCGTTTCGACTAAAATCATATCGGAAAAGCTCTAACTTAAACTTGAGAATGTTTAGAGAAGATGAAGGGCAGTAAACAAGTAAAGGTTTGCAGAAAGGTAAATACAAGAATATAAATACAAACCATGTTTTATAGTGGATCGATCATCCGACCTACGTCCACTCTTGATTCCTTTTCTCTTGAGGTCACCGGCTTTTCCACTAGTTGTCTTCCTTCCAATGGGCGAAGACTAACTCCCTTACAACTCAGTTCTCTTTTTACAGGTTCAAAAGTTAACCTTGATAAGCCCTCTTACCCCTCTCTTGGACTAGATCACACTTTAAGCTTAGAGGGAAGATTTTGACACTATTACAACAGAGTTTTCCCTTTTTCTTTCTCAGGTTTTATGTGTATTTCAACCATGGATGAGAGAGATATTTATAGGCCTCAATGTGGTTCAAATTTGGAGCCCAAATTTGAATTATCCCGGATTTTTAGGTGCTGGCGGTACCATCGCCTGACATTTGTGGTACTACCGCTAGCCTGCGACGGTACTACTGCTGTAGCTTTAATGTTGGGCGGTACCACCACCTACAGCTTGGAAAAGTATGCTTTTTCACTTTTTCAGCTCATAGGTGATTCCACCACCAGTTTGGCGGTGCCACCACCTACAATAAATTTTGGGCCATTGAATGGGCCTCCCAATGAGCCCAAATCAGTCCTAATTTAGGCCCAATTGGCCTCGAATTGAGTTGGTATTATTTCACCCAAAACGAACTCAATTTTGACTTAATCCTACTTCGATCTAGACAATTATTACAACGCGAATCGTAATTAGTTGCTCCGGCACATCGTTGGTCCATCGGTGCTTCGTCGACACTTCGATGTATCGTCCCTCTCCTGTGGTTTGTTGCCCAATCGTGGCTGACCTCTGCAGCCCCGATCTCCTTAGTGCAACTCTGCACCTCTTGGCCTGATGCCTGATTTCTTTGTCTGAAGCCTTCTGTCGATCATCGATCGGACTTCCGGCTCGACGTCCAATCTCCTGACGTGATTTTCTTCAGTGCAATGTCGATTCTTCCTGCATCAATTATCTAATCTTGATCGAGAAGCGGACTGCGTGACTCAAAACATAGTTAGATAACTAAACACGATCAATTAGTTTTATCATCAAAATTTGAGATTCAACATCACTCGTTTCTTCTTCAACTCGACAATTGTACACATATCTTTCCCAAGGATAAGCATATCATCAACATAAAGTAAGAGAATAATAAAATCCTCACCAAACTGCTTTGATGTATACACAATGATCTGAAGCCATTCTTTTATATTCATTTTTAGTCATAAATGAATCAAACTTTCTGTACCACTCTTGGAGCTTGCTTCAACCCATACAAACTCTTTCTCAACTTGTAGACAAAATTTTCTTTACCTTTGATTTTGAAACCTTCAGTTGCTCCATATAAATTTTCTCATCCAAATCACCATGAAAGAAAGTTGTCTTCACATCTAACTACTCAACCTTCAAGTCCTAGTTAGTAGTAATACTAAGAGCAACACGAATAGAAGATATTTTAACAATAGGAGAAAAAATCTCTTCAAAGTCAATACATTTCTTTTGACCAAAGACTTTTACGACCAATCTAGCTTTGTACTTTGTTGAGAATAATATTCTTGAGGCTTTAACCTGAAAGCCCACTTGTTCTTCAAGGCCTTCATTTCCTGTGGTAGTTGCACCAAATCATATGTGTGGTTCTTTGCAGAGCATCCATCTCTTCCTGCATAGCAACTAACCTTTTTTTTTATGTTCACTTTCAATTGCTTCCTGGTAACTCTCGGTTCACTGCATCGATAAGCATCACATACTCATATGTAGAGTATCTTCTCGGAAGGTCGACGTTGTCTAGAAGATCTTCTCAATCGAGGTTCTGCGCAGAAGTTGCTCCTCAACTTCTTCTTGCTCAACATGTCTTACGGTAGATTGACATCTGGTTCTACACCATCTTCCTCACATCTCCCCATCACCCTGATATACTAGAGGAATAAGCTGGGTCACAATCTACTAATCCTTTTGCAGAAGTCTTGGCTGGTGCCTCCTTCTTCAAATCCTCAAGGTTTGATCCTCAAAGAAGACCACATCTCTACTTCTAAACACCTTTTGCTTTTCTGGATCCCAAAGCCTGTAACTAAACTGATCATGTGAGTAGCCAAGAAAAATACATTCTTTTGTCTTACCATCTAGCTTAGACCTCTCATTGTCTGGAATATGTGCAAATGCACGACAACCAAACACTCTCAAATGCCTATAGGAAACATCTTTCCCTAACCATACATACTCTGTAACATCACCATCTAGGGTTGTACGGGGAGATAAGTTGATCACATCAATTACAGTCCTCAAAGCCTCATCCCAAAATCTTTTGGGTAGCTTTGCCTTTGAAAGCATACATATGATCTTTTCCATGATAGTACGGTTCATCCTCTCTGCAATTACATTATGCTGAGGTGTACCAGGAACTATTATCTCATGTTGGATGTCATGTGACCTGCAATAATCATTAAACAATCCTGTATACTCACCACCATTATAATCTTATGAATTTCAGTTGCCTTTCTGTCTCCCTTTCAACTCTGGTATGAAACTCTTTGAAAATACCAATAACCTGATCCTTAGTCTTCAAAGCATAAGTCCAAACTTTCCTTAAAAAGTCATTTATAAAAGTAATAAAATAAAGTGCACCACTAATGCTAGAAACATTAATAGAACTACTAGGAGTTTTTATCTTCAAAGGACCACATACATTTGTATAAACACGGTCCAAGGCATGCATTTTTCTAGACAAAGCAGGACTAGCAAAAGAAGCTCTGTGTTGTTTACCAGCCAAACAATCAATACAAGAGTTCAAATATGTACCTCTGAGATCTAGTAATACCTCTCTCTTGGAAAGAGCTTACAGTCCCTTCTCGCTCATGTGTCCCAATCGCCTATGCCATAACTCTATGCTGAAGTCTTTCTCTCAGAGCATTCAGCTATTCACCACAAACTTTGGCCTGCAACCTATACATAATATGATATTTCTTTCCACTAGCTATAACAAGAGAACCCTTACTGAGCTTCCATTGCCCTTTATAAAACCTGCTATCATAGTCTTCATCATCTAGTCTTTCAACTGAAATTAGATTCAACCTCAAGTCAACCACATGCCTCACATCCTTAAGCACTAACTTACATCTAAGGTTAGTCTTTATGTGGATGTCACTCATGCCAATAATGTTTGTCGTGCCATAGTTGCCCATCTTGACAATACCAAAATTTTCAGACTTATAGGTAGCAAAAGAACTCCCTCGGTGATATAGCATGATAAGAAGCTTCTGTGTCAATTATCTACTCAAGATCCTAACACACACAAGAAAAATATCATTAGAATGGGACAAAATCAAATAATCACCACCTTGCACTGTAGCTATGGTATTCTCTTTTGACTCTATAGACTCCACTTTTTTTCCCTTTTTCTTGCTCTTCTTAGGTTGCCTACATTGATTCTTATAATGTCCTTTCTCACCACAATTGTAGTAAACAATATATTTCCTTGATCTTGACTTGCTGCTACCCATACGTGAACTGCTTTTATCTTTAGACTTTAACCTTTCTCTGTTCTCTTAGATAAGTGCTTGTGAATCAATCTGAGATGCTATTGAATTCTTTCTTCTCAACTCCTCATTCAACAAACTGCTTGTTACTTGACTTATAGTGACAATACCATCTAGTATAGAATTATTGAGGGAAACCACCAGTGTCTCCCAACTTTCTAGAAATGAATTGAGAAGTAACAATGCCTGTAATTCATCATCAAGAGATATTTTCATAGAGGATAACTGATTAGTAATACTCTACATTTCATTCAAATGCTCATCAATAGAAGCACCTTCTTTATATTTCAGGTTCACAAGTTTTCTAATCAAGAAAGTTTTGTTAGACCTTCCAATTTTTCCAAAGAGAATATACAGAACTTTCAGTAGAAACATGGTGAAAGACACTGTCATCAAGTCATTGTCAAATAAACCTGATCGTTTTTCGGTCTAATCTCTTTCATTCATCATTTGTCATAGTTGTGGGTTTTGCACTATCCCCTTGCAAAGGTCCATACAAATCTTTGCAATACAAGAGATCTTCCATTCTTGGTTTCCAAATCATTCAATTGTTTCCGCTCAAGCTAATCGTGCGAGAAATACTACCGGTCTCCATGTTCAAACACAAAAATTAAAATCACCCAAACCTTGCTTTGATACCAGTTGATGAGATAAAAATAATAACAAGGAAGAACTTTTGTATATGAACAAATACTAGCAGATCGAAACACACAACAGAATTAAACAGAAATCACAATCAAATATGATACCAAGATTTACATGGAAAACCCCTCCAACGTGAAGGGTAAAAACCACGGGGCAAACCATAGAAAATCCACTATAGGAATAATGAATGTACAATTCTTAAAGTCTCTTGCTCAAAGCCCAAGCAACAATCACAAGAGTATAACTGGGATACAAGGATCACGTCACTGTGCACAATATCCAAAACCTCCCCAAGCAATCATAATAAAAATTACTTTGGATGAATGAGAATAATCTCTGTGTGGTCCGTCTTCGTCTCTTTCTTTTTCTTATTTTTCTACCCTTTTCTCCTCTTTTTGAATTACTTTGTTATTGCAAAAATCGCTGCTCTTTTGTTGTAGTTTTCTCCTAATTTTGTAGCCACCATTAACCCCCTAATTAAACTTAGGGTTAAGAAAAGGAAAAGGTGGGCTGTGGGTTGATAAAGCCCATATGGGCTGAATTGGGCTTACTGCCGAACAATTCTTAGGTCATGCACTTGTCTCTTAGTTATATGGATGAAGCCGAATATATAGCAGCAAGTGCATGTTGTGCACAAGTCATATGGATGAAAAACACATTAGAAGATTACAGAATTCACTTAAAAAATATCCTTATAAAGTGTGATAACACTAGTGTAATATGTTTAACAAAAACTCTTATTTAATACTCTAAACTAAATATGTTAATATTAGACATCACTTTATAAGAGATCGTATTAACCATGATATAACTTTAAAATTTATTGATACAAAACATAATTTAGCTGATATTTTTATAAAACCTTTAAATGAGGAATAATTTGATTTTATTAGAAGAGAATTAGGCATGTTAAATCTTTCAAATGCATAAGTTTCTCTTATATATTTTTTAAATTTTTTAATTTTTAAAAATGGAGCTTTTATCGAGTTCATTTCCTATCTTCTTCTTATCTCATTCATGGATTTTTTATACACTTGCTCCATCACTTAATGATCTTTTTCTATAATCTCCCTATACTTACGAAAGAAGAAGTTTTATTCAGACTTTTTGATACACTTGATTTTTGTGTGATGATCACTTACTACCCAAAATAGGGATTTGATTCATGAATCTTGAATATTCATATTTTGATTATTATTTTTTATGTGATGAATCTCTTCGCTCTCTATCTATGAAAGTAGAAGTTTGATTCATGGATTTTCGATAGCATAATTTTTCTTGTGATGATTGGACTCCTCCCTTCTTCTTTTTTCTTATCTTTTTATGACAAAGGAGAGGTCCTAAAAACTGCTTGTACATCTCAAGAACTCTACACATCCAAAGAAAAGTACTATCAAAAATTGCTATCTTGTAGAAATTTTTACTTAATTTCATCTTTGCACATCCAAAGAAAAGTAATAGCAAAAGTTGTTATATTGTAGAAATTTTTGCTTAATTTCATCTTTGCTAGCCTGCATACTTCAAAGCTAAAGAAAAGTGGTAGCAAGAGTAATGCTAGTTTGCACATCTAAAAGCAAAAGTCACCATCTTGTAAAGATTTTATTAGCTTGCTGACTTGAAGAAACATACATTGCTATCAAAATGGTGTAAAACTATCTTACATGTTTAGTGTAATAATATCAAAATATTTGCACATTTCCTTTTTGTTGATGACAAAGGGGGAAAATTTGGTAGATGCTTGATATCATAATGTTTAGTACCATGTTTGGCATCGTGCTTAAATGTTTGAAATGGTATCAAAATTTTGTTATCATGCTTAAATGTTTGATATCATGATGAATACTTAGTATCATGTTTAGTACCATATTTAATTAATAAATCATGATCATACTTAGTATCATGCTTAAATAATGAATGCTTAGCATCATGTATGTTTCTTGTAATCAAATCAAATATTTGATTTAAGAATCAAATATTATTTCCTTACATGCTAGTATAATTTAGGGAAGGATAATCCTATTTTCTTGTTTGTCATTACGAATTAAGAAATAGTTATTAAGCATTCCAAATAAGATGAGATCATATTTATTAGTATATTAAATAAAAATAATTTATATTAAATAAATATAAAAATTTTCCTTTAATGGTGGCTCACCTCCTCCTATTTAAGGAGGAGGATTTCTCTCCTTCGTTCCTCACCGAGCGTAACTCAAAGAAATGGACGAACAAGGAGTTTCATCCTACTAAGAAGAGGTAGGTTCTCCCTACCTTTCTTGAAATTAAAAGTTTTTATTTGGATTCCATGTTGAAATTTTTAGATTGATATTAGTCTTTGAATTAAAATATTTTACTCTTTGGCACCCTTTAAAGGTTTTTATTTTTAAATATTCTAAAATTGTATATGTTTTATGATATAGGATTTTTTTTAGATTTAGAATGTTATTATTTCATGTTGAAATTATTTATGTTATAATGTATTAAAAGTATGATTTCTAATTCTTATTAAATTAAGAATGTTGTTTTCTCATGTTAAAGCTTATCTTTTCTTATCATTTATTTAATCTGTTGTTATGTTTTAATGTATTATTATTAGTGAATATACGTTGTTATAATTTAAAATTATGAAATTGGATAGGATTAGGTTAAAATAGCCCATAGGCTGCCCAACCCACGAGTCGAGGACTTAGCCAACAAGCTAACCAAGCCCAGCCCAATGTGGACAGTCATGGGCTATGGTTGGCCCAACCTGGTGTGATGCATGTATAGTCATGTGCAGTACATATGACCGATATTTGGATCGGCTCAACCTAGTCCAATATTATATAATTATTGGATTTGAGCCCAAATATTGATTGAACTAAACCAGACTTGATTAATCTAGATCAATTCAGGGTGATTCCGAATTGGTCTAACTTTTCAAGTCAGTTTAACTTAAATTGAACCTAATCTAGTCTAAATTATACTAGTCTAGGGTAGTTCCAGACCAGTTAAATGAGGATTAGAGATCAGTTCAATTAAGTTCTAGTGAATCAAGTTTGATTAGACCGATTTAACAGGGTTCAAAGCAATTGAGGGCTATTTGGTCTTATTGATATTGATGATATTGGAAAGAGATGTTTGGAATGTATTGTTTCATCCCAAATAGACATGATTAGTATGAGATTATAGAACAGGAAGGGCGATTCCCTTCGGGATTAGCGCGTGTCGTCGACATGATACCGGATAGTTCCTCCATCCGGCCGCTTGTTGGGAGGAACGTGTCCCTACTTTAGTGGGTGAGGGATGCCACTCCATCCACTTGTTGGGAGTGTGATATGAGTTTGCCTCCATCCGCTGTTGGGAGAACACAAACTTATCTCGTAGGATAAAGCCTCTCTATCCGCTATTGGGGAAGTGCTCCTTCGGGTATTTGATATACGCCAATGGAATGATGGATTTTTTATCATGCATTTATTTTTAGTTGACTTTTGGGGTTCCTACTCGACGTTATTGAATTTTCTTTGTTTTTGATTTTTAGAGTAGCCTCCCACTAGCAATGAATCAAATTTCAATAGAGAGCGGACCTTCCTCTATCGTTAGGTAGAGTAACTTGGATGATTTTTCAAATTAACATCATTATGTTTATCTTTCTATTCATGATTTGATGAATAAATAAATTATAATAAATATTTATGATGATGAATAAAGTGATGTTTAATTATTTGGCTCTATATGTGTGGAAAGACGTAATTCTGGAAAAAAGAAATGTAGGATATGACATTTCTAGTATCATATATGAAATTATGCATGTTACACCTTGATAACTTGAAACTATATTGATGCACACTACATCAAATTTCTGATTAAAAATCGGTTAAAGCTTGAATTCAGATATTGTGAATTCAAGTTTGTCTTTTCTCAAGCATGTCATACAGATAGGGAGAGTTAAGATTAACTCATCATCAATTGGTTGTCATCATCAAAAAGGGAGAGATTGTTGAATCTCAGATTTTGATGATGAAATCAATTGATAAATTATTGATCTAATCCATATATTAAGCAAAGTGTTATAGGATTAACTACGATAATGAATAAGGCATAAAGTAGATGTTGTGCCGGAGTCAAAGATCGGACGATTCGTCAGGAGTCCAAGAGTTTGTCGAGAGTTCGTCGAGAAGCTCATTGGGAGTTTTGTCGGAGCTCGCCGAGAAGTTCGTCGGGAGCTCGCCGAAAAGTTCGTCGAGAGTTCACTGAGAAGTTCGTCAGGAGCTCGCCAAGAAGCTTGTAGGAGTTTGCCGAGAAGATCATCGAAAGTTTATTGTCGGGAGTCTACCGGAAGATCATCAAGAGTCCGTCAGAAGTCCGCCGAAAGATCGTCGGAAGCTTACAGGGATTTCGCCAGAAGAACATTTGACCTATTAGATTTAATTTACTTTGTTAATGTCTTAAATATCATAGTTAGGACTTAGTTTGGGTTAGGATTGGGAGATAATTCTACTAACTCAATTAAGGGCTAATTGGGCCCGAATCAGGATTGATTTGGGCCGAACGAATGGCCTAAATAATAACCTAGATCTTGTCTGACAGTGGCATTGCTAGGACTAGGCGATGGAGTCACCCAAGTCTCAGTCTCCTAAGAGGTCTGGGCGATGGTACCATCGACAGTTAATGCTGGCAAACGTGGTACCACCTAAGTCCAATAACCGAGACTCTATCTGGCGATAGTACCGTCAGATTGGGTAGTGGTACCATCGAGTGTCAGAAAGTAATTATAGTAGTACCACCCAGAACTGATAGTGGTTTTAATTGGCTTGTCAATGACTTCTGAAAACCAGGATGAGACCTCTTTTTGCTCTATTTTTAAAGCCAATTGAGGCCTATAAATACCTCACACTTTTTTGCATGTGGAGTATAGAAAAGTGAACAAAAAAACTAAGATCATAGTGAAAAACACTATTGTAATTTTGAGAGTTCATCTTCACCGGTTCTAGCTTATAAATCTGTATAAGGAGAAGTGAGCGAATTATAAAAAGGTTGACTCCTGAACCTGTTAAAAGGAGAAGAGATCTGTAAAAGGGGTGATTGATTTTTGCCTATTGAAAGAAGATCAATAGTGGAAGTCGGTGACCTCGACGGAGGAGGAATCGGAAGTGGACGTAGGTCACAACGACCGAACCACTATAAATCCGATATGCTCTTTCCTTGTTGTGTATTTTCATTACTTAGTTGCTTGCTGTGAGGCATACTTGTCAGAACTCCTAATTTAGTGAATTATTATTTTCATAATAATTTACTCAACTCATCGATTAAGGACGTACTAGGTCACTACGTTGTAGTCCCCAAAGGATATAGGGAAATCCAATCTATTGGACTTGTATATTCTTAGTTGCTATGTATCTATAATCCCTCATTTATCTAATATCCCAAAGATCATATACCAGATATGATGTTGTTAGGCCCATATGGTTTCTACTCGAGTCTCGCGCTAATCAGATTCTCCCAGAGAACTTTTTTTAAAATCCAAATGACCTTGGCCAAAGATTTGCCTCAGCAAGAATACATGGGATACTCCTTTCATGACACCGTGAGTGAATGTTCCTCTATTGATGCTCAACTATTCTCGTAAGGTTGGCTGCCACTACCGACGACCAACCTTGCTAGATCTGAAACTTCCAGACTTGTAAGTCTAATATCAAAGAGTAGAGTACTCATACAGGATATCCTTGGTATCTGAAGTCTAAGGACTAGATACACAATTGGGATGATGGAATTACTATCTGATAATGAGGTATCATTAACCATTCAGCATTCTATGAGCAGATCAATTAGTGAACTCATTATCCAATGAGCACTTGCATTGTATCCCTAGTGTCCCCACACAAGCAGTTATGAGATCAGCCGCCTCTGTTATATGAATGGATATAGTACACCAGTTTATCTGGTTATCTTGATATTCCTCTTGAGTAACCTATAACCAAGATTATTTAGAATTTGTGTTTAAAAGTGAATCAGTCTCATTATCGCGAGCTAATAGCGTAGGTTTGAATTAGAGTTTATGATAAAAATGATAAAATGATTCGATTCGAAAACTTCATTTAGATGAAAGCTCAGTATCGTTGTTTGTTATATAAATAAAAACAATACAGAAAATGCAAATTAGATTTTATAGTAGTTCGGTCATCTCGACCTCGTCCACTCCTCTAAGAGTTCCCTCACATACCTCCCTTAAGACAATTTCTAAGCTCTAGGAGAAGGGGCTCAATCACTTCAAGAGAGATTACAACTCTAGAATCATAGGGTTTTTGCTCTCTTTTTGCTCAATTCTTGCTATTCCAAGTAGGAATAGCTGGAGTATTTATAGACCCCAAATGACTTAAAAATAGAGCCAAAATTTTCAACACCCGAGATTTTGGGGTATTGGTGATACCACTGCCAATGTCTTTGGCAAAGACCACTACCCAAAACTCTAACACTAGGCGGTACCACTACCCAATCAGGTGGTACCATTGCCTAACATAGTCTTAGAGATTATGTTTCGGAGATTGAGCCACCAGCGGTTCCACCACTTGTTCTGACGGTGCCACCACTTGTTCTGGCGGTGCCACCACTTGTTCTGGCGGTGCCACCGCTTGACCCACCTTTTAGGTCACTAATTGGCTCTTTCTCTTGGCCCAATGCAGCCCTAACTTGGGCCCAATGGGCTCCTAATTGAGTTAGCATAATTACATTAAAACTAACTCATTAGCCCCCTAAACTACTTTGATCTAGGCAAATTATGAATCTTATGTTGTTCGACATGTCATTGGTTCATTAACGTTTCGTCCGATCTTTCGACGTATCATCCTCTCTTACGGCCTATTGCCCAATTAGTATGTTGACCTCTACAACTCCGATCTCCTTCGTACAATGTCAGCTCTTCTTAGCCCAATACCCAAACTCATGGCACGAAGCCTTCTGTCGATATGTTAATCGATCATCTGGTTTGATGTCCAATCTTCTAACAAGTTTCACTCCGACCCAACATCTGATTACTTCTGCTTTAATCAATTTACCTCTCCTTGATCGAAGCTAGTCCTGTGTCACTAAAAATGTAGATTAGATCATAAACTCTATTAATTGGTTTCATCATCAAAATCTAAGATTCAATAATCTCTTCCTTTTTTATGATGACAACTAATTGATGACATAGTTAACCTTAACTCCCCATATTAATATGCTATATTGATAGAAATGTAAATTCAAAAAATCATGGGTATTGCATGTATCATCATGATTTCAAATAATGATATAACATGCATAAAATCATCAAGCATCAAATTTATACACAAACATTTATATTTTTAACTTATTCATCATACCATGCATCAAATTTTAATATCATCATTATACTTCTCCCCTTTGTCATCAACAAAAAGAAAATATGCAACTAGTAATTTTTAGAGATATTCAAGATAGCAGGTTCTTTCTTCTCTTTTGAGAAGTGCAAAAAAATTTTACTTTCTTTGCAAGCTAGAAATTTTGCTTTTCTTGATATAAGCAAGCTTTTGCTTCTCTTGAGATGTGCAAGTAAGCAACTTCTTTACTTCCCTTTGTGATATGCAAGCTAGCAAGTTCTTTGCTTCCATTTGCGATATGAAAGCTAGTGAGTTCTTAAGAATGTGAAGTTTAGCAAAATTTTTGCTTCTCTTTACAATATGCATACTAGCAATACTTTTGCTTTTCCTTGTGAAGCATAAGCTAGCAAACCTTTCTCCCCCTTTGTCATTGTCAAAAAGAAGGGAAGAATAAAATGTAGTAATTCTTTTTCCCTTTACATCAATTTTCAAATCATGACAAAAATTAATAACAAAGATAAATTTATATCAATGATTCAATCATATCATGAGGTATATAAATCACAAATACAAAGGAATATTGAAACATAAGAGAAAAATCAATTTACATATACAAAGTTCCAAGCATCAAAGTGCATTTTCTCAGTGAGTATTGAAAAATCAAGAGAAAACAACTTATGATTCATTTGAATAAATATTCTCTTTAATAACATGGAAGATAAATAAAATTCAAGTTATAATTATGAGAATTCAAGATAGAAACCATGATTCATTTGTGAAATATAAGAGAACTTGATTTATGCATAAGAAATCTCAATTTATAATGATTCATAAAAAATTTTAAGTATCAAGTGTAAGATTTGGATAAAACTCATTCAAATCAAGATCAAGTTGTAATTAAAAGAAAATTCATGATTCATTTTAATAAATCTTCTTTTAAATAATAAGAAGGAATAATACGAGAGCACATAATAAGATATCTTGATTTATAAAAGATTATAAGTCTCGAGAAATCAAGATCATGATTACGATAAAACTCATTCAAATTCAAATCATCAAAATCACTTTCATAGTTCAAGAGATTCATAAATAATAGTATATATAGATTCATCACTTTATCTCTTATTGAAAAAAGAAAAAATTGAAAAGATAGAGATAGTGAAATTTTCCACAAAAAAAAAACCATTCCTCTTTTAGTGATTGATTTCATACAAGCATATTTTTATCTTTTAAATCCAAAACATGCATCATTGTTTAAAACCAAAAAACATATTTCATCATGATAAAGATCAATAGTATAACACATTTGTTGGGATCTAGAGTGACACTAAGAGGAGAGAGAGGGGGGGTGAATTAGTGCAGCGATTAAGAACGATAAATTTCGATGATTTCAAAACTTCATACTTAAAAGAGTCACGTTTCAATAAAACAATTTTCGATTAAAGCATATGGGAAGCATATTTAACTTGCGAGCATTTAGAGATGAAGAAATAGAGTAGCAAGTGAAGATAGTTTGCTGAAATGTAAATTACGAGAAAGTAAATGCAAACCGAATTTATAGTGGTTCGACCATACGATCTACATCCACTCCCGATTCCTCTTCACTTGAGGCTACCGACTTTCCACTAGTTGTTTTCCTTTCAACAGGTGAAGACAAGTCCCTTATAGTACTCTCTCCTTTTGATGAGCTTAGGAGGTAACTCTTACAAGCACTTCACTCATCTCTTTCGGTGGTATACAAATGAGAACTAGATGAGGGATATTTGGAAGGATTTTATAGCATTTTGTTCCTTTCAAAATCTCTATGCTTATGTATTCAACCCAGGGATGAGAGGGGATTTTATAGGCTCTAATCTGATTCAAACTTGGAGCCAAAACCTATCCATCTCGGGTTTATCTGCACTCGACGGCATTTTGCCAAGCACTCGATTTTGTCGAGTGTACTAAGCGGTACCATCGCCCAATCTGTCGATACCACCGCTTGAGCACACTGACATGTTAGTGTACTAGGTAGTACCATTGCCAAGGTATACTGACACTAGACGGTACAACTGCCTAGACTTAGTTTAGAAGACTGAGCCTTCTAGCGGTGCCACCGCCTGACATGGAACTTGGGCAATGTTTAGGCCTTTCATTTGTTCTAACATAGCCCCAATGTAGGTCTAATTGGCTCCTAACTGGGTTGGCCCAATTACAACCCAATTAAGCTAATCATACTTCGATCTAGATAATTATTACAATACGAATAGTAATTAGTTGCCTAGTACATCCTTGGTCTATTGGCGCTTTGTCCTCTCTTACGGTTTATTACCCAATCAATAACTGACCTCCACAGCCCCGATCTCCTTAGCACAACTCTGTTCCTCTTGGCCCGATGCCCAATTTCTTTGTCTGAAGCCTTCTGTCGATCATCGACCGGACCTCCGGCTCGACGTCCAATCTCCTGATGTGATTTCCTCTGGTGCAACATCAATTCTTCTTGCATCAATTATCTTATCCTGATCAAGAGTATACCTGCATAATCAATTATTAGATTACCAAAACATAATCAATTAATTTCATCATCAAAATCCGAGATTCAATAACATTAACATAAAATAAAGTATCTTTAATGAAAAATTTTGATTTATCATTTTAATTTTAATAATAATATATTTTCCTTCTTAAGTGAATCTAACTCTTTATACTTAGTGCAAGGAATTAATATGCAATATTCATGCTCAATTTTTTTTTTTGTCAAAACCATGCATCATGTTTGAAACCGAAAAGCGATACAAAAATCATCAAGATAAACATACATGGAATTATATTTGGTGTATAAGCATTTGATTTAAATCTAACATTTTGCTCCTATATCATAAAACAGATAATTTTCATGATCAAATTTTTAATTTTTCAAAATCACTAGAAAGAGAAGCATGAATTTTTTTATTTTATATATCTTACTAATTTAAAAATAACTCATGAAATACATTAAGTAATTTTATAATAAAGTAAAGGGATTTTGGTTGAGTTACTTACCTCGTTGTTGAAAGTCGTCAAAGCATAATTTATAACCTTGTCCTTGGATGTACTCATTTTATCATTGAGTGCTTTCTTTTTCATTTTTGTATACTTATCTTTGAAATACTCTAACTTCGTATGTTTATAGCAAGTGGTTGTGTTCGGATTGAGTTTATTTTTATTCTTTAATTCTTGTTTTATGAACTTTTTAAATTTTATTGTTAGGAGATCAAGATCATCATCATTATCACTTGAGTTATCACTTAAGTGGTCTTCTTTGGTTCACAGTGTCATATTTTTTCTATTCTTTGGAAGGTAATTCTCATGTTCGTCATGTGCCAAATGAGTCATTTCATAGGTCATCAAGGACCCGATAAGTTTTTCGAGTAAAAAATTATTTTGTCCTTTGCTTCTTGTAATACCGTTACTTTAGGATCCTAACTTTTTAGAAAGGATCTTTGAATCTTATTTACAAATTTAAGATTAGAAAAAGATCTACTAAGTGTTTTTAAACTATTGACAATATCCGTAAAATAGGTGTATATGTCACCAATAGTTTCGCTTTGTTCCAATCGAAATAATTCAAAATTATATATCTAAAAATTAATTTTTGATTCTCTAACTCTACTTATGCCTTTGTATGTGATTTCAAGAGTACCAAATTTTATGTGCAGTTTCACAAACTGAAATCTGATTAAATTCATTTTTATTAAGAGAGCAAAATAAAGCATTCATCGCTTTAGCATTTAAAGAGAAAGTCTTCTTCTCCAAATCATTCCATAAATTCATTGGTTTAGAAGAATTTTAAAAATTATTTTTGATAATATTTCATAAATTCAAATTCAAAGAAAGCAAGAAAACTCTTATTTAAGTTTTTCAATACATATAGTTTGTCCCATTGAACATAGGAGGATGAATGATAGAAAGACCATCTTGAAAGTCAAAAAGAGCCATTTTTCTTATGTGTTAAACCAAACGAGAAATAATGTAGCTCTGATATCAACTATTACGACCAAAATCGACACTAAGAAAGGGGGGGTGTGAATTAGTACTTCTGATAAAAATGATTCGATTCAAAAAACTTCATTTAGATGAAAGCTTATATCGAAAATACATTTGAACTTAAAACATTCGTAAGCATATTGAGCAAGTAAATATGTTTACAATATGAATAAAAAGTATAAAGTAAATGCAAACTAGATTTTATAGTGATTCGGTCGTCCCGACCTACATCCACTCCTGATTCCTCTTCACTCGAGGCCATCGGCTTTCACTACCGATCTTTTTTCAATGGGCGAAGATCAATTACCCTTACAACTCTTTCTCTTTTTCATAGACTTAGGAGAGAACCTTTACACCCCTCTAAGAGTTCTCTCACACACTTCTGTTAAGATAATTTCTAAGCTTAGGAGGGACTCAATCACTTCAAGATAGATTACAACTCTAAAATCATAGGGTTTTTGCTCTATTTTTGCTTAATTCTTGCTATTCCAAGCAGGAATAGCTAGGGTATTTATAGTCCCCAAATGGCTTCAAAAATAAAGCCAAAATTTTAAACACCTCGGGATTTTAGGGTACTGGCGGTACTACCACCAGTGCTGGGCAGTACCACTACCTAGTCTACTCTGACACTGGACGGTACCACCACCCAGTCTAGCGGTACCACCATGTGACATAGTCTTGGAGACTGTGTCTCAAAGATTGAGCAACGGACAGTTCCACCACTTGTTCTGGTGGTGCCACCACTTGACCCATCTTTTGGGTCACTGATTGGGCCTTTCTCTTGGCCCAATGCAGCCCTAACTTGGGCCTAATGAGCCCCTAATTAAGTTAGCATAATTATATTAAAACTAACTCAATTAGCCCCCTAAACTACTTCGATCTAGGAAAATTATTATAAGCATGAATCTTATGTTGTTCAACATGTTGTTGATTCATCGATGCTTCATCTGATCTTTCGGTGCATCGTCCTCCCTTGTGGTCTATTGTCCAATTGGTATGTTGACCTCTGCAACTTCGATCTTCTTAGCATAATATTTGCTCTTCTTGGTCCGATGTCCAAACTCATGGCATGAAGCTTTCTGCCGATACGTCGACCAATCCTTCGGCTTGACGTCCAATCTTCTGACATGTTCCACTCTAGCCCAGCATCTGATTCCTCCTGCTTTAATTAATTTACCTCTCCTTAATCGAAGCTAGTCTTGCATCACTCAAAATGTAGATTAGATTATAAATACTATCAATTGGTTTCATAATCAAAATCTGATATTTAACAATCTGGACTATCTTTAGACACGAATCCCTCAGGCTGTATCATATACACCTCCTCCTCGAGGTTGCTGTTGAGGAACATAATTTTTACATCCATCTATTAGATCTCATAATCATAGTGTGCTGCAATAGCTAATAAAATTCGGATATATTTTAACATGGCCACGGGTTAGAAGGTTTCATCATAATCAACTCTTTGCCTTTGACGATATCCCTTAGCCACTAGTCTTGCTTTATAGATCTCCACCTTTCCATCTACTCTGATCTTCTTCTTGAAGATCCACTTGCAATCAATGGGCATGATACCCTCGAGTATATCAACTAGGTTCCAAACTTTATTGGAGTACATGGAATCCATCTCATAATTCATAGCTTCTTACCACTTCCTAGAGTCGATACTCATAATAGTCTCCTTATAGGTTTATGGATCAATATCCTTAATATCCTCTTCTTTGATTTATCCCACATTTCTCTTAAGAAGATGGGATACTTTATTGGACCTATGTAAAGTCGGAACTTGTATGCTAGGTACTTGGAGAGACTCAAGTTATAGAATGGTGCTTGAGCTAGATTCTCCAACCTCATTCAACTTTATCATGTACCTAGTGTCTCCACCAAGAATGTGTTCCTTCTTAAGAAACATTGCTCTCTTGGCTACAAAGACCTTTTGGCCCTCGAAGTAATAGAAATAATACCCATAAGTTTTCTTCGGGTATCCTACGAACTTATACCATTCTGTCCTGGATTCTAACTTGTTGGGGTTGTATCTCTTAACGTGGGCAAGGTAGCCCCAAATCTTAACAACCTTAAGATCAGGTTTCTTCTCTTTCTATATCTCATATGGTGTCGATACTATCAACTTAGTTGGAACTTTGTTTAGATGGTAAGCTATGGATTCTAGGGCATATCTCCAGAGTGAGATGGGTAGGTCAGCGAAATTCATCATGGACAACACCATGTCCAACAACGTGCAATTCCTCCTTTTGGATACGCCATTGAGTTGAGGTGCATAAGGATGTGTCCACTGGTATAGAATCTTATAGTCCTTGAGGAACTAGATGAACCCTGTACTTAAGTACTCACCTCCTAGATCTGATCGAAGAGTCTTATACTCTTTCCCTTAGGACCATTGAGCTGATTTGTTCATGTTTTGTACAGCATATAGAGGGCTGGCCGAAGGCCTAAAAGCCTCATTTAAGTTAGTTTGGTGATCATTTTAGGCTTGTACATAAAGGTTGTGTCATGTGAACATTTGTAATAAATTTTAGTCAATAGTAGACCAATTATGTACCTTTGTTGTATAACCATTCTGAGCTTGTGAAGTCTATGGTTGTAATTTACATTGGCAAGGAAGTGTTTGTTAAAATGGTTGCTTGTGGATCCCATGTGAAGCATTTTCTCTATCCCATCTTCTCTTTTATAGGTCCTAAGGGATCGTAGGAGGTTTCTGGGAGGTTGACCTTTACGGACGGACATGCAAGAGTGCCGCACAACTTAGGCAAAACCAGATAAGTTCGTGACAAGAGGGAGAGTCATGTGCAATGGACCGCATATGTTAAGGAGTACCTCGAGACAACTCCACAAAGCTCAATGGACCGAGCTAGTGTCGAAGAGTCATCGCATAATCTCGCAAAAGGTAATGTGTTGGTGGACACATAGTAAGATCAAGCGGGAGAGTAACACAAGACAACACAAAATGAAGGCACACTTGGAGCTGATATGGAGATTGGACTCAACGGAGGGCTAACCCATGGAATAGTGGGCACGAGGACCACCATCAACTCAATATAAATCGAGGAGTGAAGCAACTTGGGGGTAACTTGGTGAAGCACTCAAGCCACATGAAGAGAGTTAGCATAGAAGATGGAACATGGAATGGAGGCATGAAGCTTTCCTCAGACAAAGGTCAAGGACATGAACTCTTGTAGAGGCAGAAGTAGGATCATGTCATTCTATGGGTCCCTTGTTCTGATGGAGCAGATTCATCTTACATAGTGCCAAAGATGGAGGGAGCTTTGAGGCACATACACCTTATCTCGAAGAAGCATTTGATGGAGGAACTAAGGCGACACAACTTATGGAGGCGAAGTTAGTGTCAAAAGGCTTTAGTACAGAGCAAGAGGATATAGAGGTAGGTACTCTTGAAGAATATGCCATAGTACTGCCATTCAAGTTGCTGTGAGGAAAGCGGTGCGTAGTGGAGATTGTGCTGGTAGGGGCAGAGGCTAAGGATCCAGATAATGGTGCACCAATTTCAGCAAAATTAGGTAAATTTCGAGAGCTACTAGGCGACGAACTATCCTATAGCTATTCTTCATCTGGGTGTGACCCAAGAGCGGGTGGATGAAAGTCGATTGTCAAAGGAGTGAACAGAATCAAAGGTGATAGAGGCCCTGCAATGTGTTAGCAGAGATCGTAGTTCAAGTTCATACCACAATGATCAGAATACAATGGAGATATCACTAGGAGGCGACATAGTGCAACGGATCATGATGGAATAGTTTAAGGCAATACAACACACACAAGACTGTCCCGTGAGGGATGGGGTCATACGGAGGTATGATTGGGAGCACTACTAGAAGCTCCATTTTAGTGAACAACATGATTGCAAGAAAGGCTATGGATTCAAGGAGGGAATGCCATGGTACCACAGATGTGGGTCTTCCGTACATACATCGAATTTTGCATCGGATGAAAGCCTTAAGCATCAGCATATAAGGGTTGTGCACCATCAAGGAAGAAGTTCGAATGCAAGTACCAATAAGTCCATGGGAGGACTGGATCATGTAGAGGTATGATCAGAGCGGTTGGCGAGTTGGATAACTTCAGAGCTTGGGTTCGCTTAAGGGAGCCCGGCAAGTCAGAGGACAAGGTCGAGAAAGTGAATGTTACAACCAATGAAGCTAAGGAGAATAAAATCGGTGTAAGCCCTGCAACATGATGGAGGAGGCCATGCATGAGAATGCATGAAAGTTCCAGTCTGTCTTTTCATCGACCAAGGAGTACTACAAAGAGAACACAAAAGTATCGAAGTAGGTGGTAAAAAAAGGGCGAGGAAGCGATGACGAATCCAAAGGGACATAGATACCTAAAACCAAGCATCGGTTAGAATAAAAGTAGACTCAGAGGAGTGTTACAGTGTCGTAGAGGTGGATCTACTGATTGCAAAGAAGGGACACAGATGCAAGGCCACAGATAATAGTGTCATGGGTATGATAGCACCATGGTACCACAGATGTGAGACTTCCGTGAAGACATCGATCTCTTGCTCTCATAGAGGGAGAGTGCTTGGTCATGAAATGGGCCAAGGAGATCGAGAATGCAGAGGCAAACTCCAAGTACCAAGACAAGGCTGAAGAAAAAAGGCCAGGAAACTTTATAAGACCAGTGTCAATGGGCTTCTCATCAAGATTGTCGAAAGTGAAGGACTTCGAGTCGATGTAAGAGTGCTCGACTAAGGAACAAAGCAGGTAGTACATGGTGCTATTGTTGGAAAATCCAGGGGGTGACTTCTCATGCACAGCGAAAGAACATAAAAATAAAACATCCTAGATTTTCATAAAAGATTTCATCATTGTGTAAAGATTGGTGCGTTAAAAAATAAATCCGTGAATTCGAAAAGTGCGTGTGTAAAAAGAAGGTACCAAGGGAGATCATATATCTCTGGATCCCTACAGATCTATAGGACTGGATGAAGGAGTTCAAATGTCCTCCTCTCTAGCGATAATCCACACGGTAGGGACTGCAACGATGCTCCTCTCTTTAGTTCCCCCCCTGGATCCCTACAGAATAGAAGGTGGCAGGCACCAAGAAAAATCCCAACCTATGGGCCTTTAGTTCCCTCCTATTTATAGAGGCCCCTTGTCAATTTAACCCTAATGGATCTTGCCCTATTGGGTATTGGATCTCTATCCAATTACACAAACCTCTTGGATTAGTGGGTCTCTACCTAATAATCTCTTATTAGCTCTTATTGAATCTCATCTTAGGATCCAATAATTCAGGGGCTTAACGAATATCCAATAAGTTATGGGCTTCGACGGATATCTCATATCCGAACCTCTACTCATCGCGACACCTACCATATATGTGTGATCCTCTAGGCCCAATATCGAGCTGGCCATGAGTCATACTTATCAGAACTCCTTCTAACTTAGTAAATTATTATCTCTATAATAATTCACCCGATTCACCGACTACGGACGTACTAGGCCACTACGCCGCAGTCCCCAAACGATATAGGGGAATCCAATCCTTTGGACCTATCTGTCCTCAGTTACCATGTATGTATAGTCTCTCATCCATCTAATATCCCAAAGATCTTATACCGGGCATGGTGCTGTCAGGCTCATACGATCTCTCCTCGAGTCTCGCTCTAATCGGATTCTCCTGGAGAACTCTTTCTCTCTCAATCCGAATAACCTTGGCCGAGGATTTGTTTATGCAAGAATACATGGGATATTCCTCTTATGATACCGAGAGTGGATGTTCCTCTATTGACACTCAATAGCCCTCGTAAAATTGACTACCACTCCCAATGATTGGCTGTACTAGATCTGGAGCTTCCAAACCTATAAGTCCAGCATCAAAGAGTGAAGTACTCATATAGGACATCCTTGGTGTCTTAAGTATAAGGACTAGATACACTATTAAGACTATTGAATCATTATCTGACAATAAGATATCATCAATCATCCAGCAATTCATGGTGGATCAATCAGTAAACTCATTCTCCAATAAGCACCTGTACTATATCTTTAGTGTCCCCACACGAGTAGCTATGAGACTAGCCGCCTCCATCATATGGACAAGTATATAGTACATTAGTCTGTCCGGTTATCTCGATATCCTTCTCGAGTAACCTATGATTGGGATTATTTAGGATCCGTGTTTAAAGGTTAATCGGTCTCATTATTGTGATCTCATCACGATCTGATTCCCATTGCATAGATCCAAGGACATCACAATATACATCCAGATAATGTGAGAAAATGCCAATAAACATAAGCAAAGAGATTGACGCAGCGTGTTACAGGTGTCATCACTTATGTGATTGGCTTGTAGGGCACCTATAACTAGCAGCTATACTTTTGCTGCTCAGAGGAGTAGGCGACAAAAATGATGAAGAAGATGGTACAATTCTAAAGGTGACCAAAAGTATCAGAGACTTGCTTTAGGTTGGAGTGAAAACTTCTTGCATTTCAAAAGTTTGATGGCATTGAGAAAGTGAATCATAGTAGCTAACTTAAGGCAAGGAGTGCAAACACTTCGAGTGCTTTGGAAGTGTGAGCTAAGAGCAAGTGAAGGCTAGTAACCAGCTCGATGCACGGAGTACAAACCTCGAGGAGGCGGGTGAAGTCAAGTAACCTATACCTTCTCAACTCTCAAGAGAATATGTGAAACCGAATACTACAGTTCTCTTATTTATCCAATAGAGGAGCTTTGCATAGATTCAAAGACCCTTCGAAGGAACCTAATGGAAAATAACAATTGTCAAATCCCTACCAACGGTGATCAGTGTTACTGAGAGTAGATTGTTCGCTTCATTTCCTAACAGAATACCAATCGAAAGCGAAAGTGATGCGAACCTACTTGGATAAGACAATTAAGTGGAAGAAAGATTCGATGGGCAAATTTTATGGAGGAAGGACCTGAAAATTTCAAAGTTTGTGAGGCGATGCTTATTAAAGCTCCAACAAGCATCCACTCAATTCAAGCTACATGAGGCATTTGAGAGATTGGCATATACCAAGGATGCTCTTTTCCTTCACTTGAAGAATATGTAAGAACAAGCAAGGATCAGCATAACTCAATCGACCTCATACTAGAGTTAAAGTCATTGGCGAGTTGAAGTAGTATGGCGAATCAAGGTTCTGTTAAATCTCATATTTTGATGATGAAACCAATTGATATGATTTATAATCTGACCTATATTTTGAGTGACGTAGGACTAACCTCGATCATGTTGAGATGATTAAAGCAAGAGGAATCAGACGTTGGGTCAGAGTGGAACATGTTAGAAGATTGAACGTCAAACTAGAGGATCGATCGACGTATCGGTAGAAGGCTTCATGCCATCGGTTCAAGCATCGGGCCAAGAAGAACATAAATTGTGCTAAGGAGATCGGAGTTATGGGGTCAACATATAGATTGGGTAATAGGCCGTAAGAGAGAATGATGTATCGAAGGATTGGACGAAGCATTGATGAACCAATGACATGTCGGACAACAAATGATTCAAGCTTTATAATAATTATCTAGATCGAAGTAATGTTAAGTTCTAATTGGGTTGGAATTAGGCTAACTTAATTATGGCCCAACTAGGCTCGAATCAGGGCTATGTTGGGTCGGAGGGAAGGCCCAAACAGTGATCTAGAGCCACATCAAGCAATGGCACTGCCAGGGTTGGTAGTGGAACCACCTGAAGGCTCGACCTCCCAAGCTAAGTTTGGGTAGTAGTACTGCCCAGTGTTAGGTGGTGGTACCACCCAGTTGTCACGGACAGAATTGTAAACGGCTTGTTCGGTGTAATGCTTATGCTTGTTCGTGTCCCTTTTGGTTGGTTGTAACTTGTAAAGCTTGTAAAGGGCTTGCCAAAGGCAAAATGCCCCATTTGAGCGAGTTTGGTAGCCCTTGTAGGCTTGTACATAAAGTTTGCGTCGAGTGCATACTTGTACTAGAATTCGGTCTGTAGTGGACCAATTTTATGCCTTTGTGTGCAAACTTTTTTTGTGATATCCATTGTTGGAATGTGCATTGGCTATAAAGTGTTTACTAAAAAGTGGCTTGTGGATCCGTGTGAAGCGCTTTCCATGCATTCTTTTGCAGGTCCTAAGGGATTGTAGGAGATTTAGGTACCTTTGCTTTGATCGCATTTGCACGCACGGCTTAAAACCATGAGTGCTAAGGGGGCCTGACGATGGTATTATAACAAGCCCACTTAGTTTTTAAGCAAACGTGGGGACCTAGCGAGCACCACGAAGGAACAAGCTAAGAAAGATTTTTAGCGCACAAAGGTTGGGATGGCGTGTTCGAGCATGATTGACTCAAACTTGGAAGGAGGCTCGATAAGCGTGGTGCTTTCAAATGAGACCGCAAGGTGGATTGGGTTGTGCAATGATCTTGTGCAAAGCTCATGATGAGGGAAGTTACAAACTCAAGGAATTCGATGTATGCAAGGGCTTGCTTGATGAAATCTTTTGATGATCCCAAGATGTATATGGATCTTGAAACTTTCTCTTAATTTGAATACTTTCGTAAGAGGCTAGCTTAATGGTTGTTTTAACCCTTTTAGGGGTGCATGAAAATTTTTATTGGTGAAAGTCACAAAATCTAGTCTTTGCATGCGCAAATCAATTATAAAGTCCAAGGGCCATGGTGGTTCTCCAAAACCCACAAGAGAGATTTGCTCCACCGCTCAAATATCGAAAGAAAGTGTGGTTTCTGATGTTGAATTATGTATTGATATTTGCACTTGATAAACCTTCAAGACAAAGCTCGATGGAAAAGGAGTTATCGCATGATCTGCAAAGTAGTGATTTGGTGGACGCAAATGAGATTAAGTGGGGGAGCAACCTAGGGCAAACAAATTTGTGAAGAGAGAGCACACTTAGAGTATAGTGAGATCGGACTCAACAAAGAGGTTTTCTTACGACCCATGGAATGGTGGCGCGAAGCACCATTAATCGAATGCCAATTAAAGCTTGGTAAAAGATTTTGACTTTTGAGAAACTTGGTGAAGTATTAAAAGCTGCATGAAGGTGGATTCTTAAAGATGAATACATGATCAAGCTTTCTTGATGACTTGAAATCTTTAATGGACTCGAAAGCCGATCATGTCATTCATAGAACATAATCCATGAATCTTGATGATACTTTGCATGGTGTCAAAGACAAGAAGCTTGGGCTCAACTCTTATCTCTTGAAGAAACATTTGATGAGGAACTATTGCGACATATCTTTCAGACAAAAATTGGTGTAAAAGTTCACGAGGGCAAAAATTAGGATGCGAGGCGCAATGACACTTGAAGAATATGCCAAATAAATTGCCATTGAGTTGCAAATGAAAATGCGCCATTGTGCTCGTATTAAGAACAGTCATGATCGAGCAATTCACTCCCTTTCATCTTGAAATTCATGATTTTATATTGCTTTTGTAATTTGAAGAAGATGGGCGAAAATATGACTTGCCAACAGGAAATAATGCAGAATCGCATGTGTGAAGGCCTAATGTGTTATAGTCCACACAAAATATGATTAGTTCGGACCCACGATTTTATAAGATGCAAGGAGATGTCAGCAATGCGACATCATGATGGTTTCAAGGTGACATTTTATGTACATGAAAACATGAACATCTATAAGGAAGATCAACTTTGTGAATGATAAAAATATCTTGATTAAATTAAAAATTTTTAATCATGATGAATGGAAGTTTTGATGTCTTCATGAAATCTTATGGGGCCCAACACTATTTTCAAGGAAGAAGTTAGATGAAACTTAGTGGAGTATATGGGGACTAGATCATGCGGAGGTTGATCAAGATTTGAAGAGTTGAACATTTTTAAAATGATGTAATCAAAGCACAAGGCCGATATTGATCTTGTTATAACAAATGAAAGAAAGGAGAAAAATGGTGCAAGCCCTATGAAAGATGAAAATGTGCATTTGATTTTTCCATGACTAAAGGGGTTTAATGACATGAATCCAACTTGGCTATTTTAAATTTATACAATGATAGGTTCACAAAAAGCTTTGGGCATAAATGTTTGAAATCTACATGATGAAATGAAAATGCTCATGGGCATTGATCATGAAAATATTATGAAATGATTTGTTATCATTTTGCTTAATGAGACTTTTGATATCATAATGCTTGATTAAAAGATAAAGTCAAGCACATTGAGAGAATTTACATGTCTTTCCATCAATATATAGTTGAAGGACTTGACTCAGAGTGATGACATGATAAGTTTGGTCTTTGTTTGGAACAAATGAAACACATGATCATGCTCACATGTAGGGTTAAGTGAATGAATTATTGTCTTGATAATTTTTATAATGAAGGGTTTGTCTTTTAAATTTTGAATGATTTTGAACATACATTGGCATATAAAGCAAAAATGAAAATATTAAAAACCTTACTTATATGATGAAACATGAAAACACTTGTTTGAAAAAAAATGAAACACATTATCATGATAAATTGATCTTTACTATATTATTGTCTTGATGATTTATAAATTGATAATATTTTGATTTGGCATATTTAGCAAAATATGATGAAACATAAATAAATTATATTTACTTTTATGAGATTTGATTTTATGAGTTCGTAGGATGATTTTGATGATTTGTTTATGAGTTCAGTCTTATCTGTATCATGATCTTGATAACTTGAGTTTTTCAAGACCTCTTACTTTATACTATGATTCTCCCATGTCATTGAAGAGAAATTCAAATGAATCATAAGTTAGTTTCTCTTGACTTATTGATACTTAACTTGAGAAAATGTGTTTTAAATGTTGAAACATTACATGTGTAATTTAAAATTTTCTCTCATGTTTCAATACTACTTTGTATGCTTCATGACTTGATGATTGAAATATTGATGTAGACTTTTGTGTATCACTTGTCATAATTAATACAAATTGCTAGCATTTTGAATCTTGAAAATGATTTTGATTTGATTATGGGTTTCAAGTTGTCAAATTATTTTGAATGAGATATTTTCAAGTGAATCATGAACTCTCTCTTAAATTCTTGACTTAAGATATTTTTTTTACAAATTGAAATACTTTCCTCTATGATTGCTTCCTTTTTCATTTACTAAAGAGGAAAACAATTCAAGTATTGAGATATTGATATTTGATACTTGAAATTTCTCATTAAATGTGATCTTAATGAGAATTCCTATGCATAAATCAAGTTGCCCTTTGTGCTATCAATTCTCAAATGAATCATGTTCTTCTTGAGCCTTGATATTATATCCTAGAAGTGACATGATTTCTTTGCCTTGTATAGCAAATTGAATATTTGATATAAATTAATTTTCTTTATAATGAATCATAAATCATGACTTGATCTATGATTTTGATATATTTTTGTCATGATCCTTGATTGTATAATTCTTTTACACTATTAAAAGGATTTGTCAAATGAATCATGTCCTTCTTAAATATTTCTTGATATCATGACATGATTTCTTTATATAGCTTAAAATTTTTTAGCAATTGAGTCCTCCACTTCTATTTGACAATGACAAAGGAGGAGCTAGCTTGTTGAATTAATATTCATGACTTGAATGTTAATGATTGAAAATTTGATGAAAAAGAAATGTGCTTAATGATTGAATCATTGATTTATTCTTTTATCATGGCTTAAAAATGAATGAAAAAAAAATATGTTAGCACTTGTAATCATAACTTGATCCATTATATTGATATATTTGTCTCATGATTTAAAGATTGATTTTTTTTTTATGCAAACTTATGTGAAAAGTTTATATCATCATATTTGATCTTCCCTTTCTTTTTGACATTGATAAAGAGGGAGAAAGTTTATTGCTAGCTTGCATGAAAAATTTGCTAGCTCATTCAAGAGGAAGAAATTTGCTATCTTGCTTGCCTACAAAAGAAGAAAAGAACTTGCTATCTTGAAATATCAAAAATTGTTAACTTGCAAATTTAAGAAAAGCAAAGTGCAACATTGCACAAGAAGCAAGTAAAACTTGTCATGCTTGAACTTAAATCTTGCTATGATTGAATGATATATTATAAATCTATGCTTAAATGTTATATGATGTGATTAATAGCTAGTATGATTGTAAAATTTGCATATCCTTTTAAACTAGCTATGATGCAACTTCTCCTTTTTGTTGATGACATAGGGGGAGAAGTAGATTGATGACTTCATGCATTGTACTGAATATTTTATATATTTGCATGATGGTTTGATAATTCTCATATTCTGTGATGAATGTTGCTTGGATTTGAGATAATCCAAGTGTTTCTATCAATGGCATATTGATAGAGGGAGTTATGGTTAACTCCATTAGTCATCAATTAGTTGTCATCATCAAAAAGGGGGAGATTGTTGAATCTCAGATTATGATGATGAAACTAATTGATTGTGATTTGTGGTCTAACTACGTTTTGAGTTACGTAGGTCTACTATCAATCAGGATTAGACAGTTGATGTTGGAGGAATTGACGTTGCGCCAGATGATCACGTCTGGATATTGGATGTCGAGTTGGAGGTTCGGTCGACAATTGACAGAAGGTTTCGTACGTCGGGCATCGGGCCTAGAAGAGCATGTTACACCAAGGATATCGGGGTTGCAGAGGTCAATCGTCGATTGGGCAATGGATCGCTAGAGAGGACGATATGCCGAAGAATCGAATGAAGCATCGATAAGCCAATGACGTGCTAGGCAACTGAGTGTCAATTCGCGTTGTAATAATTATCTAGATTGAAGTAGAGTTTGGTTTATGTGTGCAGGATTAACTATGATGACGATGAAGATGTAAAGCGAAACAAAGTGCCGGAAGACAAGTGGGATGGATTATTGGGAGTTCGAGAGTTTGATAGAAGTCCGAAGATTCGTTGGGAGTATTACCGGAACTGGCCGAGAATGAGTAGGAGCTTGCCGAAGGGTTTTTGGAAATTCGTCGGAAGGTTTGTCAGAAGTTCACGGAGCTTGCCAAGAAATATTGGAGCTTGCCAATGAAGCTCGTTGGAACTCGCCAAGATCATCGTGAAGTCCAGGAGCTTGTCGGGAGTCCATAGAATGGTTTCCGAGGGTTTGTCGAAAGACCACCGAAAGTTCGTCAAAAGCTCACCGAAAGAAGTCTTGCCTTATGGACTTTGTAATTGCTTAGAAAATATCTTTAAAATTCATATTTAGTACATAATTTGGTTTACAATTATGTGTTAATCCTATAAACCAAATTTGAGCCAATTCGAACTTCATTTGGACCGGTTTCAGCCAAGTTTTTGACCGAAACTCATCATGAAAATGACACAGGCGTAGTACCGCCAGGGTCGAAGCCAAAGTGTCTTTGCGAGCATCGCCCAAAGACCCATGAGCACCAACGGTAGCACCGCTAGATGGGCGGTGGCCCCGCCTAGTACTGCCAGCACTGGGAAATTCAAAATGGTTCAAATTTTGGCTCCAAGTTTGGGCTCCAAATTTGAATCACTTTGAGGCCTATAAATACCCCACTCATTTAGAGTTTAGAGGGGGCCTAGAACTGAAAAAAAAAGAAGGGGAAAACTCTCTTGAAAGTGTGTCAAATCTTCCCTCTAAGTCGTAAGAGTGTTCTAGTCCACGAGAGGGGTAAGAATGCTTGTAAGGGTTATCTCCTAAGCCCGTCAAAAGGAAAGGTACTATGAGGGAGTTCATCCTTGCCCGTTAGAAGGAGGATGGTTAGTGGAAAGCTGGTGGTCTTAAGCAAGAGGAATCGGGAGTGGACGTAGGTCGGATGACCGAACCACTATAAAAATCTGGTTTGCATTTACGTTCTTGCTATTTACTTTGCTGCAAATCTTTTTCACTTAATTTAATACTCTACTTCTCATCTCTACAAATATCTTTAAGTTAGAGCTTTTCTTATATGATTCCACCAATACGGCTTTCATAATACGAAATGAAGTTTTCACCGTACGAAGTTTTCGAAGTTGGTTTAAATCATCGAAAATTTATCGTTCTTTATCCGCCGCACTAATTCACCCCCCCCTCTTAGTGCCGCTCGATCCCTAACAGGTATAGGGCAAGAGGACATAGAGGCAGGTACTCTTGAAGAATATATCATAGTACTGCCATTCAAGTTGCTGTGAGAAAAGTGGTGTGTAGTGGTGATTGTGCTGGTAGGGGCAGAGGCTCAGGATCCAGATAATGGTGCACCAATTTCAGCAAAGTTAGGTGAACTTCGAGAGTTACTAGGCAACGAACTATCCTACAGCTATTCTTCATCCGGATGTAACCCAAGAGCGAGTGGATGAAAGTCGATTGCTAGATTGAACAGAATCAAAGGTGATAGAGGCCTTGCAATGTGTTGGCAGAGGCCATACATGGAGAGATCGTAGTTCGAGTTCATACCACAATGATCAGAATGCAATGGAGATATCACCAGGAGGCGACATGGTGCAACGGATCATGATAGAATAGTTGAAGGCAATACAACACACACAAGACTATCTCGTGAGGGATGGGGTCATATGGAGGTATGATTGGGAGCACTACTAGAAGCTCCACTTTAGTGAACAACATGATTGCAAGAAAGGCTATGGATTCAAGGAGGAAATGCCATGGTACCACAAATGTGGGTCTTTTGTATATGCATCGAATTTTGCATCGGATGAAAGCCTTGGGCATCAGCATATAAGGGCTGTGCACCACTGAGGGAGAAGTTCAAATGCAAATACCAATGAGTCCCATGGGGGGACTGGATCATGCAGAGGTATGATCGGAGTGGTTGGAGAGTTGGATAACTTCAGAGCCTAGGTTCGCGTAAGGGAGCTCGGCAAGTCAAAGGACAAGGTCGAGTAAGCGAATGTTACAACCAATGAAGCTAAGGAGAACAAAATCGATATAAGCCCTGTAACATGATGGAGGAGGCCATGCATGAGAGTTGCAGTCTGTCTTTTTATTGACCAAGGAGAACTACAAAGAGAACATAAAAGTATCAAAGTAGGTGGTCAAAAAAGGGCGAGAAAATGATGACGAATCCAAAGGGACACAGATACCCAAAATCAAGCATCGGTAAGAATAAAGATAGACTTAGAGGAGTGTCACAGTGCCGTAGAGGTGAATCTACTGATTACAAAGAAGGGACATAGATGCAAGACCACGAATAATAGTGTCATAAGCATGACAGCGCCATGGTACCATAGAGGTGAGACTTCCGTGAAAACATTGAACTCTTGCTCTCATAGAGGGAGAGTGCTTGGTTGTGAAATGGGCCAAGGGGATAGAAAATGCAGAGACAAACTCCAAGTACCAAGACAAGGCTGAAGGAAAAATGGTCAGGAAACTTCATAAGACCGGTGTCAATGGGCTTCTCATCAAGATTACCGAAAGTGAAGGACTTCGGGTCGATGTAAGAGTGCTCGACTAAGGAATGAAGCAGGTAGTACATGATGCTATTGTTGGACAATCCAAGGGGCGACATCTCATACACAACGGAAGAACATAAAAACAAAACATCCTAAATTTTCACAAAAGATTTTATCATTGTGCAAAGATCGATGCGTTAAAAAATAAATCCGTAAATTCGAAATGTACGTGTGTAAAAAGAAAGCACCTAGGGAGATCATATATCCTTAGATCCCTACAGATCTATAGGACTGGATGAAGGAGTTCAAAAGTCCTCCTCTCTAGCGATAATCCACATGGTAGAGACTGCAACGATGCTTCTCTCTTGGGGAAAGGAGAATAGAACGTAGCAGCCACCAAGAAAAATCTCAGCCTATGGGCCTTTAGTTCCCTCCTATTTATAGAGGCCCCCTGTCAACTTAACCCTAATGAATCTTGCCCTGTTGGGTATTGGATCTTCATCCAATTACACGAACTTCTTGGATTAGTGGGTCTCTATCCAATAATCTCTTATTAGCTCTTATTGAATCTCATCTTAGGATCTAATAATTTAGGGGTTTAACGGATATCCAATAAGTTATGAGCTTCGACGGATATCTTATATCCGAACCTCTACTCATCGCGATACCTACCATATGTGTGTGATCCTCTAGGCCCAATATTGAGCTAGCCATAAGTCATACTTATCAGAACTCCTTTTGACTTAGTGAATTATTATCTCTATAATAATTCACCCGATTCATCGGCTGTAGATGTACTAGGCCACTACGCTATAGTCCCCAGACGATATAGGGGAATCCAATCCTTTGGACCTATTTGTCCTCAGTTACCATGCATGTATGTCCCTCATCCATCTAATATCCCAAAGATCCTATACCAAGCATGGTGCTATCAGGCTCATACGGTCTCTCCTCGAGTCTTGCTCTAATTGGATTCTCCCGGAGAACTCTTTTTCTCTCAATCCGAATAACCTTGGTCGAGGATTTGTTTAAGCAAGAATACATAGGATATTCCTCTTATGATACCGAGAGTGGATGATCCTCTATTGATACTCAATAGCTCTCGTAAAGTTGGCTACCACTCCCAATGACTGACTGTACTAGATCTGGAGCTTCCAAACCTATAAGTCCAGTATCAAAGAGTAAAGTACTCATACAAGACATCCTTGGTGTCTCAAGTCTAAGGACTAGATACAATACTAAGACTATGGAATCGTTATCTGACAATAAGATATCATAAACCATCTAGCATTTCATGGGCGAATCAATCAGTGAACTCATTCTCCAATGAGCACTTGTACTATATCTTTAGTGTCCCCACACGAGTAGCTATGAGACCAACTATCTCCATCATATGGACAGGTATATAGACATTAGTTTGTCTGGTTATCTTGATATCCTTCTCGAGTAACTTATGATTAGGATTATTTAAAATCTGTGTTTAAATATCAATCGATCTCATTATCGTGATCTCATCACGATCTGATTCCCATTGCACAGATCCAAGGATATCACAATATACATCCAGATAATGTGAGAAAATGCCAATAAACATAAGCAAAGAGATTGATGCAATGTGTTACAGGTGTCATCGCTTATGTGATTGGCTTGTAGAGCACCTATAACTAGCAGCTATACTTTTGTTGCTCAGAGGAGTAGGCGACAAAAATGATGGAGAAGATAATATAATCCTAAAGGCGACCAAAAGTATTAGAGACTTGCTTTAGGTTGGAGTGAAAACTTCTTGCATTTCAAAAGTTTGATGGCATTGAGAAAGTGAATCATAGTAGCTAACTTAAGGCAAAGAGTGCAAACACTTCGAGTGCTTTGGAAGTATGAGCTAGGAGCAAGTGAAGGCTAGTAACCAACTCGATGCACGGAGTACAAACCTCGAGGAGGCAGGTGAAGTTAAGTAACCTTTGCCTTATCAACTTGTAAGAGAATGGGTGAAATCGAATACTACAGTTCTCTTATTTATCCAATAGAGGAGCTTTGCATAGATTCAAAGACCCTTCGAAGAAACCTAATGGAAAATAATAATTATCAAATCCCCACCAACGGTGATCAGTGTTACTGAGAGTAGATTGTTCGCTTCATTTTCCAACAAAATACCAATCGAAAGTGGAAGTGATGTGAACCTACTTGGATAAGACAACTAAGTGGAAGAAGATTCGATGGGCAAATTTTATCAAGGAAGGACCTGAAAATTTTAAAGTTTGCAAGGTGACGCTTGTTAAAGCTCCAACAAGCATCCACCCAATTCAAGCTACATGAGGCATTTGAGAGATTGGCATATACCAAGGATGCTCTTTTCCTTCACCTGAAGAATCTGTAAGAACAAGCAAGGATCAGCATAACTCAATCGACCCCACATAGAGTCAAAGTCATTGGCGAGTTAAAACAGAATGGCGGATCAAAGTTTTGTTGAATCTCATATTTTGATGATGAAACCAATTGATATGGTTTATAATCTGATCTACATTTTGAGTGACGTAGGACTAGCCTCGATCATATTGAGATGATTAAAGCAAAAGGAATCAAACATTGGGTCAGAGTGAAACATATCAGAAGATTGAACGTCAAACTAGAGGATCGGTCGATGTATCAGTAGAAGGCTTCATGCCATCGGTTTAAGCATCGGGCCAAGAAGAACAGAAATTATGCTAAGGAGATCAGAGTTATGAGGTCAACATACAGATTGGGCAATAAGCCGTAAGAGAGGATGATGTATCGAAGGATTGGACGAAGCGTTGATGAACCAATGACATGCTAAACAATAAATGATTCAAGCTTTATAATAATTATCTAGATCGAAGTAATGTTAAGTTATAATTGGATTGGAATTAGGCTAACATAATTAGGGTCCAACTAGGCCCGAATCAGGACTATGTTGGGTCGGAGGGAAGGCCCAAACAGTGATCTAGAGTCACGTCAAGCAATGGCACCACTAGGGTTGGTAGTGGAACCGCCTGAAGGCTTGACCTCTCAAGCTAAGTTTGGGCAGTGGTACTGCCCAGTGTTAGGTGGTGGCACTACCCAGTGTCAATGCTATAGGCGATGGTACCACCCAACACTAGCAATGGTACTACCAGTATCCCGAAATCCCAAGATATTTGAATTTTAGCTCCAATTTTTGAAGCTATTTGGGGTCTATAAATATTTCAGATACTCTTACTTAGGATAGCAAGAATTGTAAAAGAAAAGAGAGTAAAAACTCTGTGATTCTAAGGTTGTAACCCTTATAAAGTATAGAGTCCCTCCTCCTAAAGCATAGAGAATATTCTAAGGGAGAATGTGAGGGAAACTTTATAAAAGAGGATTGTAAAAGGGTAGCTGGTCTTCGCCCATTGAAAGAAGACCATTAGTAGACGCCGGTGGCCTCGAGTGAAGAGGAATCAGGAGTGGACATAAGTCGGATGACCGAACTACTATAAATCAGTTTATTGCCTTTCTTTGTTGTTTACCTTTACTATAAATCATTCTACTTGCTCACTACTCTCACAAACATCTTTAAATTTGAAGCATTTCTGATATAGCTTTTATTGTATGAGTTTCTTGAATCAACGAAATCGAAACATTTTTATCACAGCACTAATTCACCATTCGCCCCCGCCCCGCCCCCCTCTTCTCCTAATGCTAACTCGGTCTTAACAGTTGATATCAGAGCTACATTCTTTCTCATTTGGTTTAACACCTAAGAGAAATGGCTTTTCAACTTTCAAGAGGATCACTCTATCATTTGACCTCCTATGTTTAATGGGATGGACTACACATATTGGAAAACTCGAATGAGAGTTTTCTTATTTTTTTTAGATTTAAATTTATAAAATATTATCGAAAATAATTTTTAAAAGTCTTCCAAACCAGTGAACGAATGGAATAATTTAGAAAGGAAGACTTTTTCTTTTAATGCAAAAGCTATGAATACTTTGTTTTGTGCTTTGGACAAAAACAAATTTAATCGAGTTTTTATTTATGAAACTGTGCATAATATTTAGCATACACTTAAAATCATATATAGACACTAGTAGAGTTTAAAGATTCGAAAATTAATCTTTTGATGTATGATTTTAAATTATTTCGAATGGAACTAAGCGAAACTATTGAAGACATATATACCTGGTTTACGGATGTCGTTAATAGTTTAAAAGCACTTGATAAATCTTTTTCGAATCTTGAACTTATTAATAAAATTTTATGTTCTCTTCTTAAAAATTGGGATTCAAAAGTAACTACAATACAAGAGGCAAAATACTTCAATAATTTTTTATTAGAATAACTCATCGGCTCATTGATGACATATGAAATGACTTTCTTGACACATGATGAACATGAGAACAACCTTTCAAAAAACAAAAATGATTTGAGACTTTGAACAATATAATACTAGTTGAGTGATAACTTAAGTGATGATGATGATGATCTTGAACTCATCATTATAAAATTTAAAAAGTTCATAAAATAAGAATCAAAGAATAATAATAAACTTAAAAATAAACTTAAAAGAAAATCGCTAAAGAAGAAGAAAACACTCAAGAATAAATTAGGTGCATCCGAAGACGAAGTGGTGAACTACGCTTTGACAACTTTCGATAATAAGGTAAGCAGCTCAACCAAAACCCTCTTACCTTACCATGAAATTACTTAATGCTATTCATGATTTAATAATTTTAAATTAGCTAGTAGAAATGTAAAATATAAAAAATATATCATGCTTTTCTTTCTAGTGATTTTAAAAAATTAAAATTATGAAAATTATATGTTTTATGATAAGGGAACAAAATGTTAGATTTAAATCTAATGCTTATACACCAAGTATAATTCCATGTATATTTATCTTGATGATTTCTGTATCACTTTTTCAGTTTAAACATGATGTATAGTTTTGACATTAAAAAAAAAAACTTGAGCATGACTATTGAATATTAATTCCTTGCACTAAGTATAAAGATTTAGATACTTAAGAAGAAAAATATATTATCATTATAATTAAAATGATAAATTGAATCTTTTGTTTGAAGATGTCTTATGTTTAATGTATTATATTTTTGGACTTGATGATCTTTATAATGAAATTTATTTTTTGATCTTAAACATTGATGTATGTTTGGATTTGGCATAAAAGATAAAAGCTTGTATGAAATGAATCGCATAAATTGAAACAAAAAAGAAAAAAAGTATTTTTGAAAATTTTGCTATCTTTAAAGCTTTTCAATTTTTTAATAAATGATTAATGAATCCATGCATATTATCTTTTGTGAATCTCTTGAATGATAAAAATGATTTTGATAATTTGATGAATTGAATTTAAATGAGATTTTTTCAAATGATTCATGACTCCTCTTCTCGGAACCATTACTTAGATTTTTTTATCAATCATGAACTTGAGATTTCTTTTTGCTATTTGCTAGCATCTTAAAGAGAATCTTAAGTGCTAGCTTGAATGTTAAACTTAGGCATGTTAAACTTAGGCATGATAAATCTCTCAAATGCATAATTTTTTTTATATATTTTTTGAATTATTATCTTGATTACTCAGTTTATATGACATGAGTTTTCTTTTTGAATCAAGATTGTGTCCTTCTTGCCATTTACAAAAGAAAAAATTTATCAACATGATTCATGATCATTTGATATTCACGAATTGATCTTTATTGATTCTTCATATTAATATCATTCATGACATAATTCTTTTATATTTATGGTTTATTTACCTCGTGATATGATTGAATCGATTTATCTTTGTCATGATTAGAGCATTGATGTAAAAGAAAAATTATATTCTTCCCTTCTTTTTGAGATAAAGGGAGAGAAAGTAATGCTAGCTTGCTCGTTATAAAGGAAGCTAAAAATTGCTAGCTTGCATATCACAAAGTTTGCTAACTTACATATTTCAAGAAAGCAAAAATTTACTTACTTGCATTTCTCAAAAGAGAAGAAACAAAAGTTGCTAGCTTGGACATCACAAAGAGAAGCAAAGAGTTGCTATCTCAAGAGAAATAAAAGTGCAAACTTGTAAAATTTATAATCTTACACATCTTTAAAATTAATGATGATTTGGTGATCATGCATATTGTAAAGTAATGAAAAATTTGCTAAACTTTCATATCTCAAAAGCTTGGATAGTTGTATAGTTGTACTTCTCTTTTTTGTTGATGACAAAGGGGGAGAAGTAATGATGATTTGGTGATCATGCATGATAATGATTTATACTTTAAAATTTCATGTAATTTAAAATTTCATGCATGATGTACTTTAATAATTTGAAATCATGATGATTATGTATGAAATATTTTGATTTCAAAGGTTCTATCAATATAACATATTAATAAGGAGAGTTTCGTTTAAACTCCATCATCAATTGGTTGTCATCATCAGAAAGGGGGAGATTATTAAATCTCAAATTTTAATGATGAAACCAATTGATTGGTTTTATGATCTGATCTACGTTTTGAGTGACATAGGACTAGCTTCGATCATAGAAAGACGATTAAAGTAAGAGGAATCGATGTTAGGCCGAAGTGGAATATATCAGAAGATTAAACATCGAGCTGGAGGATCGATTGACGTATCAACAGAAGGCTTCATGCCATCGATTCAAGCATCGAGCCAAGAAGAGCAAAAATTACATCAAAGAGATTGGAGTTGTAGGGTCAATATATCAATTGGGCAATAGGCCACAAGAGAGGATGATGCGCCGAAGGATTGGACAAAGTGCCAATGAACCAATGATATGTCAGACAACAAATGATTCAAGCTTTATAATAATTATCTAGATCAAAGTAGTGTTAAGTTGTAATTGGGTTGAAATTAGGCCAACTCAATTATGGGCCAACTTAGCCCGAATTAGGACTGTGTTGGGCTAGATGGAAAGCCCAAATAGTGATTGGAGCCACGTCAGGCGGTGGCACTGTTAGGGTTGGCGGTGGAACCGCTTGAAGGCTCAGCCTCCCAACCCAAGTCTGGGTGGTGGTACCGCAAGACTAGGTGGTGGTACCACCCAGTGTAAGTGTTACAAGCGGTGGTATCCTGAAATCTCTGGGCGTTTAAATTTTAGCTCCAATTCTTAAAGTCATTTGGGGTCTATAAATACCTCAACTATTATTGCTTGGGATAGTAAGAATTGTGAAAGAATAAAGAGTAAAAACTCTGTGATTCTAAGGTTGTAACCCTTGAAAATTATAGAGTCCTTCCTCCTAAAACATAGAGAGTACTCTAAGGGAGAGTGTGAGAAAAACTTTATAAAAGAGAGTTATAAAAAGATAATTAGTCTTCGCCCATTGAAGAAAGATCGTTAGTGGATGCCGATGGCCTCGAGTGAAGAGAAATTAGGAGTGGACGTAGGTCGGATGACCGAACCACTATAAATTAGTTTGCTTCCTTTCTTTGTTGTTTACCTTTACTGCAAATCACTCTATTTGTTCACTGCTCTCATGAACATCTTTAAGTTTAACGTATTTCTGATATGACTTTCATCGTATAAGTTTTTTGAATCAATGAAATCGAAATATTTTTATCGCAACACTAATTCACCACCCCCTCTTAGTGTCGACTTAGTCCTAACAAGTTTGACTTCTCAACAACAGTGACAGAGTATAGTTAGGAGCCAAGAGGGCACATTGTAGCAGGAGTAGAAGATTGAAGATTCAGCCAAGGCGAGGAGTTGCAGCGTTGGCAAAAGCTTCGACGAGGATGTCGAAGAAATAAGTAGGGAAGAATGTCACGGACAAACTAGTAAATAGAGTATTTAATATAATACTTATGCATGTTCATATCTTTTGGATTGATCATGCTTTGCACAACATGTAGTGGGCTGGCCAAAGGCTTAACAGCCTCATTTTTATTGGGTTTAGCGACAGTTTTAGGCTTGTAAATAAATATTATATCATATGGATATTTATGAGAGATTTTAGCCTGTAGTAGACCAATTTTATACCTTTGTTGTGCAACCGTTCTGAGCTTGTGAAGTCCATGGTTGTAATTTACATTGGTGAGGAAGTGTTGGTTAAAATGGTTGCTTGTAGATCTTGAATGAAGCACTTTCTCTAACTCGTCTTCTCTTTTGTAGGTCCTAAAGGATCATACGAGATTTTGAGGAGACTGACCTTTGTGGACGAACACGTAAGGGTACCGTACGACTTAAGCAAAATCAGCTAAGTCCATGACACAGTGGCCTCGACGGAAGAGGAATCCGAAGTGAACGTAGATCGAGATGACCAAACCACTATAAATCGATTTCCATTTCTGTTTATGTTTATCATTCTTATTACTCACTGATTTAATTATCTACCACTCTCACTTGTTTTCTAAGTTCAAAAGTATTTCCAATATGATTTTATCAAATGAAGTTCTCTGAATTAACATAATTTTATGAAAGTACTAATTCACCCCCTCTTAGTGTCGATTCGGTTCTAACAATATGAGCTTATTCTTGATTCATTACATTCACTAATGATTTTTATAGGTATGAACATATGTACTTGATAAGGTAGAAGTCTAAGGCCTTTGAAAATTTTAGGAAATATAAAAATGATGTGAAGAACCAAACTTGAAAAAGTATCAAGACTCTTCGATCAGATCGAGAAGGTGAGTACTTGAGTACAAAGTTCACCCAATTCCTCAAGGACCATAGGATTCTATTCTAGTGGACACCTCCTTATACACCTTAACTCAATGATATATTTGAAAGGAAGAATTGTATGTTGTTAGATATAATGTAGTCTATGATGAGGTTCGCTAACCTACCCGTCTCATTCTAGAGCTATACCCTAAAATCTGTAGTTTACCTTCTGAATAGAGTTCCAACTAAGTCGATAGTCTTGACACTATATACGATATGGAAAGGAAAGAAACTTGATCTTAAGGTTGTTAAGATTTGGGGCTACCCTACTCACTTTAAGAGACACAACCCCGATAAGTTAGAATCCAGATAGAATAGTGCAAGTTCATAGGATATCCCAAAGAAACTTGTAGGTATTATTTTTATCATCTAAAGAACCAAAAGGTCTTTGTAGCCAAGAGAGCAGTGTTCCTTGAGAAGGAACACATTCTTGGTAGAGATAGTGAGAGTGTGATAGAGTTAAGCGAGATTAGAAAACATAGCTCAAGCACTATTCCGTAACCTAAGTTTGTTTAGGTATCTAGCACACAAGTTCTGACTTTACGTAGGTCCAATAGAGTATCCCATCCTCCTGAGAGATATGTGGGACATATCAGAGGAGTTAATGTTGAGGATATTGATCCTCCAACCTATAAGGAGGCTATTATGAGTATAAACTCTAGAAAATGGCTAGAAGTCATGAATTTTAAGATGGATTTCATGTACTCTAATAAGGTTTGAAACCTAATTGATGCACTTGAGAATATCATACACATTAGTTACAAGTGGATCTTTAATAGGAAAATTAGAGAGATAGAAAGGTAAAGACCTATAAAACAAGACTAGTGGCTAAGCGGTATTGTCAAAGACAAGGTATTGAGTATGACGAAACCTTCTCACCCATAGTTATACTAAAATCCATCTAAATTCTGTTAGCTATTGCAGCACACTATGATTATGAGATCTAGTAGATCGACATGAAAATCATGTTCCTCAAGAGCAACCTCGAGAAGGAGGTGTATATGATACAGCCTGAGGTATTCATGTCCAAGGAGAATCCAGATAATATGTGCATGTTGCTTAAATCTATCTATAGACTAAAGCAAGCTTCCCGAAGTTGGAATATAAGATTTGATGAGGCGATCAGATCTTATTATTTTATTAAGAATAAAAATGAGTCTTGTCTGTACAGGAAGGTAAGTGGGAGAGTAATCACCTTCTTAGTGTTATATGTGGATGACATCCTGATTATTAGAAATGGTATACAAATATTTTTCATAATAAAGGCTTGGCTATCTAGACACTTTTCCATGAAGGACTTAGGGGAAGCATCCTATATCTTGGAGATTTAAATCTATAGAGATATATCTAAGATGATACTTAACTTATCCCAATCTAGATAGATAGACACCATTGTCAAAAAGTTTAGTATGAAAAATTCTAAGAGATGTCTTATTCCGATGAGACATAGAATATCACTTTCTAAGAGTATGTCTCCAAAGACTTATGAAGAAAAGACAGATATAGATAGGATACCCTATGCCTCGATAATAGGATCTATCATATATATTATGCTATGTACTAGGCTTGATATATTGCATATTTTGAGTGTCACAAATAGGTATAAGGCACATCCAAACTTGGAGTACTGAAAAGTAGTAAAATGTATCCTTAAGTACTTGAGAGGGACTAAGGACCTTTTACTGGTATACAGAGGAGATAGTCTCTAAGTTGAGGCTGCAAGAACTCAAGTTTCTAGTCCGATATCAATAATAGTAAGTCTAATTCAGAGTATGTGTTTACCCTGAATAGAGAAGCAAAGTGCTGGAAGAGTTTCAAGCAAGACACTATTGCTGACTCGACCACATAGGTGTACATTGCTACGACAGAGGCAACAAAGGTGAGAGTCTAGATAAATAAGTTATCATAGATTTCAGAGTCGTGCAAAGCATCGAGGAGCCAATTCTCTTATATTGTAACAACAATGAGATGATTACTCAAGCGAAGGAACCCAAGTCTTATTAGAAGTCTAAGCACGTTCTGAGAAAGTTCCACTTAATCAGATAGATCGTGGCCTGTAGAGATGTAGTAGTGGAAAGAGTAATAGGATCTGAGCAGCACTAAGAGGGGGGTGTGAATTAGTACAATGGATAAAAACTATAATTTTGAAATTGACTTTGAAAAAAGTTATTCTTTAAGAAATTTTGGTCTGACGATAATGATTTCAGCAAGGTGATTCGAGCGAATGCTATATAAAATAAAGAGGAGGAGATCGAGAGATCACAGCTAAGTAAAGATTGAATTACAGTAAATTAAAAACTCACACATCAAGAGAAGTATGTAACAATGTATAGTGGTTCGGTAAAATGACTTACGTCCACTTTCAAAACCTCCTCCGATGAGATTCCCAACTTCCACTATCAACTCTTCTTGAAGGGGAAGGACCAAGTACCCCTCTTACAAACTTTTACAAGTGGTTCACACTTTTATAGGACTTTAACAAAGTAAAACTTGAGAGGTGAACACTGAAGCTATCAAATGTAATTTTTCTATAGCTTTGACTTAGTTTTTATCACTTTTCAAAAATATTTAGCCAGCTAAGAAGAGAGAGGTATTTATAGACTCAATTAGCTTCAGAATTGGAGCCAAAAAGAATCATATCCTGGGTTTCCGAGTACCGGCGGTACCACCGCTTAACACTAGTGGTATCACTGCTAGTTGATCCTACACTGTCAGTGTACTGGGTGATACCACCGCCCAGTCTGGCGGTCCTACTACCTGACAGGGTCCTCAGACTCTATGGAGGGATGGTACCACCGTTGATAGGCAATAACTGTCAACAGTACCACCACCCAAACCACTTGGGAACCTGTTCTCGGGGTAGTGCTACCGCCGGACATGGTCAGCACAAGTGAATGGTGTTGAATCTCTGATTTTGATGATGAAATCAATTGGTGAAATATTTATTCTGATCTATATTATCAAGATAAGTGTGCAGGATTAACTACGATGGGATAAAAACATAAAATGATTTACCAAGGTCAAGTCCATCGGGAGTTCAAGAGTTCATCGAAAGTCCGAAGGATCGTCGGAAGTGTTACCGAAACCAATCGAGATCGAATCAGGGACTTACCGAAGTTTTCGGAAGTTTGCCGTAAAGATTGTCGAAGGTTCACGGAGTTTACCGAGAAGGTTCGGAAGCTTGTCGAAGACTCATTGAGCTCACCATACAATCTGGGAGCATGCTGGGAGTCCGCCGGAAGAAATCCGAGGGAAGTGTCGGAAGTCCACCGGAATCTCGCCATAAAGCTCACCGTAAGTAGACTTGAAGAATGTCGGTTAAAATCACTTTGAATTATGTTTCAATTTCATGGTTGGTACGTAATTAGGGTAATGATTTGAAAATAATCTTGTTTAAACCTAGTAAGGGCCAATCGGGCTCTTATTGGGCCTAAAACAAGGCCCATTCATCTTTGTTGAATGGGCCAGGCGATGCAACCACCCAGCAGCCTGCGCTAGGCTGTTACGAACCGTCATCGCACACTCACAGTAACTTTGTTCAACGTTCCATTCGTCACTTGCCCATGCATGTACATATCCTTGGTAGCCTGTTTTTGTGTGTTTTACCTGTAAAAATATAAGAAACAACAGCTTACAACGCTGCAGAACGATCGCTCGCTGCATCTGCCCAAAACCCCCAAAATAACTCCATTTTTGTGTGCCGTGGACTGATTTCTGCAGCCCACAACCGCCCAAATTTTGTCAACTATCTCAGCACCCAAGAACCCCCGGGTGGCACATTGCTGGATGGAACTACAGTATAGTGTCGGGCGTTGAACACTTTCACAAGTTTGCACATCAACTTGACGGAAACTTGCCTTCGTGCCCGGCACTTGGGGAGTAGTTGTTTGCGGACTTGCAGCTATTCATTTACTCTTCTAAAGTCCTTGTTTTCCTCTTCTCTTTCTCTGCTTTCCTGCACTCTAAGTGCTCTCTCAATTGCTTGTAAAGCTTCCCTCTTCACGAGATGTCGAGACTTGTCCGCCGCTCGTTCCAACAACTAATCAACTTCTATTTTACAGGTCCTCCAGGACCTGCACGAGGTTACAGCTCGGCTGACCCTTTGCGGATGCGTATGTCACAAGGGCGCCTCAAGACTTAGGTAATTTCAGCTAAGTCTGATCAAAGTGGGCGCAAGGGTGCTTCTCGACTTAGGCAACTCCAACTAAGTCCGTGTTTGCCGCAAGGGTGCCTCACCACTTAGGCAATTCCAGCTAAATGCATGACATTATGGTATCAGAGCAGACAAGCAATCTGAGCAAGCAGCGAAGAAACTTTGCAATCTCACCATGGGGAAACAACATGGTGAATCGAGCAAAATGGGGCAAGCTGGAATGTTGCCCCAAGCAGCCACAGGAGGGCTGCATGTGCAAACTCGCTCTCTCACTACTGGAGCCGCTCATGAGGAGCAAGGCAGCGAACACGATGAGCGAGAAGTTGGCTGCTTGCCATGAGTGGAGGAGTTGCAATCTAGAGCGCCAACCGGGAAAAAGTCCCACGAAGAGAGGATCACAACGGTGGAAACCCACTTGGATATTCTTGAAGCGAGCTTGGACGAACTCTACCAAGGCCAAAGTAGGCTTCTTGGCATAGAGAACTCGCAAGAAGAAGCTGAATCCTAGATCGATAAGGTTGAAGCCCTAGTCGACCGACTGATGGATGACACCAAGGACTCCGTGCAACATTTGCAAAAGATGGTGACAAAACTCACTTCCAGAGTAGCAGTGCTCACAAGGGCATTGAATGCAGGGGGAAGCAACACCCGCGTTGCGCCAACACAAAGCTTTAGGGCACCCGACCCACATTATTATAGGGGTGTTAGAGATGCGAAGGAGCTCGAGAATTTTTTGTTTGATATGGAACAATACTTCGAGCTACGAGGCTAGACTCTGAGGACACCAAAGTTTCGATAGCGACTATGTATCTAAATGGAGATGTAAAGCTTTGGTAGAGAACCCATTGGGAAGATATTCAATAAGATCGGTGTGGAGTGGACACATGGGATGACTTGAAGCGTGAGTTGAGAACTCAATTCCTGCCTGAGAATACTGAGTTCGTCGCAAGGAGGAAGTTGAGACAACTCCACCAAACGACTTCCATTCGAGACTATATGAAGCAATTTTTTGTACTAATGCTAGACATTCAAGATATGTCTAAAAAAGATAAGTTGTTCAGCTTTCTTGACAGCCTGAAGCCATGGGCTCAACAGGAACTTCACCGACGAAATGTTATTGATGTGGTCGGAGCAATTGCAGTCGCAGAAAGGCTCACCAACTTTGTTTCTTTAGAGGACCCAAGGAAGAAGAAATAGTCTACAGGAAATCACCATCCAAAGCATCCTCTTGGGAGGAACATAGGGGCGAGTAAAGGAAGAAGAGTTTTCATAAGGGACCGAACTCAAACGGTAGGGCCTCAAGACCTAGTAGGTGTTTCTTGTGCGGAGGGCCACACAGGGTGTGGGAGTGCTCACAAAAGCAGGCACTCAATGCCTTGTCGACTTCCATCAATCCCCCTAAGCCAAACAAGGGCAAGGCAGTTGCTCTTAGTTCGAGTAGCTCCGAATTGGGTAGCAACGATGAGAAGTCGCAAGGACCCCAAATAGGTGCGATACGTTTATTGAATGCATTACGGGGTCAAGTGGGGAAGAACATAAAGCCAAAGCAACAAAAAGTAGGAAACAGTGAGCTAATGCATGTGAAAATCAGACTCAATGACCAAACCACCTGAGCAATGGTGGACACAGGTGCTACTCACAACTTCATTGCCGATCGAGAAGCAAAGCAACTTGGACTAATTTTGGAGAAGAACCCAAGTCGGATGAAGGCAGTCAACTTGGAGGCCAAACAAATCTCCGGGCTAGCAAAGGGAGTCTCCATCAAGATCGGATGATGGAGCGAGCGCACAAGCATGATGGCGATGCCATTGGATGACTTCCAAATGATTCTCGGAATGGAGTTCATGCAAGCAACAAAGTTGGTGCTGATGTCATTCCTAGACTCCATATGTCTGATGGGAGGTGACAACCCCTGTGTGGTTTCCATCTCTCGAAGAGGAACCTAGGACCCCCAACAACTATCGACATTGTAATTAAAGAAAGGTGTACGTAAAGGAGAGTTAACCTTTGTAGTTGTGATGAAGCTAGAATCACTTGACGGGGAGGCCATTAAAAAACTGCTATGGTGGCAAACATTCTAAAGGAGTTCACATATGTTATGCCACCTGAGTTACCAAAAACTCTGCCACCACGCAGAGGCATGGATCATCTTATTGAGTTGGAACCATGAGTGAAGCCTCTAGCGAGACCACCATACTGCATGCCCCCTCCTGAGTTGGCAGAGCTTAGAAAGCAGTTAGATGAACTACTAAGCGATGGTCTTATCCGTAGTTCTAAAGCACTATTTGGAACTCCAATTCTCTTCCAGAAGAAGTAAGATGGGAGTCTCCGACTATGTGTCGACTATCGAGCCCTCAACAAGGTGACTGTGAAGAACAAATATCCTATCTCGCTCGTTGCGGACTTGTTCGACCAACTGGGCAAAGCAAAGTATTTCTCCAAACTCGACCCTCGGTCGGGGTATTGGCAGGTGCGTATTGCTAAAGGTGATGAAGCGAAGACTACCTATGTAACTAGGTATGGAGCGTTTGAGTTCCTGGTGATGCCTTTCGGCTGAACCAACTCTCCAACCACATTCTGCACTCTTATGAACTAGCTATTCAAGGAGTATTTGGATAAGTTTGTGGTCGTCTACTTGGACGATATTGTCGTCTACAGCGGAACACTTGAGGAGCATATTGAGCACCTTTGAACAATTTTCAAAGTTCTCACGGAGAATACTTTGTTCATGAAAAGAGAGAAGTGCTACTTTACTCAGACGGAAATGTTATTCTTGGGACATCGAATCAGCAATGGGTCCATTTAAATGGACAAGTTAAAGGTGCAAACTGTGGCAGAATGGAGTACTCCAAGGAAGGTGTCAGAGCTAAGATCCTTCCTTGGTTTTATGAACTACTATCGGCGCTTCATAATGGGGTATTCGAAGCGCGCAGCTCTACTGACGGAGTTGCTGAAAAGGAGCAGCCTTGGAGATGATCCGACAAATATGAAGTGACATTCCAAGACCTAAAGGCTGCCGTTTTAAAAGAATCAGTACTCAAATTGTCAGACTATGGGAAGTCTTTCAAAGTCCATACAGATGCTTCAGAATTCGCTATTGGGGGAGTACTCATGCCGGAGGACCACCCAGTAGCCTATGAAAGCCACAAGCTCAATGAGACTGAGCGACGGTATCCAATGCACGAGAAGGAGATGATAGCGATGATCCATTGTCTACAAGTGTGGCGACACTACCTTCTCGGATCACGATTTGTGCTAAGGACAGACAACATCGCTTTGAGTTACTTTCAGACTCAAAAGAAACTCTCTTCAAAGCAAACATGATGACAGGACTTCCTGGCGGAATTTGATATGGTAATGGAGTACAAGCCCGGTAAAGCAAATGTCGTAGCCGATGCGTTAAGCCGGAAAGTGGAGCGAGTGAATGCTATACAACTGGAGGGCGAAGGCCAAGTAAGTCAGTTGCACTCCAACTTTCTTTCTCGAATCAAGGATGGACTGTACAGTGATTCCCAAGTAGTAACCTTGATGCAACTGATCCAAGAAGGCAAGGCACGATGATTTTGGGTCTAGGAGGGACTTGTCTACACCAAAGAGAATAGAGTTTATGTCCCTCAAGTGGACAATTTGAGGCATGAACTCTTGAAGGAGTGTCACAATTCCCTTTGGGAAGGACATCTAGGTATTTATCGAACATTGGCTCTCGTAGAGAGGGCCTTTTATTGGCCGAAGATGGGGACGGACGTTGAGGAATATGTTCGAACGTGCCTAACTTGTCAACAAGATAAGGTGGAGCAACGGAAGCCGATGGAACTTTTAGAGTCGTTGCCCGTACCAGAAAGGCCATGGGAGAGCATTTCTCTAGACTTTATATCAAGCTTGCCGACAGTAAGGAGACTCGGATCGATACTTGTGGTGGTTGACCAATTTTCGAAGTATGCAACCTTCATTGCTGCACCCCTACAAATCTAAAGCTCGCTCAAAGAGAGAAGCGCGAAGCTAATGATGAAGAATGTGGTGAAGTATTGGGGAGTCCTGCACAATATCATAAGTGATCGAGATGCTTAGTTTCTAGGACAGTTCTAGACCGAGCTATTTAAATTATTGGGGTCAAAGCTATACTTCTCCACAAGCCTCCACCCCCAAATGGATGGCCAAACTAAGAGAATAAACTCGCTCCTAGAGTAATATCTTTGGCACTACATGAGTGCCAACCAACAAGATTGGGTGAAGTTGTTGGACATAGCACAATTCTCCTATAACTTTTAGCGAAGCCCTGTATCCAACAAGAGCCCCTTTGAGATCATCACAGGACAACAATTGTCGACTCCTCATACTTTGGCTATTGGATATACAGGGAGTAGTCCATCCGCATATCACTTGGCACAAGAATGGCATCGAAATGTAGATATTGCATGGGCCTACTTGGAGAAGGTGGCCAAAAAGATGAAGAAGTGGGCAAACTTGGGAAGGCGATCCCAAGAATACAAAGTCGGTGAATTGGTATTGGTGAAGCTCTAACCAGCATCACTCTAGTTCTTTAGGAACAAGGTGCACAAAGGATTAGTGTGCAAGTATGATGGCCCCTTCCTAATTATCAATAGGGTGGGCAACGTCTCCTAAAGTTACAGCTACCGGCATGGCTCAAAATTCATAATGTTTTCCATGCCAACAACTTGAAAGCCTACCACTCCGATCCGCAAGATGCTTCCTGAGGCATTTCAACTCGACAACCTCCTACCAAAGCCTCTTACGAGAAGCAAGTTGAGACCATTTTAGCGGATCGCAAGACAAAGCTACCTAACGGAGCTGAGCAGATTAAGTACTTAGTGAAGTGGTGGAAGCTTCCCAGAACCAAAGCAAGTTGGGAGCCAGAAGATACCCTCCAACATGAAGAAACAGCCATCAAAGCCTATCAAAGAGTGTCAACGAGGGCATCGATAGCATAAGTGGGGGAGAATGTCACGAATGGTCATCGCACACTCGCAACAACTTCGTTCAACATTCTGTTCGTCGCTTGCCCATGCATATACATATCCTTGGCAGCCTATTTTACCATGTTTTGGTGTATTTTTCCTGTAAAAATATAAGAAACAATAGCTTGCATCACTGCAAAATGATCGCTCACTGCATCTGCCTAAAAACCCCCAAAACAGCTTCATTTTTGTGTGCTACGAGCTGATTTCTGTAGCCCACAGCCACTCAAATTTTGTCAGCCATCTCAGCACCCAGGAACCCCTCGGGTGGCACATGGCTAGATGGGTCTTCAATATAGTGTCAGGCGTTGAACGCTTTCACAAGTTTACACGTCAACTTGACAGAAACTTGCCTTCGCGCTTGACACTTAGGGAGTAGTTGTTTGCGGACTTGCAGCTGCTCATTCACCCTTCTAAAGTCCTTATTTTCCTCCTCTCTTTCTCTGCTTTCCTGTACTCCAAGTGCTCGCTCAATTGCTTGTAAAGCTTCCCTCTTCGCGAGACATCGGGACTTGTCCGTCGCTCGTTCCAATAACTAATCAACTTCTGTTTTACAGGTCCTACAATACCTGCATGAGGTTGCAGCTCGGCTGACCCTTTGCGGATGCGTATGTCGCAAGGGCGCCTCAAGACTTAGGCAATTCCAACTAAGTCTGATCGAAGTAGGCGCAAGAGTGCTTCTCAACTTAGGCAACTCCAGCTAAATCCGTATTTGCCGCAAGGGTGCCTCACCACTTAGGCAATTCCAGCTAAGTGCATGACAAGGCAGTGGCACCGCGTAGCGCCAGAGTGCAGCGACAATAGCACCGCTGCCTTGGGCAGTGGAACCGCCTATGCACTGTTAGTCTGACAACTAACAGACAATGGCACCGTCCTTGACAAGCGGTGGCACCGCCAGCACCGGGAAACCCAACAGAATTTAAATTTGGAGTTCAAATTTGAATCCTCTTTGAATCTATAAATGCCACCCCGCCCCCCCCCACTTCTCAAGTTGAAAGGGCACCCTTTTGAGAGTTAGAAATTGAGTAAAAGTCTTGGCAAAGTCTTATTTTCGATAGCTTGTGTTCACCTCCTTCTTTCTCTTTGAAAATCTGTAAAAGTGTGAACTTCTTGTAAAAGGGTTGTAAGAGGGGTGTTTGGTCCTTTCCCTTCAAAAGGATTTGTTAGTGAAAGTTGGGAGCCTCATCGGAGAAGGCTTCGAAAGTGGATGTAGGTCACTTGACCGAACCACTATACATCGTGGCGTTCTTGAATGTGTAAGTGTTTAAATTTCTGAATCATTCCTTTACTTAGCTGCAAATCATTCAATTTTTTATCACCTTTACTCAAGCAACTTCAACCAACTCATCTTTCATCGAATCAAAATTTTTATACGAACTAGCTATTTACAACAAAATTGGTTTCAAACTTACGATTTTAATCCACTGCACTAATTCACAACCCCCCTCTTAATGCCTCTCTAATCCTAACAAATGGGCCCTAAATTCGACTCAATTTATCCCAATTAAGGCCTAATTGGCCTCTACTAGGGTTATTTAGGATTATCATCTAATCCTAAACCTAATTATATGATAACTATGAAATTGAAAATATATTCTAAGCAAATTTAAAATGACAACGTCAAGTCTTCTTCCGGTGAGCTTTCTAGTGAACTTCCGATGGACTTCCGACATACCCTCGGATATCTTCCGATGGACTTCCAGTAGCCTCCCGGACTTTATGGTGAGTTTAACGAATCTTTTGGCCACCTTTTGAACTTTCTCAGTGAACTCCACAAACCTCGAACGAACCTTCCAGCAAACTTTCAAAACCTTCGGCAAGTCCTCGATTCATTATCGACTAATTCTGGTAGCACTTCCAATGATCCTTCGGACTTCTGGCGGACTCTCGATCTCCTAACGTGCATGACTCTGGTAATTTGCTTTATGTCTTCATTGCTATAATAGTTAAACTTGCACACTTATCTCAAAAATATGGATTAGATCAAATAACCTATCAATTGACTTCATCATCAAAATCTGATATTCAACAATCTTTCCCTTTTTTTTAATGACAATCAATTGATGATGGAGTTAACTTTAACTCTCCCTATCTATATGTCATATTATGAGAGGGAAAACACTTGAATTCAATCTCCTTGAATTCAAGCTGAAACTGTTAAGTTGCATTCGTTGAACTTAACGTCATGCTTAGCAAGCATGATCTTTTCATCCATAAATACGAAACTTCATATTTTTCATGATGTCAAGACATGACACGCATTTTTTTCAAGTTCAATGATGATAGACATTTATCACTTTGACAAATGGTACTAATTTTAATTTTGAAGTGAAACAAGGATCAAATAATATCAACATAAAATTACACAAATGCAAGGCATGATATCATTTTACGATACATCATCAAATGAGATGAAAGCTTATCATATCAATGAAAGGTACCAAATTCAAATATGATATGATAATAATTTTATAAAATTAATATGTAAAGCATGTATGAAACATTTGCAGTGCATGTAATACATTCCAATTACGATACACTTCATATTGCGATGTATTGTGATGCTTTTAAGGATATCAATCAATTTTTGATACAAAGCAATTGCAATACATTATGATACATCATTCAATATGATACATACAAGGTATTTATTATTCTATCAATCAAGTCATCAATTTATCTTGCCATATTTTTTGCCTCCATTGTCATCAACAAAAAAGGGAATAGGCCTTGGTAAAAATGGCAAAAAGAAAAAAATTCCAAAGGGCAATTCGACCATTCTTTTTGAAAATTGGTGCTAATGAAATCATAAGATAGATCATTAAAGCCAAAGTTCATAAAATTTTCTAAGATCTTATGAAAAATTTAGTATTAAGAGTTCATATTGCATAATAATTCTTGAATTGAATCATTCAGGTCAATAAAAATTTATTCAAGAATTGTTTCTATCAAATGAGACTAGAAAAGAGATGAAATCGATAAAACTCATAATAAGAACTATAAGAGTTCATTCAAAAAGGATTGAAATGAACTGTTCAAGAGCCAATTTGAAATTTTAAGTTGAAAATCGTAAAGTGAAAAAGATATATCATTAAAGCCAAGACATTCATCAAATATTTCATTAAGAGCTCATGAAATTTATTTTTAAAAAATTTGTAAAGAAGAGAGATGAAGTTTTCATACTAAGCTCAAAATTCATGAAAGAGTCATGATGAAGTTTTCATACTTTAAAAGTTTAACTTAGCATTTCCATTACAAATTTATGAGGTGGAGCATATTATCATAAAAATTTCATAAAAGATTCAACTTGGCATTCTCATTAGAACTCATGAGATGAAAAATAAACAATCAAGTCATAAAAGCTCAAGATGTAAAAATTAGTACAAGAGGTAAGAGTTTGTCAAATTTGCATGAATAAAGTCCGAAGAGAGTATAAAAACTTGAGAGCTTCTTCTTTATGCAAAGATCATGATATTAATATATGTATTGTTGCATGTGACATCATGACTATTATTATATGTGTCATGAAGATGAGATTATGAAACTTCAAATGATACGAAGGTGTGGACAAAATAAATCAAGAAACTCATTTATTCATGTCAATAGAGGTAGAAGGAGTATAAAATCGATCGAATCAATTTTACCAAGTCATTAAAAGGGCATGATATTACTTAAAACTCATCAATCAAAGAATCATGTAATCAAAGAAAGAGATGTATCAATTGCACGATCGAAATAAAAATGAGAGCTCCGTTCAAAATATGATATTGTAAAGATGTCAACTGAAAAGATAATATTAAGTTGAGTTCATGAAAACGAAAGTTGAAAAACTTTGAAAAAGAAACATACAACAACCTCATGTATTAGGACAATTTAGCATGCCTAGTTCTCTTCTAATGAAGTCAAATTATTCTTCATTTAAAGATTTTATGAAGATGTCCGCTAATTGATATTTTGTATCAATAAATTCTAGAATAATATCATTATTATTGATATGACCTCATATAAAGTGATACCTAATGTCAATATACTTAGTTCTAGAGTATTGAATGAGATTTTTGGTTAAACAAATAGCACTTATGTTATCACATTTTATGATAATATTTTTTAATTGAATTTCATAGTCTTCTAAAGCATTTTCTATCTAAACAACTTGTGCACATGTACTTGCGGCTATGAACTCAACTTCAATCATAGATAGTGCAACCGAGTTTTGTTTCTTGAAAGTCCAAGAGACAAATGTATGTCCTAAAAATTGGCATGTTTCGGATGTGCTTTTTCTATCTATTCTACATCTGCCAAAATCCACATCCGCATAGAATTTTAAATCAAAATCATTAGATTTTGGATACTATAATCCTAGATTAGGAGTTCATTTAAGATATCTAAAGATTCCTTTAACGGCTTTAAGGTGAGATAACTTAGGATTAGCTTGAAATCTTGCATAAAGTCCTATACTAAATATGATATCCGATTTAGTTGCGTTGAGATAAAGTAAACTACCTATCATTCCCTTATGTCTTTTGATCAAAATTTTCTCTACTTTCATCTGTCTAACTTAGTAGAAGTACTCATATGAGTGTTTATGGCTTTTGAACCATCTATGTTAAATCATTTCAATAATTCTAATGCATATTTAGATTTATTAAGAAATATATCATCACTAAGTTCTTTAATTTGTAATCTAAAAAGAAGGTTAGACTCATTTCAAATTCATGACTCATATACTTGGCAAATAATTCACATAGTGATTCATTAGTTGAACCAAAGATAATGTCATCAACATAAATTTGAATAATAAAAAATTTATTTTTAAAATGCTTAACAAACAATGTAGTATCAACCTTATCTTTAGTAAAATTATTTGAAATTAGAAATGAGCTAAGTCTCTCATACCAAACCCTTAGGGCTTGTTTTAACCCATAGAGAGTCTTAGTCAATTTAAACACTTCTTCGGAAATAAAACCATTTAATAAAGCACTTTTGACATCCATTTGAAACAACTTAAAATTATTACTACTAGCATAGGCAAGGAGCGTCTTAGTGGCTTCTAATCTTGCTACAAGAGCGAAGGTCTCTTTGTAATTAATACATTCTTCTTGGTTGAAACCCTTGGCCACTAATCTAGCCTTATTTCTAACCACGATATCAAATTCATCTTGTTTATTTCTAAAAACTCATTTAGTACCTATAACTAAATGGTCACTAGGTCTAGAAACAAGCTTCCATACCTCATTCCTCTCAAATTAGTTCAATTCCGCTTGTATTGTGATAACCCAAGAATCATCTTTCAAGGCTTCATCAATGCACTTAAGTTCAGTTTGAGAAAGAAAAACGACGTTAGCATAAAAATTCTTAAAAGAAGAACGAGTTTGAACTCCTTTTGATGTGTCTCATATAATTAGCTCCTTTGGATGAGCATCTACATACTTCCATTCCTTAAATAAAGAAATTTGGGAAGAAGATGCATCCAAGTTGCTATTTTAAGGAGAGGTTTCATTCAAATTTAAACCATCAAAATTAAGATCATCATCAAAATCATTTTTCTTAAATTCGAAAACTTTATTGAAAATAACACGAATAGACTCTTCTATAACTAAGATTCTTTTGTTAAAAACATGAAAAATTTTAAAAGTGGAAGAGTAACTAAGAAAGATGCATTCATCAGATTTTACATCGAACTTTCCTAAGGCATCCTTTTCATTCAAGATAAAGCATTTTCAACTGAAAACTTTAAAGTAAGAAACATTTGGTTTTTTGTTATTTCATAATTCATAAGGAGTTTTAGATAGAGATGATCTTATTAAAACCCTATTCATGATATAGCAAGCCGTATTAATGGCTTTGGCCCAAAAGTATTTGGGTAAACTATGTTCATTTAACATGGTTCTTGTCATTCCTTGTAAACTCGTATTCTTTCTTTTTACTACTCTATTTTGTTGAGGATTCCTCAGAGTAGAAAAATTATGGTTATACCTATTAGATTCGTAAAAATTTTGGAAGTTATAGTTTTGAAATTCACTATCGTGATCACTCCGAATTGATGAAATCATAAAACCCTTTTCGTTTTGAGCAAGTTTATAAAATTTAGAGAAACATTTAAAACAATCACTTTTGTGAGCTAAGAAATAGATCCAAGTGTATCTACTATAGTCATCTACAATTACAAAAGCATATTTGCTACTTCCTAGACTCATTGTGTTAATTGGTCCAAATAAATCCATATGGATCAATTGTAATGGTGTAGAGGTGCTTATTTGATTCTTTAGTTTGAAGCTACTTTTTATTTATTTTCTTAGTTGACAAATATCATACACTTTGTCTTTGATGAACTTAATATTGGAAATACCTCTTACAAGTTCTTTAGATATGATTTGAGAAATTAGTTTTATGCTATCATGACTTAATCTCCTATGCTAAAGCCAAGCATCATCATTCAAAATCGAAAAACATATTTTATTGCTAAGATCGTCAATGTTGATGGTGTAGATATTATTTTATTTTAGTACAATCAAAGATATGTTGTTGTGTGATTTTTCAATAATGCAAGTATTAGATTCAAATTTCATAATATATCCTTTATCACATAATTGACTAATGCTCAAAAGATTATGCTTTAAGCCATCTACTAACAACATATCATCAATTAATATGCTTAATTTATTATCTATAGTTCCCTTGCCAATGATTTTACCTTTTTTATTATCTCTAAAGGTGACATACCCTTCGTCTTGACAAGTGAGCTTAGAGAATTGAGATGGATCTCCGGTCATATACCTTGACCATCCACTATCAATATACCATCTCTTACTCCTAGCTTGTGTGGGTGAATGTGTTTATAAAAAAGGATGATTTTTAGGTACCTATTTGAACTTGGATGCCTCATATATTGATTTACTAATCTTGTCATTATTCATTAAATTTCTTATAGTTCCTTTAGGAACCCATATCAATTTGTGTAGACTAATTTTCTTAAACGAACATTTGTAAACAATATATCCGGGCTTACAACAAAAGTTACATTTCAAATGAGATGATACATGTAGTGTGAGTCCTTTAATAAAGGTGGTTGGAGTATGGTGAGATCCACTCACAAATCTAATTCCACTTCTTTTTTTGACGTGACCCTTGTTTGGAAGGGTCAAGTCCAAGCCCTTGCTATCGATCTTAAACTTATTTACGATCTCTTTAAGTAGCAAGTTCTCCTTTTTTATTGCCTCTAAGTGTTCACACTTAGAGCATAAAGGTAAAGAGAGAGTTCCAAGTTCAAGACTTTCAAGTTTATCTAATAAGATAACATATTCCTTTTTAATAAATTAAACTTTTTACTAATAGCTCTACACTCATCAAATAATTCATGAAAAGCAATTGAAAGTTCATCGAAGAATAAATCTTTATTAAATAACTCACATACCTCTTCTCCGAAAGCTATCAATGTGAAGTTAGCCTCCTCCTTATTGTTTGCTTCTTCATCTTTGGAGCCACTTGAGTCATCCCATATTACCTTTAAAGCCTTCTTATTTCTTGGTTGCTTCTTCTTGGCTTTGGGGCATTCACTTTTGAAGTGTCTCGGCTTCTTGTATTCATAACATATCACTTGTTCTTTTTTAGGTTCAAGTTTATTTTTAGTATCATTTTTAAATTTATTCTTTCTTATAATTTTTTTTTAATTTTTGAGTTAAGATTACAAGTTCATCATCAAGGTCCTTATCACTTGAAGATTGTTTTAAGTGGCCTTCTTATGTTCTCAATGTCATATCCTTCCTATTCTTTGGAAGAGGGTTCTCGAGCTCATCATGAGCATGACATGTTCATCAATGACCCAATGAGTTCTTCGAGTGAAACATTTTTTAGGTCCTTGGCCTCTTAAATGGTCATAATTTTTGGATCCCAACTCTTTGGAAGGGATCTTAAAATTTTGGTGACAAGTTCAAAATTAGAAAAACCTTTATCAAGTGCTTTGAGTCCATTGACGACATCGGTGAAACGGGTGTATATGTCTCCGATGGACTCACTTAGTTTCATCCAAAATAATTTATAAGAATAGACCAAAAGGTTGATTTTAGACTCTTTCACACGATTAGTGCCTTCATGAGTGATTTTAAGTATGCCAAATATCAAAAGTTGATTCATAAATTGAAATACGATTAAACTCATTTTTATCAAGTGTGCAAAATAAGACATTCATAGCCTTTACATTAAGAGCAAAAATCTTCTTCTTCGATTCATTCTATTCATTCATCAGAAGAGAATATCTTTAAAATCCATTTTCAACAATATTCCAAAATTTAAAATCCATGAAAATAAGAAAAATCTTCATACGAGTCTTCCAATAGGTGTAATCCGACCCATTAAACATAGGCAGACATGTAATTGAATGACCCTCTTGCATGTCGGAATACATCATCTCTCTTGGGTTTTAAACCAAATGAGAGTGACCGAACTTTGATACCAGTTGTTAGGATCTGAGCGACACTAAGAGGGGGGTGTAAATTAGTGCAGCAGATAAAAATCATAATTTTGAAATCGACTTTGAAAAAAGTTATTTTTCGAGAAATTTCGGTCCGACGAAAATGACTTCAGTAAGGTGATTCGAGCGAATGCTATAGAAAGTAGAGAGGAGGAGATCGAGAGATCGTAGCTAAGTAAAGATTGAAATGCGGTAAGTTAAAAACTCACACATCAAGAGAAGTATGCAGCGATGTATAGTGGTTTAGTCAAATAACCTATGTCCACTTCTGAAACCTCCTCCGATGAGGTTCTCAACTTCCACTATCAACTCTTCTTAAAGGAGAAGGACCAAGCACCCCTCTTACAAACTTTTATAAGTGGTTCACACTCTTATAGGATTTTGATAAAGTAAAACTTAGGAGGTAAACACTCAAGCTATCAAATATAATTTTGTTACATTTTTGACTCAGTTTTTATCACTTTTAAAAAATGTTTAGTCAATTGAGAAGAGATGGGTATTTATAAACTTAATTGGCTTCAGAATTGGAGCAAAAAAGAGTCACATCCCGAATTTTTGAGTACTGACGATACCACCGCTTGACACTAGCAGTACAATCGCCAATTGACCCTACTTTGTCAGTGTACTGAGTGGTACCACCACCCAATCTGACGATACTACTACTTGATAGGGTCCTCATACTCTATGGAGGGGCGGTACCACTGCCTATCATGCGGTACCACTGTTAATATGTAATAATTGTTAGCGGCACCACTACTAACCTAGGGCGGTACCACTGCCCAAACCACCTGAGAACCTATTCCCGGGGCGATGCCACCACCAACCATGGTCAGTATTGGTGAATGGGCCTTGAATCCGACCCAATTCATCCCAATTAAGGCTCAGTTGACCCCTACTCTGGTTATTTAAGATTATTATCTAATTCTAACTCTAATTATGTGCTAACTACGAAATTAAAAATATATTCTAAGCAAATTAAAAATCGACAACGTCGAGTTTTCTTCCGATGATCTTTCCAGCGAACTTTTGGTGGACTTTCGACACACCCTCGGATATCTTCCGGCGAACGTCCAACAGCCTCCCGAACTTTATGGTGAGTTCGACAAATCTTTTGGCCACCTTCTAAACTTTCTCGATGAACTCCATGAACCTCCGACGAACCTTTAACTTTCAAAACCTTCGTAAGTCCTCGAACTTAGCCAAACTTTCAATAATCCTTCGGAAGTCCCTCCCAACGATTCATTCTATCTTCATTACTAGCATAGTTAAACCGCACTTATCTCAATAATATGATTAATCCTTCAATTGACTTCATCATCAAAATATGAACTCTAACTCCCAACATACTTAACTCTAGTAATTTAGTTTATGTCTTCATTACTATCATAGTTAAACCTGCACACTTATCTCAATAATATGGATTAGATTAGATAACTTATCAATTGACTTCATCATCAAAATCTGAGATTTAAAAAAGAGTTCCATCCAAAGATAACATCGCAGATCCACTGACAAAATCATTGTGTCATATTATCTTTTAGCGTCACAAGAGTCTGATGGAGATCAAACACGTAGGTGATTAGCTTTAAGTTAAATAGGAGATTGCTAGTCATATATGCCCTGAGATGAATATCTTAAGCCAGCTTACGTTAAGAGAGAAAGAGTTCTTCGGGAGAATTCGTGGCGAGACTCAGTACACGTGTGATATAGATGGATAGGGATTATAAATACATAGCAACTAAGGATAGATAGGTTCAATTGATTGGATTTTATTGTGCCATTTGGGGATTGTGGTGTAGTAGCTTAGTACGTCCATAGTCGATGAGTCAAGTGAATTATTATAAAAATAATAATTAACTTAATCAGAAAGAGTTTTGATAGATATGATTCATAGCCATCTCGATATTGGAGCTAGAAAGTCACACATATAATATGTGTTGAGACAAGTAAAGATTCGGATATGAGATATCCATTGGAGCTCCTATCTTATTGGATATCTAGTAAGTCTCCGAATTATTAGATTTTATGGATGAGACCCAATAAAAGCCTATGAGAGATTATTGGGTAGAGATCCACTAATCTAAAAGGCTTGGGTAATTGGATGGAGATCTAGTATCCAATATGATATGATCATTATGATTAAGTTGACAATGTTCTCTCTATAAATAATAGAGAACTAAAGGGTCATCGGCTAGATCCCTTTTTGCTTCTACCTTCTATTCTCCTCTCTTATTATTCTCCTGAGCCAATAACCCTTCTTTAGCGTGTGTTGAGAGTAAAAAGGGTTGACCCCTTCTTGATCTCATGATGCGCATAGAAAGGAGGATTGTACAGTGATTTAAGGAGTATCATCGCAGCCTTTACTATGTAGATCATCACTAGAGAGGAGGACAGTTGACATCCTTCATTCTCTCCTATAGATTTGTAGATTTTCAGGGATATACGATCTCCCTAAGTAACATATTTTTCTTATACATGTAGTTTTTTCGATTTTGTAGGTTTTTACACATCAATCTTCGCACAACGATGAAACCTTCTTTTTCTGTAGAAATCTGGATTTTTCTTATATCCTTCTGTTACGCATGTGATGGATATCACCTCAGGTTTCCCAACAAATAAAATGTTAACTTATCAGAATGATTCTATAAAAAGGGACATGAGCTCTCGGCTCTCATACTAAGAGATGATAAAGACATTTAGTCTCACATCAATTAAGAAGTAGGGAAACTAAAGACTTATAAACCTCTAATATCATCTTCACTCTTAAAGATTCCTTTTAGAACTCACCCAAAGTAGAGAATTCATCGTGAGTCCTCGTGCTAGCACTATTGATGACAAAATATTAATTTATCAATATATATCTAACAACATTTGAGTTTAATGATAACACCACATGTATATAGTTTCATATTTTAGAATAGCAGATGTGAATACTAACAAATACTAACAACTTTAATGTCAAAGGTACCGTGACAAAACGAAATAAAGATTAATCAGTTTATGCAATTTTAAAATTTAAAAATAAAATAAGTTCAAATTGAAATCGAAACTGGCAGAACCGGAACTACCTCTTACCGGTTCGATTTCAATTTCAAGTTATGCAAATAATTTATTCAATTTTATATCAATTTTTTTATTAGTTATTACACATTTACACTCCTTTAAGTCATTATGGATATATATCAATTTTTAAAATTTAAAAATAAAATAAGTTCAAATTGAATAAATTTCAAGTTATGCCAAATCAAAACCGATGATTCTGTGACTGTGGTGAGGTATATCTCTCTCTCGTCGTCGCAGTTGATTAGGAAGAGGTAAAAGGGTGTTTCTGCAAAAATATATCGGTTCGGTCTCCACCAACTCGTCCATTTTGGACCAGTCGGGCAAGCCAATACGTGAACTGGACCGCCTCCTCTTTACAGTCCGCTGTCCATCTCACCAGAGCCCATTGAAACGGAAATCTACCTCTCGCGCTCTGCGCTCGATTCGTCTCCAAGATCATCGTCGACCGATCGCGGGATCGATCGCCTCGCGCCGACGGATCTCGACTATGTAGGCCCCCCCCAGCCATTGGATCCGCGTTTCTCGTCGCCATCGATCGTAATTTACCTCCTTATTTTAATCCACAGTTCTTTAAAAGATCTGGGCCAAGCTTTGCGCCCTCGACCACCCTAGATCTGTTTCCTCTTCCCACCAGCATATTCGATGCTGCCGGTAACTTCTTTACGTCAGCGTTCGATTTTGGTTCTTTTGATCTATGTTTGCGGGGGCAATTCAATTTCTTGATCTATATCATGTTTTACTCGCCTTTTCTGAATCTTGTTGTGGACTGGGAGACTTTTGAGCAGAGTATGGAGTAGAAATGATTCGATCTTGATAATTTTACTGGGTGTATCACGGGAAATAGAAAAGAAATCGATTTCGTAAGGTTTCTAAGGTTTAATCGTGAACATGTGAAGGATGCTTGGTTATGTTCACCATATTTTAGTCGCTTCTTCCGAATCTTACGGTGAATTTGGAGACTTTTGATGAGAGTATGAGGTAGAAACATCCGATCATGACAATTTAACAGGGTAAATCACCGGAAATAGAAAAGAATTTGAATTCGCTAAGGTTTCTAGGGTTTAGCCTGAACGTGTTCAGGATAGTTGCTAGTGTTCACCATGTTTTAGTCGCTTTTTGTGAATCTTATTGTGCACTTGCAGAAAAGATTCTGAATCCTACAGCAGAAAAGATTCGATCTTGACAATTTAATAGGGTAAATCCTGGGTAGTGAAAAGGAATTTGCTTTTGTTAAAGTTTCTAGGGCTTAATTGCAAACATGTTCACATAGTTTGTTATCCACCAACAAATTTTTGTTTCGCTCTTAGGGTATTTGAAGTTGTTCTGCAGTGTCAAACAAGAGAGAAAGATATATAAACAAACCTAGTTGATGGTGCAGTGGATGGTAAAGATGTGTAAAAAAGAAGGACTACGTTCTTTACAGGTGAGGGAGTGAATTATTAACTAGGTCCATTCTGGAAAGCAAAGGTTCATCTAAGTCTTGATGACTTCTGAATAAATGTGGTTGATCAGGCAAAAATTTGGTACAATTGGTGATCAGATTTTGCAAAAATCATATAGCCATGAATATGCTGTACCCTGAGCAACCAATCAAATAACATCTTTCTTTGGTTAATACAGGTAATTATAACCTCTTAAAAAATGTTCAAATATTAGATTACTCATATAATCATGGGTATCATGGTTATCCAACCTCTCAATAATGAAAAAAAGAGAAAACATGCATGCCAATTTAGAATCCATATATACATTTTCTGCTTGTTCAATATATCTACATATAATAAACAATTCAAATTATTGCCTTAATTTCAATATTTTGACACTTTCAAATAAATGCAAGAAATTTCTACCTGTAATTCATACTCAAAACTCTTTAAAGTATTTCATCTGTGCTCACTGGTCATTATGGTTAGGGATAAACTAGGTCAATTACGTTCATGACAACATATTTTACTTTGTAGGTCACTAAGCTAGTTTATAAAGAATACCATGGAAGCAAATCTAGACTACAATCAAGAGCTGAATTTTTGGAAGTGCAGAAGTTGCTGCTATGGTAAACTATATCCTAAAAATCTTGAAGTGGGCATAATAGAATAATAGACCTCACTAAGTGTCTCCACTGGTTGGGCAGCCTTGGTATTCTGAATTCTATGGTTTCAATGTTTACTTTAGCAGAATTGATAAGGGTGCATATACTAAGATTTTAACTGATAGATGTATATTGCTTTATTTGGCATAGTATATTGATCCATCTGCATTTTGGCCTGCTGTCCAGCCATACAAGGTCATCTTCTTCATGTGGCGCTGCAAGCAAAATTTTCATTTGCTTTGTTATCCTATATTTTTTATTCAGTATTACTATCTTGCAGATACACAGAATGTAATTTGGTGTTTATATATTGACAAACATTTGTGTAAAAATTGGCGATTCTTTGAGTACACAATGGACTCACAGCAACTTGGTGAGCAGTCATTTCCACCACCTGTTACATCCCCCGGCAATCAAAGTTCTGCTTCTCCGAGACAAGATGCTTCTGTGGAAACACAATCCATGTTCTCCACTTCTGGTATATCCTCATGGGCCAGAAATCTTAAATTTCCAGAGTCATCTGGCCAAGAGGATCTGCAGTCTGGAAATGCAGGAAAGTCAACATTTTCACGTATCACTAGTGGATTTGGGTTTCGTTTGTCACCAAAATCTTCTCAGTCTGAAGAGGTTGTCGCTGAGGGTTCCTCAACAACCGCCCAACCTGGAGTTCTGGGATCTTTGACAAAAGGTTTTGTTGATACATCCAGAAGTGCAGTAAAGGCTGTCCAAGTAAAGGCTCGGCACATAGTTTCTCAAAATAAAAGAAGATATCAGGTAATGGTCTCACAAATATGATGTTCTCTAGATCTGTCACCTGTACAGACTTGCGAGATAGTGAGTTTCCTGCTTGGATTTTCTTTGTGCAGTTTTTGCTTTATTGGTTTCCTTATGTGCCTTTCACAGACTAGTTTGGATGCAAATGCTTATGAATGTACTGTCTAATAAATAATTCAATGATTCTAATAACATTTTGTCAACATCATAAAAAGCCAAAAGGTTTTGTAAATTGTAGTGCACATTTAAAATATTGAAATAATAGATATGTTTATGAAAATGCAATGGTAGTTAATACTTGTAACTAACAATCAGAAGTTGGTTTTAACATTATTATTGTAAATTATAAGCTTGATCTTGATCTTGCCATAATCGGGGAGTGGATTCAATTTTCTTTACTCAAATAATCTGGGCAGAATAAATCATGGGATTAAATTATAAATAAAATTCATATTTACCTATTCATCACAACTAGGAATTATTTTTATAAATTGAAAGACATTGCTTCTGCTAAGAGTAAAAAAGCCTAAAAATTAAACAAGAAAATATTCAAGAAATATTAAGGTAAGATGACATGATTAGTATTTAAAACTTTTGAATTTTATACTAAGTGCAATTCTATCTCATAATTTTATCATGTACCTTTTATAAGTATCCTATTTTTTGTTAATACATATCTAACAGAAAATTTTCAAAATTTGCCACAAAATAAGCTTAATTAATGATCTTCAATTATCCTACCTCCGAATTAGAGAGCTTTCAACAGTTGTCTGTCTCCATAAAAAATGGAAATGTTACTCAAAGGAAACATTAGAAGTTCTCCAATTACATATTGTGTGCCCATTCATATAAAGCTAATGGTTGGACATCACAACACATTCAAAAGGCCAAACTCATTGTTGGATGGCTGATATTTCAGAATTGGGAATTGGAATTACTTAGTCTTGCATGTGTTCTTCAGTGTTCTTTAATGCTAATCAAGGTCTCCATCATAATTATGCTTGGCTTGCATATGTTCTTCAGCTTCCACATTCTGTGTGTCCATGTTTCCTGTCCACCATTGGGAACCACCAGTAGCTTTGCTTCTTTACTTGTACTTTTGACAAAACCTTTCTAATCTTATCCACATTGAGGGTATTTAGTACATTAACTTTTCTCTTTTCTTTTTATATTTCATAATTGTTAATGTAATATAGATGAAGGCAGGTCAATGGCCAAGTTTCACTACTGTTTTTTAAATACTCAGTTACTTTTTGCTTCTCTTATTTTCATTTTGTATGATCTTAGTGAACCTTAAATTTTGTTATTTCATTGTGAGATTCCATTGCATCTTTAATGTCATTTGCTCTTGGTTACATGATTTGTAATTTCTGAACAATGGTCAACCTTCTTCTCTCATTGTTACTTCTAATATGAACCAACTTTCTTTTGAAAAAAAGGAAAACTGTTGATTCCTTGTATATGTGCATCACCCCCTTTTTCTTTATTTATTCCAGGAAGGTGGATTTGATTTGGATATGACATACATTACTGAGAATATTATTGCTATGGGTTTCCCGGCAGGTGACATGAGCTCAGGTTTTTTTGGATATGTTGAGGTACTTTAGAAATTGACTTGTTACTGATACTGAAAAATTCTTGTTAAGTAAATAAAATTTATTGATTTTGCAGGGATTTTATCGCAACCATATGGAAGAAGTGATCAAGTTCTTTGAAACTCACCATAAGGTACCATATTATTAAACTTTCCCAAGGTGAGAAATGATGTGTTCTAATTGTGAACATTGTACATAATATGTTACTTATTATTATGCTGCAAGTATCCACCAAGTTAAAAAGAAAATTTTGATTGAGTGATTATGATGGTACAAGGATGCAAGCCTAAGTTCGACAATAGCTAATAAACTGTAGTGTACAGAATAATTTTGAAAAGGTGTGAGGTATGCATACAATTTGGAGAATTTAGTGAAAAGTTCTGGGACCAAGGTGATGAGCATTCTTCTTTGCACTTTTTTGTCCATTATTCTTTCTTATGCTTATTATTGCTTTGGATCAATGATTGAATTTTTTGTCAGCATGGGGAGTTCACCATTGAGCCATGTTGTGCTGGTGCCAGTATTCTATGCTAAGAATGAGTTACCTTTTGCCCTATATCGACCAACACAAGGGGCATGTTGGTCATATCATGCCAGCAACATAAAAACTCTCTGTCATGACAAAACTTGAAATCATACTTTAGATCAAGGTATGCATTTGATATGCCCGATGCGGCGTGCGTCTGATCCGACAGTAGTGCCGTCAGCGGATCGCCCTCTGGGCGATAGATCTCCCAGTCGGTTGATCGAGAACTATTTTCGAAATTTCGGCCACAAGATTAAACTCCGATTGATAACGTATCGATTTCGGCCGATTCTGCCCGACTGAAATCATAGCGGTCGATTCGACCGTTACCAAGAAAATCTGACTGACTTCGATTGATCGATTTCGATCCAGATTCGCACCGTAATGCTATATGATACTCAACGGTCAATTTGACCAGTTGGAGCCCTTTCTCATGTCTTTTAAGCATCTCTTTCTCTCATTTCACTCTATTTCATTCTCCTACTCTTTTACATAATCTCAATTTCACTCAATTCAAATGATTTTTCTATAGATATTTCAATATTTATGAAGGACAATCTGGAATGGTGAAATACCAACCTTACACAAGACTAGTCCTTAAAGTCCAGAAAAGATATGTGATACTATTCTTACCTAATTTACATTGATTTTGCTAAACTTATTGTATTACTATATTTATTTCTAACTCCCTATCCTAATCTTTTTTTTTTTTCAGGTATTTTGGAGGAATTTACACCTAATTTAAGTGTCGCTTTCGACGCCCCGTGATCGCTTGCAATGCGCCGGCGTGCCGCTCGATGCGCCCTCTCATCGCACCATCTTAGAGCAACTCTCGACACGTCGACGAGTATTGCGGACCCTGCTTTAGATGATCATGATATGTTACTGCTTATAGATTATTTGAGAACTATGGTTTTCCAAGAAAATGATATGAAAGTTTCAGTGTAAAGCAAGGTTTACAATATCGAATGATCTGCGTCGATCATCGTGTCGGTCCGTCGGCCAGATCGGTACGGACCGCTTTCGAAAGCGATCCGTCGATTGAGCCCGTTATCGTCGACGGTGATCGCTGCTCTCCTTGTCGGCGACTTCTCATCCGCGCGCGAGAGAAGAGGCATCGGCGTCGTGGGGCGGAGAGAGGCGAAGATTTTTTTTTCCTTATCTTCTTGTGCGACTTTTTCTTCTCTGCTCGGGTGACATTGCATTTTTTTTTTATCTGTGGGGCGATGTTGCAAAAATTTTTTTTTTTTTATCGACGACGGCGACGTCGCTCGAGAAGAGAAGCGATGTTGCCCGAGGCGATGTCGTAATTTTTTTTTTTATCTGTGACGTTGTCTTGGCGACGTCGCATTTTTTTTTATCTGTGATGTCACCTCGACGACATCGCCCCCCTCTCTCTCGACGTGGCTCGAGAAGAGAGGCTTTTTTTTTATCTGCGACGTTGCATCGGGACATTGTATTTTTTTTTTATCTGTGACGTCACCCTCTCTCTCTCTCTCTCTATATATATATATATATATATATATATATATATATATATATATATATATATATATATATATATATATACCGAATGGTATATCGAAATATACCGCTTGGTATACAGTACCGTACTGTACCAGGCAAGTCTCGAAACTTTGGTACAGTATGAAATTTCAATCCTTGGTGTAAAAGACATGAAAATTCTTCAGGTTACATATTAATTCTGATAACTTGTACTGTCTTATGTGTAGGCATCTACAGCAGTGTCAGCTTTTTGCTGAGTTGGTTTTAATTATTACATTTTTTTTGGAGTTGTGACGCACTGTTGGTGTTTCTTCTAACACCTTAAGGATTGATTTATCTACCACTGCTGACCAACTGCCTTTATGAGTATTCATGTTGTCTTTGAGGAGGGTAAGTAAATGTGGTTGGTAATGTTAACAATTTATATGGATCAGTTTCCTGATTACTAGGATGCCATTCAGATGTCCATCTCAAAACAACTTTTGTGCCCTTCTCTTTTTAAATTTTTTCATTCACTTTTGCGAAGCTTATGTTTCAACTAGGATTTACTGTTTGGTTTACATTTTCTTGAATGAAAGTTCTCTCTAGCACTTGAATTTGTATGAAAAACATGCAATTTCTTGCATTAAATTTTCTTGCATAGTTTTTTAATTGAATTTTTTTTTGTAGGGTAAGTATAAAGTATACAATTTATGTTCAGAGAGGCTTTATGATGCATCTCTATTTGAGGGAAAGGTACGTCCATGTATATCAATTAAGATTGCAATATCCTCACTCCATTGCATGTGACACTTACGCTTCCTGACTTTGCTGAATGCTCATGTAAATTCTTTGCTAGTTTATGTAGTTTCTACTTTCTACAACTTTTGTTTACATGCTAACTTAATAGTTTCTATCCATTTTATAAACATGAATATAATTTTTCAAAATAAACTTAATAGTATACTAAATTGTACTTTGTTTGTGGTGGTGCTTGCCCCATACACTGCTACAGTTCAAGTTTCTTCTTTGAAAAAGAGAAATAAATAGGTACTTCACTTTTGTCGTCTTTCAAAGAGCTTATAATCATATGTTCAATATCTTTTCATGGTAACCTTTTTTTTTTTCACTTGTTCAATCTCATCCTCGTCAAATCAAACATATCATGCTTGACCTTTACTCTGTTGATTCAGTTGCCCATTTTAAAGTCCTTCTAATTCTACCTCACAAGCCCAACCATCTTAAAAGTATCATGCATCATGTCCTGATTTCAATCTCCATTCAGTCAAAGTGTTTTATCTGATTCATTGATTAATCAGATTTCCAGCACGACAGTCTCACACAAAATGTTTATTATTGTCTTCATTGTAAAAGTTTTATTCATCCTGCTGAACAATTAAGAGTTGCACTAGACCTGGGGCAATTGTCTGATTCACTCAGGCTCTTTACCATTGTCATTTAACAATAAAAGTTTGGAACACATATATCTGATGCAATATAAAGGCAATCGTTACTGCCTTTTTTATATGAATGGCAAGGAATTGCCATCTCGATCTGGTTGACTGTTGGACTAGTTTGGTTCAGTTATGAGCAGTAGACCAGCCACTCCCACAGATATGGCAAGAAAAGGAAGATCAAGAAGGTAATAAAGAAAAACGTGATAAATATCTGGAGAGAAGACAAGCATACCTCTTTCTCCTTGCTCAAGATCACTCTTCCTTCTTTTCACCTTCTTCTCTTCTCATGTTTTTTTCTGTCATTGCCTCCCTGCAGGAGAGAGAGGATTATGCAGATGAGTTGTGACTTTATAGAGACCATGATTGAGATTGATCCTCTGATCAATTGCATTTTTTTGGGTTATCTTAGACCAACTGGCTTTCAACCTAATCATTCTGATTTGAAGTTAAGAATCATTAAAATTGGACTGGTCCATGTCTGTTTTTGTATTGAAAATGGTTGAAGACCAACCTTGATGCAAACTGGCTTGATATGGATGTATGACTGCTGTACTGGCCAGTTTGGTTTAAGAGCACAATCCATAATGAATAGTGCTGATGGACCAATTGCTTGGTATCTTGCATATCTGAAGTATTTATCACATCTCAGGTGGCTTGCTTCCCTTTTGATGATCATAACTGCCCTCCAATTCAACTTATTACATCATTCTGCCAAAGTGTGTACTCATGGTTGAAGGAGGACATTGAAAATGTGGTTGTTGTTCATTGTAAAGCTGGTATGGCAAGGACAGGGTTGATGATTTCTAGCCTTCTTCTGTATCTAAAGGTAAGAATAAGTTGCAAAATTTGTAGGCAATATGATTTGTTGCCTCTCTCATCTAGTGTTTGCTATTTTCTTTGATATAAGTTAATGCTGCTTTATGCAGTTCTTTCCTACTGCTGAAGAGTCCATGGAATATTACAACCAGAAAAGATGTATAGATGGAAAAGGACTTGTTCTCCCTAGTCAGATTGTTAGTCTATTCCTTGCTATAACATACCTGTAAAAATACAAGAAAATCATTTTTTAAGATCCTGACATTTGTTTGCACTTCTGTTAAATTCAGAGGTACGTCAAATATTTCGAACGTATCTTGACATACTTCAATGGTGAAAATCAGCCAGGCCGTAGGTAACACCTTTTTCTTGTTATCATTTCCATGAGCATGTCAATTTTTGTAGTTCCACTAATGTCACAGTTTCCCTCTTTCCAGGTGCATGCTTAGAGGGTTTCGTCTTCATAGGTGTCCTTATTGGATCCGGCCTTCAATTACTGTTTCTAATCATAATGGTATTGGCTGTTTCGGTATCTCATCTTACTGCATGAATTGCATCCATTATGGGCACCTTTAAATATTGGGTCAAATTGGGTTCTAGGTAGGATCTTTATATGCAACCGTACCCATGGAAGTAAAGAGATTTTTCCTGTGATACTTTCAAGTTGATTACTATAAATCATTATTCAATAGAGCTTTGAAAATTATATTCTCTCACACCTTATCTAAAGCTCTCTTATATTTTAATAAAGTATCAATTTCGTATCTATCATCATTAATCTTAGCATATTTGACATGCATGTGTACCAATATTTGCTCCTGCGCTTGCTGATTGAGATATTGTTTGTATAAGGGAATCAGCTTACTTGTGTAACTTAATGGTTGGTGCATATTTTAATTACTCTACACGTCTACATTTCCTTCTTTTTGGAATTGGTACTAAATGTATCACCTGCATCTCTTGCAAAACAGGAGTCCTCTTTTTTAACAAAGAATTTAGTTGGTTGGATTCAAGAAAATCATCAAAGATTCTCCCAATGGTATGTTTTTATTTAATGTATATGCCGCTACGCTTCTGAATCTAAAGTTGTTTTAAACTGCTTTGCCGCTGTCGCTTCGCTATTTTACTTTCAACATCTTCATGTTCCTCGCCCGGCTTCCGGTCCTGTGCCTTTACTTCTGGTACAAATTAAGTTAACATTATATTGTAATTTCGACTCAGCAATATAAAAATGCTAACCTAATTTTTATTTAACGATATCACATTAACAAGTATCTTAATGTGTGTTCATAGATGTTGCTCTATTTTCTTTATCGCTAACTTTTCATGTTAGTATTTATAACAGATTTTTTATTTATTAAAATAATAATATATTATTTTGCTTTTAATGTACATTTTATTTATTTGAAATTATTGTTAGTTTCAGATAAATGCAAGTGTTCAAGCAACTCAATTGATTCTAGATGACATCAAAAAGTCTGCGTGGAAGTATAATTATTTAAAGGATCAGAAGATCCTAATGCAAATGACTGTATGTTGACAAGACTACTAAAGGTGGTATTTTTGTTCAACAACATCTAGTAGGTAATTTTCAACGGCAAAAAGTGTCACTCGAGGTTAAAGAAGAGTTGATTATATGAATACAAAGATATGGATAATCTATGTTTACGAGAAGATGATGTTGAATATCTCGTGACGAAGAAGATTATTCTTTGAGTATTAACATAAAAAGTATCCACAAAGAGGAAAAGAAGTTGTCTAAAAGACTAAAAGGACCTTGGATTCAATCACGCTGAAACATAGTAGAGGCTCAAAATTTAGACAAACAAATATATGATCTTGTGATAAAGAAATGATTAATGCATTGCTCGCTTCTCTCAAGCGCCTCTTAGTACTACTCGGATAGTTTTAAGGAAATGATTGAAGCTATTGGAAGATATGGTGTAGGATTAAAACCTCCATATTTCTGTTCCATTGTTACAAAAAGAGTTGAATTATTTTAAAGGGGCATAAAGAATCATGGGTAACACAAGCTCTATTATGTCAGGATGCTTGGGTGATAGGAGACGCGAGGAGTATAATTAATTTTATGGTTAATTGTTCTTTAGTCAATGTTTGTGGTCAATAGATGCTTTATCTTTTGTTCTATAAGATATATGATTTACTGCTTTGTGGAAGAAATGGAGAACAAAATATCGTTCAAGTCATGACAAACTGAAGTATATTGATATTGTATTCACCTTTTGAATTTTTAAATTTTTAATTATTTAATCTTCAATTAAATGAATTAAACATCGTGATTATCATTTTGTATCTTTTAGGTAAATTACTTGAATCAAAAGATACTTATATTGGACTCCATGTACCTTGTATTGATTTAATGTTGGAGGATATTGGAAAGATCCAAGACATCAAAAAGCTTTAGAAGTGCAATTTTATTGTTGTTTCTTTATAATCATATTGGGGCTTTGAATATGATGCATTCACAGCACTAGTTAGTGAGATATGGTATCATCGATTTGCTACTTCATTTTGACATTACAGTGTGTAGTATGGAGAAAAAGCATAATCATAAACATGTTTACTTAGAAATGGGTGACAAGCAAATATCTTAAAAGAAACAAAAGACAAGAGGGCTCTTTTATCATCTTAATGCCATCCTTTTGGAATGATTTTATATATCGAAGGTAATGAGCCCTCTTGTTCGAGTCCTTCGATTGATGGATAATAAAATAAGCTCATTTGGGATATATTTATGAGGCATGGATAAGTTTAAAAGGTCTTTTAATGAAAATGAAAAAATATTTTTTTACATAAGATTTTAGCTTCATCGTCCCTTACTCAAATATTATTTGAACCTTCTTTTATACGATTAAATCATCATTTGATAGAGTTTTGGATGGGTTATATCACATGTTCATTAGTTCCATGCGTTGGCGTGCATCGTTATTCTGAATTATCTCTGTATAAAAATTTTTTGGAATTCATGGCGGTTTGATCCGGGACAACTTATCTCGGTATTAATAATTTGAGATAATTAATTTTCATTGATAGCATGTTATTATGTTATCTAATAATAATATAAATTTTGTAGTTTGAATAATGGAGTCATCTAAATTCTACCCCAGCTGTTACAATACTTAGCTTGACACTAGTGCTTGGTTGTGATAAATTTGTCTTTGACACTTTTCATAAATATTTTTGTTTCAATTAATTTATTTATTTAGATAGATATATTAATATCTTTTAAATTATAATCTGCATTCACTTTTTGGAACATCGGATTACAATCTTGTTTACATAAAGTATAATCAAAGGCTCTCGTAATTTAAACTATTGATCATCTAAATTACAAGATATCCTGATTAATGGTTGGTGGGAGAAATGGGTGCCAAATCATGTAATGATGAGCTTGTATTCAATTTATAGATTGACATATAAGCAAGAGCTTTAGGTATTGGAGAATTACAAACATGTACACTGAAAAGAAAAATGAGTGCAAAGCATCGAGCTCGACTCTGCTATTGTTGAAGACATCGAAATAAAGCATATTTTAATGAAGAGAAAGGACAAGATAAGAGGATGAATTCACTGAAGATGATTTATATTTTACGATAATATTGATGATGATGAATAACTTTGATGTAAAATTTTATTTTTGATTTTGAAACTTTTTGTAATGTGACATTGTGAGTTTGTATGTTAGATTTTCTTCATTTAATAGTAATTTTTATTTAAATAATTATATTTTTTTAATTATATTTATAAATTTTATATTTTAGCGTTCATTGGTTGCGCTGGCGAGCGCCTTTTTTAGACCTTAGCGCCTTTTGTCGCCTAGCGCTTTTTAAATCACTGGTTGGTGCATATTTTAATTACTCTACACGTCTACATTTCCTTCTTTTTGGAATTGGTACTAAATGTATCACCTGCATCTCTTGCAAAACAGGAGTCCTCTTCTCAACAAAGAAGCATTCAAGAACCAAAGATCTAATGGTATGTTTTTATTTAATGTATATGTTTACTGAATCTAAAGTTGTTTTAAACTGTGTATTTTACTTGGCCCTGTGCCTGTTCTGGTAATATCCAATTTGGACTCAGCAATATGAAAAATGCTAGCTTTTTGCGGGTGTGTTCATAGATGTTGCTCTATTTTTGCTAACTTTTCATGTTTTTTTATAGCTTTTATTTCTTAAGATATTCTGCTGTTTGTACATAGCATAAGTGACAGATTGCATGCAAAGGAGTAGCAAAAGTTGATCAGAAGTAGGAATTTGATAATATATTATTTGTTCATGATCTAAATATTCAGGGGAATGCACTTAATTGGATTTTTGAATACAACATGGATAATTATGTTTGAGGGGAAAGTTCGTGAAGATTTTGACTAGTCCATACTCCACAAAAATGTTGTCAAACCTTGTTCAATTTGATAGTAGAGCTCATTTGGTAAAAATATCATTTCTGATTAATGCATAGTCTTGCCAAGGTTTAAATACCGATTATACCTATTTTTCTGTCCAATTGGTATTTTATCAAATCCGATCAAGGACCAGGACAATACTACATAGTTCTGCACCAGTCAATGTTTGGTTTTTTCTTTTTCTGTTCTATCCCAGTGCTATCGGGTGGTATACCACCAAGTATATTGATATTGTGTTTGACAAGGTAAAATGTTATTCGACCAAGATATTAAACATTGATTCTTTGTACTTTTAGAATGTAGATATAAGATAATCCTCAATACCTGAGCATTGTTTCTGCCCTCAAATAAGCTTCCAAGTGATCCCACAGCAGTTCTTAACTTACATAATGATGCATTGCACTAGTACTATATCGATCATGACAAAAAACATAGTAGCATGGAGAAACTTCAAAATATTCAGTTAATGCAAATATCTTAATCCCTAAGAAACAGCCTTTTATACAATATTCACTTTGTGATTAAATTTTGGAATTTAAGTTAGATATAAACTCATTTCATTGGCATGTAAGTTTCAAAGTAACTTTTTTTATAAGATTTTAGCTCATTCTCTCAAATGTTCCCTCTTCGTATCATCATTTTTAGATTTACATCATGCACATGCATGTGTATGTGCATGTCTATTTTCAAATTCATGGGTACTTATCTACATATATGTGGTTCGGTTATAGTATCTAATATATAATCGGGCATCTAAAGCTGTTACATAGCTAACTAGTGTCAGTATATTTGTTTACACTTTTATATTTGGTTAAATTATGATTATATCAAGTAAATCTTCATTTTTTTTTAGAAATTTTCTGAAAGCAAAATTGTTAAACTTCATTAAATTTGTATCCTTTAATGTTCGTGAGTGAAAAATCATGTAATGTGGATTTTCAATTTATGAATATAAATGCTAATTTGCACATGTACACTCACGAGCATTCTGTACATGGAAATATAAGCATGTTTTAGGAATGCTGTAACTTTCACTTCTAATTTTTACAGTATAAAAGCACTTGGAAAGGACCTTTTTGCTTGTCCTGGTTAAGCAACTACAAGAAATTTTTAAAAGCTTTTTCTTTGAAAAATTTTACTTTTGTAAATTCATTGGTTGTTTGATCCAATTCCAAGCCTATTGCTTCATAGTTGTATTTACTCACCACTAAAATAGTCTCTTTTGTTCTCTACTAGAGAACATGTGATAAAATTATGGTAATATTGCGTCTTGATTCTTATTCAAGATACAAATATTTCTAAGTAATATACTTTCTTGGTCTTGATCCTCTTAAATGTCTTTTATGATTAAGGACGATCTGAACACCATTCAACCAATTTGACTGATTCCTATCCAAGAGCCCATTGAAGACTTGAAGCCCTGTTTGCCCAAGCAAAGCTCAAGTCCTAGCAATCTCTCACCTCAATCCAAGTTCTAATAGGACTCGGATTAGGGCAGCCCTCACCCAAATAGGGACAACCAACAAGCAAGGGGGGTGCGATAGCCCTACAAAAAAAGTACTAGCTATGCCTCTTCTACAAGGAAAGTCCTTAAACTCTAAGGACTTGGGGCACCCCTCACCCTATAAAACAAGGGGTGTGCCCCATCTAAAGAAAAAACCAAATAAGTCCACTGCAAGAGCCCAACTGACCCTAGCTATTCCTTGTTCTTTTCTCAGGGCCTTTATAAGCCTTTTTCAGCTCTTAATAAATTTGACAGTTTTATGTTGCTGAATCATCGCTTGCATGAATTTGGCAAAGTTGCATGCTTCTTATGTCTCAGAAATTGCTAATGACCATATCCTAATGACTGATATAATTTATCAAGATTAATAAATCATTATGAATGTGAGATGTCAACAATTTAGTATTTTATATTGGTGCAGTAGATCTTTTATACCTTGGCTTATCAGCCATAGAAGTTTCCAAATTCTACTTACTAGTGTGCTACTTGTTTATCCTCAATTTGCAATTATTCTCATGGTATCTGTGCCTCACTGATCATCATGTTTTTTAGCCTGAAGATTTCTGGTTTAGTGCACCAAAGAAGGGGATCATGGTCTTTGCTTTACCAGGCGAGCCTGGCCTGACAGAGGTGGCTGGCGATTTTAAGATTCACTTCCATGATCGACAAGGAGATTTTTACTGGTGAGGACAATTCCCCAATTTTGTCATCTTCCTGGTTCTCGTGTCACCTTAGATTAGGTAATATGCATCATCCTAGTGGTTAGATGCATGGGTTTTTTTGTGAGTTTTAATTTTACCATTCCTTTATCTTTTGAAGGTAGTATTTTAATTTAGGACTTCTGTTTTGTTTTTTCAGTTGTGACCATTTCCATGTGTGATTAGTGGCAGGCTGTATATTATTTAGGAGTAAAATATAGTTTGTAGTGAAAATGTATTGCATCTTCCTGTTACCCTCATAGAGATGATGATTATTGATAGAAACACTTGGCAGTATGTCCAGTTAAAATGCAAACTGTGCAGATGTTAAGAGTGAACAATTTGGTCTAGGTTGTGCCAAATGTTCATCTTCACTACTTGCACATAAACTATGCATTTGTCGTGTGAGTACAATATATCTTATTATTAAAGCCTCTTAACATTTCAAATGACTACCATTTTTAAAAAATACATTAGGATGTCAAATTTTCTCCTAGTTCTCTGTAATGTATAGTGGCAGTTGGAACCAACACTAGAGCAGTATGAGAAAAAAATTATGGCACTCTTAAAACGGCAAGCTTGTTAATTGTATAATTAGCTTATGTCTTACTTCTCAATTAACGATGAATCAGTTAATTGTTTCATGAGCCTATGTCTTGCTATTGAATTTGCAATATTCATAACTTACAACCATTTACTTGTGTGATTGTCTAGCTGGTTAAATACAACATTTATGGAGAACAGAAAGATCTTGAATACTTCTGACCTTGATGGCTTTGACAAGGTAAGATTCTGGTACTAGGTATTGATCGATCATTAATTAGGATGCTTTGATACACTTTCTTGCACATGACTGTATCATGAGATCAGAAACCATTTATTCTTGACTTGCATCCTAAAGGTAAAATTGGCTTTTGACCATCCTTCTCCTTTAAGTGTGAAACAAGAAAATCTTTTGCTATAATCTCTGCAGTCAGCTTGTTCTCAAAACTTTATTAAATTAAATACTTGCCCATTCATTTTCCTTATGATTATGTGATATTTGTAATGTTTTATTATTTCTGTTTGCATTCTTTTATCTCACCGTTGAAACCTTTACTGCAGAGAAAGTTGCCCTCTCCAGGATTCCAGATTGAAATTGTGCTTGTGGATTATGATGCTTCTAATTCTCCACGACAGATTGGGTCAAATGGCAACAAGGAATCTGCTCCAGACACCACGTCTGCCACTGCAACAAAAGAAATTAGCACTCCACCTTTGAAAGTTGACAGGGACTCTAGAAGCCAAGACAAGGATGACGTCTTCTCGGACAGCGAAGCAGAAGAAACTGGTTCCTCCAAGAGCAGGCGTGACAAGGTGGCTGGTGATACTGATGGATCTACGGTTGCAGCTAAAGGAGCTGAAATGAAGTCTTCAAAAGAGGAAGCCACAGCCATAGCACAAGCCATCGGTCAAGTTACACTGAAAAATGAAGTGGGAGCTAAGAATGTGTCAGATTCATCTGATGTGAAAATTGAAGGGAGCAGCAAGAGTTTGCCGGTGGAGACTCCTGAACTGGGGTCTACCACTATGAGTGAATTCAAGGCAATTGCAGCTGATGCTTCGGTCTTCTCCTTTGGCGATGATGAGGACTACGAGAGCGAATGAACCCAACTAATCATTCAGCATTCATCAGGATGTACAGATAAATGTGGTCAAGGACATTGGATGAAGTTATAGAGCCAGAATGATGTATGTTCAAACACATCTGGGCTTGGTGGAAACCCTGCTAAAATTTGTTTTGTTCCTTCTCTCGACAGTTAATTTAGATATGTATTCATATTGTATTCCTACATGGATGTTGAATACTTGTTAATTTAGATATGCCTGCTTCCTGCATTCATGGGGTTGATGATAGTTGTGCTGTGTTGGATGATTCTCGTCTGGGAGTTCTGTTGGCTGGTTTTGTGGAACTTGGTTGCTGCCCATATTTAGAGTGCCTATTGCCTATCCATCAAGAGGACAAATCTCTTGTACATACAGCCTTTCAATCTTCTAGGACGATTAATTGCATGTATCCTTCAGAAAATTACACCATTTGGGAGATGGAATCATGAGAACAGTATTTTCAAATATTAAGTTTAGCTTCAACCTTTCATTAACTCCGCATTGAGTTTTTGAGTGTCCCATGTTTGGAATTCCTCCTTTTCGATCTGCATCTAGCTAATTGCTGTTATTGATGTTTTTGTCATGGCCACTTCCCACTTTATCTCCTCTTTAGTAGGTCTAAATGTTTGTATATATAAGTACGTTCGATTCAGAACCGAACCTAGTAGGAACTAGAACCAAATCGGTTCAACAGCTCATTGGTTTTAATCGAATCAGAATTAGACCTAAAGTGGTTCAATTACGATTCTTGATTTTTGAAATGGAATCAACAGTTTCGGTTCGAATCGATAATTCATTATTTAAAAAAATTTATGATTTTTATATTTTAAAATTATATCTGATTAAAAATATTAAAATCAATGGATCCGGTTCAAATATGCAGTTCCATTCCGGTTCTCAAAATTGGGAAATCGAACCCATTGATTTCGGAATCAAGGCCATCGGAACCCAAGATCACGTCTTTATGTCATCATATCTGGACCTATATTGCTATGTATGCATCAAAAGTGATGAAAATGGTGTCCTGAAGGCCTCCGTGGTGGTTGAACATTGGGATTATTCACACTCCGGATCTTGATGTCATTAATTAATTAATATGCTAAATAAACAATACCATGTATGCATGGAGATTGTGACTAATTTGGTAGTTTGAGAGCTTTATAAGGGTCTATATGAAAAATACACACAATTCTATTAATTCCACGGTGTGCAGACTATACATAAACAAGTCACCGACTTGAACTCGGACGCTTAAGAGCGAGTCCGCCTCTGTTAGTATGTATATATTTAGACCCCATCTTAACTAATAACTGTGGTCTAGTCTCCCTCGATCGGCGAGGAGGAGGAGAGGAAACCTAACCGATGGAACCCGGAATAATCCCACCCAAACTATGATCCCCGTCCTCCATGGATCTCTCCTCCCTCCAATCCCGGGCTTCCTCGTCCTCCTCCGCCGGTGCCTACTTCCCCCCGCACCGGACCCAGCTCCACCCCCGCTTGTACTACGCACCCCCTCCCCCCGTCCCCCGCACCCCACCCTGCGGCGGAGGTGACCGCCGCTGGATCCTCTCTGCCGGCCTCCTGATCCTTCCCTTCCTCTTCTACCTCTTTGTCGCCGCCAGCCGCGCTCACCTCTCCTCCCACTTCGATGCCCCTCGACCCAAGGGTTTCGGCCTCGTAATCGACGCCGGCTCATCCGGATCCCGGATCCACGTCTTCGAGTTCCTCAATGAAGGGAGGATCCCTTTCGTTGGCTTCGATGGCAAGGGGTCAGTGTCGATGCGGGTGAAGCCCGGGTTGGTTGCGTTCGCTGCGGCGCCGGAGGAGGCTGGTGGGTCGATTCTGAAGCTTCTGGAGTTTGCCAAGGGGAGAGTACCGAGGGCGGAGTGGAGGACGACGAAGGTGCAGCTGATCGAGAATGGAGGGTTGGGGAGCTTTCCGTTGCGCGTGAGGACGGCGATCTTGGAGTCTTGCAGGCTGGTGTTGAGGTCGTCTGGGTTCATGTTTAGGGATGATTGGGTTTCCACCATTACTGGTTCGTCTGTTTGCTTTTGCTTCTCCTTGCATGTTCACTCAGTTGACTTTATCCATGGAACGGGATCAAATTGTTTTATAGATTCCAACTGCATTAGCAATTTGTTATATGTTATAACCATGACGTGACAGACACACTAGAATACACTCTTTTCTTCAACTTTTCACAATGTTCCAACTAGAACAAGGAGGTGGGCAGCGTACACAGATGAAATATGCTCTTTATTCTTATATAGTGACTGTTAAACTATAGATGTCATTTCTTTCTGTATACAGCCAGTCTTAGAATATTGTGAATCAGAGGGACAATTGTTATTAGTGATCATAGGATTTTGTATGTGCTTTTGCATTTTGGTAGTTATATAACCCTTATGGGGCACAATCGCTAATCTTTACCATTGTAGCACATCCATGGATCACTGATCAGTGTATTTGGGGCATGATGATTTGACATTATTTATTTAACTTCCCGATACTGTTTTCAACTTTTTTAGAATTCATGAGTAACTCTGAAGGTTTCATTCTAATTGTTCGTTTGCACATGTTGCATAACTTTTTTTTATTGGGCTTTGCTGTGCTATACACGTCAGGCTTTGATTCAACTTATAGAATTCGTAAGTAACTCATTAGGTTTAACTCAGTAGGATGTGCTCCTATCCACAGTCTGCTACTTGTCTCTTATAGATTTGATTCAACTTGAAGCATTTTGCAAGGAATGCTGGTTCGACAGATCTTTAATTAAAAGATAAACTTTGAATTTGTACCGCAGGCCAACAAAAAGGTATCTATGCTTGGATAGCTGCCAACTATGTCCTTGGTACATTAGGAAGGAATCCTGAGGAAACTATAGGGATAATTGAACTTGGTGGGGCTTCTGCTCAGGTTATCATGTCTATACAATTTAATCCTGTGAAGTATTTTCCTTCTTATACATTTCATTTTGTTGATTTAAAAAATGATATATTTTTCATATGTTTTGCTATGCATTCTTTCTCAATTGGCAAAAATCTTATGTTAATAGTGCAAGTATTTATATGTTCTCATCACATGACCATCCAACAGTTGCACACAAATATGCATGGAGATGTAATTTTTTAGTATCAGAATAAAGGGATAGAGGAGGGATGTGGAGATAATTTCCTACTTTCATTTGGGAGACAGAACAAAGCATCTCAAAGTAATTGTTTATTTTATCCTTCATAACTAACGAATCTTCTCATATATAATAAATCACACCCATCAACAGGCCTAGCAACACATTGAACCTCTCCAATCACCTAAAAATGATGAAATCTTACTTATGGACATGAAGTATCTGGCTTCTTTAATTTTCTTGGGATGAGATGATCTCTCTTATAGATCAGGAATCACTCCATATTGCAATATATTGTTCCACCTATTGATGGAATGTTGTCCTACCTACCATATAAGAAATACCTCTCTCTTATGGTTATGGTGAACTGTCTAATGAACCATTGATATGCTTGGTGACACACTAATTCCTTATGGAAATCACCTTCCTAGCTTTAGTCCACCTTTTCTTCAGGATTACAGAACATCCATCCAAATACATTAAAAAGGTTTTTTTTTCCCTCCACAAATATTATAAAATAAATGGTCCCATAATGTGATATATTGTCAATTTCATATACATCATGCCACAGGGAACTATCATATTGAAATCATGCTTTAATAAAAATTCTCTGATAGCCAAAAAATCTGAATCTACATTTCCAGCAAATAAACATAATAGTATATTATTACGTCATGTAATAAATTGATGCCAAAAGAATTTTCAATTGAAGGATCTGTAATATGCAAGATATTTCAACAAATTGGATAAAAATTGAAAGTTATTGTCAAATTATAGTTCAGTACCTTATTGTTACAGTTAAGTGCACAAAACTTTACAGACTTATGCATGAGGTTTTATAGAACAGTCCCTGATTTCCAAAATCAATCCCTAGATTTTATGAACAGATCCCTGATAAAAAATTACATATACATCATGAACTTTACAGCTAACCTGATTTAGAAATGAACTTAAATCAAATATGTTTGGGCTTGGCCCACTTATCTTAGACCCATGTAAATTGCCCAATCAGTTAGATTCCATATCACTTATGGCTTGATCCCAAGTGTATATCTTGGTTCATGGCCACTAACTCATCCAATCATGCAGTTGCCCACTGACTGTGACACACCTACTATGACTAGCCAATGGTGTAGCAGCCATGGCCCCCATTGCAACCTGTGTCACAATCCCCATTCCACCACTGGCTGCCACTGTAATAACCAATCGGCTGGCGACCTGCTGTTACAAGTTGGTGATAACCTAGGGGTGAGCTGATAGCTAAAGTAAGCTTTTAATGATCAACAATTTGATCATCCCATGTCAACCTGTCACACCAGCCAGCCTCATCTGGCAGTCAGCTGATGCTGCTCTAATGATTGCTCATTGACAGTGATCCACCTACAGCCACCAGCTAGTGGTGTGTCTGGTTGCAGCCTTTGTTGTACCCGGTTGTTCCTGGCTCTGGGTGGCTGCCAGTCTGTGGCAACCATTGACTGGTGGCTTCTGCTGTCAACCACCACCGGCTGTTGCTGCTACAACCTCACTAGAATTGGCTGGTGATCCCTAATTCTTTGACTTTCCATCCTTATCTACATTATCCAACTATCTTCCTCTAATTTCATTGCATGATCTATTATATGTCAACAACCATGGCTACCAACAGTGAGGATGAATATGAAGCTCTATCTTGAGGCAGATAGACAACATGAATATACAGGAAGAGGAGGTTTTTTTGGCTGGAACAGCTTGTACCTTGAATGTTTTCCTCTCCGGTGATGGTTGCCTTCGATGATGATTTTCTCCAGAAACCAGTATGTATGTGTCGTTTCTTGTTGCCTTCTTGCTTGTCCTTTGACATCCCCAAGGTGGACAGTTATGGGGAGAAAAAGAAGTTTTGGATGAGGGAGAAATTGAAGGGATGAGGAATGTATTGAGACAGAATTCAAAGTGTGCCTTCTTAACTACATGATTTTAAGTTCATTCCTACTGTCTGGAATGGGGATATTGGATAATATTTATCCCTATTTCTTCTTTCTCTTTCCTGTCAAACCCAGATTAACATTTTAAAAAAAAATCCTAGTTCAAATATATATAGATAGCCAGATCATTACATTTCGTTAATGTGGTACTTTTTCTTTGGGCACAATTATGCACATTCGAGGGATTGAATCCTGACAATACATGAGGGGGATGGATATCACATCCATTGGGCTAGCCAATGGTTGACTAGTGGGTTACTTGGTAAGCCATGGTGTTAATTATGGTTTGGTATATTAATGACTAAGATTCATAATATTATCTTCAGTAGATTTGGCATGTGAGTTATAAGTTTATGGATCCTCATAATATTTCAATCTTTGGCCCATTTCTTGTTTATGTCAAAATAGATGATGCATTTGAGAATATTACTGGCTGTAACTTCTTTTAGGTTCTGACATAAACAATAAAATGCTCTCTTAAAACTCATGTTTTCTTACTAAAGTCATTCTCACATGCAGATTACATTTGTTCCAGAAGAGCCACCTCCCTTGGAATACTCTAGGATGCTTAAACTGCCTGGTGTTACGTATAACCTTTACAGCAAAAGTATTCACCAAGCTGGTCAGGTAACACATGATGGTAACTCATGGATTTATTTTCCAAGTCAAATTGTGATTTCACTGTCTGGTTTATGACCCGTTGTGATTTATTTATCCACAGTGATTTATGTTCATTTTTGTTGTTAAGTTAAAAAAATCCCTTACAAATATCAAATGTGAGGATTTAGATAATTTATTCTAGGAATTTTATAAACTCGATGTGTGGAACTTTGTCATGCAAATTGAAATATAGTTTTCCAGTTGAATGAGCTGATATATTTAATACCTACATTTTACTCAAGTCGAAATCTTAATGACCATGTATTTCTTGGTCTGGTAGTATGCTGATACATAAAAAATTAGTATGATGCTTTCTTGTGGGACTTCAGAAATATGATACAATGTTTCTGAAATGAAGAAATGAGGAAGCTCATTTGTGAGGATGCTGAGTCTGGGGTGACACTGTGAAAGGTTTCCAAGGACAGGCCTCAAAATGAGTACTTGTGTGGAACTTCAGAAATATGATACAATAAAGAACTAAGACGATATCTTGATTTTAGTCAAAGAGTGAAAAGTTGAACTGTTCAAGAAGAATTCAAGTTTCATCTTTTTCTGGATACTTGAATGTCTGATTTGTCTGTGTTTTTGTTAATTTATGCCCTTGAAATGAGTATTGCTTTCTGCCAAATGTGTCATTTTTTGTTTGAATACTGCTCCATTAGCGAACTAATTTAAATGCAACCATTAAGTACATTGTTTTGTCAGCCAACTAAGCTTTTAGGTTTTTAGGCAGATTTTCTTATACTCGAACTTAACTTCTATTGATCATTCAATTGTTAGGTTGATAGCTATTATAATATTTTGTCAAATCTTCCATGGAAATCTCTTTTTGTAAGTATGCTCTGTGGTGACCTTATATTTTTGGGAAAAGGATGATGATAATGATTAATCTAATGGATTTTATTGATTATCAGATCAATCCTAGCCATCAAATTTAGTATTTAACATCTTTTATTTGTTGTATTACTATGATCATACCATTAACTTTATATTTGTCTGCTGCAAGTGGTTTTTTATAGTTCCTTTCTATTATTTTTTAGACAAATCTCTTGTATTTCTGAAAGTAAGTACCTTTTTCTTGTTTTTTTTAATCAGTACCTTTTTTCTGTTAAAAATTCAAGCTGGAAATGCCATTTATTTATTAACTTGTTCATAGTAATATCATGATGAGTAATTCAGCAAATATGGCAGAGCCCTTGTCTGATTAAATAGTGAAGTTTTCTTGTGCTTTCTTTTATTTCTGTCATAATGTTGGAACTAAAGGCCTGTCATTGTTGACTATGTGCAGGATCTAGCATGGGAATCATTGACAGAATTACGTAACTCCAGCATTGTGGCAACAGGTGACCTTCCTAAAATAATATCATCATCGACCTAGCCTTAGCTGTGAAAACTGGAGACTTGAGAGCAACGTTCACATGTGTGGACAAAGGAATGGAGGGCGTTTGCTACTTATATGGAACTATTTAAGTCATGATTTTTTTTCTTAATAGCATGTGCAAAATGTCTACCCGAATTTCAAGGCACCATAGAACATAGGTATCATGTGATTCAATAGTTAATCCGATGATATTGAGGACACTTGCAAAACAATAGACAAAGGTCTTTCTGTTATTATACAAGTTGGACACAAAAATGGCAATAGATCTTAAATTATTATATCCATCTACGAGAAATCAAATGGTCCTATTACAGAAGCTAATAATGAGCCATTAAGTCAAGCTGTCTATGATCCCTGCTTCTTCAACAAGTATGATTATGTTGCAACCATTGTTGTTATGATTGTCCATACAAGTACGTAGTTGAAGCTCCAAATGGCAATAATGGCAGAATGCCATGGTGAAGATCCCAAGCAGAATCTGTCTTTTGGGGTTTGTAAGTCGATTTTAGCTTGGAACAGTTTTCAGTCCTTAAATCCTCATCCTTGGCCACTAATTCTTATAAAAATTCTTCTCTGATGTTAGTTTTCTTTTGCCGAATTATCTCAATTATTTATTTCTCTTAGATCAACTCTATATTCTAGATAAATAAATTTTGAGTATTAAATTTTATGTACTTCATTTATCAGTCGATATTCAGTATTAGACATTTCCTACGACCACCCTCCTTGCTTGAACCATCAATTTCTCTCGAACATTATTGTTATCCTTATTTGGCTTTACACAAAATTCTTGTGTATTTCAGCTTTTTCTTTATTTTGGGGCTCTTTACAACTAATTTCTTGTGTTAGAAAATAGCTATTGTGCATTCTCAAGTTGCACTGACATTCTATTACCAAAGGCCATCAGAAAGGCACCCAAAGTCTCGTTCTTATGGGCCTTTTTGGTTGGACACCAGAAATATGTGTGGAACCAAAAATCACTAGCAAGAGCATCTGCAATGCTAGTCTAGCTGTTATTCCTCAGTTTTTCATAAAGCTTTGAAAATTTTGAACAAAAATGACACACCTATGATTTATCTGTAACTCAAGCTTTGCATGTCAGTCTATTTTCTTCGTAGAGGGCACAAAGAATTATATGATTATATTGTAGCCTTCTTCATTCTGCAGCTTCAGGCTATATTGAAGGACCTATCAGGTCTTCATGCATACCTAAAGGGTACAATCAAAGTTCCATTGCAACATCAAATGCACTTCAAAAGAACATCTCACATGATGTAGAGGGTAATTTTGCTACATGTAGATCAAAGGCCTATATGTTCTTGCAGCAAGGTAGATTACTGATGTGCAATTGTGTATTTTATATATTATTGGGTTATTTTCTTCTGAATTTTTCTTCTCTTTTTTTGGTGATTTCTCATGTTATGCTTATTATTACATCTTTCCATTGCTGGTCCCCAGTCATGTAAAAGGGAGGTTTGCATTAGACAACTAATAGCCAACATCAATTTTTTTTGGATCATATGAACACAGAAAGATAGGGGTACTAGAAAAAGTTAAAACAAATAATATTTACATTTGTGAACAATTAGGGGTACTATTTGATTGAGGATCACCTAGTGGAAACAGATTTACAGATGCACTGCTTAATAAACTGAATCTATGAGAAACAATGGTGTGAGGCGTAGCAGAGGAGCCGAAAATTACTTTATTAGAAACAGTAGAAAGATATTTGATAGCTTTTAGTTTGACCAATGATATTGTCCTCAGTAGAGCTCGATGGCAAGAAAGCATTTATGTAATTGTACCCTTATGGTTGGGACCTTTTGTTTTATTGTTGTTTTAGTTCTTCTGTTGTGATTTTTAAGGCCACATTGTGCTTCTGTATTCAATAGAGGTGTGATCTATATGCATTCTATTCCTATTTTCACATGTAACAGTGGCCTAATCTATTGTTACACAACTTGGGATCCGGACATTAAATCAATTTGTCTATATCATTACACAAATTATCAATTTATGATTTGGATCTTTTTTCTCAGATCACCCTAGTACAATCGAGTCAAGATAGTGCTGCTATGTCATTAGAGGAAATACATTGCAACAGAATAAATTGTTGTGCTGATTAAGGACCTTAAAATTACTGTGCCCATCATCTGGTAGTTTATACCATTATCTTCCTTATTTGGAAAAGTGGGTCAATAAATGCCTTAGGGAGGGCTGTCCTTAGGTGCTTAACCTGAGCCCCAGCAGGGCTGTCCTCAGGTTCTCAAACTGAGCCCCAGCATCCCTCAAAAGGTTCTTGGTTTTGAAGCAGGGATGTCTGTGGAAGTAAAATCAGGTGTTTTAGTGGTTCAGTTGCTTGATATATTGGTTTCATTGGATTTGCTTTACATAATTTGAAGTCACTATATGTTCCATTCCATTTTTGCCTGAATCCAATTTGTTGATGCTCTAGTAAGAGAAGGATAGAGAAAATGGAAATTTAAGGAAATTAGAGGTGTACACTGGCTGCAGGATGGAATGGCCAAGGATAAATCTCCACCATCAAACGCAGATGGAATAGGAGAAATAGGAGCAGTAGCATCTAGAACCACCAGCAAATTCTATGGCTGGATACTGTTGACCCCTAGGGCTCCACTAACCCCCCACCTTGTGCCTCAATGCTGGCAAGCTCCAAGTCACCTTTCTCCTTTTGTTTTGTAAAATCTTGGCAAAACTGCAAGAATTTTGCATTGTTGATGTGGAGTATTGAATTGCTACTATACAGCTAGATCCAAAGTTGTGGAATATAATCCTGAAGTGGTTCTTATCTGTGTTTATCAAAAATATAACACTTGGATGCTTCATTTCTCACAAATCTTATGACCATGAAATTTTTATCAGCTTTTTGAATCTTTGATTGAAAGGCCTTTTTCACCATTCTAGGTGAAATTTTGCAAAGATTTAAGGCTGATATGCAAGGACAACAACTTGCTTTTGAGAAATTTTTCTACATTTCAGAGGTATGTGGCTGATGCTTTTCAAAATACAATGCTTTCTAATCAAATTTAAACCTTCTAGTTTTTATTTTTATAATTATGTAATCAAACTTGCATATTAATATGCAGTGTTTTTCTAATCATTTGCCTTCTTTAGTTGTTTGGGATGACACCAAAGGCATCTTTATCAGATGTAGAAGCTACTGGACATCACTATTGCGAGGATCATTGGGTTAGTCTAAAAGAGGAACACTTTGGCATTGATGAGATGGACCTGAAAAAATATTGCTTTTCATCTGCTTTTATGGTGTCGCTACTGCATGATAGTCTTGGAATTCCTATGGAGGAAAAGCGGTAAACTTCTTTGTCTCATTTTGGTTCAAATGATGGTCTTATCACATAAAAGAAGATTCAAAACAATCTAATGATGATCACAGTGATACTGATAAGTACATGCTGAGATGGAATATGCATTCACGTGATTTGTTAGTTCCAGCAATATTCTTGGTTTTAGAAGCCATTCGACGTTCATTGATGAGTAAATATTGCACCACTTCCATGCTATCATATTTAGTGTTTATAACTGGAAGTTATAGGAGTATGCAGTTGCCTATACTATGGAGTCTTTAGGTGAAATATCATTGAAAGGTTTAATATATCCTCTATTATAATTGTGCATGTGTGATCAGACATTAACATAAAATTTGCTCAAAGTGTAGCTACTTATATGAGCAAATGCATTGGTAGATTTATGGATATCTTGCGACAAACATCTCTGGTACTTGCCCAATGCAATAGTTATTTGCTTTCGTATATGGTCTTTCATGTGATTCTCTTTGTGGCTATGCTGTGAAGGTAGTTGCATGTTGGTTCACTCAACGTGGAAAACAAAGAGAAATGATTTTGGAAATAGTGATTCCAAACTTTGAAGTTACACGGAGACCATAAACATGTGCATCTCTCTAAAGTTCACTGTTTTGACAGGCGTTTCTATATATTTATGTTCCTCAAATATTTATCATAAATGGTGGTCATGTTACTTTTAGTTACTTACATTAGATGGTTTATATACAACATAGATATTACTCCAGTGTGAAGGCAATGTGATGGACTTGACAAAATTAGTTTAGTGCCACCATATCAAATAGCTTTCATGTTTTTAGGCAATGCTTTTCATAACAAGTTGGTGTTTGATAAAATGTTGCACTGGAGTTGGTCAACATCAAATTGATTGCTGGTTACAAGTTTGTTGAGTCATCCATGAAGTCTTTTTAAGATGTGGTGTTGCTCTATAATTATCCCGATCTTGGTTAAAACAGTTCATTTAACAGCATACCATTTGTGGTCACCCAAGAGAACTTCCCTCGTACTCAAATCCAAATTACTGGTTGCAGGATAGGGTTTTCTGTCCCCACCGGAAGCAGTCCTCTCGATTGGACACTGGGTACATTCATTCTGCAAACAGTGGTCGAAACCGAGTCTGGTGCAGAAACCATCACAAACATTGCTGGGAGTGATACATTAACATTCATTTCATTGTTTGCAATTCTTCTATTAGTAATTCTTTCTGTGCTTTATGTATGGAATTGGCGAAGACCAAGGTTGAAGACAATTTATGACCTGGAAAAGGGACATTACATAGTTACGCGGATGCCTGTATGATTTTTTGCTCTCCATTTATTGGGAGTACCTGTACACGTAGTATTCGCTTTGTAGCAAATTACAATTATTCTTTCACAGACAAATGACGGAAGAAATGAAGCGCAGCCGAGATTTGGAACCTTATTTTTCTGGCTGGTCTCCAGCTTCACTTAGTTGTGGGATCCCATGTCCTGCTTGTTCGTCTTGGGCAGCTCAAACCCTTTGCTCAAAGGAACAGGTTACACCTTCAGCAAAAGCAGGTACTGCCTACGTGATCTTTATGGGCCATCAGCTTGTATTATGTTATTTAAGTTAGGTGCATTTGATTGGTATAATATATTTACTGCATGACAGGCTGCATCAGGCAGGGGAACGGGTCAAGTTGAGATCGACCCGACCCGCTAACTCTGCCGGTGATATGAATGCGTGGAAGTTGCCAGCCAAGGGGTGACAGATCTCGCGGTGATCCGTAGCTTTCCTTATTGAATGGGGTGGTCACGAGACCTCATGCTTATCAGAGAGCAAATTAGCGAGACGACGGGAAACGATGCTATCGTATCACATGCCCAATTCCGTGACGCTTGGGATCCCGACACCTACTCACATCCGACGCCGGTCTCCGAAAGCCACTACGGGCCCCTTCCCAAAACCTCCCACGTGTACTCTATTATCGTGTTGTCGGTCACTCATCAATCAATTGGCACATATTAGGTCTGCTCCATTTTCAAAACATAAATAACGTTTAATTCGATGGATTTGACTCAGACTCGTCTGATTTAAAGTCATATCGAAATAATTATGTATGCATAAGCAACCGTATGGTGGTTGTGGCAGTGTCTCTTGTGTCCTCGTGCAGCCAACTGCTAACTGCTCGAATGTCGAATGGTGTCATGACCTAAAGAGTCTGCATCAGTTATTGTGATGAGGAAATAAGTTTACCAAGACAAGAACACCTATGGTGGTCAAACCAAGATTGCTGTTAATAGAAAAGGAAACCGCCCCCTTCAGGTAGATGATCAGTATCATGGAAAGGGGACCTCAATTAATTTCCATGCATTAATTGGGAGGTTCTCTCTCAACCCACAACTGGAAAGATCAAGAAGATTATTTGCTTCTCGGTTATGGTGGTGCTTGCTGATTCATGTGACAGTGGAAGCACATAATTGAAATGAAAGAAAGGGAAAACCCAGCTGACTTTGTTCAAGGCAAAAAGACAAAAAAAGCAGCAGAAGTAAATGAGTCAGAGAGGTAGATATGATACGTAAATGATGGCTGATCCTCCTCCACAAGTCATCCTATATAAACACTCACATGTTCCTTTGCCCACAGAAGAAGAAGACAAGGAGAAGGATGGGCAGGTCTCAATGCTGTGACAAGGTTGGCATCAAGAGAGGTCCATGGACACAGGAAGAAGACACCATACTGGTATCCTACATCCAGAAACATGGTCCTGGGAATTGGAGATCAGTGCCTGCTAACACTGGTGAAGTGCCCCTCTGTATCTTTGGTTTGCTTCCTTCGGCTGCCAAATGCTATGTTTGATGGACTCGCATTTCTGTCCTTGACTTCTAGGTTTGATGAGATGCAGTAAGAGCTGCCGATTAAGGTGGACGAACTACCTCAGACCAGGAATCAAGCGTGGCAACTTCACTCAGAGTGAAGAGGGATTGATCATTCATCTCCAATCTCTGTTAGGCAACAAGTAGATCTATATCAATCATCTCCATCGATAATGGTGACATAGTTTGCAGCGCCAGGTTGATCCGTGTGATGACTCTTACTGCAGGTGGGCAGCCATAGCTTCTTACCTTCCTCAGAGAACAGATAATGACATCAAGAACTACTGGAACACCCACCTGAAGAAGAAGATCGAGAAGCATCAAGTCGCAACCAATGGCCGCACCACTTCATCCGATTCAAACATTGTATGCCCTGCGCTCGTGATATCAACATGCCACGACAACAATGGAAGTGGGAATTCTCATCACTCCGATCTCCCTTCATCCGATCTAAGCTCCTCATCGTATGCTTCAAGCACACAGAACATCTCGAGGCTGCTCCAAGGATGGACGAGGTGCTCTCCAAAGGTTCAACCTACTGCTCCAGATCAAGATCTAACATGCCATGGGATCCAAATGAAGGTTGATCAGGAGAGCTGTCATCCTCCCTTCAACGAAGAGCTTAAACAGCTGGTCCCTGCTTGGGAGGAACCATCCGCAGAAGCCTCATTTTACGGGTCTCAGTCTACCCCAGCTTGCGCTGATGGAAAGAAGAGATTTGACACTCAGAACCCTCCCTTGGCAGCGCTGGAGAATTGGCTTCTTGATGAGGCTGCAAGGCAGGTAGATCTCTCAGTGGGGTATATTGATTCCATCAGCCATGCCTTCATCTGACACCCACTGCTCATGCAACCGATACAAAATACATTAATGAGAGTCGAGAAGTGTTTTCTACTTGGTGTATGTGCAGCTTTGGTTCTTGCCTCGAATGCAACACGGTGAATGAATTTTCTGTATGATCTCAAATATAATATGATGACTGAACTCGGATGCATCAACATGTGTCATTTTCGCAATGCACTGCAGTGGTTCCCGTTCATTGAGCAAACTTGATATGATTGAGCCAAAAAAGGAAAGAATAAAGAAACTTGTGTTGAGAAATTGAAGATGACAGCTTGAATCACAGCAATCCTAACAGAGCAGTCTGCATGTGAGGCCATCATCTTCATTCCTTGCTGGAACCCTTTTTGAATTGGTGATTTCTTTTGCTTAATCCAACAAATAAAACGTACCCGTTGTTTCATCTTGATTTTTCTCAGAACACTTCAATCAGCTGAAACTGATTGAAGAAAACAAAAACCATTCCAAAACAAAATCTTACAGGTTGCACATACCATACTCATACTTCTGTGTCAGTCATCTTTGATTAAGCATGTGCAATTGAATTCCATGAAAGAGACACTACCAGTTCACATAGATCACAATAGTGCTGCCAAATTGAGTGGTGAATGAAAGAAGAAAATTGAACATTGATGTCTTGGATGCTGATGTTTCTGCAGACTGTTTCTGAGTCATCAAATCCTTGTCAAGGCCCTGTACATCTAATATGTATGATCTCGCATATATCAGAGCCATTGCAGATATGACACATTCAAGTGCTAGAAGCTACTGAGCTAATGGGCTTCTCAAGAACATGAGGTTGCAGATATGACACATCACAGACATGCATATTCAATTCCACATCCACTGATCTCTTGAGAAGTCCCAGTATGAATGTTTGATTTACCAGCCATTTTCTTCTAGTTCTGCCCCATTCTCCATATTTATAACATGAACTGGGGACCCAAATAACACATCAAGACTGCAGCAGATTATTTTGCTTTCATGATCCTCCGGATTGGACCTGTAATTTCTCTTGCATTCGTATGACACTTGCAAGCTTCTCAATCAGCATGTTGCTTTCCATTTAGCCACAGAAACAATGACCTCTTCCAGTAAAGGTGACACCAAATGTCAATGGTAGCACAATCATTGAGCTAAATCCCAGAAACAATGACCTCTTCCAGTAAAGCATGTTGCTTTAAGCATGCATTCCATTGAGTTGGTCACAGTTGCCCATATCAACGAGAGTTTCAATACATCGAGACATCGACCAATGGCTGTCAAAGTACATCAGCCTTCTACTATAAGGCCTTGTACTGCATTCAAACAAGTGAATGCATTTAACAAGAACCGAGTTTTAACACCATCTGGGTAAGAAAGAGCCGCAAAGAATGATGTTAGCAGTTCTATTCATAACTAGAGTTAAGCTCGCAATGGGGTAAAAGATGTGAAGTACTACTCGCGGCTCCACCAAAATGACCAGTTTTGGCCTGTCCTCCGGATCAAACTGAAGGAAGAACAAGCTAAACATCTGTTTCATGAGAGCTAAACAAATTCAAACATAAAAGGGGGTGAAATTACAAGCAGCAGGAGGCAGAGAAGAATTGCAGCATTCACTGGGTCACCATGACTAGTATCTATATGTTATATTGATTACAGTGGAGCCATCGACTACCATTAAGTTTCTGGTGTGCAGGCAAGTAAACAAAACCAGATCAGGAACACCAAAAGAAAGAAGAATCTCAAACCATATAGTTCCACTAAAACATCAAACTCGCACTGGTTCAAGACTAATATATAACCAGCCTACTAAAGTCACCTGCGAAAACAACCGTAGAATGCCCACCAGTAGTAGCTCTACTCATAAAATGTGACCTGCTCATATACTAACTGATACGGCCACAGAAACCAGTAGATCAAGAAACAAGTAGGTGATAGATCAATTTAAGGGCACTTTGGCCCACCCCTCTTGGTCTTCCAGTTGTTGTAGCAAGAGCAGACCTGCTTGTTCCCGTAGAAACCTGGAGGCACACACAGGCATTTTCTGCAGCACTTCTGGCAGAAGAACATGCATGGCTTGTGGTACTGCGTCCGGGAGCACCGCCTTGTGCACTCACCAGGGCACTCTGCACAGGGAAAGGTTCACCAAAGACTAGAGGAAATGGAAATCGATCAACATGAAAACAAAAGCTTACGGTAGCTTTTAAGGCTCCCAGTTCCATATTGTCTCTGCATCACATCCAAAGAAATCCAAGTTAAAGCTACTTGAACCCAACGAGATGATCTAAATGTCGTGTGCAGAGAGCCTAACCTTTTGGGCGTTCAGAAACAGATCATCATCTTGCACCTCCTCATGGACAATCTGCACGAATGGTTGAGTGGTGAATACAAGTGTGTTGCATTGCCTAGATGCATGGCATCATGCTACATCAGCTAGCCTTACCTCGCATGAGACCAAGGAGACTAAGGTAAGAAGCAAAAGCATCATCAACGGAAGCAACTTGGCCATTGGAGAGGAGAGCGAGAAAGCAGGAGGAGATGCAGTCGGTGAATATTATAAGGAGAGCAGAAGGAGAGCACCCAAAGCATCCATATAAGAAGGGCTCCATCTTTACCTTCTTTTTGGGCTCGGAAAGGTGGTCAAATGGCGTGGCAAAAAGCGGAGAAAAAGGTCAGGGAAGGCATGTGCGCTCTGAGGCTCTGCACACTGCACGAGATGCCGGATGTCCGTCTTCTGGCGCGCTTCGGGGAGGAGACGAGGTGTTTAATGCGTTTGACCACTTGTCATGTTTCAACTGGAAGCAGGTCAATCTTGGGAGGATCTTGTTCCACGTTTGTTGTCTCTTTATGCTGAGAACGCTATGGAAATGAAAGGACCAGTGCTCCTTAGACTACCCGAGAGCTGCAGGAAGACGAGAAGATCGGAGCAGCAAGATGAACTGAGTCGGCACAGCCTGGGATTCTGGGAAGGAGGAGATGTAATGCAGCTATATGAACAGTGAAAAGTACTGTTACAGGCTCCCTGTCTCTCTTCTCTGCCTTTGTTGTTGTGATCTGGTGGAGTTTTTGCGGTACAGTTTCATGTTATTGAATAATTTTTTTAAAAAAAAACTTAAAATTTCACTTTTCTTACGAAGATTTTATTTTATAAAATATTTTTATTTTTAAAAAATTATCTCTGAATCTTATTCCATCGATCATTGCATCATGCATTGTCGCCGGCACCCTCATCCCATCGTTTTCACCTCTCGTACATCATTAATATCACGATGATCAAGATAAGCAATCTTATGAGAGAATAATCGATGATGGCTTTGGCTTATGTGAATTGATAATGGCATGGTGCTCGTGCATGTTTGGTTGTAAACGAAGATCCGATTATTATGTTTGTAATTAGAGTTTATAATAGAGTTGAGAGAGGGGTAAGGTATTATCATTTTATCTTTAAGGCGAATAAAAATAGAGATAGAGATGACGAACGGGATGAAAATTGTAGGATAATATGGTAATGAATTGAGAGCAAATATGAACACAAACAAGGGACTGAGGTCTCCAGACAAGAGTGTAATAGATGACAATACCACAACGACACAGAAGTCATGGATAATTTCATCTTTCAGAAAATAAAAAGTATTAAATAAAAAAAATTATCTTATTTTTTGAATTTATCCTACATTATTTTACTGTTTTATTTTGATTAGAAAAGTTATTAGGATCACTACCACTTCTGAAATGGGCGCAAGCATATGTTACATGAACATATGGCAATATTTTCATACATTTTTTTTCTAAAATAAGTAACTTAAGACGCGTTAATTCAAATCTCATTTTCATTAGGATTAGCTTGTATAAATCTTTTCCCACCTTTGATATTTATTTCGAATAATATATCTACCTGTATCGGATTGCATTTATTTGACAGCATTGTCTCTAATTAATTAATCTCGGCTTAACGTTACGAACTAGTAGGTTGTCGCTCATTTTGGTATCTATCGAGGCTTCATCTAATCTCAGCTATTATATATTTACCTTAAATATTGTCATCAACTGACCAACTACTCGTTCATTTATATTTTAGATTATTCTTGGAAATTTGTTCCATTAGATAGATGGAAGACATATAAATATATAATGAAATAATAATAATTTCATTTCCATTTTTTAAAACTAAAATTTTTCAATAGTCATATGGGGTAAAATGTCTAGGGATTTCTAGCATATTCTATTTATTCGAAGTATTCCTTTTTCGTTAAAATCTGGGTATAGGATCATTGCTTCTATTGATTTGATACGAATATGAATACATAATCTAATGCATCGAATGATTTTTGAACTTTTTCTTGTCTTAGATTTCATTTCTATTTTTCTTAATTGATTCAATCCGTTGAATTGAGAGGTGACATATAACAACTTATATCTTTCTATACAAAAAATTGGAAACTTTGAACCTGTACTATCCCACCTCCTCAGAAAAAAATAAATAAAATCGAGTTTTGTATATATATATATATATATATATATATATTATATAGAGGTAAATTGCCGCAAAGTAGTGTTGTTTATGTTCTCTCTCTTCCTCTGTTACGAAACGTCGAATGACCATGTGGTGGAGACGGAAGAGTCCGCATCCACAGGGAGGCCCGAAATCCCCGCGAATCGAGCGAGAGGGAGCCGTCCGAGTTCCTCACCGCACGAAGGGCAGCTTCAAGAATCGATTTTGATGGTGATGCCTTCTTTTCCGTCCTCACATTCACCGTCGACATGAGACACATGTCTTTTCCCCTTTCTTTGAACCAAGTTCCCACTTTTTCTGTTGATTTGGATACGGGTTGCTGTTTTTAGGGTTCTTTGGTTCAAAGTCGATCATCAAAATGGCGCCTTTATGCTCGTCTTGATTGGGAGCCGAAGCGAGGCGGTTTGGTTCTGGGTAGGGGTTTTGGGGGCTGCCTTTTGGTTTGGAACATGATTGATTGATGATGTTTTCTTGTAGATTTTGTTCCCAAAATTTTCCCGAATTCATTTGGTTTACGCGCATGTTTCTTTGTTTACGGAGTGGAACTGTCGACATTTTGGGAATTTACTACTGGTAGCTGCGCTCTAACCAGCTTTTTCTTGATCCTTAGTCCCGGAATTCCATTAGTTTGATTCTGTTTCTTGATTGGTTTTGGCCGCTGTTCGTCGTCCTTGGGTGGATAAAGCCGGATGGTGCTAAATTAGGTATTTTTCCTGTGAGGTAAATTAAGTGCTTAATGGCCAGCAAAAGCATGCAACCATATTGGCCTGTATGCCGGAAACCCTTCTTGTTCTGTCTCTCCCTTGCCACTATCCTGGTTCTGCCCTATCTCCTCTTCTGGGGTTACGCTGGCAAACCCCTCGTCAACCATGTTTTGCCGAAAGAGAAGATCTTTTCCATGATCGAGAGCCAGAGCACCCCTTCAAGGGACCATGAGGACGAGCCCCCGTTGTCCACGGACTCAACCTTCTTGGATCAGAAGGGACCAGCCGATGAAGAGCTTGAGCGATGTGACCCGAGCAAGGCGGTCTTGAAGGTTTTCATGTATGATTTGCCTCCTGAGTTTCACTTTGCTCTCATGGGCTGGAATGACGATGGCAAGAGTGTGTGGCCGGACACACGGACCAAAATCCCAGACTATCCTGGTGGGTTGAACCTTCAGCACAGCATTGAGTACTGGCTGACACTGGATCTTTTGTCTTCAAAATTCCCCGATCGGAGTGGCCCTTGCAGTGCTGTCAGGGTTGAGGATTCTCGTGAAGCCGATGTTGTGTTTGTGCCTTTCTTTTCGTCTTTGAGCTACAATCGGCATTCAAAGATAATTCCACCTCAAACAGTCAGCACAAACAAGTTGTTGCAGAAGAAGTTGGTACAGTTTTTAACGGCTCAAAAGGAGTGGAAAAGGTCAGGGGGGCGAGATCACATCATAATGGCACACCATCCAAACAGCATGTTAGATGCTCGGACAAAGTTGTGGCCGTGCATGTTCATTCTTGCAGATTTCGGGCGCTACTTTCCCCATGTAGCCAATGTGGAGAAAGATGTAATTGCTCCCTACAAGCATTTGATCACGACCTTTGTCAATGACTCATCTGGCTTTGATGGTCGCCCTACTTTATTGTATTTTCAAGGAGCTATCTACAGGAAAGATGTAAGTGCTTGGCTGTTGACATTACTTTATTACAGTTTCTTTCCTATCATATCATCCGTTTCTTGAAGTTTCTCAGAAGCTTGCCTACTATTAGTAGTTGGTGCATCATTTCAACTGGCATATCTTATGATTTGCCATTTGACTAATCCATAACAAAAGGCTTGTAAATACTAAATTTGGTCAATTGTCTCCTTTGGGTTTTGAACTAGTGTGAGAATTGGTCTACGGTGCAGCACATCAAAGGTGTTGTTAACTAGAAACCAATTCCGAATTCCTTTTTTCTAAGTCTGAGTCAGTTTACTTGCCTAAATCCAGATGAACAGCTAAGAGGACAAGAGCAATGATCTTCTTGCATGTGCAGAACAATAGAGGGGATGAAAAAGATAATATATTTCATATAATATGTTTGCCATACATAAATGATCCAGTGAGAAGAATATTCTAAAATTTATCATCTTATGATTTTATTTAGAGCAACTATGTGAGCCTAAATGGGGAAAGTAAATGAACATGGAATGTTCCTAGCAAACAAAACATATATCGACACATTTAATTCAAATGAACAAAGTACTTGCTGTGTGTGTGTGTGTGTGTGTGTGTGTGTGTGTGTGTGAGAGAGAGAGAGAGAGAGAGAGAGAGAGAGAGAGAGAGAGAGAGAGAGAACCTGCATCTACAATTAGAAAAGCTGTGGTGTGGGAATCAAACAGAAAGAATGGTGTCTTCTCAAAAAAGATGTAGTTAAATGCCTTGGAAGTAAGCTTACCTACTGTTATGATATTTTGTTACAGATTCACCATATCAAGCATCTAGAATGTCATATCAACTCAAATAGATCCTTGTTTGTGCTGCTTAGCTCATCATTAAATTCCATCTAAGAGCTTTACTTATGATCATTAAATTCAGCTGATTTTCTGCTTATCCAGCACATAGTTTTTCCCATGATTCCACTTCTTGATTCATTGAATTAGCCACATTATTTAGGATTAAGTTGAAATGTCATGTCTTTCCTAACAAGTAAAGCATCACATTAGTCTGTGTTGAAATCAGCTTGCTTGTTGGTGTAATGTATTATATTATAAAGATAAACATTCTTTAAGTTGATCAGTAAGTTAATACAAAACCAGTCATTGTATATTTACTCCATCAAACTAATGTAGGCTCAAAATTCTTACTGATTTTCAGTTTGATCTTTTGTCTCTAACATTGATTCATTGTTGCTGATGGATCATAGAGAAGCATGCAGTTGGAAGCCTACAATCCTAAAGGCTAGCAAGAAGGGAGTCGAAAGTCGGTATGATTGTATGAGAAGACTAAAGGATAAAAAATGACAGATAAATTTCCTTTAACCAGGTATCCTGCATTTGGTCTTCATTTATGGGCCAAAATTTGTTGAAATTAATAATTTTTGGTTAGTCCATCAAAGTAAGGTTTGGATTAGGTAGCCAAGTCCTAGGTGTCCTCATCTGGCAGCACCTTTAACAACAATATCTGTTGTCATGAGTTACACCACTGAGCCTGAAGTTATTGTACCTAACCTACCTTCAAGCTAAGACTGAAATCCTTACCTCAAAATGCCCGGAAAAAAAACCTTTTAGAAATACACCGTATTAAAATGAAGGGTAAATTACTAGGGCCCAACTAAGCACCAAGTTGGCCTCTTTAACAATACTGGAAGCATACCTGTGCAAAATTGGATTTCCACATGCCTGTATCTAGTGCAATTTAGGATCATGTTTTTGAGATGACCTGAGGAATATAAGCTATGTTCCTACTTTTAGTGATGGGCAACTTTATGGGAGTCTGGAGTGGTTTGGTAAAGCCTATCATATTGCATGAATGATCTTTAGCAGCTGTAGACTTTCTCAGGTTACGTAGGAAATATATTACCTGCTGTTGGATTCTTCATTCTTGTTTTGGTCAACACCAATATAAACTGCACCCTTTTTATGTTCAAGGATAAGCATAATTGCTTATGATCCCAGAAAAGTTGGTGGCATCTTAAAAAATGTATTTAGTTGCTTATTGGCACACCAAGGTATCAAGATGACCTAATGGACATCTATATCTATAATTTTGGAAATTGTCACCATGCTTATTGGTAGCATAATTTAATAAGCCCAAATAGTTGCTCACAATGGTGCTTGATCTTTTTTTTGGTGTTTGTAGATCCTCATAAATCTATAAGTTTGTGAACTTAGTCTTATACTAGCATGAATTGTAGAATTAGAGCAGGGGTTACTAAAGAAAAATCTTAAAGAGAATGAGGAAAAAAAGTTGCATTTGAAAACCAATTCATTCTTGTTCCCATAGCTCATCTCTTGAAGACTATATTAGATAATAGGTTGGCTATATATTTTGGAAAATAAAAAGTTATTTTTGGAACATAAAAAGTTGTTTTTGAAAGTTTGAAGGATTGTCGTTACCCTTTATGTACATCAGGCTGTTATAAACAGATTTGATTCTGCAACAGTTCCTTTGAATAATCTTGCATGAGGACTCTAAATTGAATTACTTTGTAGGTTTTAGGTCATTGTGAACAATGTGTGTAACTCTGTGAAGCTACATGCAACATTGGGTTTAATGAGGAAATATTTACTGGCCAGGCTTCTAGGTTGAACTAATGGTCATCATAGTTGTCTCTTGTTGCATAATTATTTTGTTATGACAAAGCTAAGTAGACAATTAAAATGGTTATGGTCCATATATAAGAAGTATAGCTAGAGGCAGATCTTACTTTTGATCGATTTCGCTCTATAATTAGTTCATCACCTTGACTTGTGGTACATTCTTTGGCTTAAACATGGGCATTTTTTTTCTTGTTTCCAATTATTAGGCTTTACATTGCCAAATAACACCACAGGGTTCATTTCCAATAATATCTCAAGTACATGCCTGTAATTTTAGTTTGTGATTGATGACTTGAGAAAATCATGCTTTAACTCATTCCTGATCTATTTTGTTGCTTTTTAAGTATATAGTTATTTAACATTGATGATACTGAATTGATATTTTGGGAATGTATTTTACTTTAGCATTCTCCACGTGTTGTTCTAAATACCTCTAAATCATTTCGAATGAAAAATTTTACAAACATCTTGAATGTGCTCTTAAGAAGTACAACAGTAAGATTGTAAAAACAGTATATCATTCGACCTGATTGCTTCTTTTGGTGTAGTTCACAAGATAACCTAATAATTTCTTTTGATGGCTCGTTGTTCAGGGAGGATCTATTCGGCAAGAGCTATTTTATCTTCTGAGAGATGAGAAAGATGTGCATTTTTCATTCGGAAGCATTGGTGGGAATGGAATCAGTGAAGCCACTCGTGGGATGCATGCATCAAAATTCTGTCTAAATATTGCCGGTGACACCCCATCTTCTAATCGACTCTTTGATGCCATAGCTAGCCATTGTGTCCCGATCATCATTAGCGATGACATCGAGCTGCCATATGAAGATATCCTCGACTATTCAAAGTTTTGCGTCTTCGTGCGTACATCTGATGCTGTTAAGAAAGGCTTTCTGATTAAATTGATCAGAGGTATAAGCCGAGAGGACTGGACCCAGATGTGGCAAAGGTTGAAGGAGGTCGAAGGCTACTACGAATTCCAGTACCCATCTAAGAAAGATGATGCAGTTCAGATGATTTGGCAGGCAGTGGCCAGAAAGGTGCCAGCAATTCGGCTTAAAGTGCACAGATCAAGGCGATTCTCTCGGTTCGATGTATCAAATAGGACGAGAAGTACCCCATTTAAAGTCTTCACATAGTTCCTCCACCTCGGTTGCTCCTGGCATCGGAACATCTTCCACCTTGCCCAATGGATATCTCAGCAATTTATTTCCTTGTTCGACTCTGTAAAGTGGCATGTGGCGAGGAGGGTATGTTGTATTCTACATCTGGATTCTGAGAACAAATCTTGTGTTAGGACTGAAATCAGTAGGGAATTAGTTGTGGTATTATCATATTTGCTTTACTTATTGGGAAAGAGACACTGTTGGTCTCTACCCTAATCCAAAGTTCATTCTTGAAGAATATGATATTGTTGTAACAGCCAAAGCATGACCACATTGTTGACAAATTCAAAGCGTAGCTTTTGTCGACTCCTGTGTTTATGTGCTTTCGTGTTAGAAAGATCTCTAGATGTCAACTGGCAAGATTTCTAATGTCTTTTGACTACAATATGATCAATCTAACTGAAGCTTTGTGAAGTAACTAATAACACAAACAGTGAGGTTAAACAGGATGAACTATTAGAATAACTTCTTGTAGAATCATCAGGTAAAACAGGAAGATGGCAAAAGCCCAAAAGACAAAATGTGTCTGCAAGGATATAATATTTGATCCGAAAACACTCATCTTGAACATAAAATAATTAACCAAAAGATTAAATTGTCAAAGTCTGAGGAGTAAAGAACCAACTACGAATAAGATTTTTAACCTATTTAGTTGTTGTCTAAAAAAGTATTAGGATCAAAATCCTTTCAGCTTCAGAGCAAATCATAAAAGAGAAGTGCCAAAATAGCCTAAACTACAGTCGCTGCCGACCGTCATTTGATGGTTAAAAGCTTGAAGACCGAAGCGGATCCCATGCGGTGCAGTGCGACGACAGCATCGCCCTGTTCGCAGAGGCCCGCAGCTTTCGCGTACTGCATGGCGAACTCGAGCGCTTCTTCCATGGTCTCTGAGTGCGTGGCTTTCGTTATTCCGCCGCTCAACACCGGAATCAGCCCCCTGACTACCAAGCCGTGCCTCGCCGGAGCCTCGTCGCTGAAGAACCAGTCGAATGAGTCCGTCGTTATCTCCGGAACCACAACCGATAAGATCGGCACTGGTGGTCTGTACTTCGCCACCAGCTTCGCGGTGGTTCCTCCCCTGGTGAGAACGATGATGAGAGCCGCCCTCGCCGAGCGCGCTGTTAGGACTGCGGACGAGGCGAGACTCTCCAAGGGGCTCGTGGGAGCAGGCGCCGCCGCCATGAGTTGCTCGAAGACAGCACCGTAGTCGAGGTAGGACTCTGCTTCGAGGCATATCTTTGCCATCGTCTCCACGGCTAGGTCGGGGTGAACGCCCGCTGCCGTCTCTCCGCTGAGCATGACGCAGTCGGTGCCGTCCAGAACCGCGTTGGCTACGTCGGTCGCCTCCGCCCGCGTGGGACGAGGGGACTCGATCATGGACTCCAGCATCTGAGTCGCCGTCACCACCGGCTTCCCTTGCACGTTGCACTTGTAGATCATCAACTTCTGCGCGTAGAAGATCTTCTCGATCGGGATCTCCATCCCCAGATCACCTCGAGCAACCATGAAGGCGTCGGAGTTGGCGAGAATGTCGTCGAAGTTAGCCACGCCTTCCTGGTTCTCGACCTTGGACATTAGCATGATGGACTTGGCATGGTCGCCGAGCAGCTTCCTGGCTTCGACAACGTCGGATCCTTTCCTCACAAAAGACAGAGCGATGATGTCGATCTTATTGGGGACGCCCCATCGCAAGATGTCTTCCTTGTCCTTCTCGGTAAGCGTAGGAAGATCTACGACGACGCCTGGAAGATTGACGTTCTTCCTCTCTCCAAGAAGAGCGGAGTTCTCGCAGCGACAGCGCACGAGGCCTGAACTGCTGTCGCAGGCGAGCACGGTGAGCGTGATCGTCCCATCAGCGCAGAGTATAACGCCATCTGGTTTCAGGGCTTCAGCCAACTTGTTGTAGCTCATGGAGATCATGTTCTCGTCGCCTCGGATGCCGTAATCGGTAGAGATGATCAACTCTTGTCCCTTCTTCAGCTGGATGGGCTTGCCATCCCTCAGAAAGCCAGTTCGGATCTCAGGACCCTGCAATGACCAAAGATCGACGGCCGCTTCAAACAACAACAACAACAAGAAAAAACGAAGTGATGGTAAAGGAACACGGACCTTGGTGTCGAGCATGACGGCGCAGGGGATGCCGGTGATCTCCATGGCGGCCCTCAGGTTGTGCAGCGTCTCCTGGTGGTACTCGTGGCAGCCGTGGGAGAAGTTGAAGCGGGCCACGTTCATGCCCGCTCTCAGGAGCCGCACGATCATCTCCACGGACCTCGAAGCCGGCCCCAGCGTGCACACGATCTTCGTCTTCGGCCGCCGCACCGCCGCCATGCCGCACTCCCACACGAAGGCGAGAACAAGATTGGAGAGCGCAAAGTCCTAGACCGCAACGCAAACGGACGGAGCAAGTGAAGGAGGAGGAGACCGAGAGAACGAAAAGACGAAGACTCTCTCTCTCTCTCTCTCTCTCTCTATATCTATATATATATGCTTTGTCTGGGTTTTGGAACGGAAACCGTAGCCGTCAGCTTTGTCCTGGTTGAGAACGGGATCCGTCACGATTGCGTTGCACCATAGGACGCAAAGACGTACCATCAAATTTATGTGCAGGAAAGCAAACCTAATTGGCCTACGGGAACAAAGGGAGGAGCATAAACCAAAGAGACTTTGACTCGGAGTTCTCGAGACTTACCTACCCATCTTGTTATCACATCTATTTTTAGGCATAGAATAACAGCTTAAATCAAGAAAATTTTATTTAATCGAACTTATACAAAAGATAAAATTTTTAAAATTCTATTAGAAATATAATTTTAAACTATAGCAATTCGTTTTAAAATGAGCTTCCTCTTGATATCATATTCTTTGTTTAAAAAAAAATCTAGCAAAAGTGAATTCACTATCATTATAAGTGAATCATCTTTTGATTCTTCTTTAAAAAAACCTTAACTTGAACTCTTAAATTTTTTTAAAAAATTAATTTTTTTCACAAAATAAATCCAAATAAATATTATAAAATCATCAATAAATAAAAGCATATGAGAACCTGAATAATATGAAGTTTATGTAAATCTTATTAGATCAATATATACAAGCTTTAAGGGAATTTAATAAAAACAATAATTTATTAAAAGATTGCTCGTGTGTACCATATTGATAATTTTCACAAACTTTATTACTATTTAAGATAATAAGATTAAAAAGATCATTAAATAGACTTTTCTATATCATGATAGTTTATTTAAAAAAATTATATAATTAAGTCTAATCAATCATTTGTACTCATCTAGTCACCATATGAGTTAGACGTTAACATTATATATATATATATATATATATATATATATATATATATATATATGATTATTTTACTAATATTTAATTATTTTATGTAAAAGAAAAACTTGATTTCATAAGAATATAATTTTTAACATCAATTACATTTGTAACAAAAAAGAGATTTTTTTCATTCCTATAAGATAATATAGACTCTTAAATGTAATAAAATCATTATCTTTATTTGAGATTATGATGAGTCTTACCTTCTTCACTTGATGAACGATATTGTCTATCGTGACAATTGCATTGTTGCTTTCATATCCATGAAAATTAGTAAATTTAGTATCATCACTAGTGAGATGATGATTGTATCTTTAATCAACTATCCAATCATGTTCAAAATTGATGGATGTCATAACCCCCATTAGAACAGTTTTGATAATAAAGCATTTGCTCTAGTCTTCATTAGTAACATATGAATAATTTTTTTATAATAATTTTTTTCTTTAATTTTAATATGATAGTTAATTAATTTCTGTGGCTTGACATGTCACACCAATAATGCTTAGTCTTCTTTTAATTTATACCATCATTCGAAGAAGATACTGATTTATTAGCATTCTTCTTCTTCTTTTTTATTTGTAAAGAATATATTTCTATCTCCCTTGAAGTAGAGATTTGTGCCATTTGATAAACCAAAGATTCTTAAGAAATAAGAAAATTCTCAAACTCTATTAAGATGATTGTTGAATTCATCATTTAATATATATATAACATCTAGATACATTCATTATGAATACCATGAATAATATAATTTTTTATCCCTGGATTAGAAATATATTCATTTGGATCAAAGAACGATATCTCTGAACATAAATTTTGAATCTTCAAAAGGATTGATAAATTGATTAATCACCTTAGACATTATTAAAAAAATCTTAGATATTATTGAAGTCAAGTCATTCTTTAAATATTGAAGTCAAGTCATACTTTTTTATTAAGTAATGTATCAAAAGTTATCCAAATCTTTTCTTTAACATAAATTCAACTTTTATATTTATGATATCCTCCATCTCATCGTGACATTTCATCTGCAACATCCGATGTCATATTGCATTGCCACTAACAACCTCTCATATGTTTTTCCCGTACGAGATAAAACTTCAAATAAAACTTTCAATTATCTAATTAGACTGATTGAAAAGTTTAATATCAAACTCATCAATCCAACTATTATAATATATAGTTAAAAATATTATCTTATTCATCAAGGAGATTTTAAAAATATAAATTATTACTATTATGGCTTTGATATCATGTAAAGATCAAGGAGGATCACATGCAAATATAATTCTTTCTCAAATAATAGTAACAAAAAAAATAAGAAATCAAGATGAAAAGAAAAATAAAAAACTATATTAAACTTTTAAAAAAATTATTTACAACACCTTCAAGTCCATCCGACTCTAGACTTGATACTTGAGACTTGGATGACCTACACATCTAGGTACCAATGTCTCTTTTATAGGTATAAAATAACAACTTAAATTAAGAGAATCATATCATATCTCTTATTTTAATCAACTAAGATTCTATCTAATCAAGTTATGTAAAAGATAAAACTTTTAAAATCCTGCAAAACATAACTTCAAATTTTAACAGACTCAAACTATGAACTAAGACAAGTCTTACAACCCAAGTATCATAGAGATGATTAAGAACAATACAAGCGCATAAAGAGATGAATGACACTGAGTTTTAAAGGAAGAACTCACTCCAACATTCTTTTATTTGCATAGCTTTTTATATCTCTGGTTCTTTCTCTTTGTCTCATCTTGGATTTGGTTTGCTCTTGCATGGTGCTTAAGCGAATCCAACTCAGTTTGATTAGTTCAATCCACTCCACGTCAGTGGTCATTTGTGATTACGTACATGGCAGTGCGTCATATATTGTCTTGGAATTACCGGTGCAAGCAATTCTCTTCGCTTCCTTCGACTTTGTCTGAGGTAGAGAAGACCAAAAGCAGTCAACTAGATAAAGTTATTGAGTCAGTCAACGCAAGTCACAACAAGCCCCAGTGTTTCACAAAACCTAGAGCTGGTGATGAATCGTCACTACCTTTCTTCCATATCCAATTCAATCTACGATGTTGGATTGGTTTATGGTCCTTTCGAAGTCATTGCATGGAAGTTTCATTGCATGAGAGATGCCAAAAAACTATGTAACTTGTGGAAGATGGCACCACGAGAAGCTTCCATGAACTTGCATTGGAGTCTAAGCTTTGCAAGAGGTCCAATCTCTCTATATAAACGATTTACGATCTGCTATTGAAGAAAATTTTAGATCTTGCAACATACTTGTCACCTTCTTGATGGATGATGTGATGCTTTCTGATCTCATCTCGAACTTTGTGAGATCAGTCCTCACAAAGATCAAGTGCCACACAAAGATCAAATGCTTTATCGTTCGGACTGAGACTGATATGGAGGAGGAGGAGGAGGAGGAGGAGGAGCAGAAGCACCGGAGGTGCACCGGCACAGAAGAACTCTCCCACCATGATATCCAGGTGATCATGGGGAGGCTGGGTCTGTTGGGCCCGAGAGAAGAAGTAGTCGACGTCGTCGGTGGTGGTGGTGGCGGGGAGTGCAGATTGGTCGAAGAAGTTGATGCGCTGCTGGAGGAGAAGAAAGCGAGCATGGAAGAACTGAAGAAGGCGTTCTGCGTCTTCGACAGGAACGAGGACGGGTTCATAAGCCCGGGAGAGCTGTGGTGCGTGATGAGGAGGTTGGGGTTGCAGGAAGGCCTCAAGCTGGAGGACTGTGAGAGGATGATTCGTGCCTTCGACGTCGACGGTGACGGAAGAATAAGTTTCAGTGAGTTCACCCGCCTGCTAGAGAACGCTTTGTAGCTTCTTCTTCTTCTTCTCCTTGCAGTGCCGTTAAAATCATCAGAACAATATTAATTGTTAATCGACGCATTATTAATATAACATTAAGTTGATATCTATCAATAGTAATGGAAGAGTCGCATATATTGTTTCTCACAACGTCAAACCGGTCATTGACGAGTGTGTCTCGCATGGCGAGGCCATGGATCGCAAAGTAGAACTGGAATTCCATGACCAAGTTTGACAAACGCCACATGAAAGCGAGAGAGCAAAGTAATCACGTGCAGAGCGAAGTGTCAAAGCAGAGAAGAAATCTGCACCTGAGGAAGTAGAGGAGTAGGAAAGGGCGGTGACTCATTGAGACGTTGGTACGTGGATATATCTCTCTGTGCCTGAGAGCACACACTGCTATGTCTAATCGGCACGGCTCATCATCTTCTTCAAACAACACAGGTTGGGAAGCGATGAGATGTCTCGGCAAGATTGAGCCGACACCTCATGTTCCTGTGCTTTATATCCTACCGTGGTGATCCATTTTTGATAGACTAGTGCATGATGTCAAAAGAGGTCAGCAATCCCCCTTGGTTGCACGTTCATTTCGTCACTACGATTGCTCTAAGTTTGAATATCATAATAAATACTGAAATCTTGGTTACTTACTCGTTAAAAGAAAAAAGAAAATGGAAGAAGTGAATGTAGATTCTAATTATTTGATGTGTCAGGCACGACGCCAGTCTTGGTTTTCGTGTATGCTTATCATAAGCTTGGTATCGAAATATGATTGAATTCGATGAGGAATAAGAAGAATCTCTTTAATGCTCGGGTTATAAGTATCGAGAAAGTTGTAGAGTAATGAGGGGTTTAGAGAGTTCGGAGAGCAAAGTATATTTCTCTCCTAGATAGAGTAGCTTATAAGGCCTTCTGTGAAAGGTTTTTACGATCATCGGGTGTTTAATTGATGTATCGAGTTGATAAAATGTCTAAATAGATGTCGAGTTGATAGTAATATGGTGTTCGAATGTTTCGTGTACGAGTTCCCTTAAGATAAAAGAGAGAGGTTGTACTTCATTAGAAGTAAACAAGCTTACAAGTGAGGAAAAGAAGCCCTCTCAACAGCCTTAGCTTCTAAACATGAGAAAGATAAAAGAGATTCTCTCTTTCCACACACGCTCTATCTCTCTCTTTGTTTCCTTGGAGTTGGGTTTCACCTTCCACAATACAACAACGTTCTTTTACTTAAGCGTGAAAGAAAATTTCCAAAGTGATTCTATTCACCTTTGTAAGTTCTACTGATATAAGCGGATACAAACGAGTGTGAGGTAGAATGAATCCATCAACCAATTCACTATCGATAGGACCTTTAGACTCTACTACTCGTTTTACTCTTCATCCATAACAACAGTAAAGTGGCCAGACGGTGTAATGCATTTGTTCGATCGATTTTTCTCGCATCATATGGGATGGACGACCTTCGATGATACAACATCATTGGGATTCGTAACAACAGGGAAGAACTTAATTATGATCAAGCTAGTTACGATCAAAATGTAAGTGTGAGATTTGAGATTGTTCTGCTGATGTATGTGAAGTAGCACTGTTCTCTATCATTTGCATCCGGGGATGTGATCAGAAGGACCACTCACCGTAGTGCTCAGCAGAGGAGAGCTCTCTACCTTGTCGTCTACAAAGGCTGCTCTCAACACGGGGGGAGTCGGCAAAGGGCACCTAATCGGAGCAGGAGAATCCGACGGCGATTTCGGGTGTCAAATCGCTGCCATGATCTCCCAGGAGCACGTTTTTGTGACTGCAGAATTGACATGGACAGCGAGGAGTCGCCGACGCGCCGGTTTTGGCGGCACGTTTATGGAGTTTAGGAGCTGTGAATGGCTGGGAGATCACAAGGACGAAGGAATGAGGCGTGGGCTGTTTCATGAAAGGTGTTCGACCTTTGAACTAGTGGCGGCCAAATCCAGCGTTTGGTGAATGACACCGGGAGGAGTAGATGTTTTGCTCCCTGCTGGTGCAAGGTCGGATCCCATGATGGCACTGATAACTAGTTGTGATGGGACCTAATGGATTGTTTAATATGGAATTAATTCGTGATTTTGATGGCATCAGATTGGGAGATTTTACCATCTACGATCTGGATTGGTGAGACTGTATGATCCATTGCCGTCGTCTCTCTCAAGGCGAAAAAGGATACTGTGAAGGTCAGAGAGGAAGCATGAGGTGGGGCGAGATTGCCCAACGAGACAAGGGCAGTTGCTGCGGCATCTCCTCCTACAAGAATACAAGGAGATCCGCCTACACGAGCTGCTTCCGCGATTTCGCTGCCGGTTCATCCTTGTTTGCTTCTTGGTGTTTTGGTTTCGGGCTTTTCTTGACTTTGAACTTGGACATGGTGCAAGTCCCACCGCCCCACTCACGTATCGGTCTCGAAAGAGACCGGTGTGCGAGTAAATTAAGGGAGAGGGGAGAGGGGAGAGGGAGAACCGTGCCCCGCCTTCTTTTTTCCATTTAAGGTTGTTCCTTCGGGCCTTCTACTTCTTGCTTTCTCTCTTTTTCCTCTGTTTTTGTTCTTCTTCGGGATGCTCTAGTCTCCGTCAAAGTTGATATCTAAGACACCAAGAAAGGGCCTTTTTTGATGCGTTTGGAACGAGTTCTTGGAAGGAATTCGTATAGGAGAGAAGGATCAAAATCTCTCCTTTCTGATCAGAATCACTTCTTTTGAAGAATTCGTCTTCTCTCTTCCTGTAGATGGGGCACCAGCCGCAGAAATCCGCGGTGGAGATGAGGCTTTTCTCTTCGCTACCATCACCACCGCCTTCGTCTCGTAAAGGTTTGCCTGACATTGCTGCACAGAGTGAACGCGATGAGAGGGGGATGTCAAGTGGAAGAAGAGATCACGGGCAACCCAAGCTTCGCGTCAGAGGCCATTGGAAACCATCAGAGGATGCCAAGCTTATGGATCTTGTCGCCCGATACGGCCCCCAAAACTGGAACTTTATTGCCGACAAGCTAAATGGAAGATCAGGTGATGGTTTTCATCAGGGTCAACAAGATAGGAAGATCTTATGTTGTTAGTCCTGTTGATGATTGCGTCTCATTGTTTGCAACAAAGAAAAAAGTTCTAATTTTGATGATTCTTCCTGAAGCTTAAGTTTTCATTCAATAATTTATGATGATTTCTGCCCTCAAAAGACCAAATGATAGAAAGAAAATTGAAGCACGTAGTTTTGACAATGGAAGTTTGCTTCTATGGGCATTGGAGCAGGGAAGAGTTGCAGGCTAAGGTGGTTCAACCAACTGGATCCAAAAATCAACAAGACAGCCTTCAGTGAGGAAGAAGAGGAGAAGCTTGTCGCCTCCCACAGGATTTATGGGAGCAAATGGGCGCTTATAGCGAGGCTTTTCCCTGGGAGGACAGACAACGCCGTGAAGAACCAGTGGCATGTGCTCATGGCCCGGAAAGAGAGGGAGCAATGCAGCGGCTCTAGGAGGAGGAAGGCGTTGCCGCAGAGAACGGAGGTGAGCAGTGGACATAACAATGCGTGGAGTGGCGAGTCCTCCATCACCAGCTCCAGAGATGAGTCTTCCTCGACTTGCACTGGTAGCAGGGCCATGCCCTGTTTCTTGAAGGACATTGGAATGGCACAGCAGCAACAGCCATTGCAGCTCTGCTTTGGTGTGTTCCACTCTCTTCTTCTTCTTCTCTCTCGATGTCAGTTAAGCCCGTAGGCCTCAAGAGCTTCGGTTTTCTTGTTTGCTTCTCCTGTGCAGGAAGTGGATACAGTTTTGGGAATGAAACTTCTGAAGGATCAGCAGTCGGCCATTGCAGCAATGGCTTCCTGCCAAGTGAAACTGATGGCGATCGAAAGAAGAAGTGCATTCCCTTCATCGATTTCATGGGCGTTGGAGTTTAGCTTTTCTTCAAGGAATGAATTCAACAAGTCTGCTTCATGCACGGAGTTACTAAAAAGGATTGAGAAGTGGGAACAAGCACAAGAAGAACGAGAAGGACAAGAAGAAGTGGATCACTACTTCTGCTTTCTTTTACTTCATGTTTGATTTAGATCATTCTTTTTATGATTCTAATCTAAATCTAAATTACATAATAAAAAATGAATGGAATTTAGTTGGGTACTGAGTTCAAAAATAAGATGTGGAGGGATACAAGAGGTAAACATCATGTAATATTTGTATTTTAAATAAATATTTAAACAATAACTTGAACCTCTTTCATGCTAAAAAAAGCTAGTTATTATTAATGAAGGGCTTTTTTAAATAATATAATTTTGATTAATTATAGACAAGGAAACATAAGTGAAATACAATAATATCTTAAAGATTACAAATTGCACACACCCAGAAAGGATGCAGAGACAATAATCCAGTAATATATTATATATTCTGTTTAAGATAAATTACACTATGTATGACTTTACATTATAGTAAATATTTTTTATAAAAATATTAATTAATTTAGTTAGTAAATAATTTAACAATTTCTTCACGACCGAATCTTATCTTCGTCATTTATTTTTTAAAAAATATATAAAATATTTTTATCAGAATTTGGCAGCATAAATTTGTTTATGCTAAGTGTATTGGATTTGACTTTTCAGTGGGTTTATTTTGGATCCATACCCCACCCATGTCTCGATTGATATCGGTTCGGATTAGGATCAGGATCGGGATCCGGATCCGGATCCGATATGGGCAATCCAATTGACTATTATCTCTAATCTGGAGACTGGTTGTATATGGCACATATTGCTCTTGTAGGGCGATTTGATCCCCGACTTAAGTAACCAAACCAAAGAAGTCTGTCGTCGAGAGCCGTACCCAAAGTCGTGTCGTTTCGAGTGTTGTGTGTCGCCGCATGTGGTCATCCCATTTGTTAATAATCTCCACGCACTCCACAAGCTCCGTTGAGAAGGGCCGCCTCCTAAAACCCTCGGACTCGCTCGCTCTCTCTCTCTCTCTCTCTCTCTCCAAGGTCTTCGCCCCGCCTCCGCTGATGGGCGGCGCCGCTAGGCTTCTCGTTTTCCTCGCAACCCCTTTCCCTCGCCCCTCCGCCCTCCGTCTCGCCCGCCACCGCGCCGTGCGCCTTGCCGCTCTGTCCGCCGCCGCCAGTACCGCTTCCTCCTATTCGTCCCATCACTTCCGCCCCTTACACCCGCGTCTCCGGCTTGGTTTCTCGGTTGTAACTTTAGAGCGGTTCCACACCCAGTTGACCGGCGCTGGGGAGGACCATGGCGAGGCGGTGGCCTCGGCGCCGACCTCCCACGCCGGTGCCATGCATTCTTGGCCGGAGTGGGCGAAACTTGTGGATTATGTATTCGCCGGAGGTTACTATGCTAGGCAGGGCTCCGTGGTTGTTGGGGCGGAAGATGATGATTCGTTCTTGGCTGGAGAGGATCTGACCGAGGAATTTGTGAAGGCTGCCCAAGCCTGCCTTTCTTTTGCAAGAGATAAACCTGATTTGTTGAGGTGTTGTGGTGGTTTTATCATTAAATTTATGCTTTTGGGATTGAAATTTATGAGCACTGAGCTTAATCTAGATTCATGTATTTGTTCTACCATTGCTGTCTCTTGTTATTCTTATAATTAAATCTTGTTTGTTTGTTCCTCAGTAGTTTATCTGATTTTACTGTGTATTGACGTATTAGGATGCTGGCAAAGAAAGATATCGAGATTATTGTGGAGAATGGCTCACCATTCTTGTTTAAGAATGGTGCAAATTCAGTAAAGCGTTTGCAGTCATTCTTGGGTGCTGATGGAACTAAAGTAAGTCTAGTGAACTAAACATGAAAATAAACTCTTCTTCATCAGTTACATGGTAGCCTAACAAAATTATAACATTGTGGCAGGAAATCCGATGAAAAAAAATTATAACCTTTTTATTGGATCTGTGATTGATTGCAAATATTTTACTGTTTCCTGAACTTTTCTTTCAAATTTATTTGTTCTTTTATTACCTTATACTTAACCTGAATGGTGACTCCCATAATGGGTTTCATTGGTGTCTATTTGTATATAGTTGATCCCCCTTTTTTTATAAATAATGGCATAATGATAAACCAATGAGATTTATGATGCAATGCGATAAATGTAGCGGTGAGTATAATGGACATACTATAAATAACCACTTATTTATACCATTATAGTGTTATTAGTTTTTAATATCTACCTCACTGGTTTATGTTCATGTTTCAATTGCTTTATAATTCGTTACTTGTGGCAAAAGGCTTTCTGTTCTGGGTTCTGTGTAGTGTTACATGTACAAGGGCAATTCATATTCAACTGTTTCACACTTTATCCATTCCACCCCAATCTTAGGACTGAAAACATTTATAGAATTTGTTCAAGTGTGTCTTAGCTAGATTGTAATGCAGTTTGATTTAGTTAAATTTGTTCTATTGAAAGCTTTGACTTTGGATATTATGTAAGCATTAAACTTCAGTCAAGCCCTTTTCCCCAGCTGAAAGGAAATAGATGTAGTGATAAATTTATCGATGTTTCCATTTAGAAAAATAGTTAAAATTTAATTGACCACATTTTAATTGTCTGGATGATGTTAGGTGCTTGAATCTGAGAGGGCACAGACTGTTGACATTATGCGATATTTGTTGAGCTATGCCTGTAGTTCTACTGCAACTCATGACGAGAGCTTCTTAACAACTAGAGACCTTACTGAAACAGCTCTTCGAAGTCTGTTAGCTCAGCTATTTAGATTGAGTGTTACAAGTCCAGAGGCCAGGTTAGCTGAGATGACTCCTAGACAAACTGTCACAAGGCAGCACTTCTCCAGGCCTACTGGGCAAAATATTGAAATGAAAAGAGGTGACTGGATCTGCCCAAAGTAAGTTATGTTATGTAGTCTTTTTCCTCGACGTGATATTGTGTTGAAGAATGTTTTCTATCTGTATATATATTGACTAAATTTCTGTGGTGCTATTTCTTTCTATACTAGTGAATGATACAGTACATGAGGTCATAGAAGCACTTCACAAAATCTTTATTCTGAAGTATATAAGTCAACTATAATTATTCTGAAGTTTCAGCTGTAATTGTGAGGACTAAAATTTTATGTTTGTTTATAGGACATAGAAGAGGTGTACCATACATTATTTGTTTCACTATGTTCTTAATAGTGCTTTAGCTGATGGCTCTTTCTGGCATATATAAAATCTTAAAGTATTATCCATAATGCTTAAGTTTAATGTCCTTTCATGCCATCTTGTATTAAAAATAACTAAAGATTAAATTTTGTCCTTGCACACTATCTTGTATAAAAAAAAAAGGTAGATTAATACTTCACCCAAAATGGTGTAGCAACATCCTGTATGTGTAAACGGAGGAAGTGGATGCTTGTTGCATCCTCTTTTTGTGTTCAAGTTCGTTGCTGTTGGCATTCATATTAACTATGAGATTCCAATGTTCCTCAATTATATCTGACCTAGAAAGTTCAGTCAACAGATCCTTGGAAAACCTTGTGGTGATTGCTAATGTGTAACCTATATATTGAGGCTAATTTTTTGTCAGATGAAGGTTTAAAACCTTTATGTATGTTAATTTTGATTAGAAAGCCTGATGGAGTATCTGTTTGGCTCTCATGTTTGGTAAACTTTACAATTAGACGAGATGTCTTTTTTGTAAGACAAAGTAGATAACTTGTTTACTTGCATGGAGCTTCATAGGACAGCTATTCTCAAGTACTGTAATATGATCTCCTGGATTGCCTCTGATTGAGATGAAATGGGCAATTCAAGGCAGATCCGTGCTAGTAGGGCTGCATTTTGTGCATCCATGGGAACCTTGTGCAGTGGCTTGCCACAAGTCGCACCTTACCCTTTCTTTCAACTTCCTCACCCTTTATATCCCTAACAACTGGCTCTCTACATATTGAGGACTGGAATCAGTATAGGGCGGAGAAATAGGAGAGTAAGAGGAGCATAGGAAAGGTAAAACAACAGAAGAGGATAAGAACAGAGGTGAGGTAGAGGAGGGAAACTGACCTTGATGCTATGGGACATCAGGATCAACCAAAAGTCTCCGGCATCAAAACTCCTGCCTTGTCCCTCCTTGCTGGATCTGCATGCAGGTAAGCCTCTCTTGCTGAGGCATATTTTGAAACTCACTACGCTTGCCAACTGTGTTCTGCAAGGATGGTGGTCATAGAGGTACTTGCCAGTCTTAAGCTTTAGTATTAATGGAAAATCATGGTTGCCTAACTTTTTTGATGCTTCATGCTCTTTACAGGACAGTATTTGTCCCAAAAATTGTCAATGTAAGAACATTCTTGTAAGGTTTAGCTCCAACAGACTCTCTGGTTCTTTGCAAATTCTGATTTTATACATCATAGGATAAGCATATATATCCATGGCACATGCCACAGCATGGTTGTGTGCCGCAGTGCACATTTCTATAGAGGGGCATGCCTTTAGCACGACATGGTGCCCCAAGCATGAGTAATAAAAAGGTGAATGATTTTTTGCCATGAGCTTTGTGAGAAAATGATTGCTCATTCGGATTCATCTAATTATGAACTAGTTTGGTTGATTTTTGGTTTTTCAGGTTATTGTTTCCTGTGTGGAACTTAGTCATAAATGATGTGAGAAATAACTTCTTGTAGTTACATTTATCATGATTTTCTCTTAGCAAAGTCTTAACATGTTCAAAAGATGAACCTACGTGGTGTGATTCTTCTTATCTGTTTTCTATTAGTAGAGAGTTTACTCTATCTATTTTGTTGTTGTGCAGATGTAGTTTCATGAATTTTGCGAGGAACATGGGATGTCTTGAATGCAATGAAGCACGACCAAAAAAGGTCTTGAGTGATGGAGAGTGGGAGTGTCCTCGGTAAGCTTTTCTTTGCTAAGCTCTCTATGTTAACCTCTGATGTTGGTTTCTTTTGTTGATACTTAACCCTTTTTTTTTTTTGTTTCACATATTCTAGATGTGATTTCTTCAATTTTTCAAGGAACATGTCTTGCTTAAGGTGTGACTGCAAACGTCCCGGAGGAAGCCCATTTGGTACTGCTCCCTCGGATGCTGATTTAGGATACAGTAGAAGCTCGACTGTTGAGCAGATCCTTAAACGAAGCAACCTTGATAAGTCTGAAATTGAGCGGAAGTTGGCTGCCAATGATGAGAAGGCAGAAAGATGGTTCAGTAAGATTTCCCAGCTAGATGATTCTGCAGATTTGAGCAGTGCAATAGATGATGAGGATTTCCCAGAGATCATGCCCATGCGGAAAGGGATGAACAGGTTTGTTGTTAGCACAAGAAAAACACCTTTAGAAAGGAGGTTGGCTAATGCTCAGAACAGAAGTAACTTGGGAAATTCTGGGTTTTCTGAGGGTCATGAGTTACAGCCTGGTGGATCAAATGGAATGAACTCCCATAAACCTTCAGAATCTTCAATCAGTCAGATGTTGGACAGGATACTTGGTCGCTCGTCAACTTCATCAGAAACAAGCCATCCAGTGGTTGCGGGAGGGGATAATTCTTCTACCGGGAATAGATTTAGTTCTTCAGATTATAGGCAGGGAATGGTAAGCCAAAGGACAGATCCTGATTCTGTACCTTTTGTGCCTTTACCTGCAGATATGTTTGGTAAAATTTCTAATCCAGATAAGAAACAATCTCCTAATACAGAAGATTCAGCATCCGCAAAAGCTAGCCAGCTGGGTGATCCCGTGTTTAAGGAGTCTGAAAGCAGGGACAGTGATTCCTTTGACGCATCCAAGGGATGGTCTAAGAAAGTTGCAGAGCTTGATAATGTCAGGGATATGGCAAATGCCATATCTGGTGATGACTTTCCAGAAATCATGCCCATGCGTAAAGGTGAGAATCGATTCATAGTCAGCAAAAAGAAAGATCGTTCTCTAACATCACCACAATACAAGAGGCGGATAGCCATGGAGCAGGCCAATAGTGTCGATTTTGTTCCCTTTGTACCTTTTCCGCCAGACTACTTTGCGAAGAAAGATGAGCAGCCTGAATCTTCTCCGACCGAAGGCTCCACATTGCATGAGAAATCTCGGAGTGAGACTGACAAGTCCGAAGAGTCCATGACTGGTGTTGCTAACTCAGAATCTGGTGGAAATGCAACACGGCAGCCAGGGAATTGGTCTGCCAGTCAGTCTTATCATGGGACTACTACGACAAACCCTCCCAGAATGGATTTGACGTACCGTAAAATGGATGCTTATAGTGTTGGAGGCTCTGCAAATTCAGCTCAACCACGGAATACCTCGTGGAGAAACCAGAATGAGATCCCAAGCAATGATTTCTCTCAAAAGAACACACATGGTGGTCCTCGCGTTTCTGCCAGTTCTCAGCAAACAGAAGATTCTAAGAGTGCCAGTGAGGGCTGGAAACCGAGCTTTAGCGGAAAGAGCTTAGAAGGATCTGCTGTCACCGAACCTGATCCTCTTGACATGTCGGAGGAGGCAAAAGCAGCAAGATGGTTCCGCCGGGCCGCTCGGATAAAGGACATCTCGGAACTCAGCAACATTCCTGATGAAGATTTCCCAGAGATAATGCCAATGAGAAAGGGGGTGAACAGATTTGTTGTGAGCAAAAGGAAGACTCCACTGGAGAGGAGGCTGACATCTCCGCAACACAGAAGAAGCCTGCCTATCGTTAGGTCTGAGCCCGATGAAGATGTCAACTGAGTTGTGGTATTCTCTGCCTATTGCTAGTTCTGAGCCAGAGAATGATGCCAACATCAGATGTAGTTTTACTGTGCCATCAATGTTGACTCGTCTACCACTCGATTTTGTCATGTTTGCCCTAATAATGATCTCGAATTCCTTATTTAACTGTTACATTAGTGATTAAAATTGGGATATATAATGTTACATCTTTATGTGTCATAGTTTTCCAGTTCAAACATCAATTGATTTTTTCGTGGCAATACGTGGGATGAGCCATTTCGTGTCGCCGAGGGTGGGCGTGTCTCCATCAGGACCGTCCGTAGTAGGTTGTGGGATCCGACCCGCGATTGCACGGCTGCGATCCACTCCCCAATGATCATCAGCCACGTAGCAGCCTCACGTTCCAGTTTCAATTGCCATCAATCTGCCCAGTAATTACGGAATGGCCGCTGCTTCAATAAACGGAATCCACGTCGCTCCTCCGTCGAGATTGGATTCCAGTTCTTGAGAGGCGATCTTGATCGGCTAATCTTGAGGTTCGGTCTCTGCCATGAAATTCTTTTTCCCTCTTATCTTCGATTTCGTTGCAGATCATGTGGATAAGACTCACATGGAGAGGGAGATCTCGTGATGATCTGGAGAGTATCATCGCTACATCCGTTGCGTGGATTATTGTTAGAGAGGAGTACGCTAGTGTTCTTTCATCGTCTTCATCGAATATGAAAATTTTAGGGATATACGATCTACTTAGGTAACGCTTCTAACATGATATGTGTGGTATTTTAAATTTATGATTTTTTTCGTGCACCAATCATCGCACAATGACCAAGTACTTAACTATAAAAAATCTGATTTTATTTTTGTTTTTCGTTGTGCATGAGATGTCGATTTATGATTTCCTAACAATAGTATCAAAGACAGTTCGTCGTGTGATGATTGGCTTATAAATTACATGTATTGTGTTTAATAACGTAGAATTGTTTTACACGTTCTTGTTGCGTTTGACATAGTTTTAAGATCCAAAAGGTATTTTAGAGCGATCCTTTTGTGTCAAATTTGTTGACGTAAATGAAGGAAAAATAGACAGCAACGATTGTTGCTCGGTGGATTAACTAGAGGTGGTGCACGCGCAAAAATTACAAAGGAGTCGCTTGTCCATCGAGGCAGCACCGACAAGTAAGGCGCCCACGAGCGAACTGCTTGTGCCCGTGAGTAAACAAGCCACCCGCGTTGGCTGCCTTGTACGCGGCAGCCACCTGTGCAAGGCAACAGCTGCCTGCACACACAAGGCAGCGATCGCAAAAGTTACAGTCGATTGTGCGTGCAAGGCAAGCTGCGCAAGGCAGCTGTCCATCGCTTGCGCAAGGCAACAGCCTACACAAGGCAGCAGTCGCTTGTGTGTGCAAGGCAGCGGTCGCCAGCCCGCGACAACCACTTGCGCAAGGCGACAACTGCATTGTCACCTACGCGAGGCGACAATGTGAGGTGGTGGGCAGTCGCTGTCACCTGCGCAAGGCGACAATGCGAGGCACTGGTCGCCTGGCGGTTGCACCGTCTGCGCGAGGCGGTCGTTCGACCCGAGCAATGAAAATTTTCCTATCAAAATTACTAAAATACACTTGATAATTCTAAAAATTCCCTACATGTCCTAGATTTAAAAAAAAAATAAAAAGTTTAATTAACTATTATTATTTATCTAGTAATCCTACATGATATATACATGTGATGTATGCTGTGGAAAGATGATCATAGACTATGTGATGTGTGCATGTGATTATTATTATTGGGGCTTGTGAGCCTCTATTTTTTGTTGATTGTCAGGCTTACGTACTTGTAATTATGTTGTAATTATATAAAGAGGCACGGCGGAAGCTCGGAGATGGCAGCGAGACCCTCGAGGCTGATTCAAATGATCGCGACACATAGAGATGCGTCGAGGTATCGATGAATCCGACGATGATGAAATGGATGATCACCGGGTATAGAGATGTACCGATATATACATAAATCATGATGTAAGCGATTAGACCTACTAACTCAGGCCTGATCATATTAGGTTGAAGTTCATGTTCATCTGATATGCCTGTGTATGTGATTGCTATACACTTACTAGATAAGTATATATATATATATATATATACATGTGATGTAAATATATATTAAATATGTATGTGTGTGACATGTCATATCACGAGACTGAACCTAAATCCCCTTCTATGATAATATTAAGTCAGTAAGCGTGAGGGAATTAGATTGACCCACATGGCCTTCCATCGTTATAAGTAGGAACCGATTCCTAACGTAGGTTGAGTTGGTCGAGTCCCCCGAGGCTCACTTATTTCGTGTTTCGCTATCATGCCTACGATATAGAGATATTACTGGTGACCTGAGGACATAATGTGCTTGGTCAAGTCCCTTGAGGGCATATCATCGAATCAGACTTATTTTGTAATGATGGTGATGATTTAACTGAATATCATGGTTGACCGAGTCCCCCGAGGCCATGGTAGTTCGGAAACTGAACAAGATGGGAATCACAAGGAGTTGTGATTGGCAAGAGTTGTCTACCTTTTTAGACTTAGTGTGATTGGTTAAGTCTCTCGAGGTCACACTAAGACGTCGATTAGATCCCAATCCCCACTAGAAGTTTGTGGGAGACTTCCGTTTCATCCGTTGAGGGTGTCACGTGACTCACTAGAAAAATAGTGGAAGCATGTCAAGATAGAAGTCAATATCTTGATTATTTATTCTTCTGTGAAATCTGTATGTTATTTACTTATATTATATCTCATGTTTATCAGAAACATGTCACCATCAGACCCTCTACGTGGCATACTTGATGCTAACCGCTTCAATGGTCCAAACTATACAAATTGGTTTTGTAACCTAAGAATAGTTCTCACAATGGAGAAAATCGCATATGTCATGGATACGGTCATACCCTAACCTGAGGTATGAGCACCTAAGGAAGAGTTTGCCCGATATGCGAAATATATAGATGATTCTACTCTCGCTCAGTGTTATATGTTAGCCTCTATGGCTCCTGAGTTACAGAGACAATATGAAAACATTGATGCTCGATCCATACTCCTATATCTCTGTAAATTATTTGAGGAGCAAGGAAGAACTCAGCGATATGAGATATCCAAGAGTCTCTTCCACACTAGAATAACTGAGAGGGTATCGATTTAAAACTATGTCCTAAAGATGATAAAGTGGATTGAAAAACTCACAAGTCTAAGAATGGTTCTAGATGATAATCTGTGCATTGATCTTAAACTTTAGACCCTATCAGATTTCTTTTCTTATTTCATTATGAATTTTGATATAAACAAACTTGAGGTGACTCTCCCTAAGCTCCTTAATATGTTGAGGGAGGCAGAGAGCACTTTCAAAAAAGAGAAACTAGTTTTCTACGTTGGTGAGACCAAAAGGAAAAAGAAGACTGGAAAGACCCTTAAGAAGGTCAAGGGCAAGGGAAAACGAGTAAGACAAAGGTTACCAAAATTGACCTAGCAAAGGACAAAGGCCAGTACTTCCACTATGATCAAGATGGGCATTAGAAAAGGAACTACAAGGGGTATCTTGCAGAAAAGATGAAACAAAAGCTTAGAGAAGCTTCAGGTACATTCATCATCAATCTTCATGCATCAAATTCTTGTGATAATGCATGAGGATTGAATACCAGTAGTGTTTATCACATATGTAATTCATTGCAGGTTCTGACAAGATCTAGGAGATTAGCGAGAGGCGAGATCGACCTCGAGATAGGTAATAGAGCAAGAGTTGCTGCTGTTACTATCGACGATGTCACTTTATTTCTGCATGATAGAGCTACTATTGCATTAAACACATGTTATTTTATTCTCTCTCTTATCAAAATGTTAACATTGAATGGTTATAAAGTAGTTTTTGAGAACAATAGTTATTCAATTATTAAGGATGAAAAGATCATCACTAGAGGACATTGCATAATGGTTTGATTATGCTGAACATTGCTCCACATGTCATAAATGTAAGCATATCCAAGAGGAAGTAGACAGGAAAGAGTATTAAAACTTTTGGATCAGATCGAGAAGGAGAATACTTAGTATGAAGTTCACTCAGTTCCCCAAGGACTATGGGATTCCGCCCCAATTGACACCTTATACACCACAGCTCGATGATATATTAGAAAAGGAGAAATCACATGCTATTAGATATGGTGCGGTCCATGATGAGTTTCGTCGACCTACCCATCTCCTTTTGGGGATATGCCTTGGAGGCTACAGCTTACTTTCTAAACAGAGTTTCATCTAAATCGATAGTGTCTATACCATATGAGATATGGAAAGGAAAAAAGTTTGATCTTAAGGTTGTTAAGATTTGAGGCTGCCCTACCCACGTTAAAAGACACGATCCCGATAAGTTGGAATATAGGACGAAACGGTATAAGTTTGTGGGATACCCCAAGGAAACTTGTGGGTATTATTTTTATCACACCGAGGACCAAAAGATCTTTATTGCTAAGAGTGTAGTATTTCTTGAGAAGGAACACATTCTTGGTAGAGATAGTTGGAGCATGATAGAGTTGAGCGAAGTTGGAGAGCCTAGCTCAAGCACAATTCTAGAGATTGAGTCTGTTCAGGTACCACAAGTTCCAACTTTGCATAAGTCTGGTAGAGTATCACACCCTCTTGAGAGATATGTGTGACATATTAATAGGGAGGACACTCGGGATGTTGATTCTCAGACATACGAGGAGACTATTATGAGCATAGACTTCGGGAAATGACAAGAAGCCATGAATTTTGAGATAAAATCCATATACTTCAACAAAATTTGAAATATTATTGATGCACCTAAGGGTATCGTACCTATCGGTTGCAAATGGATCTTTAAAAAGAAGATCAAGGTAGATGGAAAGATGGAGACCTATAAGGCAAGGCTAGTGGCTAAGGGATATCGTTAAGGGCAATGTGTTGACTATGATGACACCTTTGCACCCGTAGCTATCTTGAAATCCATCCGAATTTTATTGGCTATTGTAGTACATTATGACTATGATATCTGGCAGATGGACGTGAAAACTGCATTCCTCATTGACAACCTCGAGGAAGATGTGTATATGATATAGCTTGAGGGTTTCGCATCCAAGTAGAGTCTAGATAAGGTATGCAGATTGCTTAAGTCCATTTATGGACTAAAGTAGGCTTCCCGAAGTTGGAACATAAGATTTGATGAGGCGATCAGATCTTATGACTTCATTAAGTACAAAGATGAGCCATGTGTGTACAGGAAGATAAGTGAGAGCACCATCACCTTGTTGGTGTTATATATGGATGACATCTTAATCATTGGGAAAGATACTACTGCTGACTCGACTACAGAGGCGGAATACATTGCTATGGCAGAAGCAGTAAAAGAGGGTGTTTAGATGAAGTAGTTCATCACGGATTTGTGAATCATATCGAGCAACATGAAATCGATTCCCATATATGGCAATAATAATGGGATGATCACTCAAGTTAGAGAACCCGAGCCTCATAAAAAATGTTTTGAGGGGTTCCACTTGATTAGAGAGATCATGGCCCGTGGAGATATAACAGTGGAAAGAGTTTTATCCAAAGATAACATTGCAAATCCACTGACAAAGCTATTGACTCAGATTGTATTTGAGTGTTACAAAGGTCTGATGGGGATCAAACATGTATATGATTGGCTTTAGATTAAGTGGGAGATTGTTAGTTATAGGTGTCCTACAAGCCAATCATGTGAGTGATGGCACCTATGACACACTGCGTCGATCTCTTTGCTCATTATTACTGGTATTTTCTCACATTATCTGGATGAATTTTGTGATGTCCTTGGATTTATGCAATGGGAATCAGATCATGATGAGATCACGATAATGAGATCGATATATATTTAAATACAAATCCTAAATCATCCTGGTCATAGGTTACTCGAAAAGGACATCGAGATAACCGGATAGACTGATGCGTTGTATACTCATTTATATGATGGAGGCGACTGGTCTTATAGTCACTTATGTAGAGACACTAGAGATACAATGCAGGTGCTCATTGGAGAATGAGTTCACTGATTGATCATCTTATGGAATGTTGGATGGTTAATGATACCTAATGTCAGATAGCGATTCCGTAGTCCTAATTATACGTCTGGTCCTTAGACTTGAGACACTAAAGATGCCTTGTATAAGTACTTCATTTTTTTACTCGAGATTTATATGTTTGGAAAGTTTCAGATTTGATACAATCGGTTCTTGGGAATGATAGCCAACCTTATGAAGGTAATTGAGTGTTAATAGAGGATCATCCACTCTCGGTATCATGAGAGGAATATCTCATATGTGCTCGCTCAAGCAAAATCCATGACTAGGATCATTTAGATTGAGAGATAATGAGCTCTCCGAGAGAATCCGATTAGAGCGAAACTCGGACAGGATTCTGTACGGCACTGACATTACTATATTCAATATACGGTCTTTGGGATATTAGATGAATGAGGGATTATAGATACATAATAATTGAGGATATACGGGTTCGATGGATTAGATCACTCTATATCCGTCTGGGGACTATGGCGTAATGGCTTAGTACGACCATAGTCGATGAGTCGAGTGAATTATTATGGAGATAATAATTCACTATATTAGAAGGAGTTCTAACGGGAGGGATTCACGATCAGTTTGGTATCAGACCTAGAGAACCACACATATTAGGTGAATGTTGCAACGAGCAGAGGTGCATATATGAGATATCTACGGAGCCCCTAGTTTGGATCTTGTGGATAAGATCTAATTGGATGATTGGATAAAGATCTATTAAGGATAAGTTTAATACACCTCTATAAATAAGAGGAACTTCATGGTTCATAGGCTAGAGCTATTGGTAGTAGCCCTTCTTATTCTCCTCAGCTTCCTCTTTTCCTCCTTGGCTCCGACAGTCTTGTGGTGTACGTCGAGAGAGAGAGAGATCCCGCGATGATTTGAGGAGCATCGTCGCTGCGTCCGTTGTGTAGATTACCGTTAGAGAGGAGTACGTTAGTGCTCCTTCATTCTCTTCATTGGATTTGAAAAATTCAAAGATATACGATCTCCCTATTTAATGCTTCTAACATGATACGTATGATTTTTCGGATTTATGATTTTTTCGTGCACCAATCATCACACAACAACCAAGTACTTAATCATGGGAATTTGGTGTTGTTTTTATTTTCAGCTGTGCATGAGATGTCAATTCACGATTTTTCAGCACTAATTTTTTTTAACTTTACTTATTATAAATAATAATAAATATTGGATATTTTCTATAAAAAATCTCTTTCTCTGAATGATGTTTAATATTTTTAATTTTTTATTTGATATATTTATTTTATTCTAATGCTCTAAATATCCATCATTGTTGTCTATTGTTCTGCCTTGTAAGTAAATTAATAATCCAAAAAAGAGAGTGAGTGATGATAAGAGCTAGTGAGCGAGTGTCATTGCTTGGGCGTTTGATGTCGAGTGCACTAAGGCCGAGAGCAAGGGAACGAGCAACAATAAAATAAAAAAAAAACTCATCGTCATCCGCTTGAACAATTTAAAGATATTAGAGAAAACATAAACACCAAATAAGAAAACTAAAAATAAAAATATCATCAAATTATAATAAAAAATAGAAAATTTCAAGAAAATCGTCCATGAATATTTACTATTTATTGCATTTACAAGTATTATTTATTTTTACCACGTGGAGATGTAAAAATCTTACAAATGCAAATGGCGACACACATCTCGCGTTTGGGGCCCACTCGGTCGAGCAATCAGATGAGGATATCTTGCAAGCATTTCATCAGTAGCTCGTACTCGTCCAAATTGGCAGGTTTCGCTTGGTAGAAAGCAATCTGAAATGATTGATGATTGGATGCACAACCAACGACATAATGGCTTCGATCCAAAGTCTAGCGGTAGGTGAAGCTGCCACGGGTCGTCCTCCATCCACGTTGTTACGTGTTATTAGTTGACCATCCCCATCTCAATTTGCAACCGAAATAAAGTTCATGTGAGGTATAACGATACGAATCAATCGTGACTGGAATTACCTATTTTGACCCCCTGTTGACGCACACCCATGTCTTCTCTGCCAAGCGTTAGCTCGCGGAATCGACGCGTGGAGTCATCGACGTTGCTCCTCCGTCTGTTATCTTCGCTCGTCGAGTTCCAATCAGATCGATCACACGAATCTCAAAGCAGCGTTGGACGACTGAGATATGATGGTCAAGGGATTCCATTTCACCAGACGAGTGGGGTGTAACGATACGAGTCGATTTGAATTACCATTTTGACCTCCTGTTGACGCAGAACCCAAGTCTTCTCTGCCACGCTTTAGCTCGCGGAAGTGACGCGTGGAGTCATCGACGTTGCTCCCCCGTCTTATATCTTTGCGCATCAAATTACAATCAGATCGATAACACGAATCTGAAAGCAGGGTTGCGGCTGAGATACGGGGACCAAGGGATTACATTTCTGCATACAAATGATGCCTAACGATATGAATCGACTGGAATCATCTTTTTTGGCCTCCTGCCGACGCACGACCAAGTCGTATCTGCCACGCATTAGCTCGCGGAATTGACGCGTGGAGTCATCGATGTTGCTCGTCCATCGGTTAACTTTGCGCATCGAATTCCAATCAGATCGATCACACGAATCTCAAAGCAGAGTTGGACGGATGAGATACGATGATCAAGGGATTCCATTTCTCCATACAGGTTGGAGAGAGAGGTCGGACCTACCCCGCTCGCAATGCGCCACAGAGCAGAAACGGTGGGTTGGGTTGGTGTGCGATTAAGACCCGAGCGAGAAGAAAAGGAGATGTACAAAATCTCGACGGAGATCGAGCAGAGGTGGTAGGTGAGCCGAGGGCAGATCTGATCGAGTGGAATGTGGTGTAACCTATTCCCTCTGGGGTTTATAAAGGGAGTTGTATAGCCAAGCACAAAGCTGCGATCGAGTGGGAGAGGAAGGCGAAGGGGAGGAGTGATGAAGGTGATCGACAAGATCCGGGCGCCGGCCGAGGGCGATGGGAGGACGGTGTTCTCCTTTGAGTTTTTCCCTCCCAAGACGGAGGAGGGCGTGGAGAACCTCTTCGAACGCATGGACCGCATGGTCGCCCACAACCCAGCCTTCTGCGACATCACCTGGGGCGCCGGCGGATCCACCGCCGACCTCACCCTCGACATCGCCAACCGGATGCAGAACATGGTAGACCTCGCTCATAGATACGCTGACATTCTAGTTCATTTTTTGATTTGATCGCCCCGATAGTTGTTTATGGATCGGTAAGATGGGATTATGTCATTCATATCGGTGATGTTTAGGACGGATCTTATTTCTTTGTAGCTCAAGATTACTGTCGGCAAGTGATGTAGGATCTGCAGGTTCCTAACCTTTGGCCTCGAATCTGCATTCTTGGTTGGATGAATTGGATCATTACATTGTCGCTATTCTACTTTTCGTCACCTGTCGTCGCTCAAAGTTAGCTTTTGGTCCTATTAAAGCGCTCCTTAACTTCAGATCTGAATTGGCACGATGTGGTAGATATATCCTTTTATTTATTTAATTACACATTTGGCTCCTAAAGGGTAAGTGACAAAAACGTGATTTGGAGCTCATAACAAGCCTTGCGATCATCTGTCAAAATGTTTAACAGCTAAGCTAGTCAGCACCTTCAACATTTGACATTTGAATGTCTAGAATGATATGCTTATAATGAGTTTCTTGCTGGGGCTTTCTGCATTTACACATCATATTTGTGACCCAATGGGCCACATTAATAGGTTGAAGTAGATGACTGTCCGGGCTTTACCAAAGCTAGAAAGTTTGAAATTGAAGATTTAGCTCACTGCCATTATCTTGAACACACGTAAAATCTTCTCGTAGTCATATCATGATTGTGCTATATGTGAATTCACTGATTTGTCTATGCAGATCTGTGTAGAAACTATGATGCATTTGACTTGCACAAATATGCCGGTGGAGAAGATTGACCATGCTCTGGATACCATCAAGGCCAATGGGATTCAAAATGTTCTGGCACTCAGGGGAGATCCTCCTCATGGTCAGGATAAGTTTGTTCAAGTGGCTGGTGGATTTGCATGCGCCCTCGATCTGGTATGGTTCCAATTTTCTCTTTAGTGCCTCATTATTTAGCTAGTCCAGATATTGTGAGACTTGCTTTATCAAAAGCCTTCTTCATCATCTAGTCACATTTTCCTATTCTAAGCAGCTATTTATATTCATGTTTTAAATACACCTCATTAGACTTGCTAGTTATATTATTGTTTCTATTCCTGGCACTTCTCATTGTTTGTCTGCTCCAGAAAGTTGCCTCAGTCTGTATGGTCACTTGTCATGCTTTTTGACAATTACTTTTTTGGGCCCATGCATGACTGCCGCAATCGACTTACAGGTGCAGCACATTCGGGCTAAGTATGGAGACTACTTTGGTATCACGGTTGCTGGCTATCCAGGTTACTAGTAAAAGACTTTCAGTTATATCATGCTATCATCTTGGTGCTTAATATGGTCTGTGATTGTAAATTCTGAAAGAGTCTTTTCCAATTTAGAGGCACATCCTGACATGATACAAGGAGATGGAGGTGCTACACTGGAAGCCTATAACAGTGATCTGGCTTATTTGAAGAGAAAGGTTATTTGTTGTTCTTCAGCTGCTCTCAGTGGATTGTGTTAGCTTGTTAGCTCTCAGTTTAAGATTGTATTTCTTATCTGTGTGGAACCTTCCAAGTAAAAAATTTCTGCTATTTGCCTTCTTACTAATTAATGCTGAAGGGAGCAGTGGCAATATTTTATGCAAATTATGATTGTTTTTCTACTAGCCTAAATATTCTTCTGGTGGTGCCTTATTTTTCCATTAAATGGATAAACAAAGTTTCATAAAAGGCATGCTATGTACATTATATATATATATATATATATATATATATATATATATATATATATATCATATTGAATTTCTCTAAGTTTAGATGTAGTTGATGCAGAAACCTGAAGACAAGATTTTTGTTGCACACATCTCTCATTAACGCCTTAAGTAAATATCAGCAGACATCCTAAAAGAAAGTTGGATCTCAATAAATGTATGTCGAATTGTATCATATCAGAAATTATTCATGCCTCTGTTATCTCCTGCAAATTTATCCAGTATGCCTATGATAGAACATCTCTATGTTGTGTTTTTTTAATGTAGATTGCTTAAAACCTTAAAACTCAGTGGAATAAGTAGTCAAATTTTATGTGACAGCAAGAGTTCTTTAAATAATGATCTATTGGGTTATGATGCATTGATTGTAACAAGTCAAATTGGATTTAGAAGTAACATTGATTTCCTAGTTACCGATGGTTAAAATGTCTCAATCTTTTGATGCTGATTAGTTGTTTTTACTAATTACTACTATTCTGTTTTCTTAAATTTTATTGTTGAAACCCATGTTTTTCTCTATCCCTTGTACAGGTGGATGCTGGTGCTGACCTTATTATCACTCAGCTATTTTATGACACTGATAATTTTCTGAAGTTTGTCAATGACTGTCGTCAAATTGGGATCAATTGTCCAATTGTACCTGGTATCATGCCAATCAACAATTATAAGGGCTTCTTGCGAATGACTGGGTTCTGTAAAACTAAAGTAAGTCACCTTGTTATGTAATTTCTTTATTGTCATTGGGTAAGGTACAGCATTTTGGAAATATCAGATAACATCAGATTGTTGTTTTGTGTACCTATATGAACCATGTGCGTGATGTGTCATAAGGTCTTAACACTATTGTTTATTACTGGTTAAGCCACCGCGTAACTAGTTCCCTGAGTCCTTCCTTTTCAAAAATCATGCTTATATTGTTCTCTGTTAAAGTAAGAAGGCTGAGTTATTGAACCGAGTTGGCTATTCTAAGCCAAATTAATCATATGAGGAAACTCCTGTGTTCTTCTTTAGTAGTTACCTCCTGCAAGGACTGAACATGACAAAGGTTTGTGCCATGATGTTTTGTCTGCTTACTCGTAGGCTCATGCTTTTCAAGGTTTATTACTTAATGTACTTAGAGCCTTACAGTTAGTTCTAGATATACTGTTTGTTTATATGATCATAGTTTATTATGATTTGACTAGTAATATTCTGCAGATACCATCGGAGATTACAGCTGCTTTGGAACCGATTAAGGACAATGAAGAGGCTGTTAGGGCATATGGAATTCATTTAGGGACTGAAATGTGCAGGAAGATTTTAGCTCACGGAATCAAAACGTTGCATCTTTACACATTAAACTTGGAGAAGTCTGCATTGGCCATACTAATGGTTGCTATTTATTTCACCACTGTCATTTCATGTCTTTTAATATATTACCTGTCTAAAAATACTTGCATTTTCAGAATCTTGGATTGATAGAAGAATCTAAAGTTTCAAGGTCCTTGCCTTGGAGACGTCCAGCAAACATTTTCCGTGTCAAAGAAGATGTTCGACCAATTTTTTGGTACCATTTGCTTTTCATTTTCTGACATTTACAAATCACTTGGTTACTACCAGTTCTATGGATGATGCTTGAAGTGTATGATCTTGATCTGTTTCTGTTTGCTGATTTGAATAGGGCTAATCGTCCAAAAAGTTACATTTCAAGGACTGTTGGTTGGGATCAATATCCACATGGGAGATGGGGTGATTCTAATAACCCATCATATGGAGCTTTAACTGATTACCAGGTAATTGTAATACTTTATATTTCTTGTCTCTTGGCTTACCATCTGACATCATTACATTTTGGAAATATAGCATGTTTTTTATTTGGGTGGATGCAATGTTCAGCAAAATTGCTTGCAGCACCTTTAAGATTGTCAATTTTGTTCTTACATGTGACCTTGTTTGATTTATGAAAAATTTTTACCAGAAAAATTCTTCTGAGATATCTTATGAATTTAAAATATTTGGATAGGAAATAATGCATTTCATAACGATGTACGTTTGTTTGACTTTCCTTTGTTTTGTTGCTGTAGAGGTTCGATAATGAAGTTGCAAGTAAAGCTTATTGGTTTCTGTCTCTTTTTTCTTTTCCTGCTGCATTATCTGATGGACACAAATTGGCAAACAGAAGGGCAGTGTATCTGTTCCATGATATTTGACTAACTAGAAAAAAAAGGGAACTTCTATGATCTTCTAAATATCAGTCTGTGGTGACAAATACAAACAGCAGATATCTTGTCAATTGACTGTAGAAAAGAATTCCCAATGTTTTTCTAAAGCGTACTTGAGTGGCGGAGCCTATCACAAATTCCATTTACTATATGTAAACTGGAAATCCCATTTTCCAGCTTTTATTCTGATATTCATGAGGAGAAGCTGCATTTGAATTTCTTTAACATAGTCCATATCACACTTTAGAATTCGATCAGACTCTTACCTGTTGTTACTAAATCTTCAAATATTTTCCCCTGCTCCTTCTCATCATTGAGAGTTGAGACTGGCAATACTTGTTATCTATAAATATGCAAGTATTCAAACGAGAGCTGCATCAACATGCTGCAACTCAAAGGGCAGAGCATTGTTTTTATCATCACTTCCACTGCAATAAAAAATCATGGATCTTCTCCTCCATTGCGTTCTGTTTAGGGCAATATCAGTAATTAAACTAATGGCAGTGAAATATCGTTTAATGTTTCTAGTAATTATTTCTTAGGGTCCCTCTTAACTCATCTCATGTCTTTTATTGTAATTAGCATTAAGAAATGTGAATTATTACTGCAGCTATTGCTTAATGGTTTATCACAAAGGCAATATATATTCTTAATTTACTTTTTTATTGGTGTTGGTGATTACTATTCACAAAGGAAAATCTTAATTGCTAAAACTTGTATCAGAAATTGCTTTATTTTCAATGACTGGATGTGTCATGGTAATATTCCTTGAATGAGAGGTTGGCTTAGTAGTTAGTTCATTAGAAGTTTTTATTCCAATATATTTAATCCTGAACAATAACTTCATACTATAGCTTAGCAATCTTACATGACTCAGCTGCCTCTTATTAACTCGTTTGACAGTTCATGCGCCCACGCTCACGGGACAAGAAATTCCAAGAGGAATGGGCAACACCATTGAAATCTGTGGATGATATTAATGAGGTACTTTTCTATACTTGATTAGTGGGTTTTGTATCACTTGTAAATTGCTACGAACTATGAGTAGATCTTGAAAAAGATTTCATTGTAATCAATTGAATGCCTCACTTGTACTTCCTGAAATGCATATGCCAGAGATTTATGAAATTTTGCCTGGGGAAACTTAGGGGCAGCCCTTGGTCAGAATTAGATGGGCTTCAGCCAGAGACAAAGATAATCGATGAACAACTGTCACAGGTTAACTTGAAGGGTTTTCTTACCATCAACAGTCAACCTGCAGTTAATGGCGAGAAATCTGACTCTTCTGCTGTCGGTAAGCTAAGCAATACCCTTTTTAAGTGTTTAATGAGTGATAGTTGTTACTTTCTTGATACATGTATGTGTGTCCTACTGGCAAATATGCTCTATGAGAGCTAATTCAACTTGTCCTATATCTGCAAACTTGTGTTGTCAGGCCTTGTGCTCAACCTCATGTTCTTCCATTTTGCAGGATGGGGTGGACCAGGGGGTTATGTCTATCAAAAGGCCTATCTGGAATTCTTTTGTTCAAAAGACAAGTTAAATTTAATCATTGAAAAGTGCAAAACTTTGCCATCCCTTACATACATTGCTGTGAACAAAGTCGGGGATTGCATCTCCAATGTTGCTCCAAATGCTGTTAATGCAGTAACATGGGGTATTTTCCCTGGCAAAGAGATAATCCAACCAACTGTTGTTGATCCTGCAAGCTTCATGATTTGGAAGGATGAAGCCTTCGAGATTTGGTCAAGGGGATGGGCCCGCTTGTTCCCTGAGGGCGATCCATCAAGGGAGTTACTAGAACAGGTAAATCAGTTCTAGTAAATCATGCCTTATTGGTTGATATATAGTATCATTGTCTCTAGATATTTTACCAGATGTTTGGAGCATTCCATCTTAGCCAACTTTTGTTTCAAGAAGGGAGTAATTCGATGAGTTTCTGATCCGAAATTTCATCATGATATTTGTCCATCATGTTACTGTTTTCTCGTCCTCCTTCCAATTTGCAATCGTCTTCCTTTGACTCGCTCATTTTTTTCGTTGAACTTCTGGGAACTAATTGGCTTAACTAGTTTGTGATCGTTTCACATTCACAGGCACAGCGAAGTTACTACTTGGTCAGCCTTGTCGACAACGACTACATTCGTGGCAACATCTTTGCTGCTTTCAAGGACATGAAGTGATTCAATCCATCAAGTCTACCCATTACCACGACCAACAACTTGCCTGTGATTTAGCATGTGATGTCGTTACCTCATCTATGGAAACCAGGCGACGGTAGTCCACTGCTCATCGTGCATTCCACTGGATGCGTTAAAATGCTTCCAGTCATTACCTTGAACTATCATTTAGTTTTCACAAATAAACCGATTGACCAGATGTGTTCCTGGAGCTGCTCTGGTTTTGGGTGTGGATGTTCGTTCTGTTGCTATTGTTGTTTACTGAGCTTCTTGTTCCTTGATGTCTTCAAGGAACTTAAAGTTGAATACCATGGGTGGAAATGTTCAGGAGAAATGTCACAAGAATTGGATGTCTCAGCATTCAACCGTTTCCCGAGTTTTGTGCCGAGGAAACTGAATTAGTAGTGTTAATTGTTTGCAATAGTTATTTTTTCTGGAGGTTATATCATGCATATTACATATATCGAACGATGGATGAGAGGAGATTGGAGATTTGACGGTTGATGTTGCAATTGGTGAAGCATTGTATATAACAAAATATTTCTTTTCCTATATATATATATGTAATTATTTTGTACATATATCCATTTACGTGCGCGTTACCGTCCAATGAATTATCCCAAACCCAAATCGAGCCACGATTTGAACAGCCCAAAAAATGCCGTAGCCCCGCCGTCGCGTGTAGCCTGTCGGTGCTGAGGTCGTGTCCTTTGTCGGCTTCGGAGCGGTGCTCCTTAGAACCCGTTCTGTTGGTTCCTCGGTCGAATGCCTCGTAGGCTTTGGGACGTCTCCGCCTCCCGGATTTCTCCCGCCCCCGCTTTTGTGGTAAAGATTTCTTTCCTTCTTCTTCTTGCCGGTCCTTTGCCTCCTCTCTTCTTTTCTCGTGTTCATCGTGCATCCCCGGATCGGATCTGGACCTCCTCTTCTTGCTTCTTGACTTCTTAATCTTCTATTTTGTTGTGGTTTGGGATCTTTCCAGGAACTGGTTTATTTGGTTTCCTTTTTATAATTATTTGCCCTATTTCTTTGCTGCATTTGATCTTGCATCTTGTTCTTGGATCTTGTTTTCTTTCTTTCCTGTAGTCGGCTGGATCGTAGGCGTATCATTTATTTGGCATGAACAAGATTGTTCAGTGTCTTCGTTGAGTCTCTGTTTGCTCTCCCCTCTCCTGTTCAAAAGATACTTCATACTTGATATATGCCTTTCTCTAGTCTGTGGCTCCCTTGCCAAAATCAAAACCCTAAACAAGATTGGTTCTAGTCTGGTTTCGCCTCAACCGAACACTAAATTGGCCACCCTAGAAATCCTCGTTTCATGTAACAGAGCATCTCGAGATCTTTCGTCTGAAAGTTCTTTAATGCTTGCTGACACCCACTATGCTTCGCGGTGCACCCTTCATTCTATGGAGAACAACGAACCAAGGACGGTAACAGCTGCTTGAAAAGCTTGAACTGGCCCCATATAATTGTTGAGGGAGAAAATGATGGATTTTCATAACATTTGTTTACTTATCAAACCATATTCGCCAAGACTTTAGACTATGTGGCTTATGATGTTTTTGTGATATCTCAATTAAAGACGGTATACACGACCATGGTTTTTGGATACATGTGAGCTCTGTTTTATCATGTTGCTGTTGCTACTTGTTGTGTATGTTCTTGTACTTTAAATCTTTTTCTCTTCTCTTCTTATTACATGGCGTTACTCTTTCTGATTTTCTTCTAGCTTGTTTGTGTAGCATCAACTCCATGGCCTGGTCCTGGAAGATCCATGATCTACTTGCTACTCTCATTTGCTATCATTCTCTCACTTCTTGAAATGTACAGAGGGAATTTGGCATCTTCTGAGTTGTTGACAATTTTTGGTGGTTTCATTAGTTCTCTTTTGTTTTTTTGTTGCTAATGGTGAGTTTTTGTGTACTCTTGTTTTTCTATTTTTTTATTTATTATTGAAATCGAGGAAATTCTTGTGAGTTCAATTTCCTGTTTAGTATTTGCAGCTGTTTTTTCATGTCCTATTCTTGTGGTTGTGTAATCTAAGGTAAGACTTGGTTATGTCCCTTCTAATTTTATCTAGTCTAATATAGTTAATAATTGAATGTATCACCATGACATTACCTGCCCCTGTGAGTATATGGTTAATTAATTGATGTGGGCAATGGATGTGACAGCAATAATAAGTAGACATGCCATCTCAATCTTTTTTTGTCAAGATTTGAAGATATTGTTGGTCTGAAGAATGAATCTTGCCAATTGATCTTCTAGACAAAAACCCGCGAAGGACAAAAGATAAAAAAGGGTAAAACAAGGGTTGGAAAAGCATCCTCCGCATGTCCAAAATTCTATCCCGCTACGCTTCACCCTCTCCTTCAACAAGACCGTACTGTCACGCCAAGCACCCATAGGGGGTATGCAGGGTGAATTCTCAAGGATATTACGGTGATCACCCCAGAGGGGGTATCACACCGTTCAAGAGGCGCGCCTCCATTTAGTTCCACATTGGTAAGGAAATGGGAGGTCTTGAGCCTTATAAGCGTTGGCGCTGCACACCCGGCAAGCCGGTTTGGTGGGATGACATTAAGGTCCACCTTGAGTCTAGTGATGCCAAGGCGGCATCGGATGGTGGGACCGGGTACGGCGGCACGTGATACTCGGTGTTGTGCACGCCCTATAGGGAAACTTAGCCAAAGACCTTGGGGAATGGTCGACCGGGGTCACGTGGCCTCTGCCCATCGTAGCTCGAGTCCCCCTCTAGGTGTGCAAGGCCGAGGTCGCTAACGTCCTCCTCATGTGTGTGGTTCCGCTACGCACTCTGCTAAGTCGGTTTTGTTGGGAGAGGGTAATGACTACGTGACAAGTGGTATCAGAGCAACCCCTGGCCTTCACCAATTACCCCAGAGGGGGTGTCCACGCCAAGCGCTCCAGAGGGGGCAGGCAGGGTGGCTTGTCTGTGACGAGGACGTCACGAGATTGGGTGGGGGAGAATGTCACGCCAAGCGCCCATAGGGGGTATGCAGGGTGAATTCTCAAGGATGTCACGGTGATCACCCCAGAGGGGGTATCACGCCATGCACCCTAGGAGGGGGTGCGCCCCAGAGGGGGTAGGCAGCCGTGCACCCCAAGAGGGGGTGCGCCCCCAGAGAGGGTAGGCAAAGTGTATTTAGTCCCACATTGGTAAGGAAAGGGGAGGTCTTGGGCCTTATAAGCGTTGGCGCTGCACACCTGGCAAACCGATTTGTTGGGGTGACATTAAGGTCCACTTTGAGTCTAGTGATGCTAAGGCGGCACCGGATGGTGGGACCGGGTACGGTGGCACGTGATACCCGGTGCTGTGCACTCCCTATAGGGAGACTTAGCCAAAGACCCTGGGGAATGGTCGACCGGGGTCACGTGGCCTCTGCCCATCGTAGCTCGAGTCCCTCTTTAGGTGTGCAAGGCCGGAGTCGCTAACGTCCTCCTCATGTGTGTGGTTCCGCTGTGCACTCTGCTAAGCCGGTTTTGGGTAATGGCCACGTGACAGTACGCCACCGTGATTCTCCATGCCCTTCACTCCTCTCTGATCAGTTCCAGTTTTTCCCAACTCAATTAACATAAGATGATCAGCACCAGATGGCGGTGACCTGGCTGGATCGCTGTGCGCTCACCTCCTTCCTTCTCAGGTACAACAATCTTTGATCTCTAGGACAGCGATGATGGCAATGGTCTTTTGGGTGTGTTTGGTTATGCGGTGAATATTTTTTTGGTTTCGGTGTGCTCTCTTAAGCGTAAGCACATCAACCTCAGTAAGCGGATAACCTGTTTGTTGATATGTTGCAGAGACGTCTCTCTTCTGTATGACATGTGACCTTCACTGACTTCTTTGATAAGGAGAGGAAATAGTGCGTTTTGATTGATGAGCACAATGAAGCAAACAGGACATGGCTGGGTAACCAATATGTGGGTGGATGGAGGATGCATGACAATCTCTGCGTACAAAACTGGAACAAGATGGCGGAGAATTGGTCAAGTCGTGATAGTGACACCCGCATTTGCTGTGATGCACAGCTCATTTTTGGCATAGTAAACAGGAAGATGCTTTTAAACATTATGACGGCATGCAAACAAGGAGATGGTCGATGCTCTGGCTTCTGGTAAAGAGGTCACTGGGCTGTCTGTCTGATGGGGGTAGAACTGGAAAACAAGAAAGTTTTTCTGGAATCCTAGATGAAGAATCAATAAGGTATTTTTTTGCCAAATGTCTTCTGGGGAGCAGGGATTATTCCTCTTTCGTTTCTGAAGAGTTATCTATGTTAATGTTAGCCAACTATCCCTCCCACAACAAACACACCTGGGATACAACCATTGATCGTTCCGAAACCCCCATAGATTGGTGCGTTTCAATTTTTTCTCTATTTATGCATCTTGTGAAAGAAAAATCCCTTGCCATTTCTCTATAGCAAAATTTTATAAAATCACTCTTAGGATGCTAATCTTGTCCTAGTCTTAAGTGCTCACATATGTTTATCTGTTTTGTGTTACCTGTCTCTACAAATACATTCTTTTTCCAAATTTGCTTGCCATCTTCAGTATATGGTGCACTAGGAACTTTCATGCATGGGGATTTATATAGCATAGACTGAGTTACCTGAACTGGAAAACTAGAAATTGATGATCTCCTAGGCCCCTATATTGCTCAGTCATTGAATCATCACTTCATGCCTTCATGGCAACAATGTTAAAGTTCATGTAGTATTTTATCCACTGGTTAGAGAAGACATTTAGCCCCTGGTTGTTGCTAGATGGCACTTAATGATGGCAACCTGACATGGAATAAGGAATGTTGAATTAATTTTGCCAAAAGGATGTTCTCCTCTCTCTCTCTCTCTCTCTCTCTCTCTCTCTCTCTCTCTCTCTCTCATATACATCTTATGTTAGTCTTTGTCTGATAGTCTATACCTATACCTTTCATGATGAAGTTTCTACTCTAACGAACAAAGGGTTGAACTATTACCAAAAATTCCATATCCATTGGATGGATCATTGAATGATTAAGGTTTCTTTCAAATGTGAAAGACTGGATACTTACTAAAATGTAGGCATTGTATTTTTTATACTTGGTGAGGGGTTTAGGAGCTGGAGTCTTTAGATAATTATGACCTGCATCTGCGTGTAAAGGGAATTCTGAGAATTGTTTGATCCTCCTCTTCATTTCCACTTATTCATCCAACTTGATCCCTGCTTTTTCCTAAACAACTTTCTCTGCTTGCTCACTAGGAGTATACTATAGTATGGTGTTAGCTAAAGGTCTTGCTGGTGATCATGTGATATCCTCTGTTGATAGTGGTCGTGAGTTAAGATGTGGCATAGAGAGTTTTAGAATAAAACATGACTCCACCACGTAAACTAATTGATTTGTTTAACACCCTTCGAATATTATTTACATATCCAGCCTAATTTTCTGGTAACACATCACAACTTGCAGTTGGCTATACCTTCTGCATGAATGGCCCATGCAGCATAGAAGTTATTCCGATGAAATAATGGGTCACTCAACTAGTGTATCCTTTATTTGAATGCTGCTACTAACCCATGCATTTGTGTTTATTGGGATGAATTGTGTCTCCAGAAACAGATCTTTTAGTCTTAGTCTCCTCACACATTTTCTCCATTAGGTATTTGTTGCTGCATGGAAAAAAATTCCTAGGTGTAGAAGTGGTTCCCTTGTTTATTTTATTTATGTCTGACACGTATCTTTGATGAGGTTTAATAAAAGATTTTTGTGCCCATGCATATACATAGTGTTTTTTGTGGATTTTGATGCTTAAAATCTCTGTTTGCTGAATCAGAATATGGTAGTAGCACCATAAAATGTTGCATATGTTTCTCCATCTAAATTGAAGAACAGTTAAATCTTGATGTCATTAGTCGGTCCTATCAGAAAAAGATTATTAGAGTTTTTGGACAAATTTTGATCTGAGTTCAGTACTTGGTTCATAGCACACGTGCATCAGCTTTGATACTATGTTCATGAACCAGCGTTTGTATGTAATGCATGGAATGAAGCAAATAAATCCATTGATATTAACTAGATCTTTTTTCTGACATCCTCCTATACTACCTCTATTTACATTTTTGACTTTCAACTTAATTCAGAATGGTAACATGTTGGTGCAGCTTGGTCTATGCATTGGAGGTGCAAAGGATTGGCAGTAATAATCTTGGTTTGTTGCATCTATGGAAGGTGTTGATCCGAAGCCGATGAAGGAGCTCTGCAAGTCATCCAGTTTCAAGTCCATGAACCACTCATTATCATCTTTCTCACTCTTTTCGACCATCCGGGGTCCTACTGCTCTGCTGGTGCTTAATGCTTGTCCTCCAGTAGAAGTTTGAAATGGATAACCTAAATCATCGTAGTCTGGCAACACATCATCATTTTCGACATCGGATTCTGGCGTCCTGAAGCTGTCTGACCCTGTGTCCTCCAATGAATCCATGGTCAATCCAAACGATGCCTCCTCCTTTTGCTGCTGCATCTTCTCCCAGGTGTTCTTCTTGTTGTATAGCCGGCAAAGAACCCAGTCGTCCAACTGCATGAACACGGCGAACCATTCATCATCTTTAAGAAACATAAAGGTATTGTCACATGCACTTCTCCGAGGAATTTTTATATGATGTTATTCATTTGTATTATTACCCTGAGGCTTCCCTTATTGGACTTGCGGTTTGTATCAGCCATTCTGTATTCATGCATGATCCAGTCCGTCTTCACTCCTCGCGGTGCCTTCCCGGAGTAAAAGACCAAAGCTTTCTTGATCCCAATGGTCCTGTTGCAACCCTTGGGCGAGATCGGCTTATCGGCACCAGTTGCTTTCCAGTATCCCTTCCCGGCAGTCCGGTTCGGCCTTGAACCGTTTGGGTACTTGCGGTCACGAGGGGTGAAGAAATACCACTCCCTTTGTCCAAACAATGATTTGTCTGCTCACATCACAAACATACAAAGCCAAATCAATTTAGCCCACAGGTATGGAAAGCATTCGATATCTTCCTCAGCCAAAAATAAAAACATCAACTGATTTTTATATCATTGGATGGATACAATACCCGGTAATTCCCAAGGGTCATATTTGTAGAGATTGATTTCGGCGATGATAGGCACGGGCGGGCCCTGGCAGGCTATCTTCCTATACAGGTAGTGCACCACGAGCTCCTCGTCGGTGGGGTGGAACCGGAACCCCGGTGGCAGGTTGAGCTCGGCCTCAGCATCTCTCTTCCTTCCCATCCTCGCGCTCGCGTCTCCTGTAAGCTCTCTGCTTCCTGTAGATATCTCCGTCCCTTGGTGTTTTGTGGAGATGCTGGTGGTCGAGATTTTTTGAACTCCCCTCGTGTTGGATATATAGGGGACTGGATGGGTCCCAGCAACCACATGTAGGATCCGGGAAGCTTCGCGTGTGAGGCGGCCGACTGCATTGGTCAAGGTGGCGAAGACCAACGTGCCGGTGCCCGCAGACACCTACCCGTGCTGGAACCAATCCGTTCAGTCCAGGTAAATTTGCATATTAATACATAATTCATATTATATTATATTTATTTTTGCATATTTACCTTAATGTTATATTTTTTTGACTTCATTTCGGTGTTTTCATCCTTTCGTATCAATTTTGTTTTCTGTGCTACATTTAGTATGAATTTTCATTATTACTTAGTGTACAGATACCGTACACATGTATGAATTAGATGAAGACGATAGAATTTGGAGTTGAAGGGACTAGCACTGTTAATTACGCAGCCGTTGTGTAAGGAGGGGAATTCACGACATGAATGTGTACGTCTCCCCTGCTCCGAACCCTTCAGCTCACGTAAGGGATGAGGATTGGGAGCGAGATAGGGTTTCATGGAGAACATGGAATGATGGTGGATCCATTGGACCTGGAGATCGCGAAAAGAGACAAGATGAAAGGTGACACAGTAACAGGGTCCGTGATGAGTACATCCCCAGTTAAACCTTGCGAGGCGGTGCCATCACCCGTTAGGGTTTCTGGATGTCACTGTCGAGACGCCCCACGCCACGCCTGTGCATTGAATCTGGGCCGCCTTGCATTTCCGCACGTACGTCTCTTTCTTGTCCACCAAGCAAGCCTCTCGTGTCTTTGACGTCTGTTCCGAGTTGAGTCCTTAATTGAGCATTCTGCATCGCATAATTCTTTGAGTAATTAGGTACTTTAGATGATGAATCATATGGGCCGAGTCAGTAGTGTCGAAAGGAACACAAAGTCATACGACTGGGGATTAATGCGGCGGCTTTTGAAAATTCTCAGCCGACGCCAAGGTTTCCGACGCGAGCAAACCTTCGGTAAAAGTTCATGACCTGTGAGCAGTCGAGTCCTTTTCGTTGACCCTTTCATTAATGTCACGTGTGGGTTGGTTTTGACAACCAGTATTCATACCACTTTTTTATTCGATTTTATAACATCGGACAGCAAAATACTTGTTTGTCACGTGTCCTCTGAATATGGAAGAAAGAAAAAGGTCTCTCCTTTATCTTTCTTAAAGGAAAAGGAAACCAACGTTGTAATTGGAGAGATTTTTATAAAAATATTCAAATTTAAATATTTCTCAATCTGTATGTTCTATTTTACCTTTCCTCAAACAATATTTTTAATTTAAAAATATAAATTATTTTTTTTATCTGTTACAACATTTTGATCTGTTATAATGTTTGGGCTTATTACAATATTTTGGTCATCACAACAAAAACATTGTAAAGCTTACTTGAAAATACTGTAAATGATTTAAATAAATTTCTAACTATGGTCAAACTAATTACAAACTTCAAAATATAATATTATAATGATTTATGAGTAATGATAATAAAAAATATAATATAATATTGCTTATAGTGTCTTTTAGTAGTGTTTATAATGTTTTCAACAGTCAATAAAATATTGTAAACGTTATCAAAAAATATTATAAACAAGTTAAATAAAAAAAAGATAATAATAAAAAATATGATAAAATTTTTAAAAAAATTTGGTATTTTTTAATTAAAAATGTTATTTGAGAAAAAGCAAAAGAAGAATATCTTTAGAAAAATATTATATATATATATATATATATAATGAAATCGCCCATTGTGGTTGTTTGTCCCTTCATATTGATAATTTTCGATGGCATACTTATCTAAACACGTGGGCGGACCACGTGTTGTGCACGTGGTATCGGTCCCTCAGGCCCGTCGCTGTTTGAGTTCAGTCATTGGATGGATTACGCGGTGATGAGCAGATCGTGATGACCATGTTTCACGACGAGTTACGTCTATGTCCTTAACAGTGTGTTGGCTTTAATTGCTATGGTCAAATGACAGTACCGACCCGTCGCATCAAATTGGTTTGTGTCGGGCCGAGAAGTTGAATCTGGCCCATTTGGATTTGATGTTTGCAGCGCCGTTCACATTTGAGCTACTTAATGATCTTGTCTTGTTAAGATTCTAAATGGGATGATTAGCTAAATAAGATTTTAGTGGGAATTCAATTATAGGTTCAACTCCTTTTTTTACTTAATTTGTTAAAATTAAGATATTTTTTATTTGTCATGTTTTTAAACATGAATGCCGCACATTTATCATGCTTACAATCATCGAATTAAACAAGTCAGATCATGTTAAATCAAGGATGACAGTATTAATGCCTTATCATATGTGAAGCATGATTGTTGAATTTATTTGATGAAGTGATCCTCACCGCCTTTTACGTGCAACACATTCAGATCATTCATCCTATATTCCTCATCAAACACGAGATATCATCATCAAAGCTGACCAAACTTAGATCACTGGGATAATTTTCCCCAAACATGATCATGATTTATTCATCAAGGAGGTATTTTTGACAAGCCCACCCTTACTGCCATGTCATGGTGGTGCCAAGAAATGCCACATCTACAAAGGTTGTACAGGAAGGTTTGGTAGGTAGGACAGTGTTGGCGATGACCTGATACGAAGAAACGAATCACCACCTGCTTTGGAACGAGAGGCTCTACCCCACTAAGCCAGTAGACGGTACACTCGGAGCCAACCCGCCGTCCATGTGGTTGGCCATAGCTTCACTGCATTCCCACCGTGACAAGCTTTGACGTTGGTGCGGACAAGACAAGGTGGAGAAATCGAGGAGTGGCATCCAATTAGCCTCCGACTGGTGGTAGCAGTATATGAAACGTAGTCATCCAAGATGATTTGTTCTTGGCAGAAGAGTTCGAGACCAAGATTTGTCCTTGGAATGTGATAGTTGTGGCAGGAGATGAAGTCCATAGACGTAGGTTTTGGCTGATTAATGTGATTGTAATGCGTTGGTAATCCCAGCTCAGATCTTTGTCATGTCATTTAACTTTGTCCTTTTGATGAGGTGGTGAGAATGATCATGAGGTGAACTCTTGATATCATCTAGTGACGTTGGTAAGATTTCCATGTCCTCTATGATAAGCTGAAAATAAGATTTAGTGTTGCCACTCATCTCTCCTTTCCCCTCTCCTTTGCTCGACACTGGAAGCTGCGGTCAAGACTGTGTCCAATAATGACGGCGGCCAAATTTACCGACTTTTCAGGAGAAAAGAGTCCTCAAGGGATTAGGATATTTTCCTACCAAATTTAGAGCAGGCATTCATGGTAATGGGATCACATATGGTGGTGCTCATGCATGTCAATGTGTGGTAGAATGCACACTGATTTGCTAACAAATCATGTTAATGCAACTTTAAGTGTACAAAGTCTAGAAACAATTTCTGTATCAGCTGTGGTTTCTAGTCTGAAGTGTTATAGTGGCCTTCTAAAGCTGCCGTGCTTAACATCAGCATCTGAGTCATTGATTGCCGGGGGGGATTTCGAGTCACTGCTACAGCCTTTGACTTCCTGCAAGCAGATCTAAATTGTTAGTCGTGCCTATCCATTTCAGCCTTCTACTCTTCAACTTGGATGATGTCACGAGTGCAACTTGCAAGACACGGCCACAAATAAAAGTAGGACCGAAGCCATGAGGTTACTGAGATGCATACACACTTGCTGAAACTTTAACGAGGTCTTCTAAGCATTTCACTGGGAAAATGCTGGGAATAGATAAAGACGACCTTTTCTTTTTGGTCGGCATAATTTGTCAACTTTGACTTGCATAATCTGAGAGTGGTATTTCTTCAGATACACGTTACCTTGTGGTTGAATCTTCTAACTGATAGCCTTCTAAGTCATACAGTTTGTTCATCCTCCTCGAACGATATTTTGGTCAGATGTTTTATTTTCTACATGGAATACAAATTTGAACCAGAGAAGCGACAAGACTTTGGGAATTGAAGCATTAAAGGTGGGTCGCTAAGCTAGCTAAAGAAGTCATCTTAGGATGAGATCCATTTGATGCTAAGTTAGATAAAACACGTGTGTCCTAGAAGATATATTTTTAAGAAGAAAAGTACGCATGCAAGGGCTGTGTGATGGAGATGGAGACCGGTCAAAATTTGTTTATCTAAGCAACCAAAGTCAACATATGAGAAAGGTTGGAAGGAAGGAGAAGATGATGATTCCAACAAACCCTCTTGTTCCTGCATCACATGTGACATGAGTTCTCCATTGAAGCAACACTCAGCTAGATAAGCATTCATGGTTTTTATTATTAAAGCAAACATCTTTCGTCTTAGATAACCTTCACGTGCTCCTCTCTCTCTCTCTCTCTCTCTCTCTCTCTCTCTCTCTGGATAAACGCTCAAACCACTTCTCTGACTCTAAAGTGCACTTCATATCTACACTGTTCCTGTTGTTGTTGAAAGACTTGTTAGCAACTCTATGTCATTGACCTCGATAAGTCCGCAATCCTTGAACAATGATAGGACAAGCTTTTGAAGTTGTGTCATGGAGTATCAAGGCCTTGTTCTTGTAGCAACAGGTGTGCATGAACTTGTGGTCCTTCCCATGTTATTCAGGTATTTTTAATGGAGGAGAGATGCACTTTGGAACTTTCACAGGATAAGGTTGACAACATGGTTCTGCGACATGGAATCCCACATCCAATCTGAAGGAGAGAGATGCTGCATCCTAATCTGGACTCATCATCCTCTCTTTAGGAGTTCTACTCCTTCAAGTCATGCCTCATCCCTGTTGTCAGCATCCACATCCAAAGCCATTTGCCTTCTCCAAGTGGACCTCCCCTCTTCCAACCCCACGGAAACCCTATCCATCACCTGTGCCCTCCCCAACTCCACGACCAACGTCACGCAAACCCATGCACGACAAGTGCATGCATTCTCCACGTTCTCCCTCTCCTCCTCAGTGTGGCCACCGGTGGTTGGCTTCTTCGTACCTCTCCCTGCCTTGGGTTAGCATCTCTCTCACTCCCAAAGATTGATTGTGGCTTTCCACATCGTCCCCCCCTCTCCCTAATTAGCATCCCCCATCCCCATCCCCCCCCCCCCCCACCCCACCCCCCCCGGTTGAAACAAAGCGAGAGGTACTAATCCAACGTGATGCACCGATCCGTGTGCAGTCAATCCACCGAGATCGCGATCATGGTGTCATCGATGGTTCACTAGAGAAAATAGACGAAGATTAAGGGTCTAACGTTTCGTACCTCTAGGACACCTGTCCAATGCTCGTTTGCTCACGGTGCCGTTCTGTGTTCTCCAAGCTCGGGTTCTCAATCACGCATTCCTGACGCGCGTACTGCGGGTGACAAAGACGGGGGGGTGTTTTAGGTATTACTGAAAGCACAAACTTTATGCGGAGAATCGACGGTCCAGATCATGGGTTTCCTCCATCCAACGGCAGAAAGCATCCGGTTAACCTCGAAGATATCCGCACCGTCGCCGGAATTCCCATTTTACCCTCGATCGGCCGCCTTCCCACTAAACGACAAGACCCCACCTTGTTATAACCCTCCCGTCGTCCCCCTCTCCCAAGATTCCAGTCTTCTTCCTCCGGGTGAAACGGAGAAGGAGCAGCGCTAAGATTAGAAACTTAGCGTGGAGTTGGAGCCATGTCGAGTGCAGGTATGTTGCTTCCACCGGGGTTCCGCTTCCACCCCACCGACGAGGAACTCATCCTTCACTACCTCGGCAACCGAGCCGCCTCGCTGCCGTGCCCCGTCTCCATCATCGCCGAGGTCGACATCTACAAGTTCGACCCGTGGGACCTCCCCGGTCAGTGGTGCCACCCTCTCCATCGCCTTCCTTGATCTCCGCCGCATTCCGCTGACGCCTCCTCTGTGTGTTTCGGGATGCAGCCAAAGCCACCTTCGGCGACGGAGAGTGGTACTTCTTCAGCCCCAGGGAGCGGAAGTACCCCAACGGGTACCGCCCCAACCGGGCGGCGGCGTCCGGCTACTGGAAGGCGACCGGGATCGACAAGCCTGTGGTCACCAGCTCAGGCGACTCCCTTATTGGAGTGAAGAAGGCGCTCGTCTTCTACAAGGGGAGACCTCCGAAGGGTGTTAAGACGAACTGGATCATGCACGAGTATCGCCTCGCTGAGGCACGGAGCAAGAACAGCTACAAGCCCATCGAGCTCAGGGACCTCTCCATGAAGGTACGGTCCTTCTTCTTACGTCTCCCTTGCTGGAACTGCAGATGACAAGAGTCTTTTCTTGGCCTGCTCGTTTCAGCTGGACGACTGGGTTCTTTGCCGAATCTACAAGAGGAACGGCAGCAGCACTCAGTCCTCAGCTGTGGAGGATGTCTTCACCCCAACTCCATCAATCACCACGCATCAATCCCTGTCGGAGCTCCTCGACGCTGCCGACTACTCCGGCGTACTCGGTTTAGAGAACCGCCACAACATCGACAGTAGAATTCACAGCAGTTGTCCCCCTCTCAACCCGAAGCGCCAATGGGTAGCAGATGGCTGCTTCGGAGACGGCAACGAAGTGTTGTCATCTCCGGCAAAGAGAGCAACAGGGTCGAGAATTGGTACCGACCTGATCGACGACTTCGAGTTCGATCTCTGTAATCCTCAACTGATATCATCATACTCCTCTCACTTGGACTGGTAATGAATCAGTGCGGTCTCTGCGGAGAGAAGAGAACACAAATAATTAGGTAGTGATATTAAGTTGTAGCGTAGAGGGTTCGTGGATAGGTGGCAATTGGAGCAGGGAGTAGACGCCATGACTGGAACTGTACATTTGACGCTTTCTGCAATAAAATATGATTGAGTCAGACATCTTCGCTCAGCGTAGGTTGCTCCAATGCATCTTCGTTCTCTGGCAACAGCACAAGAAGAACACCTTGAGGAGTCGAAGCTATTAAAAGATCAAATGTTTAAAAGGCATTTGAAATGGTTTCGATGTCCCATGTGCTTTCAATCAGAACACTACTTTATCTTGCATTAGCTAATGATGGTAAGAGCAGCACAAGAACATGGCATGCATAAGAAATTTTATATCATTTTCCTTACAGCTTCTATATTTTAGCTCCTCTGCGGACAAGTACATATCAGCTAGTTTATCGGAGCCGGAGAAGACGATGGAGCGATCACCTCATAAGCATGCTTCTTAGACAAGCACGTGCCTACCACGACCCACATGGCTTCTGATGATGATCGATTGGGTGAGACTTGAGGCACGATCTCTGGTAGTTTTAGTGAGAGGTGAGGCCTGAGACCTGCACACATTGATGCTGTCCTACGTGGGACCCTTTTTTTTTTACGGACCAAGTGGATCTGGATTCAATTGAAGATACGGAGAATTCGGATGTGGGGATGCCTAGGTTTGTTATGGGACCCAATTGCCCATAGCCGACAAATTGGATCCGAATGAAGAAGACATTTGTGCAAATGAGGACCCAATTATCCGGAACCGTTTCAATCCCTGGTTCGAGGGGTGGAATCGGTTCTTGCAGCCCAGGATTCCTCTCCGGAGCAATTTGATACAACGAGGGTCGCGGCTAGACCCTTCCTCTCCCCCGAGTGTTGGGATCTCCGGCGAGGTGGTTAAAGGCGGTAAGTTGAAGGCGATTGAGAAGCTCGCTCAAGAGGAAGCAACGACGTCCTCCTCCCACTGATCTTTCTACTCGTGGAGTCTCCTCCTAAATATTATTTATTTTTTAAAATGATTATAATGAACTAAATTGTCATGCTGGTAACTACGTAAGGGTTAGGGATTTCTTTACTATTAGTAAACTTCAGCATAAACCAGATGAGGTGCCACTGTAAGAAACACACATGAAGAAGGATGATGCGAAGCACTTGGCACTACGTTTTGGCCATGACCGGAAGGGATATGCTCAAGCTTCGAATGAGACTTCGGGAGGAATTCTTCTTGCTTGGAATTCAGTGTGTGTGCAAGCTTAGGTGATATCGTCCCACCCTTGGTGTACGCATGTTCTACGATCAGACTTGTCTTTTTTTCAAACTTTTGTTGGATACTTATGCTAGTAATAATATTATTGTTAGGAAGTGTTTTTTTTTTATGATCTGGCTTCCTTAAATTTTAATAACATTCCTTGGGCTTTGATTGGTGACTTTAATTGCATCCTCAAGTCTGATGTGAAATGTGGTGGTTCTCCTTTCAGATTTACTATGACTGTTACATCTTTCCAAAGCTTAGTTTCTTTTATTAGGTTTTTTTTTTTTACTTTGGAATGTTATTAAAAAAAAAGCTAAGGTTCTTATTAAACTTGCCCGGGTGTTAGCTAGTTCTTCTTGGTTGCACTATTTTTTATAATTCTTCCATTATCCCCATTTCTAAATCTGTCTCAGACCACCATAACCCCATGATTATTAAGGTGGTAAACAAGGTTAAGAGGATTCACTTTCTCTTTAGATTTCAGCCATTCCAGGCCAAATACCAAGAGGTCCACAACCTTATTAAAGATCACTAGTCCACTTGCTACTCTTGTAGTCTCATACTTTCTTTGTGCTTGAGTCTAAAGCATCAGAGGTCCATCCTTTCTAATTGGAATTGGAGCTACCTTAGGTGATTGGAGGATATTTCCTCCCAGCTTTAGGAGTAGATTCTAGTGCTTGAGAACAAAGAAGACTGCATTGATCTTTCTGAGAACAAAAGCATCAAGATGATTTATCTTCACAATCATTTATAAATTATTATTAGATAAATTAATATCAAACGGTAGTGTAAGGCTATTATTGGACCAATGAGAGGGACCGCAACACTAGATATTATTATAACATGCTTACTTAGTGATGTAAATAAAACCTCATTTACCAATTTAAGGTGAATGGCGACATCATTGATCATCGTAAATCTATCGTGCTTGAGTCCACTAGGTTCTATCACAATCTTTGGTTGGAGGATTGATCCACTCTTCAGCTTGGCATTCTTTTAGTGAGATTCGAAGTCACACAGTTTCTTCCTTGAGTATACCTTTCTCTTATGAGGAAATATAACTGTCTATTGTTTCTCTTGCTAGGGGGAAGAGTCTAGGGTCGGATGACTTTACTATTGAGTTTTATAGGTATTATTGAGACATTGTTAAAATTCCCTTATGCATTCACTCACACACTTTTATAGCTCTTCATTTTTTTACTAGGATTGGATTATGACTCTCTTTATCTTCATCCATAAATACAAAAAAACCCTTGATGGTGGGGGATTTTCGGCCAATCTCTCTCTATAACATCAATTATCATATTTTGACTAAAATCCTTGCTAATATGATCAAACCTTTTTCGGGCATGCTATCTCTTTTGAGCATCGACCTTCATTAAGGATCATACTATTCATGATAATATTCTGATTGCTTAAGAACTAGCTCATTCCCTTTATGGCTCCAAAGGAAAAAACCCTTTTGTCTTGATTAAACTGGATCTTGAAAAGGCCTACGATGGCTTTTCTTAGAGAGCTATTGGTAAGGCTTTAGGTGCTTTCAACTTTCATCCTAAATTCTTCGCTTATTGCATCAATAGTAGGCATTCCTCTTATTTTCAAAGGTCAAAGGAGTATTAGGTATGGGGATCCTTTATCCCTTTACTTATATATTTTGGTTGTCCAACTTTGTTAAACTAAGTCATCCATAATGATAATCTCATACATTTTCACTTTAAGCACAAATTTAAATTGACTCTCTTTTATGCTTTAAGGTCAATATAAAATTCTATGGCACTATTGCTAGGGTGTTAACCATTATGAGGTTTTAACCAATCAGGAAATAAATCATCGTAAATCTGAAATTTACTTTCCTAAACTCACACCCAATCAAAGGAGAGTTGAAATCTACACTTTCTTCACTATTAGGGAAGAAAAATTTCCATTCAAATACTTGAGGAATGTATTCTCCTCGGAGAATGCCTAAGAAGGTCTTTGTTTCAATGACCAAATCTCTAGCAAATTAAGTAGATGAAATGAGGCTCACCTTCTCCAAGTTGGTAGAATTATCCTCATAAACTCTGTTCTTAATGCTACTCCTTTGCATTCTCTAAATGTTTTGTGAATGCCTAAAGCTATCATGAGTATTGAAAGCACTATTAGAAACTTCCTTTTGCAGTAATCTAATTATACTAATGGTATGTACTCGATTTCATGAAAAAAAACATTACTAAACCTAAATCGGAATGGGGCGTAGGCACTCATGACCTTAGTATTACTAAAGCACATGAGGTTGTTTCTAAATCATGTACCTAGCTTTTTTGAACTAATGTAGTCATTACCAAATATGATTTTGTAATCGTTGGAATTCTCTCTCTCTCTCTCTCTCTCTCTCTCTCTCATAACCAATCTTGGAACCTTTTTTATCAGATCTATAAATAGTTTAGGATTAGGTTTTTCTTCTGTGATTGGAAATAATAAATTAATTAGTGTTTTGTGAATGATAATTGAATTTTTGAACTATCCATAAAAAATAAGCCTACTTTTGTTAATTCTTTTATTAACCTTGATGAATATAAAGTATCAACTTTTATTTCAATAAATGAGAGATGAGACAATGATCTACTAACCGATTTGTTTGATCTAGGTATAGTGAAGCCCAATCTTGACATGAGCAGCATCTCTTCCTCCCCTAATTATGATCATTGGTTTTGGAACACTAATCTTAAAGGGCAATCATCAGCCGCTGATATACACATTCCTGCTTCCTCTTCCAAATACTTGGTAATGACTCAATTCTTTGGAAAACCCTTTGGAGTATTCCTGCCTTACCTTATACTATTCTATGTTATTGGAAACTTTTGCATCATAGGTTTAACACTTAGAAAGATTGGCTGGATTCCATATTGTGCTTCTCACCCTTGCTATTTCTACTTGTTGATTGGCAACCACTAGCATATTTTCTTTTGAGTGTCCTTATGCCCAAGATTTTTTTCTGACAAAAGCTAGTTGTCTGAGGTAGGAGACAAATCCCTCCCCTTCTTCTTTCTAACTCACATGTGAGAACTCTAATTGCTTACAGCCTTTTGATGATATGGATGGATAGAAATGATTTAGCGTAGATGCAATTCCTCTAGCATATCTTTTAGAGTTGTTGCTTATCTCTATGATAAGACATGCTTGAAGAGATGCATTGTTCAGATACAGTGGATAAGGCTAGACGAAGGATGTACAAAGCTGAATTCTAATGGTGCATTTGAGGATGGGACTCAACTTGGAAGAGCCAGATGTAACACCCCACTCCTAATCCCATGTAAACTCTATACGCCGAACGTGCGATGTCACGTCTCTTTCATTTACATTATTACTATTAGTGAAAGATATACAATATTAAAATTTAAAACGTGCAAATATCTAAATAAAATAGTAAGATTTCCCCTGGACATATCAATACAAAATTATATAACATTTAATCAAACAGAATAACCCAAACCTAAAATGTTTAAAATTTTCTAAACTAAATTTGTCGATAAGTCATCATTCATATCTACACTAACATGAACTTATACGTGCTCTTTTCCTTACCCAATCACTTGGGTGGGATGCTAATATCCTTATCTGTAAAATAGGGTCTATAATGAGTAATTTATTCAGTAAATATAAGCCTTCGTAACTTTAATCAAGTGGGCATGCATTAAGTCATATATATAGTATTTCAAAATGATGACATAAAACATTTCATCTTACAATTGAGAACATACCTCTACATTTGAAACCTAGAATTTTGTGTTAAAATAATTGAAACATGTTTTTCACATTGGAAACATGAAATTCTATGTTAAAATAGTTTGAGACATATTTTTCAAAATACATTATGCATGTAAAAATGTATACGATCACTATTTTGTAGTGATTAAGCTTATACTTACGAAATACATACATTTACATTTACCTCATGATGAGCTCATAATGATCATATCATTTGAAACATGAAATTCTACGTATAATAATTTAAAACATATTTTTCAAAAGACATTATGCATATGAAAATGTATACAACCACTGTTCTGTAGTGATTAGACTTAAAATTACAAAATATATACTATGATTAGTTCATGACAAACTCATAATGATCATATCATTCAAAATATATTTTTTTAAAATAAATCATGCATACGATAATATATGATCATTATTTTACAATGATTGAGTTTATATTTACAAAATGCATGTATTTACATTTAGCTCATGATTATATCATTCAAAACATAAAATTTTATATTAAAATAATTCAAAACATGCTTCCCAAAATATATTATTAATATATATAATTATTATTTTATAATAATTAAATTTATACTTATCTGATTTAACTCAAAAATAACGACCTTAGGAAAAAAAAAATCACGTTTCTTTATGATCGAGTATGCTAGGGAGTGAGAAATCTTTTTCTTTCTTTCTTTTTTTTTCCATACGTTTCTTTATTCTCTCTTCTTTCTTCTCTGCTATTCTCTTCTATTTCTCTCCTATTCTTTTTCCTCCTATTCCCTTCTCTTCTACCACAACTGCAGCCTCCTTTCTCTTCGTCCCCCACAGCGCAGCCCCCGTTACTTTCTTCTTCCTTCCTTCTCCTTCCTCCTTTCTTTCCCCCTTTTTCCTTCTTCTCCCTTCTTTCCCTTCTTCCCCACAGCCGCAGCCACAGCCACGGCCTCCTTTCTTCCTTTCCTCCCTCTTCTCCCTTCTCCTTCTCCTTCTTCTCTTTCTCTCTTCTCCCTTTCCCTTCTTCTCCCACAGCCACAGCCGCCACATCCTCTTCCTTTCCTCCTCTGCTTTCTCTCTCTCCCTTTACCTTCTTCTTCCACAGCTGCAGCTCCTCGTGCGGGAGGTAGAGGAGCGCAGTCGCCTGCTCTCCCCTCTTCCCCTTCTCTTCTTCCTCCTCTTCTCTCTCTCCCACAGCCACAGTCGCAGCCGCAGCTCCCTTCCTCTTCTTTCTTCCTTCCTCCCCTTCTCTTCTTCTTCTCCTTCTTCTCTTCTTCTTTCCTTTCCTTCTCCACCGACGCAGTGCCCCTCCTCTGTTTTGCTCGTGCGGGAAGCAGAGGTGCGAGGGAGGGCCGTTTTTTTGTAACTTTTGTAGTTTAGTCCCTGTAATATTAATATTTACACATACGTCCTTGGAAACATAAAAATCACCTTCTCTTTAAATGCAAATTTTAATCCTTTAAAATTCACATATCTAATCCGAAAAATACCTAAGATTAATATATCTTCATAGCACCAATGACATCACATATAATTAAACATTTAAAATATATAAATCTCAAGATATTTTTCATCATCCTCGAATATAATTATTTCTATTTCACCTTAAATATTAAAATAATTTAATCTCGTATTAAAGTCCGTTAACACCCTTTGGCCAGTTGCATTATACTTATCGTAAATTTAATGCTTAGTTAATATTACATAAAACATTGAAAACAATATATTTTGAAAAACAGACACTTAAATTTTATGAGCCAAAAACATGAGCATATTATTTATTGTATTCATAAAGCATAAATATCATAAATCATATCATAAAATGAAGATTATATATATATATTATATATTTTTATTAAATATTCAATATGGATAAGACTCGAGCATTATACTAGATTTGTGCCTCAATCCATGAGATTGCGGTCCTGATTGTTGGCTAAGTTTCTTCAAGGGAAAATTTACTAGACAAATGAACTGATAGCCATTAAGGATGATGTTTAAGTTGCCATTTATTTGGGTATAACCCAAACTTTTCATAGAGAGGGAACTTTTTGATATCCTTTGCAAAGACTTTTGAAGTAATATATTGTTTTTTTTTTTTTAAGTTGCCTTGTTGCTAACGGTACTGTCAACTAGAAATGAGGAAGAATGTAAACTGAGAAGCATGTCGTCTGTCTTGAGTTTTAGCTGGGGAATGAGAGAAGCAATGGATGCTGAAACTGCTGTTCTTTTGGAAGAAATGACTATTAAAACTATTAAAAATGAGAACCAGAAAGATCAGACAAAAAAGATGCCTGTTATTTAGGAAAGAACAGTATGGTTTTCAGAGTAGAATTCCGAAGAATGCCATCATTCCGTGGTTGGACATTCACCATAAGAAGAAATTGGCAAATTTGGGATGTTGCCAGCATCAGAATGTGTTTAATGCTACTGTAAAATGTTCCTGCACAGTTCAATTTACGGATACTTTTTTTCAAAACAATTTGGGTGAAATGTTGCATGAACAAAGAAGAAGATGACATTAATATATATATATATATATATATATATATATATATATATATATATATATATATATATATCAGTGAGCCACACTAGAAGATATTTTCTATTTTAAATTACTCTGGTGGTCAAAGTCATATGAAACTGCAAAAGAGAAGAACAAAATAAAAAGAAACATAAAATCTGAACAAATCTTAAGAATCCAGAGGATATAATATACATATAAACACAACAGATAGCAGTTAAAGCATAGCCTTAGAATTGAATTATATATCCAAAAACTTAGAGGATGAGCTTCTAAGAACATGACACCCAGAGCATTTTGGGCCAATCTTTGATGATACTACGGACTACGGGCGCACCACAGAAAAAGTAAGACTTGAACAAGTCTTACTTTTCACGTTGTGTTTCTAGATGCTCTGAAGTATATAAGCAAGTTTAGCCTATATGCTCTTTCATGCTTATGTGTGTATGCTGTCTCAAAATTATAGTTATACATTCTTAGATCTTGCTTTATCTGACTTCTCATGTGTCCATATAATTTTTGTTTCATCAAGCATATGAAGCCACACAGGACTGGAAAATAAGAATCATTGGTTGTAGCAACCAAAAGAACAGAATGAGAATGTTCACAATGAACAAGTTTTCAGCTAATCTTAAATCAGGTACAGGAAGTATTCATTGATGGGCTTAGATAATCTCACCTTCTTCCTCCATGTTCTGGTTTACAATCTAACGCCAGAATCCCAGAATGATATCTATGGCAAATTGTACTGCAAAAATGAAATTTCCACCAGGCAGCAGATCTTTCATAGATGATGGTGATCTGTGAATATTATAGATCAGATTTAAGAAGTTCACATGCAACTTCATTCTGTAAAGCAAAAGGAAATGCAGCAACAAATATAGCTCTTAGGTTCATATAGAATATTTCTTCCATGGCTTCTTGCTGAACCTGGAAATGCTTCAACCAGAAAATGCAAAACCTTTCAAATAGAATGTTCATTATATGGTGATTCCAAGCAGGCGTTATTCATAAAAGAATTCTTTCTTTCTTCTTTCTTGAATATACAGAGGTACATGTTCCGGTTTGGTTCCACTCAAGGACATTATTTAGTTTTGGAGAAGACCTATGCCTGGCGAAGGTTGGTGCTATGATGGTCAGAAAGTTCCCAATGCAGATTCTATGGTTGACAAGGCTTTTGCACAAGTGCAAAGCTAAGATATTTAACCAGGGGGGCATTACATATGTATTTTGGATGAGTTTTATATGAGAAGGTACAAATTCAGAATAAATTTTACAAAACATTTTAAATAACAAACGTTGAGTAGCTGATAGATACAGGCACTAAGATGCGGCATATGTAGAAAATTTGTAAACTTACATTAAAAACATCATAACTAGTGGGGTTTATAAAAACGTCATAACTAGTGCCCCCTCTCGCTTCTATGTACTTTCACCCTAGTGTGCGTCAAAGATATCATCTTTATGATAGATTGAGCAGGCCAATCGAACTTTCCAAGAATGTTGTCACTAATATCTTTCTTTGCCCTCATTCCGAATTTCTCAATCATGAAACAAAATGAATTATAGAGAATTAATTTGTCTATTGTTGTTAAAAAAAACCATCAGCCAGACTTCATTCTCTTTGGAGAAAAATTAGATTCACTGCAAATTGAACCGACAATGAGAATAGGGATTCCATCCAGACGGTGGAAATCCTTTTGGCCTAAACACTAATTTAATCCAACGGAACCAACTCTGAAGGCCAGAGTCAAGGCCGTACTCTGATGAACCATCACCTACCCCTTTAATTAAATTGGCACATGGTGACCAAAGTTCTTTCCTCAATAACATCTCCTATCACCACAGGTTGTTATTGAATGCATGCTTCTCACACTAGAAAGTCACTGAAGATGACAATTTGTGCTTACAATCTTAATTTTCTCTTTGTTGGTCTTCTACTCAAACTTTTCATAGAAGTTCCATTTTAAATGTGTTAGGGACATCCTACAGGCATGTTAGGCCATCCCAAATGTCAGCATGATAATGCATTGCTTATTGTGCAAACAAGTTATCGCCAATGACAGGAAACTATAATCCTTAGTTATACCTACCTATAAATGACCGCAATCTTGATTAATATGAGATTTTTAGAAAATACCATCATAGCACTTGCATATATCTGATGTTTTCTTAGGTTTCTCATTCCCTTCTGCAAACAATACTGTGTCCTTTCACTATTCTAAGTTTAGAAGTTCATTTAGCAGCTAATACCTAGTACCCTTGGAGTAAGATCTTAACAAGGAATGTTACAAGTTGATTGTTTCTATGAGGCTTGTATAAATATAACCTACAATTCACCTCATGTTACTTCAACAAATGTTACCGTTCACCTCATGATTGAAGAATGTTACAGTTCATTTAGCATCTTCTTATGACCTTGCTTCAAAACTTACATTACTTCAACAAATATCAATCTTGCCATTTTCACCTTTTTATATAATTATGATCCTTCCAGCATTGCCAAGTTTTCCGTATCACTATAGGCATTCTACTAAATCCTAATGAATCATGTATGATTCGATCATGGAATAAATAAGTCGAGCATCTCCCGGTTTCATCTTTTTGTAAAAAATCATTCCTACACTTTGGGCTTAATCATTGTCAGAATAATTGGATCAATATATTAAGAGAAAAAAAACTAATTACTTAAAAGCAATACTTTTTTTGTAAAATTTATGGGATATCAGACTTGGAACATTAAGACATTGACCTCTAGATTTTTTCTTTAGTATTTAGTTACTGCTAAAAATGTTGGCCATCAGCGTGGCCTTGTCTTGTTGGCAGTCCACAGAAAAGCCAGACTACGAAGAATCTTCTTGAAACAAAAGAACGTGGATAGTGCGATCTTTTCTGTAGTTTCTTTGTGCACCCACTCTGGGTAATCTCCAAAATTATGCCCAAAACAGTCCAGTGAAAACACACAATATAACTAGTTGAGACTTTCTCTAAGAGCCTTCATAACTATGAGAAATTAAACAATAGATTTCTTGTTGTTTGCTTGATCCATATGCCAGTGAGAAGCTTTGCATAAAATACTCCTGCTCTCAGTTTTCTCAGTCAAATAATGAATGCTTTCTTGAATACTGAAGCATCTTATTCATTTTTTTAAGTTTCAAAAACTTTTCACTATCAGTTTAGAACATATCATTTTAAAGAGTTCAGTGAATATGCTACGACTAATGATCAGGTCTATAAAAGAATAACTGAAAAACTTAATGTCCAGAGATCCCAGACAGCAAGAAATGTGAGATTACTTAAACGCATCCATCGAAGCTCGAATTTTCCTCAATATAAGACCTATTGCTCTCAATATAAGTTAGTGTAGTAATCAAAGATAGCCCGATATAATGACAGGAATAACATGACAAATGTTCATATCTAGATCCATATAATATTCTGAAAAGAGAGAACCAGAATGAGTACCTGTGTCTCTTTTTGGATCGATAAATCCAAGCCTTTGCTGGTGGCAACATCCCATATAGGAAGCAGTAGGCATACACTCCAGCAAAATCTAGAGCTTTAGCAAATGCTGCAGGGTAGAAAGATGCAATAAAGGTTGGGACAATTAACACAAGCCATGTGATAAGGACACTGCTCGAAGTAGAATCTGAGACCACCGATCCAGTCGTCATCTCACTCTAGATTTCTTCAGCAGAGCCTTCATTAAGAATATCCTCTTTTCCATTGGGATTCAATCTGCTGGAGGACGTTGTGGACTTTGATTCAGCATAATAAGCTTGTTCAACAAGAATTCCCCTCTTTTCCTCTGCGAATCCTGCTGATGCACTCCCATGACACTTTTTTCTCTGCTTCCTACCCAATTGCTGTGCAATCAAATCCACAATATCAGCAAGTCGTTTAGCAAAGCTCACAGCATAGCCGATCAAGCTGGTCAGCAGAGCAGCAAAAGCAAACCCTTGAACAGCAGGAAAAGCAGAGGAATTGACGGAGAGCAGCAGCTTCCTTGGATCCTCAAGTGCGGCATTAGTGGTGCCAGAAAGCCCCAGAACAACTGCATCCCAGGAGAGCACCATCGAGAGATCATGAGTCAAGGAACTAAAGGGACGCCCTGCGGCACAGCAACGACATGATCCCAATGGAACAGAGCCTCCCATCAGCATCGCCTTCCGGGCATCCAACACCGAGTGCCCTACAATATTGCACCCAAAGGGAGTGATGACATGGAAGCCTAAAGTGAGCACGGTCACAGGAATAGCCGGCAAGATCGCCCTTCGGCCTTCAAGAAGCATGGGCAAGCGAACGCAACAGATTGCTCCGCCTGATGGACAACCCAACGGCGACGATGGCAGAGATGGAGCAGAGCATCAGAGCGCAGAGCAAGCGGTTGGTGACATCGATAGACTCGAAAGGGAAGAAACCGATCACGGCGCCGACGAGGCAGGGGAATGCAGCATGAACGACGACCGGATTTACCAACAGAAACAGCTGGGCGACAGGGGATCCAATGCCGGAGACGCACGCAATCAGAAGAGAGAAGCTCAGGCTGGCGTAGACGACCGCATCGAGCGCACCGAAGGCAGGGCCCAGCGCGCCTGTGGCGAGGGCAGTGAAGCTGACCTCGTCGAGCCCGTCTTCCCGCATGGCCACAAAACTACGCTCGGCAACGAGGATGACTGAGGACACCACGTAAGCCCAGGACAGGATGATGGTGACGGTGGAGGGGATGGGGCCGGATCTGATGGCGGCGGAGGGAAGGCCAAACATTCCGGAGCCGACGGCGGTGCCTACGATCGGCCCAGAAGCTCTTCCTGGTGTTTGTGGACCGTCCCTCCGCTCCCTCAGCTCCTTCTCGGTCATCTGCGTGCGAGATCGAGGCGAGCGGGAGGGAGGTGGCATCATCAACTTGTGCTTTGCAACCTGAGAAATGGACAAAAGGTTTGGAGGAGAAGGCGAAGGGGGCTGTGAGAAGGCGGAATAGCTTCCGCGATGATGCGGGCAGATGGCGTCTTCGGTTGAGATGCGTTGTGAGGGAGGTCGTGCTGCGGGAAGGCGGCTTACGTGCATGACGAGAGAGAGAGAGAGAGAGAGAGAGAGAGATCAGAGAATCATAATAAGATGTGCGGCTCAGATTACCGTTGCCTTTAGCTTCCTTCGATTCTTCGTCTATTAATGTCAGGGATAGCAGCAACGTGAAATCAGGGATTTGTACCATAGTTAACGGAATCGAACCGGACCGATTGGTTCGACAGGAAGACCAATGAAACCGTTCTTACGCTGGTCTATTCTCTTAGAAGAGCGATTGTATCAAGAAACCCGACCAACCGATTCGATCGAAAGAACCGTGAAAGAATAAGTAGTTTATCTTAGTATATAACACAGGACAAGTCGACCTATTATTCATGGTCATTAATGCAAAACTATGTGAAATATTGTATAGAAGACAAAAGAAGTCATAAAGCAGATTGCATAGCTATAAATTCATACATAGCTATAAATATTCACCCAGCCAAAGATTGTCAATGTAGCCGCCATCTTTGATATTGCAGACAAGGAAATTAATTTGGCAACTCAAATCATGGTCACACAGATTGCAAAGGAGTAGTTCTACAGATACTAAATTCCTTATCACAAAATATGAAAATAGACGTGCAAGTATGTGATGAATATCATGCTAAAACTACATCTTCTGTGACAGATAAGAATGCTGAATCCAACATGAGCAAAATAGTTCTTATATCATGGAAAAGAACAAAAAGAAAGATGCTGGCAAAAGGAACGCACACTTGTGTAGAAAACATGAGCAAGATGAATTGTTAACTGAGGTTGTTTCCCTCTGAGACCTGCACTGCACAAGAAATAGAAATCCACAAAAAATCAACTCATTAGTTCCGGCTCAACAATGATACTTAAAGAGGCCGACGAACAAGAGGTTCCAGCAGCCAATCAGAAAGTAAACATGGTATACCTTCATAAGTCTAAAAACATCCAACGCTTAGAGCAAATTCTTTAGTAATTCAAGAAATCAATCATTCAAGCACAGTGCAACACATGGGAATGAAAATGTGGAACAATGTATAACAAAGAATGAGAACTAGCAAAAAAAAGAGCAAGTCAAGGAAACCGAAAATTTTGGGGTTTGAAATCGATGTGACCCAAACCAATTAGGAATTTAATTAAAATCATGCTGAAGAAGCCATTTCAGAAACTGATGAGATTGAAGCAAGGATCAGGTTGTTGATTCAGGATTACAATTAGCAACAAGATCAATTATCCAAACTAGTGTCTGGCAATTTGTTTATGGCACGAGCCACCAAGTAAATAGAAACATAATATCTTTAATATCTTCTGCATAGTTTATCCACAATGAGGTGCATTCAAAACTTGATCTACCGGTGGTAAGCAACAATGAAAATAAACATCTGTATACAATCAAGCTGGTGAAGAGAGCTCTGGTAATAAAACAGAACAGATATGACACTGCAAACCAAACCTAATCTGAAAGTTAGAATCAACAAAAGACAATGATGAATAAAACAGAACAGATATGACACAGCAAACCAAACCAAATCTGAAAGTTAGAATCAACAAAAGACAATGATGCTTAAATTTGACAAAATGTAAAGATACTGATCTCATAATCAAATAATTTGTTATTTCAACATTAAAAAGAGAAAAAAGCTGGAAAAAAGGAACCCTCACTAACGAAGTAAAAAAGAGCAACCGTTTGTTGTCCATCCATCATTCATTCAGCTTGTTCTGTGAATTTTTTCAGTTTACTGGCCTAGCATCGATATCTCCATTTTTTGGAATAGAGAGATACTGATGAAAAATCAAAGAACCAATTCTGGCTCAACAAGGACACTTATTGAAAAGAAAGACAAGAAAGAAGTGTTCTAGCCGACACGGTATAACCCTCAGCAGCCCAAGAAAATTCAAGATTTATAAAACATTATAATTTGACTAAACCAGGTTATACTTTCATGATCCAACACAAAATCCATGACATCCAACCCTAAAAAGCTTCAGACATTGAAGTAGTTAAAACTTAAAACAATATCGCAAAGGATGAAAATTAGCTAAGAAAAGAACATGTCAAAGAAACAACTGGATACATATGAAATCAGAAGAAGACAAGACAAAAAAACTGGAAATAGACTACATGTGCTCCGAACCAATTAGGAATCTAATATGATTTGAAGTTGAAGCCAATTCAGAAATTGATCCTAGGTATGTTCAAAACATGATGTAATGGTGGGAAGCTAGAATGCAAATAAACAATGTCAGTATATAATCAGGAAGACAATCTAAGCTCCAGTTATAGATCGGAACAGATATGCTGCAAACCATACCTAACCTGAAAATTAGAATCAACAAAAGACAATGCAAAAAAGTAAAATTTAACAAAATGTTAGATTACTGGTCTCATAATCAAATATCCTAAGCAACCAAGCACATGAACTCTAAAGTACCAATTGTGTTGTTTGATAAGAAGTCTGATGTGTTTGGCCTGCAACAAATACAGCTGATGCATAGATGTTGTATTCTCACATCAGTTCATAAACCACATACCCACACCAGTAAGTACCAACAAAAGCCTCATCTTCCAGTTATTACAAGCAGAGGAGAAATCATTCCTTGTATCTCTTGCAAAGAGCGCTGTATTTGGATTTCTTCTGCAATCATGCGCTTAAGATTCCTAACGTAGATCCTCAAATTGTTATTAGACTGAACATCATCTGCACGCATCTCAAGAACCTTCTTTGTCAAGCCCATCAGAAACCTTGCATAACGTGGGGTCGTAGCATTCTTGTGCAGAAAACGTAGAAGCAATCCAAGCTCATCAACATCCAAGTTTGCCACACACTTGAGCAGCTTCTTCCTAGCCACCAGCTCCTCCATCACAGCAACTACACTACTTGCGCTCTTTTTACTCAGTGCCACAACAAGCGCCTCCTTGTGCCAAAATTTCTTCAAAAGCTTATCATGTTCGGCAAGCTTCACCTTTGCTGCTCTCGGAATGACATAATCTGTATCCTGTGGCTTCTCACTCTTGCCTCTGTGAAAGTATCTATAGTTCGTCGGCCTCAGAACTTGCTTCTGAGGTTCAGGAATGAACCCATCAAGCTCACTAGCAGCATTTGTTCCGTTTGCCTCCTCTTGCCTCTTCCACTTCTTCATACCCATGTAAATGACCCCATCCGATGTCCCAACAACCCGAGCATTGCCGGATGGGGAGAACCCGACAGACAAGAGCTGGGCGGGGTACCTCATCGAGTGAGTGATCTTGAAGGTCGCAAAATCGAAGCTTTTCATGTACCCATCGATGGAGACACTGAGAAGCCTCGGTTCCCCACCGTTGTGGCTGGGGCTCTCGTTCTTGATCCTTCCGAGACATAGAGCGGTGACTGTCTTGTTGTGGCTCTCTATCGTGTGAATCAGCTTCCCGCCGCTAATGATATCCCAGATCTTGACCACGTTACCACCTGCGGTGGCAAGAAGTCCGCCCGAAGGCAAGAAGAGAACGCTCTCAACGGGATCCCCGTGGCTGAAGCCCAGGAAGGGGTTCGAACCGGGCGTGACACGGACGTCCCAGAGCTTGACGGTGTGGTCATAGGAGCCGGTGGCGAAGACCTCGGGGCTGGTGGGGGAGGCGGACCCGGCGCGGATGTAGTCGCGGTGGGCGCCAGGAAAGGAGACCACCTGGACCTCGGAGGGCACGTCCCAGTAGGCGAGGAGGGCGTCGTCGCCGCCGGAGAAGAGGTGGATCTTATCAGCGAGTCGGGGGTACCGTACGACGCGGACGGGGCGGGCGTGCGCGCGGAGGCGGCGAAGGGGCGGGCCGGCCTTGTCAACGCGGAAGACCTGCACGAGGCCGGACTCACCGCCGGCAGCGAGGAGGGCGCCATCACAGCGGAAGGAGGGGGAGTAGGCGACGTCGGAGAAGCCGGACAGGGGGGAGTGCGGGAGGGGCGCGAGAGAGGGGGATGCGGCGCCGTCGAAGAGGTGGACGGCGGCGGAGCAGGCAGCGGCAACGTGGTAGGGCGCAACCGGTGAGAACTCGAGGGCGGTGACGGGGAGGATGAGGCCGGAGGCGAGCTCGGAGTGGCGGAAGGAGCGCCAGAAGCGGGACTCCGGGGTGAGGGATTGTGCCCGTCGGGGCGGCAGCGGCTTCACATGGTGCGCGGACTCCACGGGGAAGAAAGGCTTCGACTCGTCTGCCATCGTTCTCCGACGCAGACGGATTGCAGACGGCTCACATCTTATATACAGAACTCGACCGCTTCGAGTTGCTTTAGGGTTTGAAGTTTCTGATTTATGCACCCGTATATAATAATTCTATTTCCATTCGAAATTAGGAAAATTTACTCACAAAAGCCCTCGTTTATTATTTTTATCGGATGGCGCCGTTTCTTAGAAGACAACGGCCCGCAACCCCCGCCCACGCCCGAGTATTATTCTTTTAATAAACAGATAGATATACCCTAAACCTTTTAGGCTTATGACCTTTTTTTTTTTTTTTGGTTACATGTGATGATAGATCACCTAAGTACCATTAATTTAGTACGATTAGTTACAGAAACAACAGTAATAAATCTAAGCAAGATTCACTATAAAAACAGCATTCCATCAAGCAATTCAATCATTTGGTTGGGGATGATGAGCCATTTCTAACTGATAAATGCTCGTCTTGCAAAAGAGAGGATTGACAAACCAGGACAAGAGCCTCAATTATAACCAGAACCACCACCAACGCAGTTGAATGCTGTAGAAAAAATTGGAGATGAGACACATCAACATAGCAGCATATGTGTAAGTCCAGAGTGTGGGATAAGAAAAATGTGGCAGCAATACAGACTCATAATACAACATGGGAATGCCTCACAGTTGACTTCAGCCTGTGTCTGGATCTAGAAATCCTTAAGGAGAACAAATACCTTACACACAGGCCATGAGCAGTGTCTTATTGATTAGAATGACAAGACAACCTTGCCCATAAGAGAGCAGAGCTATTATAATGTGAATCGCAGAGTCTGGGTAGTAAACGGGTCCATCAATGATGAGCCCAACTAACATAGCTTCTCAAGATTCTTGCGGAGTCTCAAATCTTGAAGGTGTGTCAATTCCAATCATACAGCACAGTCCTGATATCAAAATTATGAGCAGCACAATTGCCTGAAACAGAAATATCAACAGCATGTCATTAGGAACTTTCTGAAGGAGGAAGAGGAAATAGATACTGAAACAACCTGTATCTCGTGCCAATGCTAATTTCAGTATAGAATGACCGTAAGTATGATTTTCTACGCAATCTCTAAATAATTGGAATCAACAGCACATAGTAAATTGCAGATTAACGATAACATTGCTGCAATTAGAACATGGTTGGTTTGATAACTTTTCAGATAATAGACCATTTATGATTTTTTTTTTTGGTGCAAAAAAATGAAATAATCAAAGAACCTCAACATCTGAAAATGTAAAAGGAAAAAGGAACCCATTGAAATATGACCATTACCATTAATTGCTGCTGATATATCCAATCATCACTTAATCAGAAGAATTAACCACAAGTTTGACACCATAAAAGGGAACCACTCAAAGAGCTTACCACAAATATCCCTTCAAGGAGTGATGATTTTATTTGGCAAACTCCATCGCAAGTTGAGTTATCAGATGCTTGGCTTTGGGGGCTTTCTGCAAGAAACCTTACTGCCAAATGGGCCGGGTACTGAGTTGTCCTGTATGGTTTCGATGCATAGAGAATCGTATACTTTGCACCAGACTCCTTTAGCATATTGACCACATTGGATAAAGCCTCCCCTGCATATATCAACAAATCGATGTAAAAATAACTGCAGTTCTTATTCTATGTGAAATATCACCAAAAAGCATCCTTTTCAAACTAACAACAAACCTTCTGATTGAGTGCGGTCTGATTCTTTAGTGTCTCCACTGCACAAAACAATCAAATCCATCTTCCCACTTATTCTTGAAGCCAAAATATCCTACGTCATTTAAAATTTAGAATTTAGACAATTAACAATTAGATGAAACTATAGAGGCATGATCAACAAGTCAAACACAATTAATTTACATGAATTGAATGCAGGCCTTCAAGTTTCTTGTTTCCACCATCGAGAGAACAGGAATCCAAGTATGCAATCCGATTCACTCCTAACCCTTGTCCACAATTTTCTGCAAAACCTTTTACTAAAGAATTTTCCAGCATCTCCTGTTCATCTATGGCAACATATGGAAATGCCATAGAGAAGTTTGAGGTTCTGAATGAGAGCTAGATAACAACACAGAAAAGTAAGATCTGAATGTCAAGACTCGACCACAAATTTGATTGTGAAAACACATAAGAGAACAAGCAAATATGACTACCTTTAGAATGTCTATCAAAGAAGGATCTGGTTGTTTAGTACTAGAGATATCTGATGTTTGCAACTATAAGACAGAGCAGCACACGGTCAGTAGTTAGTATAGAGAAGCATTAACAAGACAGTAAGTTTTATCACAAATTTAGAATGTGGTCAAATTTCAGTTTCTAAAAAAAGAAAAAGTTGCTCAGTGAACAGTAGAATACAACCAAGACATTCTACTGCCTAATATTCGAATTTGTGATAAAGTATTTGCTGTAACAGGACATAGAACCGAGTCCTTTCTTTTGATCAAATGAACCTCCTATCTCATATTCTTCAGCGTTAATATGAAGCACATAGATGCCAGATAATTCTTCGTATTCAATTTTAGAAGCAAGCATCCCTTTAACATATATTAGCAGTCCATGTATCCATAACATATATTTTTTTGAATGAAACCTTAACTATCAAGCAACCATGAAGCAACAAGTAGTTGTGTGTCAACGAATTTCAGTACCTTTCTTCCAACAAAAACAACAGCAACATCCATGTCATCATTAAGTTTTTCCGGAGTGCACTACAAAAGATATGTCCAAGTCAACTATTACAGGCACCACAAACAAGCAGTTTAAGTTAAATCAAGAAAATGCTTTGAATCATAATAGCTAATCATCAAGTGGACAACTTACCACAACATTTGACCAACCTCCTTCAGACAAAACCGATTTTGCCAAATCCTTTGGGGAGAATGTTCGGTAGTCAACAAATTCTTTATTGTCATGATGTGATGATCTGCAAAACAAGCAGAGCACTAGTTTCAAATAAAAACTTTGCATGGAAACATAAAAAGCAGAAACATCATGCACTATACAAAATTGCAGCAAGGCAATAAGAAGTAGGTGAACATCACCATCAATGTTAGGGCTACTTATATAAAGATGAACTTTTGCATATCAAATCTAACCACGCCATCAATTTTGTTTTAGATAATGCATTTGCAAGTGATCACAAAGGGATTTAAACTTTTCTTCCCGTGCACTCTAGTTTCACATGTTCAACGGCAACAGATTCCCATCTCAGTGATCCATCATTAACTTCGAATTGTAAGTATCAAGGCCCATATCCTTCTGTCAACGCCCCCACATTACCAATAAACTTACAATTAAGCTCACAGTTTTCACTAATCATGAACATCTCTAGCTGCTGCTTGTCATTTGTCCCATGTCCAAGATCACAAGAGGCTGTGAGATCAACCTCAAGATAACCAAGGAATAGGAATATCTGCCTATAATAAAGAACAAAGAGATATATGAAAACAAAGAGAGATGTAGGGATTCTCCATCAGGATTAAAAAAGAAGATACACTAACCACTTTTTCCATATCTAGTATCTTCCCTTTCTACAATAAACCAATATCCCCTCACTTGCAAACCGCCATCATAAATATTCCATTAGATTAAAAGAGAAGATTTTCCTTGAGTTCTAAATGTTTATCTAGATTCGTCGAGATCTTAAAGCAGATGATTTCAAGATTTTACTTTTAACAATTATATTTTTAAATAATCAAGATCCAATATTGCTTAACACGATACCCACAATCTTTTAAAACTATCAAAGCATTTCAGCCAGGAATTAACAAAAACCAAAATTATACTAAACATCATGCTTCAGAAGTCTACTTGTGAAGAAAACACAGAAACTTCCTCAAGAATTCCCTTTAATATCTTCACGAAGTTACCGAAAGAAAGATTTAGATAATTAGACCCTTTTCCATATCAGGTCATGTTCTTTTTGGTTCCATTAAGAGGACAATGGAAATAAAGAAGAGAATTTCAGCCACGTTTCTAGTTAGACACTATAATATCACATGCTTGATAGTTTTATACTTACAATTAACTCTATAGTGGTTTGATCTTTTCCTACGCTCTCTACATTAAAAGAATAGAACTTGAAAAAAATTAGAGGATTAGAAAAGCTACATATCTTATGTTACTTGGTGACAAGTTCTAACAAGAATGTTTACTTCCACCTCATCTAAAACCCTTTTCTTTCTTTATGATCAATATGGATGATCAAACAGATATTCAAAGTCGACAAAAAATGAAAGCAGAGCAGCAGGACAGACTAATAAAGTGAGTCTAGTGACTACAAAAGTCTGCAAACAAGCTACAACTTGAATATGTATATGTTAAAACAAAATGATGCAAAAAAGAACTTGCTATCATTTCCAAAATTGTAAATCATCGGTAAGCATTTCAATCATCATAAAGTTTCATATCAAAGCATAAAAGGTGAAAACGAGTAAAACAAAAGGCAAACATCAATGATTCAACACAATATATCAACATTAGTAGTATAACACAAACGGGGACAATGTCAATTGTGCTATTCAGTCATCACTATCGTAACAAAAAAATAAATAAATAAGAAATCATTAATAATTTGCTTCAAAGGATCAAATCACATGTTATCCTTCTAGTACCCCGCCCCCTTAATGTCCCCCCATCTTGAACTGAAAACAGGCGTTCAATACCCAAAATGTTGAGGCGACCAGAGAAAAGCAGGCCCCGTGACAGGGGATCCCAACAACTGCGGCATCTCTGCCGCAAGGAACACCGCCGCTAACAGGACAGCCCTAATTCTCCCCATCCCCTGCAGACAGTTGATATATGTCAAACAACACAGTCTCAAGAAACAAGAAGCCAAAATCTACTAACAGAATCAAGAAGTACGGAATGAAATACACATTAGATCGAATCCAATTCATCAAATATAATACAAGCGTCCAACATCAACCCGAACAACGCTATGAGACATCAGCCAAAAGAAGACCACAAAAATCATAGACCGTAAACAACGGTGGCGGAATAGATGAATCCCGTTCGGAAAACTCTACTTTGAAAGAAAAAAATCGAAAAAAACGAAGAACCCATTTCGATTGAAAAGTTAGGGTTCCGACTTTGATAGAGAAAACTACAGAAGGGAGAGAAAAGCAAATAAACGATAACCTTATCGATCTGCAGCGAAATCGGAGATAAGAGGGAAAAAGAATTTCATGGCAGAGACCGAACCTCAAGATTAGCCGGTCAAGATCGCCTCTCAAGAACTGGAATCCAATCTCGGCGGAGTCGCGACGTGGATTCCGTTTATTGAAGCAGCGGCCATTCCGTAATTACTGGGCGAATTGATGGCAATTGAAACAGGAACGTGAGGCTGCTACGTGGATGATGATCATTGGGGAGTGGATCGCAGCCGTGCAATCGCGGGTCGGATCCCACAACCTACTACGGACGGTCCTGATGGAGACACGTCCACCCTCGGCGACATGTAATGGCTCATCCCACGTGTTGCCACGAAGAAATCAATTGGTGTTTGAACCGGAAAACTATGACACATGAAGATGTAACATATTATATATCCCAATTTTAATCACTAATGTAACAGTTAAATAAGGAATTCGAGATCATTATTAGGGCAAACATGACAAAATCGAGTGGTAGACGAGTCAACATTGATGGCACAGTAAAACTACATCTGATGTTGGCATCATTCTCTGGCTCAGAGCTAGCAATAGGCAGAGAATACTACAACTCAGTTGACATCTTCATCGGGCTCAGACCCAACGATAGGCAGGCTTCTTCTGTACTGAGGAGATGTCAGCCTCCTCTCCAGTGGAGTCTTCCTTTTGCTCACAACAAATCTGTTCACCCCCTTTCTCATTGGCATTATCTCTGGGAAATCTTCATCAGGAATGTTGCTGAGTTCCGAGATGTCCTTTATCCGAGCGGCCCGGCGGAACCATCTTGCTGCTTTTGCCTCCTCCGACATGTCAAGAGGATCAGGTTCGGTGACAGCAGATCCTTCTAAGCTCTTTCCGCTAAAGCTCGGTTTCCAGCCCTCACTGGCACTCTTAGAATCTTCTGTTTGCCGAGAACTGGCAGAAACGCGAGGACCACCATATGCGTTCTTTTGAGAGAAATCATTGCTTGGGATCTCGTTCTGGTTTCTCCACGAGGTATTCCGTGGTTGAGCTGAATTTGCAGAGCCTCCAACACTATAAGCATCCATTTTACGGTACGTCAAATCCATTCTGGGAGGGTTTGTGCTAGTAGTCCCATGGTAAGACTGACTGGCAGACCAATTCCCTGGCTGCCGTGTTGCATTTCCACCAGATTCTGAGTTAGCAACACCAGTCATGGACTCTTCGGACTTGTCAGTCTCACTCCGAGCTTTCTCATGCAATGTGGAGCCTTCGGTCGGAGAAGATTCAGGCTGCTCATCTTTCTTCGCAAAGTAGTCTGGCGGAAAAGGTACAAAGGGAACAAAATCGACACTATTGGCCTGCTCCATGGCTATCCGCCTCTTGTATTGTGGTGATGTTAGAGAACGATCTTTCTTTTTGCTGACTATGAATCGATTCTCACCTTTACGCATGGGCATGATTTCTGGAAAGTCATCACCAGATATGGCATTTGCCACATCCCTGACATTATCAAGCTCTGCAACTTTCTTAGACCATCCCTTGGATGCGTCAAAGGAATCACTGTCCCTGCTTTCAGACTCCTTAAACACGGGATCACCCAGCTGGCTAGCTTTTGCGGATGCTGAATCTTCTGTGTTAGGAGATTGTTTCTTATCTGGATTAGAAATTTTACCAAACATATCTGCAGGTAAAGGCACAAAAGGTGCAGAATCAGGATCTGTCCTTTGGCTTACCATTCCCTGCCTATAATCTGAAGAACTAAATCTATTCCCGGTAGAAGAATTATCCCCTCCCGCAACCACTGGATGGCTTGTTTCTGATGAAGTTGACGAGCGACCAAGTATCCTGTCCAACATCTGACTGATTGAAGATTCAGAAGGTTTATGAGAGTTCATTCCATTTGATCCACCAGGCTGTAACTCAGAAAAGCCAGAGTTTCCCAAGTTACTTCTGTTCTGAGCATTAGCCAACCTCCTTTCTAAAGGTGTTTTTCTTGTGCTAACAACAAACCTGTTCATCCCTTTCCGCATGGGCATGATCTCTGGGAAATCCTCATCATCTATTGCACTGCTCAAATCTGCAGAATCATCTAGCTGGGAAATCTTACTGAACCATCTTTCTGCCTTCTCATCATTGGCAGCCAACTTCCGCTCAATTTCAGACTTATCAAGGTTGCTTCGTTGAAGGATCTGCTCAACAGTCGAGCTTCTACTATATCCTAAATCAGCATCCGAGGGAGCAGTACCAAATGGGCTTCCTCCGGGACGTTTGCAGTCACACCTTAAGCAAGACATGTTCCTTGAAAAATTGAAGAAATCACATCTAGAATATGTGAAACAAAAAAAAAAAAAAAAGGGAGGTTAATTATCAACAAAAGAAACCAACATCAGAGGTTAACATAGAGAGCTTAGCAAAGAAAAGCTTACCGAGGACACTCCCACTCTCCATCACTCAAGATCTTTTTTGGTCGTGCTTCATTGCATTCAAGACATCCCATGTTCCTCGCAAAATTCATGAAACTACATCTGCACAACAACAAAATAGATAGAGTAAACTTTCTACTAATAGAAAACAGATAAGAAGAATCACGCCACATAGGTTCATCTTTTGAACATGTTAAGACTTTTCTAAGAGAAAATCATGATAAATGTAACTACAAGAAGTTATTTCTCACATCATTTATGACTAAGTTCCACACAGGAAACAATAACCTGAAAAACCAAAAATCAACCAAACTAGTTCATAATTAGATGAATCCGAATGAGCAATCATTTTCTCACAAAGCTCATGGCAAAAAATCATTCACCTTTTTATCACTCATGCTTGGGGCACCATGTCGTGCTAAAGGCATGCCCCTCTATAGAAATGTGCACTGCGGCACACAACCAGGCTGTGGCATGTGCCATGGATATATATGCTCATCCTATGATGTATAAAATCAGAATTTGCAAAGAACCAGAGAGTCTGTTGGAGCTAAACCTTGCAAGAATGTTCTTACATTGACAATTTTTGGGACAAATACTGTCCTGTAAAGAGCATGAAGCATCAAAAAAGTTAGGCAACCATGATTTTCCATTAATACTAAAGCTTAAGACTGGCAAGTACCTCTATGACCACCATCCTTGCAGAACACAGTTGGCAAGCGTAGTGAGTTTCAAAATATGCCTCGGCAAGAGAGGCTTACCTGCACGCAGATCCAGCAAGGAGGGAGAAGGCAGGAGTTTTGATGCCGGAGACTTTTGGTTGATCCTGATGTCCCATAGCATCAAGGTCAGTTTCCCTCCTCTACCTCACCTCTGTTCTTATCCTCTTCTGTTGTTTTACCTTTCCTATGCTCCTCTTACTCTCCTATTTCTCCGCCCTATACTGATTCCAGTCCTCAATATGTAGAGAGCCGGTTGTTAGGGATATAAAGGGTGAGGAAGTTGAAAGAAAGGGTAAGGTGCGACCGGTGGCAAGCCACCGCACAAGGTTCCCATGGATGCACAAAATGCAGCCCTACTAGCACGGATCTGCCTTGAATTGCCCATTTCATCTCAATCAGAGGCAATCCAGGAGATCATATTACAGTACTTGAGAATAGCTGTCCTATGAAACTCCATGCAAGTAAACAAGTTATCTACTTTGTCTTACAAAAAAGATATCTCGTCTAATTGTAAAGTTTACCAAACATGAGAGCCAAACAGATACTCCATCAGGCTTTCTAATCAAAATTAACATACATAAAGGTTTTAAACCTTCATCTGACAAAAAATTAGCCTCAATATATAGGTTACACATTAGCAATCACCACAAGGTTTTCCAAGGATCTGTTGACTGAACTTTCTAGGTCAGATATAATTGAGGAACATTGGAATCTCATAGTTAATATGAATGCCAACAGCAACGAACTTGAACACAAAAAGAGGATGCAACAAGCATCCACTTCCTCCGTTTACACATACAGGATGTTGCTACACCATTTTGGGTGAAGTATTAATCTACCTTTTTTTTTTAATACAAGATAGTGTGCAAGGACAAAAAATTTAATCTTTAGTTATTTTTGATACAAGATGGCATGAAAGGACATTAAGCTTAAGCATTATGGATAATACTTTAAGATTTTATATATGCCAGAAAGAGCCATCAGCTAAAGCACTATTAAGAACATAGTGAAACAAATAATGTATGGTACACCTCTTCTATGTCCTATAAACAAACATAAAATTTTAGTCCTCACAATTACAGCTGAAACTTCAGAAGAATTATAGTTGATTTATATACTTCAGAATAAAGATTTTGTGAAGTGCTTCTATGACCTCATATACTGTATCATTCACTAATATAGAAAGAAATAGCACCACAGAAATTTAGTCAATATATATACAGATAGAAAACATTCTTCAACACAATATCATGTCGAGGAAAAAGACTACATAACATAACTTACTTTGGGCAGATCCAGTCACCTCTTTTCATTTCAATATTTTGCCCAGTAGGCCTGGAGAAGTGCTGCCTTGTGACAGTTTGTCTAGGAGTCATCTCAGCTAACCTGGCCTCTGGACTTGTAACACTCAATCTAAATAGCTGAGCTAACAGACTTCGAAGAGCTGTTTCAGTAAGGTCTCTAGTTGTTAAGAAGCTCTCGTCATGAGTTGCAGTAGAACTACAGGCATAGCTCAACAAATATCGCATAATGTCAACAGTCTGTGCCCTATCAGATTCAAGCACCTAACATCATCCAGACAATTAAAATGTGGTCAATTAAATTTTAACTATTTTTCTAAATGGAAACATCGATAAATTTATCATTACATCTATTTCCTTATCGATCTTATCCAATCATTCAATTGGATGGGCTCCGCAGATATCTTATATCCGCACCTCTATTCGTCGTAACATCCACTTAATGTATGTGATCCTCTAGGCCCAATACCGAGCTGGCTGTGAGTTGCTCCCGTCAGAACTCCTTTTGACTCAGAATTTCTTCTCATATAGTAAATTATTATCTCCATAACAATTCACTCGACTCATCGATTATGAATATACTAGTCTACTACGCCATAGTCCCTAGATGGTACAGGGAGATTTAATTCATCGGACCTATCTGTCCTCATTTACTATGTATCTATAGTCTCTTATCCATCTAATATCCCAGAGACCATATATTGGGTATGATAATATCAGGCCTATACGGAATCCTGTCCGAGTCTCGCTCTAATCGAATTCTTCTAGAGAACTCCTTCTCTCTCAATCCAAACGATCCTGACCAGGGATTTTGCCTAAGCAAGCACACACGAGATATTCCTCTCATGATATTAAGAGTGGATGATCCTCTATTGACACTCAATTGCTTTCATAAGATTTGCTACCATTATATAGAACCAATCATACCAGATTTGAAGCTTTCTACAAGTCCGGCATAAAAAAATGGAGTACTCATAAAGACATCTTTTGTGTCTCAAGTCTAAAGACCAGACACATAACTGGAATTACAGAATCGTTGTCTAACATTACATATCATTAATTATCCAGCATTCAATAAACAGATCAATCAATGAACTCATTCTCCAATGAGCATATACACTGTACCTCTAGCGTCCCCACACAAGTAACTATGAGACTGGTTGCCTCAATCATATAGACGAGTATACAGCGTATCAGTCTATTTGGTTATCTCGATGTCATTTTTAAGTAACCTATGACCAGAATGATTTAGGATCTATGTTTAAAGGTATATCGGTCTCATTATCGTGGTCTCATCATGATCTGATTTCATCCACTGATATCACAATATTTATCCAGATAATATAAGAAAATATCAGTAATAATGAGCAAAGAGATCGACGTAGTGTGTAACAGGTGTCATCACTCATATTATTGACTTATAGGGCACCTATATGTGTGTTATCCAAACAAAAGAGATAATGTGCACACAAAAAAATTATATAAGTAAAGTTAAAAAGAAATTATGTAAATTAAAAACAAGCAAACAAGAGAGAAATTATGCAAGAAAGGAGTATCCAAATATTTGCAAGATTTAATTACTACATATAAATATTTTAATTATGTGCAAGTAAAGATGAATTATTTGCTAAAAATATTTATAAATGTCACATTATTAAAATTTATTTAGAAGTAAAAGAGTATGACAATGATACACTAGATTACTTACCAAAGATTAAGAGTTCAAAATCTCAATGGACACATTTTGGTTAAAATGTTAGTTGTGATATTTTTACACTTTTAAGTATTGGTATAATCTTAATGTATTAGACCCACTTACAAAAAGCTTAAGGCTTGAAAAATCAACTACATTTTAGAAGGTATTAGTTCTCGAGCTCAAATTTTATCTTTATCTTTTATCCTTTTGTAAAAAGAATATATTAAAAGCATCAAAATTTAGTAAAATTATATATTCCACCAAAGTTATTATTTTTTATAATTACCACTCTGATTTTAGGTTGCACAACTATATCTTTCAACCTAAAATCTTGCATATTTATCTGTTCAATGAATACTTGTCGCTTGGTGTAAATTAATTGTTGCATGAATATCTAGTTTACATTAATATTTTCAATAATGTATTGCGATACTAAATAATTTGATTTGAGGTATTCATGTTTTATATTTCATAATTACAAATAGAATAAAAACCATGATTCAAAGTGGTTAATCTTATCATTTTTGGAGTGATACTAATGATAGTAACATACACAAAAGACACTATTATTTGTTATATAAAATTTATAATATCTTCGTTTAGTCTCATATCAAAAATAAAAAAATAATTTAAATGATATATAGAGGATTTTATGAATATATTACTATAAATTTGGTTTTTAATTATTTTGACTCAACCAGGCTAATACATTAATTATCTAATCGAGTCTCATCATGATATATAATAAAATAATTGACGTAATATTAAACGTGAATAGAATTAGTTTAGTAGTTAAAACTAACAACTTAATAAAACTCAACAAATCATCTGTCTATGTGATTCTGAAATAACCAATATGCTATCTTAGAAATCATTATGTTTTATTATATATGATTTATCATTGTCATTATCTTTTGTCCTTAGGCGAGGAGAAAAAAAAAAGAGAGAAGGTTATTGATATCTAATGAGACAGTAATTAAAATATTAATTTCGTCGTGATCTATCTGATTCATCTATTTTAAGTCAAATAAATTATGAGATCAAATTTCATTTTCGTTTTTATATTTTTGTATAAAAAGAAATGATACAGAACGATCATAATATATTTGGAAGCATGCAAAGACAAATAAAAAATAGAGCTCTCAATATAATTAATATCGTCTAAAATTCAACAATAATATTTTTATAATCCATATAATTAGTTATTTTTAATATTTCAATATCTGTATTTTTAAAAATTATATTAGGATCCTTATAATTATAAAAATAAAATATTTAATTCTATTTTTTTATATTAACAGAAATACTGTACATACTTAGTAATAAATCAAAATAAAATAGAATCAGTAAGTGCTCAGTAATAAATCTTATGATATTTCATCAGTAAAATCTTAATATTTTACTGATTTAAATATTTTATAAAAAATAGAATTAAATATTTTTTATTTTTTATAAATTTAAAAATCTTAATATAATTTTAAAAATATAAATATTTAAATACTAAATAATTAATATGTAATTAACCCAAGACATCAGGACAATATTAAAGAATTAATATTTAAATTTTGTTTCTACGGTCGCTGCTCGTTTCATCGATCGGACGGACCTTAGTAATCCATCACGCCCCATCGCCTTATTCTGGCTCTCACTCCACGGCGGTCTCTCTCTCTCTCTCTCTCTCTCTCCTCTCCTCCCCTTCGCTGGCTCTCACTCGCCCCGTGAACGAAAGAAGGGAACACCACACGCTCTCGGCTCTATAAATAAACGCTTCCCCCCTTCATCCTCATGTCCGATCGAGAGGCCCCCGATGGCGGGAGGAGGTCCACCGTTCTCCGATAACGCTGAGCATCAGAAACCCTAGATCCGAGATCAGATCCGTCCGCGTTTCCCCTCCCCACCTCCCCCCCCTCCTCGTGGCTTGATGGGATCCGGAGGCAGCGCCATGGAAGTCTTCGGGAGCCCCAGCTTCGCCGCCGCGTGCCTCCTCGGCGGCCTCCTCCTCGCCCTCTCCCTCGTCTCGATCCGCCTTCCGCCGCCGCTCTTTGGGGTGCGGCTGCCCGGGATCCGGCGGAAGAGGAAGACGCCCGTCCGGGTTTACATGGACGGGTGCTTCGACATGATGCACTACGGCCATTGCAATGCCCTGCGCCAAGCCCGGGCGCTCGGCGATCAGCTCGTCGTCGGGGTTGTCAGCGACGACGAGATCACGGCCAACAAGGGGCCCCCCGTCACTCCCCTCCACGAGAGGTATGTAGATCTTTTATGGGTCTTTTGAGATGTTGCTTTGTAGTTTTATTGTCGTAATGTGAGTTGACATTTCTTTTAATTCTCTTTCCAACGTTGATTAGGTTATATACAACTACTTGATTTTTATTATGTTTTGTCACGGTCAAATAATTACTATCTTTTATCTTCTTGTAAACTTGAATTTGTTAGTTAATTCACGACGTTTTTGTATTACACATTCTGTTTTTCCCCCCTTTTCTTTCTACAGTTTATGTGAATGACAAATTGGCAATGAAGAGCAATATGTAACTTGATGTTGTTTAGTCCTTTGGCTGGTGGTTAGCACAGTTCAAGTGGCCATTTGATTTTCTAAAACGTAAATAGAAAATTTATGATGCCATGCATAAATCTTGAGCCCCGAATATTTTCTTTTATTTATTAGCAAAATGCAATATATAATTATCCTTGTCGGACATTTGTCTTCATTCATCCTTCGTTCCAGTTTAAGGGGAGATTTTGTATCTGCTCCTGTGTGCACATCTAATTTCCCAACGGAAGTTTTAAATGACTAATGCCTTTATAGTCCTAGCTAAGTATGGTGTGCGCACATAATGACAAGTAACCTAATTGTAGGATAGTCACATAGGGGTTGTATTTCCATTAATACACTTAGTCAATGATGGCTCTCTATAGGACCGATGACCCTTTATTAGATGTAACAGACCAACTGTCCACAGCCATCATCATTGCCCTTGGAGAACGTCCGAATCTCTGGTGTTGGTTATTAGTTTGAGCACCATCTTTTCAGTTCTGTAGGATTTTTTTTTTTTTTTGCCTGATCAGTTCGTTCCTGCCTAGATTTCACTGAGCTTTTGGCAATGGATATTAATTCCAGTGTTCCACATACCCTGGGTGGTCAGATGATGTGCACTACACGATTGCTGATTTTATGCTTCTGCTATAATCCATGGATGAACCCAGTGAACTAAGTTGCAAGAGCATGAGACAACATCATATATAAATTTTTGTTTGATGTTTGATAATGTTTTGTCTATCTTGTAAATTAGTTTAATAACTTTCAGTTATTAACTAATGCAACTTGTATTGAAGTTATTCTTTCATTCTTTTGTCATTTGAATGTACCAAGAAGCAATTGCATTTTTCATCCATAGACTATAATATCATCTGTAAGTGCATAGTAGGTTGCATGGTCTGTATAGTCATGACATCCAGTCATATGGTTGTTAATTTGAGTTGCCAATGTTAGCTAGTCTTTTTAACTCAGAATTTGCTTCCTTAATTTTTCATGTCATGAATGAAATAGAAAGTAGTTTATCATTTTTTTTTATAAATTTGTTCGTAACTGTAATTAGATTATATTTTTTATGAGACTGGTTTGCCTTGTACAATATGAACTCCCTGTCAGTAGTGATTGATATTCTACATGTGACTATTTTCTGTTTCATATTTTTGGTAGGATGGTAATGGTAGGTGCTGTGAAGTGGGTTGATGAGGTCATTCCAGATGCTCCTTATGCTATCACTGAAAAGTTCATGAAGAAGCTCTTCACTGAATACAATATAGATTATATTATCCATGGTGATGATCCTTGTCTACTGCCAGATGGCACTGATGCATATGCCTTAGCCAAAAAGGCTGGTCGCTATAAGCAAATCAAAAGAACTGAAGGAGTGTCGAGTACAGACATTGTTGGTACTCATTCTGCTCTTGCTTTTGCTTTTCTGTTTCGAGCCAGGTGTTTTGTTGTAAGCAGCCTCATCATACTTGATCATGCTTTTGTTTGGCACATGGTATGTTCCAGTTGTGGTATTAGTATGAAGGATAAGATGTTAGATTACATTATCAAATTTTGCTTCCACAGCAGAATCTTGATTATACAAGTTTCAAGTTATTGTTGATTGGATTGGTTCTATGATTCAAATATAACATTGGCAGGTAATAGGAACAACTAGATCGGCATTTGCCAGCTTTTCAAATAATTCTATCCTTTTCTATAGTGCTTAATTGGTTCTTTAATACTAGCAATCATTAGATCTATTCACTTGTTGCTAAGTGTACGTGTTTAGCACATTGTATATTTTGTGGCAGTAAAATCCATTTGGAAGATTTCTGTATATGGGGTAAATATACATTATTGGCAAGACCAACGGATCTAAATATTTTCTGGAAGTGCACCTGGAAGCTGGAACCATCACTTGGGAATATTAACCTTGAATCTAACATATTGTGTTTGCACTGTTGGTGCTACTTTGGTACTCTTTTTGGAGTTGATGTTGTAGAGAGTGAAATTTGTATGCTTTAGTTCATTTCATATGTTGGACATATGTGTTCCGCTTCTTATTCTCCTTAAGCCATACTGATCAATTTCTTCATATCCAAAATTCTAACTATATTGATTTACTTCATGTTTAGTTAAATAGTCACTTTATACACTGTGGTAATGCTTGCAATTGGCATAACAGGTCGCATGCTACTGTGTGTAAGAGATAGACCACTTGGTGGTAGTCATAATCCTTCTTCTTTGCAAAGGCAGTTCAGCCATGGGCACAACCAGAAAGTTGATGATATGGGGTCTGGTACTGGAACTCGGATATCCCATTTCTTGCCTACATCTCGCCGAATAGTGCAATTTTCAAATGGCAAGGTAGACATGTTGAAGCCTCCTCCAAGTATTAGATTTCTGTTGCTAACTATACTAATTATATTTGTTGCTATTAATTTTTTGGTGATTCTTGCTCCATGTCAGAAAGTTCAATATCTTGATTTTCTTTTCTTGTAGGTGATAAATAAACCCTGAATAGTTTGATATTTGGCTCTAATTTTTTAAGCACTTCTGTGGAGTCTTAACGATACTCAATTCTGGTGATGACATGTGACTTGATATGATACCTTTAGTGCAAGAATTCATATCACAGATATCCTTGTTATCTTGTTTCTTTTAATAGTTTTTTGGGAGTTCAAACAAGTTTATTGCTTGCATTCAGTTGACTCTTTCTAGGAGACTAACTACTGATGATGATTAGTCAAGCAGCTACTTTGATGAATCCAATATGTAAATAAAAATGACTTTTGTTGATGAAAGTTGCATACAAAGGCAAGTATTTTGCAATTTCTTTTAGCATGGGTAACAATGAAATCATCTTGAATCTGGAGATTGAACCCTTCAATAAGATGTTCTCTATCCATCTTTGCCCATTCTTTTCCTATATCATTCTGCCTATTTAATATGAAGGCCATATTCTTTTTCTTCGTTTTATCATGTTCTGTTTAGGATTTGATAACTTCTTTTTCTTGTTTAATATTGTGTTATTGAAACCCTTGTTCAATGTGCACGATTGCATCTACTTCTTACTGAACTACTGTTGGTGGGTGAAATTAGATTGTTTATCCTAATTATTTGAACTCATCTGTCGAGTTTTTGGAAATGTCTATTGCTGTATGTTGAACAACCATTTGGACTGAGGTAGAGCAAAAGGCATATTTTGGTTTTATGTTAGCAAAACCACTTTTAGACATCAGAATGGGTTTATTTTAAGTCCTTATTTCTGCATTTGTAAAGTGTTGGTTATGTATTATGCCCCTTTGTTGCAGTTCCAAAATTTCAAGTTCCCTTCTTAGTGTTCATGTCTAATTATATTGTCTAAGAACACTCTAGTATGTTGAGGTGGAGGGATGTAGTTTTTACTTCTTTCTAATATTCTTGTTCCTTTGTGCTAATTTCACATTGTTTTTATTGGTCATCAGCCATTTAAGCCAATTTGTTTCCAATTAAAAATGTTATATTCTCTACTTATATTTATGTCTAACAATACTTATATTTGTGTCTAACATTATCATTGTAAATATAGAAGCGTTTACGATGTTCTTTATTCTTGCTAATATTTTCAGCACTTTATGGTTTGTCAATTTACGATTGTGCTAAATAAAAAATTTATTCATTTTATTCTGATACCAATCTCGTTGCTTATTTTACATCTCAACAATTTCATTAAAAGAATATTAATATTCTTATATATGTAAACAGAGAGATGATTTGTCACTCCAATGCGCTCATGGAGCCTGAAGTAATTTTTACATAATCCCTTCTTGTATTGTTACCACACATTGACATGCTAAGTTCATGTCTTGCTGTGAGAAAAAAATTTGGTCACTGTATGCTTATTCCTAGGTAGCACGACTATGTATTGTGTCTCACCATTCATAGGTAATAGAAAACTTAGCCCAGTGCTATTACAGGAAAAAATGAACCGTTCAAGATGGAATATTAAGCATAAACTAGAATCACTTGTTTTGAACAAGTGGAAACAAAGATCATTTGTTTTCCATCATTTGGTATCAGAGCCATCCTTGGCCTTCATCGACTCACGCCAAGCGCCCTGGAGGGGATAGGCAAGGTGGCCAGTCGTGACGAGGACGTCACGTGATTGGGTGGGGGAGAATGTCACGCCAAGCGCCTCAGTGGGGGTAGGCAGGGTGAATTCATTAGTCCCACATCGGTAAGGAAAGGGGAGGTCTTGGGCCTTATAAGCGTTGGCACTACACACCTCAATAAGCCGATTTTGCGAGGAGAGGGTAATGGCCACACAACAAGTGGAGGGTGTTAATTTGCATTTCATATGTATCATAGCTCTTTAGCTATCAGGGTATATGATTGCTTAGTTGATGATTTTCACCATTTGGAGGGTGTTAATTTGTATTACATATGTATCATAGCTCTTTAGCTATCGGGGTGTATGGTTGCTAAGTTGATGATTTTCAATATTTGGTAACAGAGCCTAATAGAATTTAAGAGATATGAACCAGCAAGTTGATCAAAATTCTATTAAAGACCCTTTAACTATTCATGGAGGACCAATGACAAGAGTTAAAGCTAAGAGGATGAAAGAAGCTTTAATTTGTTTATTGGAAAATATTTGGACGGATCAAGCTAGTCAAGACTCAATCAAGGTTTTATGATTGCAAGAAGAGCATAAAATGGTCAACATGATCATGAAGAGAGAATGACAAATTTGATAAACATGAATTTTGGCAAACATGGCTGAATGGACTTTTATTCTTCAAGATGAGGTTTTCAAATTTGTCCTTCTCTCTTCATGATCATGTTGACCATTTTAGGCTCTTCTTGCAACCATAAAATCTTGATTGAGTCTTGATTAGCTTGATCCTTCCAAATGTTTTCCAATAAACAAGTTAAAGCTTCTTTCATCCTCTTAGCTTTAGCTCTTGTCATTAGTCCTCCATAAATAGTTACAAGGTCTTTAATAGAATTTTGATCAACTTGTTGGTTCATATCATTCTTTTTTTTTTTGACCTTTGATCTTCTTCTCTCTTTTTTTTGATATTTGATTTCCTCTCTTTTTTTTTCACTTTTGATTTTCTCTAGCTTTTTTTTTTTTTTGATTTTCGCTCACTTTTTTTTAACTTTCTGCTTATTTTATACTATAAAGTGAGGGGAAAGAAAAAAAAATATATATATATATATATATTGAAGTGCAGCAATAACACAAGAAGCACAACAATAAAGATAAAGGGAGAATAGCAATTCTAGATATCGTGATAAAAGAAGAATAAGAGAACAAGGAAAAACTAAAAGATAACAAATAAATGGATAAGCAAATCTCAAACTTGAGCCGTGCTATGATACCAAATGGTGGAAATCATTAACTCAGCAACCATACACCCCGATAGCTAAAGAGCTATGATACATATGGAATGCAAATTTACACCCTCCAATGAATTGAAACAAGGCGGATCATTCAAGAATGAAGTAAGGGAAACTAGTCTAATCACTTATCAATAGAAAATTGATGAAATAATTAGAATAGAACTTTGAATTCCCTTAAGACGTTGCAAACTGACAAGTTTGATAAGTCAAAGGAAAAGCAAAGATTTGGTTTTGAACGCTACAAGCAGAAAAGCCTGATAAGTTCTAAAGTTTATACAAGAACTTAAAAACAAAACACTCACTGGTGTTGAAGAATTGTTATACTTCCCAAATTGTCTGCCTTACGTTGGAAGTCAATCTCATTTATATAGTATGAGGCTAAGTACAAAGGGAATGAATGCATTAAATAATATTCATATTCCTAATTCATGAATTTTGACAAACATGGCTGAATGGATTTTTATTCTTCAAGATGAGGTATTCAAATTTGTCCTTCTCTCTTCATGATCATGTTGACCATTTTAGGCTCTTCTTGCAACCATAAAACCTTGATTGAGTCTTGACTAGCTTGATCCTTTCAAATGTTTTCCAATAAATAAGTTAAAGTTTCTTTCATCCTCTTAGCTTTAGCTCTTGTCATTGGTCCTCAATGAATTGTTAAAGGGTCTTTAATAGAATTTTGATCAACTTGCTGGTTCATATCAACTTAGCCCAGTGCTATTACAGGAAAAAATGAACCGTTCAAGATGGAATATTAAGCATAAACTAGAATCACTTGTTTTGAACAAGTGGAAACAAAGATCATACGATTATGGCTTTGTTCTCAAGGCCAACAAATTGTCTTCTCTCATATAATCATCCTAATGGCTGAGCAAAATTACCATATCATTTCATACAATTAATTCCCCCCACACTTCTACGATTTTGATGGCACATGTATTGTTTATATGCTCAGTGCGTGCCACTGACTTATTAATTGATATGCTTTTGTTAGTTTTTTCATGTAAACATGGTGTTCACTGTCTAATGTTTGCCATTTCTCATACAGGGTCCAGGCCCTGATGCTCGCATAATTTACATTGATGGTGCATTTGATTTGTTCCATGCAGGACATGTGGAGGTATATTAAGCTATTTCTGGCCCCCAATATCGCTGAAAATTACATTTTGGTTATATCAGAAAATAAAGCTCATAACAGATACAAACTTCTGTGAAAGTTACTGTTGACATCTTTATCTTGGCTTTCATTTCTCTTGCTACTGATCATTAGCATCATTTCTGTGTATAGATACTACGACTTGCTCGAGGACTTGGAGATTTTCTACTCGTGGGGATTCATACAGATCAGACAATCAGGTCACTTTATTCTGAGTTTGACTCCTCCCGCCTTTATTAATCACTTATATTCCTTGTATTGTAAATTACTATTTGATATTTCTCTTTTGTCTAGTTTATGCTGAGTATATATCTTTTTTCAGTAAACTGATAATTTATATTTTGTTACTATGCACAGTGCTACTCGAGGAGCTCATCGTCCAATAATGAATCTTCATGAGAGAAGCTTGAGTGTATTGGCCTGTCGTTATGTAGATGAAGTAATTATTGGTGCCCCTTGGGGAGTTTCAAAAGATATGGTTAGTAACAGTCATGCAGTTTTTGTATGATCCACGGCCCCTCAGAAGAGGGAAACACTTTCTGCATACTTTATATGATAGCATGAAGCTATATCTCAATATTCTTGACTTAAGACTTTTGGTTAGTTACATGAGAGAGATGATCGAATCTTTTTTTTTTTTTTTTAAGTTGCTTCTTATAGCCTAAAACATGGAATAGCAATGTAGCCATAATTCTCTGCATTTTATCTATCATAAGACAAATATTTAAAGTTCCATGCATTTTGGAGAAAGTGTTCTTTGTGAAAACTATTCCAAATAAATATCATGACTTGTTGAAATTCTCATTAACGTGGATGAACTTGATGAATCAATTTTATTTTCTCTTCTAAATTCTCATTAGGGGTGAGTGCTTGATAATGTCTAGCTTGAGCTTTGACAGAGCCTTATGTTAGTCGATATGGACATCTTGGCTCTAGATTGGATTAGACTCTCATACAAGATCTGACTCTTATAGAGAGGGAGAGGTTGTTTCCGTGACTCGAACCCTGGTCTCCTAAGTTGCAAAGGAGCAACCTTACTGTTGTACCAAGGCCCGCCCTTTTATATCCGATTCAAAAATCTGATGGGTTGGCTTTTACCTGATCCATCATTGATCCAATCATGATTTGGATCTCTGATCCATTTATGATTCACAAGGGTGTGTCAGTTAGGATTAGCCATTCTTGCTCTTCAAACTTCTATAAGATGTTTTAGACTAGAGATAATTGTTGCATTGACTACATCTTCCACAAGAACAATCATGAGGGAACTATTTCTTTGATTTTCAAGGTAAGGTTACAAAACTTTTTTGAGCAGATGTATATTAGAGGCTTTTACATTAAATACATATTGTATCTTTGTTTGAGCTTATTAAGGCTATTTTCTTGTTGTTACTTGAACATTTGAAGAGGCAAGCGAGCTATTTATTTGATCCATCCATATGGTTGTCATTGGCTCTCTTTTTTTTTTTTCATAAGGTGACATTTCTTATCTGCCTGTTAGATTAACTTGATATTTCTATCTTTTTGTATCTGCAGATTACTACCTTTAATATCTCTTTGGTTGTTCATGGAACAGTAGCTGAAAATATGGATTTTCTAAAGGTACCCTGGTGATTTTTAGATCTTATAATGCCACAAGAATGTAAATAACCAGATTATTCATGCTATCATATGGCTTAACTTTGCAGGAAGAGTCGAATCCTTATGCTGTTCCGATGGATATGGGAATCTACAAGCAATTAAAAAGTCCTCTAGATATCACCACTAGTACAATCATCAAGCGAATTGTTTCAAACCATGAATCGTATCAGGTACTTCTAATATGGTTATGTTAGTAATGATATTCTAAAGGATAAATTTATCATTTCCAGTATACTGTATGGTTAACATCAATCTTTAATATTTTGGAATGTGTAGTAATTTTGTCACACTATTCATTAAATAATTCAGTCCAGTTTTGAGAACATTATAAATCACAACTCTAGATAATAGTTTTGCAATTTATGTCTGCTGTTCATAGTTATCAACTCTGAGTAGTGAACCAGTACGGAGATTTGTGATTTATCATGTTTTCATAACTGATCTGTACTATTTAACGAATGGTGTGTCAAAATTACTGCACATTTTAAAATATTAAAGATTGATGTTAAGTACATGTCAGCAATTTCATTTCATAATTACTGCATCATAATCACATATCAACAACTCTTATATTATTATTATTAAGTATTAACTATTAATATTAACTATGAGCTGCAGACATAAATTGCATGATCAGTACCTAGAGTTGTGATTTATCATGTTTTCATAGCTGACTTGGACTATTTAATGAACTATGTGATAAAATTAATATTTTGACTTGTCTGCATCTGCTGTCGGGTTGTTGATCTTCAACATTCTTGTGTTGCCAAGATGAGAATGTTGAGATGAAATGTACGGAATTATTAGGAAAAATAGGAGAAGAAATACTTTTTTTTGTGAACAATTAGATATTGTTTCGATAGAGGACAAGATGAGAGAAAATTATTTAAGATGGTAAGAGATCTCCGGATGCGGTAGTCAAAAGACGTGGAATGATTAATGTTAGTGGTATGAGGAGGGGTAGAGGAAGACCTAGAAATGCCTTAAGAGAAACTACAAATAAATTTGTAAGTACTCTAAACTTAATTAAATATATAATTTTTTACAGATCTCAATGGCGTTAAAAGATTCATGTAGCCGATCCTAAATAGTTGGTATGTACAGCGTTGTTATTGTTGATTCTTGATATCTAGTAAATTAGTCAATGTTGTAGGGTTAACTAGGTTGTTAGTGGATATGATGCGACCGTTGCAGCAGTGGTGATCACAACTGCAATTTTATTCTGCTAGTTATGCTCAGTTCAGCGAATACATATGCAAGGAGCAGTGAACTGCCATTTATTTTGATATTTACTGTTTCTCACTTAACCACTTAAAGGCTAAAGATTATGTTTTGCGCAAGTGTTTCACATCCCTTGCTCTAGGTCATGGCCTTCTGATGACCTGAATCCACTTTGATTTTGTTGATGATAATACTTCTTTGCCATTGTTACAGAAACGAAATGAGAAGAAGGAAGCTAGTGAAAGGAGGTATTACGAGAACAAAAGTTTCGTGGCTGGAGACTGAGGCTCACGAGGTCAACTGGAAGCTATTATTTCCGGAATCCTCCCATCATTAACTCATGCAGAGGCAGTGATTGAAATATCGACCCAACATTAATTAGTCTTGAGTTTTCATCATTTTTTGCGTTTTGCAGAGAGCCATTATGCTACTGATGTAGCTCAGATGATAGGCTGGAAGGTATAACCATGGGCATTGAGCAACGTAGTCTATCAAGTTATTCTTTTTTCAAAATGCTTAAATGTTCCCGTACCAATCTTAATCATATCAACCTGAGATGATTTGTAACTGAGGTTCATTAGATCATACTTGTATTCTTTGTTACTTTAGTGTGATACATCATTTCCTTGTATGTTAGCGGAGTTGGACCCGCATATTCATCTGTCGTTAGTATCAATCAACCATAGCCTCATTTATTTACCAAGTGATATCAAAAACCAGAATATGGTAACATGTCATGCTATTTTTTTTTTTCTCTCGTTTATATCCTCCATGTTATCCAAATGGACCTATGGAAGTATCTTCCATAAAAGATTGATGTTTTGATGCATGATACTGGCCAAAATGTCCTCGTTTAAATCATTTGCTGATGGAAGCATGGGGCCATAGCGTCGGACCTTCCACGATCTGTGGTGGTTGGATTCGTAGTCATTTCTTCAAACAGGGTGAAAGCGAGGCGGTGAGATGGATTAAGTCGATTTCGTTTGTTTGCTGGTGAAAAAGATAGCGAGCCAACTATGGTGTTGGAGTGGGTGAAACGTAGAAATCATTCTTTTCGCCATTCTCACCTCTGTGCTGTGCAGCGATAGCTACGCCTCACCGGAGACGCAACAAAAAAAGTCTCACCTCGCAGATGGAACATTCAACTTGACATGAGATGTGTTTCCAGTTTCAGCTTGCAGGATTGCATCATCTGATGATCATGGTGGATGGCTCGAAACGACGAACACAAACCATACTCCCGACGAGCAAAAGATGAAGGGGACAGGGGACCAAATCTGCAGGATTCCTGTAAAGAACCTTTCGCAAGAACTGCTGTAAAGAGGAAATTGTGCTCGCACACGCTGCAACGAGCATGGCTGCTGCCTTTATGGAGTGGTGGTGGTGGGAACAATTCAGGGGTCAGCGCTGAAGGAGGTTGGTACCCCCTCTCTATCATTATTTTCCTTGTTCATTTCATTTCATTCCAGTCTGGATTCCCGGAAATTAAAAGTTCTGACCAAAAAAATCATACGCTAAATGGGGGGAATAAGATCTATTGATAGATTATTGAAGTGGCTATTGACGATAATTGGTGGCTATTGACTAACTTAGATCTCCACTTGATGGGGTCGAAATATCACTTGGGTTCTATTGCAACTTTGACCTTTACTTAGATAATGGTTTGGTGCAACGCTCGTATTTGGATGCCCTCCAATTTCCTGTCGGATTCGAATTCGGATCACCCACCAACCATTAATCAGCTTCATCATGCCATAATGATGCGAGGGGGGGGGTTCCATCCTCACGTTCCCTCCAACCGTCGCCGCATTGGAATCCATTTCTTCTACACCTTGAAGACCTCTCTCTTCACCGACCCTTCTGCACTATACAATTGCAGACGCTGGGCAGGTGGAGGCAGTGGTATGGAGTGAACGTGGGATCTCAAACCCACACCTCGAAGCTTTCAAAACCCCCTCATTTAATGACAAGGATACAAAACCATCTGGGTCAACCATAATCTCACAAAATTAAAATGGGTACATGATATGATGGAATGTATATTGGCTGGAGGTACATTTGTTTAAGATAGAAGTTGTTTTATTTTGCTACTTTCCTTCGAGTGAGGAAGGAGGCAATACAACAAACAGTATTGGCATGAATCTTTATGTAATGATGAAACCTCATTATGATTCATGTGTTCATTGACTCACTTGTACTTTTTGGATTCCAATTAATTAGTAGCTAGGGAGCCACCACTGCTCCCCATGCAAACAGAAAGAAAGACCAATTCATTCTCCATCTCTCTGCATTACATGGAGCTCATGGTGTGTTGTCCATCTCCACCAGCTTCAAGACTTTGGCCTGCAATCTGGTCCTACTACCCTACAAATGTGTGGCCTATTTTATATTACAGGTCTACCTCAGTGAGTGCAGAGACAGTGACTGGATCTTCTTTCTTCAAGCTCAAGCAATTTATGATGGCATTTGCCATGATAAAAAGATTAAACCTTGAAACTTCTCTTCATTGTGTATTTTGTGAAGAGGGTGCTTTGCTTTGGGAGACTCACCTGAGATCAGAGAGTCAGCATCACATTGGATCTTCTTTCCTTAATCTCAAGTAATTTATGACCGCAATGTTGAATTTGCGATGATGAAAAGATTAAAGCTTGGAATTTCTCTTGCCCTTTTTCTTGGACTTCATTGTGTATGCTGTGAAGAGGAAAGCGTTGCTTTGGGAGACACACCTGAGATTGTATAATTCCGTCTCCAGGTATCGCGTGCGAGTCTGCTCGCAGAGCCCACGCAGGGCGTCAGATCTGGTTACACTTTCGAAAGATTAATCTAGTGCGGAACATGTGGCTTTGCCTGCTTCTGTGACATGTAGCAGACGCTACTGCTCCGAGCCAAACATGTTCTGCTTCAGTTTATTGCTGGGAAGCAGATGATGCCTGCGACAAATGAGAGAGTGCCCATTTGATCTCTCTCTCTCTCTCTCTCTCTCTCTCTCTCTCTCTCTCTCTCTCTCTCTCTCTCTCTCTCTCCTACCGCCTCACTTGCTCACAACGATTGCTTGCAGGGGAATGCTCTGCTGGGGAATCTTTGGAAGGTGATCGAGTTGGTGGGCTTGTTGGGAAAAATCCCAAGTTCTTGACAGGAGAAGGAACGGGAGAAAGCAAAATCTCACCTTTCTCACTATTCTCTTCTTCTTCGTTCTGTTCCTCTCTCTCTCTGTGTGACGCGCACGCACGTACGCACGCACGCACATACTTATACGTGCGTGGTATATAGATGTCTTTTTCGTCTGTGGTTTCTTGCCGTCGTCGGGGGTTTGGGAGTCGCGTAAGGCTTAGCATCGCGTGGGAGGAGAGGGGTTTGAGCGCTCGCGGAGAATGAGAGAAGGCTTCAAAGATGGGCAATTGCGGAACCAGAGAGGAGAATGCCGTCGTCGCCGCTCACGCGCAAGGTGACGGCTTTCGCTATTGCTTTCCCCAAAATTCCCTCCTTTTGCTGTTTTCCCACCTTAATCTTGATTGGGATTGAGCCATTCCTTCTGCTTTGCCTCGATTGTGGACTGGATTGCTCGGAAAACCTCATTTCTGTTGATTTGATCTTCGACTTGGGGTTTCGGCGATTTCGATTTTGTCTGAGTGATTTTTGCTGGCATTGTGGTTTGGATTTGACCGATCAAACTAGTTGATCTTGAACTTTTGAAAAGGTTGGATCTTTTTGGTTGACTCGGCCTCCTGAATTAAGATCTTCGAAGGTTTAGGTTTTCCTTTTTCTGTTTCGACTTATGGGGTTCAATTTTCTCCTCCATTGCCTCTCTGTCTTTCTTCGTCAACATTGATGTGGTATTGCGTAGTTTTCATGGGTACATCATCTCGTTTCAGTCGAGTTTTGTTCAGGTAGCTCATACTGCTCTCTCTCTCTCTCTCTCTCTCTCTCTCTCTCTCTCTCTCTCTCTCTCTCTCTCTCTCTCTCTCTCTCTCTCTCTCTCTCTGTGCGCGCGCGTGCGAACGCCAGCATGTCCAATTTTGATTTTCATCAGTCTCATCCAAAACAAGTTGCCAATAAAGAATAATTTTGTAAGTGAAAGTAAGAATGAAATGTTTCAAGATTGTTGTCATTGTAATTCCAGTTGCCCATATCATCATTCTAAATGTGATTTAGTCTTGTAAACAATCAACTTATATTCTTATTTCATGATGAGAGAATTTGTAATTATGTGGAAGCTGTGCTTTAATTCAAGTAGATGGTTTTATCATTTTAGAAACTTTTTTTGTGCAGTTCAGCAGCTTCAAATGTTCCAAATACCTGTTAAGAATGCCCCTCCAGAGAAAAAACATACTCGTACTCTCTCAGACATAAGTGATCCTTCGACCCCTCGACACATTGAGGATTCGAGAAACATTGCAATATACACTGATGTGATTGCATTCACATTGTTCGAGCTTGAGACTATTACAAAAAGCTTCCGGGCAGATTATGTTCTTGGTGAAGGAGGGTTTGGCACTGTCTACAAGGGCTATATAGACGAAAATGTGAGAGTGGGTCTCAAATCGCTTCCGGTTGCTGTCAAGGTCCTCGACAAGGATGGTCACCAGGGACACAGAGAATGGCTTGTAAGTTGGTTTGTGAAAGCTATATGGTTTATCTGGATTATTGTCTCCTGAGCTACAATTAATTCACCGTCTCATCAATGTTGGCATGCTTATTTGCATTGATTTGATTTCATCAATATCAAATGTACACACAAAAAGATATATCTCTGCCCTAAGTAATATAGCAATTTCAAGGTTATACACCAGAGTTCTTTTTGAGTTTGACTTTCGTTCTTGTGTTATCAGACAGAGGTTAATTTTCTAGGACAATTGAGGCATCCTAATCTAGTGAAGTTGATTGGATACTGCTGCGAAGATGATCATAGGCTGCTGGTCTACGAGTTCATGTTCCGTGGAAGTCTGGAGAACCACTTGTTTCGAAGTACATAATCCTTACATTTGTTCTCTAGTTTAGTATGTATCTTTGTTGTTTGATGCATTCTTACGCCCTTGATGCATTTCTTAAGTTTCTCAATGGTCTAATATGCTTTAAAAGGATGCATTTTTGAATTCAGTTTAAGTATGAACTTTTAATGACCATCCTTAATATATCCTAAAGGACGGTGAGCGTATCTAGAAATTCTTGGTTATATTAAGTAGAATTTTTGTCGGAGATTTTTAATTATGAATGATAAAGTATTTGCTGTTATATATCATAAGTTCCTGCTTTTTGTCATCTGAATATTTATTCTGCAATTGATTAATAGATGGGTGGCTGACAAAAGTTATCGTCGAGGGATTGATTCTTGAATTCAATTGAATGGACTGCTTTTTTTTTTTGGGGTGTCACAGTTAGTTAGCCAACAACTTAACTTGCTCACCAAGGAACAAAATGGTGATTGAAACATGATGGTTGAAGATGGTCATGATTCCTATAAATTTTTCTTCTGCCACATGACTTGACTATGAATATGCAGATGTTGGCGCAAGAGAGGTATGATTAGAAGTTGAAGCTGAAACTAAAGGACTAGAAAAGAGGTTTCTTTAGGCTTCTTCTTGTACTACTTTTTCCTATTTTAATGGTATCTTTTTGTATCGTAAATATCTTTTAAGTCAATATAACAAGGTCTTTGAAGGTTAATGCTTATGTGCCATTCCTAGTTATGCTATACAATAAGCCTGGGTCATTTCTCAAACATATAATTTTGTGCAGTAATTTTATATTTTACTTTTTGTTGAATTAATTTATTGACATTGTATTAACAAGGTGAATGGACCTTGGGATTGAAGCATGTATAAGTGCAAATGGCTTGCAAATTAGGTATCTTTGACTGCTATAAGTTGTATGCACATAAGCAATCTTGATGTCTATCATGGAGAGGGCATAAGCAGGGATTTCCTTGGTTGAAAATTTCCTTCAGTTTCTTTTGTCAAAGATTTCAGCTTTATTTTCTTTTAGCTATTTCAGTTCTCTTTGATGCTCGACCAATTGCACTTTTGTGATTGATGCCGATTTTATCTGCAACTTACAATTTTCTTTTTTCTTTTTGTCCTCATTAAAAAAATTTCTTATTATACTATTACGTACTAATAATTTTCCATCTCAACCTGACTTTTCTTCTTTCAGAGACAACGGCTCCGCTATCTTGGGCCACAAGAATGTCAATTGCACTTGGTGCTGCTAAAGGGCTAGCTTTCCTTCATAATGCTGAAAGACCTGTTATTTATCGAGATTTCAAGACTTCAAATATTTTATTGGACTCTGTTAAGTATTGTCCTTCTCTTCAGTTCCGTACAATTTATAGTTTTCTTGTTTCTTATGCAAATGTTTCGTAACTCATATGTGGATGTTGACATTTGACTTCGATTTGCTGTTTCTCTTCATCACCTGCTCAGGATTACACAGCCAAGCTCTCCGATTTTGGTCTTGCAAAAGCTGGTCCAGAGGGTGATGAGACCCATGTATCGACAAGGGTAATGGGAACTTACGGCTACGCTGCTCCCGAGTATGTGATGACAGGTCCTGCATCTTGACATCGACAACTTGGAATTGTTTCCATGTCCTAGCTTCAGTTTTCTTTGCTATAATATTAGGTTTCGATAACCGAGTAGTTGTACACTTACGGAATCTCTGTGATGGTTCCGAGCAGGTCACTTGACAGCCAGGAGTGATGTTTACAGCTTTGGAGTTGTCCTTCTCGAACTCTTGACAGGACGGCGATCCGTGGACAAGACGCGCCCAAGCAAGGAGCAGAGCTTGGTCGATTGGGCTCGTCCCAAGCTCAACGACAAGAGGAAGCTGCTCCAAGTCCTCGACCCCAGGTTGGAGGATCAGTACTCGGTGAGAGCTGCCCAGAAGGCTTGTAGCCTGGCATACTACTGCTTGAGCCACAACCCAAAAGCAAGGCCTCTTATGAGCGACGTCGTGGAGACACTCCAGCCTCTGCAAGCGAGCAGCAGCAGCGAGAGCTCATTTCAGGCACTCGGAAGTAGTGTGCTTCCCGATCGCAGGGTGCACCGCAGGCTTGCGGGAAGCAGCATCAGCTGCAAGCCGACTCCGAATGCTCAATGTTCACCTGGTGCTCTTCCAGCCTGCAGGGTCAAGTGAGTCTATTATTCCACTCTCTGGTTTGCAGGGGTCATTGTATATGGACTATCTTGTTGTGCTTGCTTGTGTGGGTTTTGCTTCTTCCACTTTGTTTCCCTGTAAATCTCATCTCATTACTGTCCTGTTTGCAAGATCTTTACTCCTAATCAATGTTTTATGTATTTTAACTGAGCCAAACCTTGCCAAATGGGCTAGGTTTGTTCTGGAAATGAAAGCCAGTTGGAGCAGGAAGACCTGAATTGTACTCTGAAATATGTTCTTCTTTAGGGTGGATTTAACTTCATCATGGTGTGCTTAGTTCCTATAATTCCTCTTTAGTCTTTGCCTCTTCAAATTATAATAGGTGAATCACTTAATTTCGATGTTTAGCCTTCATGTATATAATGGCGTGCATATAATTCATGGCACATATTATAGACATTTTCTCATATGTTCAACATTCCACTCTTATATATATATATATATATATATATATATATATATATATATATATATATATAAACCACTTAATGATTTCGATCTAAGGTGTTGGATGATAGCTATCAAGTGCTTGGAAATTTTAGTCACTAATTACAATTTAGTTCTAATCCCTCAACTCCAAAATTTATGTTTTATTATTTAAAAATTATATTATTTTTTTGCATATGTCAGTGACAATATGATTTTATTGTTGTTATTATTGATTTTGATGATCATCGACCACTTCTTAAATTATATGGCTCTTTCCAAAAATCAATGACTACAAAATATCAACGTAGTCAAGTCTAAATAATTAAAATTTTATGACTTTCTTATTGTTATCATTGAATTTTCTTCTTAAATTATTGATATAATTATTTTAAAATTTTTTTTATCATCGACTGCTATTGGAGGGCAGATTTTGTTTTTTTTTAATTTAAAAAACTAAACTTTGAATTCTGAAAATATTTTTTAAATTTAAAAATAAAATTATATATATATATTGATCCTTCTCAAATCTCATTTGTAATATAATATAATATAATATAATATAATATAATATAATATAATATAATATGAAGAGAGCTGTTTGCCTCCAGAAAAGAATACCATGGAACAACAGTATTAGAACCAAATTGGTGCCGACCCACTCCACCACCGTGATTCGGGATGCGATGTGATCTATAGACTTATTCGTCCGTGCATGAATCTCTTTAGAAAATAGGGAAAAGTTCGACGCACACATCCATGCAATAACTCTAATTTCTCAGGAATGATGGGAGATAAAGGCTTTCTCTTCCCTTCTTTGTGAAATGAACAGTCAGATATGTCGGCAAATTCTTCGCTTTCATGGTATGTATCAGCCTCACCTCAGCTGTTCAGCACAACCTATGCCATCGGCTACCTTTTCTCTCTCTAAGGCATCAGAGAAGACAGCCAACCCAGCCACGCAAGTGGTGCTGAGAGAGAGCGAGAGAGAGAGAGAGAGTGATCTGTATGTCTTGTCCGCCGCTCTCTCTCTCTCTCTCTCTCTCTCTCTCTGTGGTTGGATGGATCAAGCCAACGAGGCTTTCGACGCCTGCAAATTCCAGCCTTCCCACTTCTCGTGTGCGCATTGGAGAAGAGAGTTGACGATGAGTGCGTGCGATCCCTCTCTGTTGCAATATTCTTTGAGTGTCGAGACGCCCAACCGTACCAGTGGGTTTGATTACTGTCTTCCTTCGGAAGCAAAAGAAACGAATCTACAGACACCATTTCCCATCTGCATCCCACGATGCGAGAAGGCTGCAGTAAAAATCATCTTCCATGTTGATCGCCAAAAGATACCTTTCGCGTTGTGGAACGGAACGAAACCCGTGAGTGTCTCTTTTGTGCTAGCCGTATCGCATCTGTGCTGATCTCGACGGGCTTACCGTCGACATACAATGCCAACTTCTTTTCAGATTTGGGCACATAAAACGTTGACATTCATGTATCATCGATGTGTGGCTGCTCGATGCGTCTTGATCCCAAAAAACACGTTGAAACTTTGTCTAGTAAAATATTACAATATAAATCAAACATTATAAATAAATATCATTCGGATGTTGTACCACTTAAGCAAATATAACTATAAACATGATTCGCTGATGAGATTGTGTTGGAGGACGAAAAAAATATTAGTTACAACAAGTGATATTAGTCAGTTCCAATACTTCAAAATGCACTAATAAAAAAGGCGTACGACTTTAATTACATCGTATTCAACATCAATCTATCCTTTAATTTATGTTGATAGAGAAAATAAATTTGTTCATGTCACTCATACGAGAAATACAAATACAAATCAGTGCCTTACAAATTGGACCAATTCTTTCTTTTAATCCAAGTAATCAAATAAGGAACTTATTATGAGCACATCTAAATTTACGATATGTATTTTTTGATATCATTAATAAAGTTTTTATTTAATTTATAGGCATATTATCATAGAATTTGAAAGTTATAGCGATCTCGATTTCTTCTTTTTATACGTGAGATAGTAAGAATGTCTAAAATAAATAATTAAGAATTCTGAATTTTCTATTGATCGATAATCATAATTAAAATTCAATCGTGTCTATAATATATTTTATTAAATAAAATAAAATAATATAATCTAACACTTACCTATCAAATTACTCATTTTTTTTTAATCTTCGGCATGAACACAGCCTCCAGCTCGGCAAACCACGAACGCACGAGGTGGCTGGATTAATATTCCGTGCTTTTGAGCTTTCGGCCAAAGCAACAGTGCTGGAATCTCATTCCCCGCAGCACTCGATCATATTCCACAGAACAGAGACAGGAGGTCAGTCATGTCATCACAGACTTCAGATCCTCCGTAACTCCCACTGATGCACTGTATTTTAACCCTAAAAGAAGGATTCTGAGCCTATAAGTATTACTCGGCCTCCGTGTTTGCCATTCCACCCGTAGAAAAGACGCTAATCTCCGTCGCTCTCCCCCCCTTCCTCACCTCTTCATGCATATAAAACCAGCGCCGTGAGAAGAGCTCCTCGACGCTGAAAGAATGTCCAGAGTTCATCCTGCGCTGCGCAAGACGGACGACGAAGAGCCCGCGACGACGACAGACCGTCCATCGGTTTGGACGGTGTGGAACAAGTCGAGCATGGGTTTCCATGGAACGGATGGGTTCTCGATTTATGACAGCCAGGGAAGATTGGCCTTTCGGGTCGACAATTACTCGAGGAAGCACAAGTGTTTTGCAGGGCAGCTGCTGCTTATGGACGCCAATGGGAAGGCACTCATGGCTCTGAGGCCTCAGGTAGGAAGAGTCTCCTTCTGTTTGTTTGCTCCACTTTTCTCTTGGTAGAGATAGATCATAGAAGAAAGCTTGCATCAGCGCAATATTTGATCATTTAGTCATGGCTAGTAAGCCGAAACCAAATTGGTAGGCGCACATGAATCGAAGTCCTATCTTTGGATTGCCTTGTTTTTTAAGCACTTCAAATCATTCTAAAAAGGTTCAACTTTTCTGTATTAAAAGAATGGTACTCTGGATAACATAAAAAAAGTCTGCGAAAAGAAGGGTAGAGATAGATTGTAGAATAAAGCTTATGTCATTGCAACAGGGAATTCAAGCATAGTTGAATTGCTAGAGAGTAGGCTTAATTTTTTTCACAGTTTCATTTCATTATTTCACCTAAAAAGTTACAGATTGATCATTTATTTATGAGCAGTGAGCTGAAACCAAAATGGTCGTAATCGTGTATGAATCAAAGTCCATCTTTAGGTTGTCCTGTTTTTGAAGCACTTAAAACCACCCCAGAAGGGTTCAACTTTTGTGTGTTGAAATAAAGGTATTCAAAATAATAATGTAATTGTAATCTTTGATTTATAGTTATTTGATTTCAGTTTCTGACATTAAAATTTTTCTCGTAATAATATAATTATAGTTTTTATACTTACATTGTGAGCTAGAAAAAGTCTATAGGGAGTCGATACCGCACCGTACAGATGAACCCATAGCACCATCGATATTTAGGGTTCTTGCTCGGCAACTAAGCTTAGATATGATACCTCAAAGCGATGATATGATGGCTCGGTGCAAATCGAGATGTAAAATTCTTCGGTGAATGCTGTAAACTTGTGTGTCGAATCGCATGTCACTGTTTCTAATCATGTCTACCGCACATCAAGCAGATCCTGAGCATGCACGACAGGTGGAGCGGATTCAAAGGCGAAGACGGCTCAGATCCGAAGTGCAGAACTCACGTCTTCTCCATGAAAAGGCGATCGATCCTGCAAGGCTGCGACAAGGCGGAGGTGTACATGGACGGTCCAAAGGACCGATCGTCGCTGCCGCACTTCAGGACTCGGGGTTGTTTCAGAAGAAGAGACTGCAAGATCCTGGACAGCAATGGCGAGGAGGTGGCACAAATAAGCCACAAGAAAGTGAACAGGTCCGTCACTTTGGGCGATGATGTGTTCAGCCTCATCATTCAGCCATACACGGATACCGAGCTGATAATGGCTTTTCTGGTCATCATGGACCGCATCTGCTAGAAGCCTTCTAGCTTTTCATGGCTGGAGGGCCGCCATTTTCGTACCTGACATAGCTGCTGCTGCTGCTGCTGCTTTCGGTAGATAACACAGTGAGTGAGTTAAGATGGAAGCTGGGGAAATATATGAAGGTTAAGTGAATCTTACGGTGCACTCAGGTCTTTTCTCTTTTGAGCTTAAGCTTCATCTGTGTGTGGAGTAACATCAAGAGATTCCATGTCCAGTAACAGTGCAGTCAAGTAAACACATGCATGCATGCACCAGAAAACAATAGGAAAACCAAATTTATACTGGCGCAAAGGATCGGATTCCAATAATCAACTGACTCGAGACAGTAATCCACGTAAATATCCAATGACACTCGCTATCTATTATGAACATTTATACTCTCCATGACAAATACAGTGTGTGGTGAGCTTGCTACTCGAGCAGTCGCAAAGCTGCAGCTCCTCTCTTGCGTACAATTAATTGATGACTGCTGGGGGCAAAGTGAGAGATGTCGATTCCCCATTAGATGGGAAAAGCCTGTGTGTTGCTGGTTTGAACTTAGCCATGATGGGCCATGCTCATGTTGGAGGTTTAGGCTGTGTTATAATGCCATATCATATCATGTTGGGCCATGTCAGACTCCAAAACTCCTGGGAAACATTCTCACTAACAACACCAATCCTCGGTGGCAAATATCGAACTTTGTTTGGTTCTTTTTTTAGCTTATTATCACGAGTAGATTTGTTTTGCATGACTCGATATATAATTTGATAAGTCAACAATGTTATTTTGTGTTTCTTTAACCAACATATTAATTAATCAATTATGATAAATTAGATCTTGTAATTTTTTTAGGCAGCATCTCGACAAGACAGCGTGAAAGAGGTTCAAGAATTAATTTTTTATAAAGATTAAAAATAAATTACTTATTTTGAGAATAATTGATCTCTCAATTTCATTTGACTTCGATCATTGATTAAAATAATCAAACTGAAGTTCGAGCATGTATATTACAAGTTCGAGTATCAAATAAAATATTTATAATGGATAGAGGAAAAATAATAATTAATTATTTTAAACTCATGCAACACAATCTCTATGATGTAGACATATATAGGACCCTACGATGAAATATGTTCATATATAGACATATATTCATATCTTTCGGATAATTCTTCACTCATCGTTGTATGATAATAATTGATCGTTCTTACAATGTAGAAGAATAAGTTGATATCAACAGCACAAGTTTTAAATGTACTCCAATCTCCCACCCTTAGATGTCATAATCATACTAATCGTGTAAACTTTGAATACATCATTAATGATGATGATTAAGTAACAATTGATACTATGCTAATGAATGAATGACATATAGTTTACCGAGTACATCATGCCATACAAATTTACTTGATTGAGAATCCTGATCTATCGATTATGGCAGTCACTTTAACGATACAAGCATATGTATATATAAGTTGCTTTCTGCTTATTACTTAATTTGTTAAAATCATAAAATTTTAATTAATCAATAGAGGGTTGTGCCACAAAGTTACTTTTCAATGATAGATTCACCATCTTCTATTTAATCTTTTGAAGGATCGCGACTTACTAAAAAATATTACCAATTAGTCTAACTCTAACTTAAGAAAACATGGAATCACTATAACTTTTTTTTTTACAAAAGATAAATGATAAAAATAAAATTCGAGTCTGAATATTATGATAATTTATTAGAATATTTATAAGTTAAGCTGGTTGACAGGTTCAGAATTGCTATAATTTGTTATCATAAACAAATAAAATACTAAAATTAAATCGCCTTTAAGATCTTTAATATCGCTAAATGACCAACGTAGACATAGGTGGAGTGAAGCACGAATCTTGAGGATACAAATCAAGTCTAAGCACGAAACTTGTAGCCTGATGGAGCCACATCCCCCCCACTCGCAAGCAAACAAGAGGCTGTGATGCATGCAAGACGGATCGCCATCTCTATCTTCTGCTATCTCCGCTGCTGCTGCCGCTTCTCCTCGCTCCAATGGCGATGGCTTCCTCTTCTCTCTCGACATGGAGCATGGCGTCGCTTCGCTCTGCCCTCCCTCCCTCTCCTTCTTCCTGTCCCTCTCCCTCTCCTTGCCTCCCCTCTGTTCCCTTTTCGGCCCCTTCGCCCTTCCACTACTCAGCTCGGCTGAGTTCCGGTCGCGGACAGGCAAAGCCGGTGCGGTCCTTCTCCGGCCTCGCTCCCATGACTCCTCTCCTCTCTGTTGGCATTGGTAAATGGTGCTATTGCTCTGTTTATTCCATCTCGAACTAAATTTGGTCAACGCGTAAGCCCTAGTCAGACGGATAGCATTTCTTTCATTTTCTTATTACGTTTCAAGTAGAAGTAAAATTTTGAAGATTGTTAGACTCATTGAACTGCATATTAAAGATAATGAGAGTTTAGATTGGTCAAGAATCCGAATTATCTCTCCACTATGTAAATTTTAGAATCTTGAAGTAAGATTCCTCTTCTTTACAGTTAGATCCTGATATTTTTTATTGAAATATCGTTTTTTTTGTGATGATGTCGATCAAAATCTGATTTGGCAGGGCAGTGTTTCAGGTTAGCCTAGTTTTGTCCTACACCTGGCAGAGATGATTAGGGCTATGGTTATTGTTGATATCCTTTTGTCTTATTATTTCAGTAAGGAATTTGATAAAGAAACATGCAACTTCTTAAGAACCAAATGAAGGTATTCTATTTAACGTACGCCAAAATAATCCAGACCGTGGATTGTCAATGGGAATTCTGGGAGGACTTTCTTTAGGGGAGTAATTGAGACTGATCAAGGTTAGGTTGGTATTAATGTCCATTTTTTGGAGTCTGTCAGATGGAGTGTTATTTGCAAAAAGCTGTTGTTTTCCAAGATCACCTAGTCAAACAAACTAAGAATCTATTGGTACTCATAATTTATATGCATCTGTGTCGGCTTGGACTATTATGATGTTTGGTGATTAATCCAGTGGTTGATAAATTTTTAGTTTGGCGTCGAGAATAGATTGTTAGAGACCTTTTTTAGTGGTTTAGCATTGTCTAGTATTTCGATATTAGAAGCATCTTTTAAGTGCCATTTGCTGCAAGTTTTTTTTTTCAGCTGGATTTCTTTTACTGGCACTTTTGTGTTTTGATTGCAAAAGGCTTTTTAGATAAAGATTTGGATAAAAAACTATAAAGTATTCATTTTCAATTCTTAAATTGAATCCTGGTTACAATAAGAAGCACAAACTAGGAATTTTAATGGTCTCACTTTTAATTTCAATTGCACTAGCCTTAATTGTGTTGTGGGAAATGCTTATGATAAGAAGTACTTTTAGTTGTAATCGGCATAGAAACAACTACGTCTCCTATTCTAAAAATCGTTGAGAGTTTTCTTTTTTTCTTTTCGGTTTCAGATGCAACAAATGCTACTTTTGAGATTGGATTTTGAATTGGTTGCATTTGTTTAAGTCGAACAATTTCAATAAAGCCAGTTAATCTTCCAGATCATGGAGAAGAAATTCACTGATTTTCACTAGTGTTGTTAAGACCAACCTCTTAGGTGCCTTACTGGGCCCCAACACATAGTCCTAACAAATTCACTTTCGCCACTTTTTTTTTTCTTTTTATTTGTAGTATATATTTTCCATATGACTGTGCATATTACTGCCTATTTTTTCAGTCTTGTACCATTGTTGTTGATTTCAATAATATGTTTTTTTTTCCCTTCTATTCATTTGTAATTTCCTGCTGTGAATTGGTATAACATCCTTCTATTCACTGTCCAGGGGTTGCCAACTTTGACCATGTGTTCAGCAACATAAGCAATGGAAGCAAATTCTATGCTATGAGGCATGGTAAACGTGTCCCAAAACTCAATAGGCCCCCGGATCAGCGTCGAGCTCTCCTACGTGGTCTTACGACACAGCTGCTGAAGCATGGTAGGATCAAAACTACCAGAGCCAGGGCAAGTGCGATGAGGAAGTATGTAGATAAGATGATAACATTGGCAAAGGATGGTTCTCTCCATAAAAGGAGACAGGCACTGGGCTTTATTTATGAGAAACAAATTGTTCATGCATTGTTTGCTGAGGTACAAGATAGATATGGAGATAGGAATGGAGGGTATACAAGAATCATCAGAACTCTACCAAGGCGAGGAGATAATGCACCAATGGCTTATATTGAGCTTGTCTAGGTTAGTTGCAGTGAACTGATAGTTTTTTGTATGTCCTTTCATATTCTTTTTGGCTTACTGTCCCTCAAAAGTGATATTGATACTTGTGCTTCTCATATATTTCTTACTTATTGGTGTCACTGCTGCGAAGCACAAGCTTGTGCTGGCAGTAACTAATCTCTCCTTGTTGCATCAACAAAAAATGTGCCAAATGATGGTGTCTTATCCATGTCACTTAATCTGCTCTCATATTCTAAATGTTCTTATATTATTAGTTTATTTAACCCTGGCACAACCATATGACGTTTTCGTAGAGAAACTTTTGTTCGGTAACCATGTTGCAATTTTGGAGAGGCCCCAACAAAATGCCATATGATCCATTGTTCCAAAAGTGCAGAAAGTATGGAGTTAGTTGACAGCTAGATTAATTGTTTTTGTATGATGGAGTAAATATTATTAGTGGAGATAAAGTAGGAGTTTGGTGGCATGGATTCAAGGACTAGTGGTATGCTGACCAAGAACCTAGAAGTGTGCTCTCTTATCATCAATATATTGAGCAATTTGGAGTAGATTTTTGCTCAAGAACTTTGGTTAGCAGCAGAAAGACAGCGATAACCAAAACAGATTAACAGCAACATTCAAATATATATTTGCAATAAAAAGATTTAAAGATGCTGTTCTATTCTTTGCAAATATCTGGAACTTTGAAGTCTGTTCTACAAAATAGTTGATAAATGTATTTCAAGCCTTTAGTGGTAAGAAAATAGTTTAAGAGCTTCATTAGAATGCAACCATTGAGAGGGAGACCAGTGATTGTGGCCATGCCTAATGGTAATTGAAGTATCATTCTTCTTTTGTACCATAATGTATGTTTTTGCGTAATTTTCAAAAATACAACTTACTAGCTTTCTGAAACCTAGGACCACTGTTATCGGTTGACCATACAACTTCAGCCATGATCTCTTAACATTACTTCTGCATTGCATTATCCAATAAACTAATATTGCCCTGATTAAGTTTTATATTCTATATTGTTTGGAGATATAGTTTCACTAAAATATTTCAGATACATTGCGTGAAAATATTCTATTCATGATCTTAGAACATATTCTTTGGATTTCTGTTACAAGAATTCATGGTAATGTACTATTCAAACTTCAAAAGTCAAGTGATAATTATGCAGCAACCTGAAACTGAATGGCTTTGCCCATTTCGGTTGGGCTGAGTCTTGCGTAATGGAGATTCTTCTCTCCTGCAAAGAAGAGAAGATTTTATCACATGGAGATCCTATCCTAACAATTGCACTCTTTATCTTATAGTGGCTCCTTTAACATATTTAGTACTTTGCTTGATACATGGAGAACTGCAAGTCCCCTGCTTGTTTCAAGAAATATTCTCATAATCACTAAAGTAGTGAAATTGAATTAGAGTTTTTCACTAAATAAGTAGAGCTATGATATTACTCGATCATATAACAATAATGACCCAACTAGCACTACTAGATCATAGAATTTTAATATTGTCCACACACACACACACACACACACACACATATAAAGGTGAATCCTTTGTTTTAATGAGAACTAACACTTATTAATTTTTAGTTTAAATGCTAGTGAACAGAAGCTTTTCTTACTTTGGTTGGACATAAATTGAGAGACCAGAAGGTTTATATTCAATGATAAGTTCTGAAGAGCAAATAAATGTCTTCTTCCTCCATATGCAAGGAAGGGAATTACATTGGTTCACCCCTAACAAATAGTTCCAATTTCTCCATGTTTCAAATATATTCACATATCAAATTCATAGGATTTTGTGGGTTTCATGTTCAACTCACACATGGAATAACTGATGGTGTAAATCTAGCAACACTTTCATGAAGATGTATTTCGTGGCAAAGGGTAATGTCCAGCTATTAGTTTTCACTGTCCTATATGGACATGAGGAATAGCCTAAAAGTGCAAGTCATATTTAGAATTCAGCAGCCATATCTAATAAGCTTATAAAACAGTTCTTCATTACATATTCTTTCATGGTTCTGCAATATCTTTGTAATTCTTACTTCAGTAATGTTGAATTTACCTTTTGCTCTTCACCTTTTATATGTACCAGCAGAGCCTGAAATTTACCTTTTTGTTCACAGAGCTTTGTGGCACACCGTTTTCTGACCAAGAGCTTTGGATGGAAGGTTTTCAAACTTGTAATGCATCATCATATGAAGGCATTGATATGCTTCATTTCCTTGTTACGGCATTTGTATTACTTTATTCACTGTTTGTTGTTCAAAACTATTTGTGATCAAAAGTTTCATGGTTTCTCGTCTCACCTAGTTTGAGCATCTTATCACTGCATATGTGCAGATCCTTATCATAAGAGCTGTTGGATGCACAATATGTCATTCTTTATCTTTAGTTGGTGTAGCACTTACAATGCACCTTCCACTAGCCGTTGCACGGAAGACAGTAGCTTTTCCTTCTCAAATACATAGAATCCAACTCATCAGTGGGGGAACTGGGGATAGATTGGTTTTCTCCATGCACTGACCTTGAGGTGGTGGGTGGTAACTTCATGATGGTGGGCGTTGACCTTTTATGGCTGTAATGTGACTCAGCCATCACCTTGCACTTGTTTGCAAGTAGTGGAGTCTGTCTAGATTGTGTCAAGGAGCGTGATCTCTCTTTATGTTTTCTTGAAAGGATTGTCAAACTCATCTTACTCTTCAGCAAGTACACCCAGACAGAATGGAGTGGGTAACGTCAGGCCACACTTGTTCCAACTCGTCCATACATGCGCAATATCTTGTTGAAGAAAATGGTGGCCTCTCATGAGCATGTAACTTTGATACCCATTAGATGAACCGCTTTTGTCTTGTATTGGTCATCAGGAGAGGTAGTTTCCCATTGGCTGCTTACATTACGACAAGGTACATGCACTATCCGGTTAAAGTCATTGTACCTCCCTGTGAGTCATTCAATATAGTTCCAGCTTTGACACTGTTTTCTTTTTTCTCTCATGCAGCTTTGACGTGTACTACTTCTCACTCTAGGTGGGAGAAGAGTGCGGTATGTCCAGGTATGTTCTTCCAGAACAGATTAATTTTACTTGGCTTCCTAAATACTGCACGCATCCAACTAGGATTTTGTCGCTTATCACTTGGTGAAGTCATTTCCAGAAGAACTTTTGATTGATCCACTGGAGATTAGTACCAAACTGCAGCTTGACCATATGCTGATGTTTCTTCTGAAAGATTCTTTTGTTTAGGGCCATCCCAGTTGGCGTGCTTGGCCAATTGCTACCTAAGTTTAATCACTGGTTAGAACTTAGTCATTATCACTTTAATTCTCATGTCAAGGGTGGCGGAAGGTGAGATGCCACCAATGGTAATCATCATATATTTCTTTGGATTTTGTGGTGCAAAATGACAAATGTTTGGACAAAATTTCCAGGCATATATATACAAAAAAATATTGATATTTTTTACCCTATCATTGTTTTCATCTTCCCTTGGTCATGTCATCAACACCATTCACAGTACTGATACAATGCATCTTCTTATAGAGGGATGTTTTTACTTTTGAGTCTTTCTGGACTTGAGGTAGTATAATTCTGGAAGGTTGGACCTCAATTCTTCCACTTGAGAGTTGAGAATGTCTATTCTAAGGCTCCAAGTTGAACAGTATCTCTAACACTGGGGGAAAAAATCCTAGGATCCAAGAAACACATGGGTGCATGATAAACTATCATAAGATTAGTTCATATTGCATTTCAAAACACTCCCTAGTGATGTGTAATCTACATGAGTTGGAGCATCATTCAAGTCATATATGTATTTGTCATACATCTATATCTTGGTAAAGCATGACCTGCATCTGCAACCTACTCCATATTATTTCACACATTAACATTTTATAGATCAATAGATAATTCACTGAACTTGCAAGTGGAAGAAAAGGACAGCATGTCAAGCTGAGAATGACCTAACTATTGCATCATCCGACCAGTGGAAACACTGTTTTGTCTCTCATCCAACCTTACCTAGTGAAAGCAAGAGACAATTAGATACAACCCTAGTGGAAGAATCATCCCTAATGGCCATTAATTTGATAGCCAACCTAACAAAGTCCACAATGTGATGGGCAAGAAGAGGGGCCCTGAAACACAATTCCAGGGAATCTTCTTATCATCATCCTGTGGAGTTCACTTCCTCCAAGAAAACAGCCACGAAAGCAACCACAGTTTCATACCCTTGACAATAACATGTTACATCACATGGTGTTCCAAATGCCAGTCCCTCTCAAGGATCCAATCATTTCTTGTAGCTCTGAGAAGCCACTGTCTTTTCCTCAACTTTCCCCCATCTCATTCTGGAATCTCAACATATCTTTTTTGGTGGTGACCTCACTTATCCAATTGTTCATAGAAGCTACTGGATGATGAACGGCTCATCAGTTTGAGCAGACAAAATTAAATTTCAGCGATAATTTCACTAGTTTAGAGCATAGGAAAGATAGCTAGATGCAAGAATATATTGGATGTTAATTAACATGTCATTGGATTTCATGCTCCATAGCTTCAAACAGCTCATCTAGACCTTGAACTCTTCCTAACCTTGATGTGTGAAAACCTAGTGAGCTTAGGGAAAGTTGAAGTCGTTATAGTTTCAGATAAGAAGTGGTCAAGTTGCATCTTCTGCTAATATTCTTACAGCAGCATGTCTTTCTAGCTGTGTGTTACTTGGAACAATTCTTTTTCTCCCACTATTTGCTGCATCAAAAGCAAATTCTGTAAGAAATAACTTAGGAGATATATCTAGATTTAAATTTTCTCTGATCACTCAGAAAATAGTATTATTGCATAGGAAAATTGTGGACCAAACCAGCAATTCTCATTTATTTTTATTGACAATTTCATACTGACCCTTTAATGAAATCATATATAAACCATAGCCACCTAAAAAGTCTTTTTCGTCACTTTTTTTATTTTTTATATGGTTGATGGAAACCCAAAAACACTTAATCTACAATGCCAGAAATTTCTTGCTGAAACTGCTAGCCGAAGCTGATACACCAAACCTTGCTGTAATTTAGCTTTATTAAGTAAGGTGTTCTTGGACTCATTAGGACAGAAACACATGCCGATGTCTCAGAATTGAACCCCCCATGTTTGTGTGCTGCAGGCTTGCAGCTTGGAAGGCAATGGATTCACCTCTGCTGCATCAGTGGCTTGAGGGTTGAGGGGGGGGTGGGGTCAGAAACAATGTGCAGGGCTACAGCTTCAAGAGGGCACATTCATAGCTGGGTCATCTTTATCTGCTCCAGAAACAATCCTCTCCTTTCATTAGCCACTACAAGAAACCATGGATTTGGTGTGCCATGTGAGTGTCTCCTGAGGAGGTTGTGTGCCCATCTGATATGCAGGTCCAGACTTACGAGCTGTTGCCATCTCCATGTCCTTGTCTTGCCAGTGAGTTCTGATCAAAACCCTTCTTTAGAGCTGTGTTCAACCTACACACTGCCTTTGCCAAAGCTGCTTGTCATGCACTTGTGTCCCCTCCATGGAGGATCCCCAATGAGCTATGTTGGCAAGCCACTTAGATTTGGCATAATTGGCATTCATTCCTCTTAATTCCATAGCTCAGCTTTTGGGACAAGATGGGGTTGGCATGTCCACAGCATGTTGCCTGGTTTCGGGGGTCGAGTGTATCTGCTTGTCAAAGCTGTTGCAACACAAAGTGCCTAATCACAACAATCACCACTGAGAGGATTATTTTATGCAAAAAGCTTCGTATGTGCTCATCTAAACTACCTCTAGCATGTTTTTATAATGTGCATTGATTAGGATTACAAGTTAAACAGGCTCTCAAAAGTGCTTGCAATAATTATGTCAGGGAAAGTGAGTGCTTGCACTCATTTTTATACGCATGGTGTTCATCATTGCATGGCCTTCATAGTTCACGAGCCTTTCATTCCTTCTTTCGGTGACACTCGTTCATTCTTTTTTTCTTTTTCTGTTTTGAAGGGTAAATGATCAAAGCAAAATATGATCTAAGATCTTACTATCAGTGATTCTAAAAATCTTGCTATCGACTAGTCAAAGCCTTTACCATCTAATCTTATATGATATCTTGAAAAACTTATTAGTCGATGCTCTAAATCTTTCCCGTAAATATTCTATTAGATCTATTTATCAAAGGTTTGATAATTATAATTTCTATCCGATCATGTTAGCTTGTAGAGGAGGTAAAATTTTGACTATTGATAATAGAATTTTCGGTTCAAATCTTCGTCTTTTACTTTTCGTAAAAAAATAAAAAAAAAATCTTTCAAGCTCTCAATGGAGATCTTTCACGAAGGTTCCTCGTCTACATGCCATGGGTTTGATAAGTGTGGTGTTGCTAAAATACAAAATTAGCTTTCCGCCAAGTTGGCCCACTAGGAAGGATGTGGAGAGGTTGGGTAAGCCACGACGATAGTTTCCTCGCTAGACTCCTCAAAGTCCACTTGCTTTCTCTCTCACTTCTCTTTTTTTCTTGGTCTCAAATCTCTGCTTCTTTCTTTACATGTGATATCTATATAGTTAGTCAAGTGCCAGTAAAGATGAGATGAAGTCTCTCTCTTACCGACACGCTTAGAAATCCACGTGAAGGAATTTGATTGGCCCTAAATTACATTTCCAACACGTGGGATGGCTTTGACGATTCCTATGGTGGAGATCAAGCCACCAACCAAAACGTGTCGACAACTTCATTCATCACCTCATACTTCTTTGACTCCCGTCTTGCCTCAAATTAATTATTCCCTCCGTCCTTTCAACAAAATTGTGATTTTGTAGAACATAATTAACTCTTTATATATATATATATATATCACTATTTAGTGGAGTCATCGAGTCACTTTCGACCGGCCAACTGACTCACACCACAAACCCAAACTATATCAATATATTAAATAGAATTAATATACTACTAACCTTCGTTATTGTCGATGACAACTTTTACATACATATCAACTACATTAAAACAAAATCTAGACTTAGGTAAAGATGAAACGTTGATTCCTACGATATTACTTAATTAAGATATTTCTTTAACTCGAAACATTAGTCTCATTTGATGTTTTTTATCATATATTTTAAATTATTATTTAATATTTTCAGGATTTTTTATAAAGATAAATTAAGGTAAATAGCACTCTTTCGCAGGGGTACTTTCGTCCATGTATTGTGTATATATACGAGCGCTCTCCTCTTCCTGACATATCTAACGCAGACTCTCTCCCTTTCTCTCTCCTTCCATTATTCCGGCCGCCGCCAGCCTGCAAACGCCGCCGGACAATGACGAGGGTCCACCCGAACACCGCTGCTCCATTCGCCGACCTCCCGAGTCTTCCCGCCTGCTGTGGCGCCACCCGGGAGGGTGGCGTTGCGGTGTTGACAGTGTGGCGGAAGTCTCTTCTGTTCAGCTGCAACGGGTTCACGGTGTTCGATGCCGAGGGAAACCTAGTCTTCCGAGTCGATATCTACGGCTCTGGGAGCGCCGGGGAGCTTGTGCTCATGGATGCCGCCGGGAAGCCATTGCTCACCGCCCGCCGAAAGGTACATACGACCGGCTCAGTGTGCTTACACGTAATGTGCATAGGAACTCCGACGATTTGTTTGAGTTAACTCAGTTCGCATCGGTTACTGACTCGCCCGGATTTGAGTGCAGAAGCTGAGTCTGGGGGAGACCTGGCTGATCTACAACGGGGAGGACGCCGACAACCCTCTCTACTCCGTCAAGAGGCACGTGAGCCTGCTCCATTGCAAGGGCCTCGCGCACGTGACCCCGCTCCGCTGCGGCAGCGGCAGCGCCGGCTACGCGGTGGGGGGGTCGTACTCGCGGCGGAGCTGCACGGTGTACGACGAGCGGCGGCGGGCGGTAGCGGAGATCCAGCGGAAGCAGGCCGTCGGGGGCGTCGCTTTCGGCGACGACGTCTTCCGCCTCGTCGTCCAATCGGATCTTAACACGTGTCTCTCCATGGCCATTGTGATCGTGCTTGATCAGATGTTTCAATAAGCGTGCTACCTGATCAACGGTTGCGATTGAAGTTTGGATCAAAGGCCTCTCTTGAACAGCCTCTTATCGAGCCATGGCTTTCTTTTTTATTAAACCATGGATTAATGAGAGGCATGCAATATATGAGTGTAGATAATTGCGTTTGCAATAAAAAAATATATTTTAAATGGGTATCTGTTGATGTTAATTAAATCTCTCGTCAATTTTCCCAATAATATTTGGAATAAAAAAATTTCATACATTACACTTTGTTCTTAAAACACGTTTTTCTACTTTTCTCCCTCTAAATTCATATCAATCCAACTGTAACTTAGATAATGAAAAATATATTTTTTTTCATTTAACACTTTAAAATTTAAGTTTAAAAAAATAATTCCTCTTTACATATATAATATTATCGATGAGAATCCCGTAAGATCCTATGCTCGAATCTCATTTTCATTATTTATCTTTTATCAACAGGTGTTAGTTTGCTTAGCTAGTAAAGATATTAAGAGGTTATCATAAGATCCTGATTAAATTTCAGGTTTATCTCTTATATTTTATTTTTAAAAAAAATTGATAAGAGCTTTAGAGCTTATAGAATTTATAATAGATAGTGAGAAATTCTTGAGGGAGAACAAAAACAAAATAAAATAAAATAAAATAAAGATATCTGAATTCGCATGAGTTCATTATTTTGGTATGCAAGGTTGAATTTGGAGTGAGAAGCAACTCCCAGTTTGGTTGGCCTAACTATGTTTCCTTGTATGAGACACAGTCTCAGCTCCTTCTAAGTCCGGAAAGGAAGTGCGTAGAGATCTGCATTGGCTTGTGCGTGCATCCACCAAAGGAGCAAACTCCAAGTGTGTGGCTTGCAACGCATTTGGATGACTTGGTCATGGTCACTGGGCAGAGATTGGATTTCCTGCATGAAGACCTCCTCTGTTTCCTTGATCAAAGTCTTGCTTTGATTCATGACCAGAGTGACAGGAGAAGAAAGAAAAAGCTCAACTGCGTTTCTCTGCATTAAACTATCCTCAGTCGAATCACTGCATCTCTTTCAGAAACCAGGAATCACTCTCTCTTTCGTCCACGAACTCTTTGAGTTCTATGTAAAGAATGCGGACGGATACGTCATCTGAAAGGAGACGCCCAAACTGCATCTTCTCATCCCAATGCCGAATAGATCTGTGAAGTCAATTCAGATGATGAGCATTCCTTTGATGCATCACCGTGAGGTTTTGGAGCAGAGCGGGATGTGTTGTTGTTTCCAACCTAAAAAGCACGTAGAAGGAAGTAGTCAATGAATGATCTTTCATTCGATGTGTCACAGTGTCAACCATGCAATCTTTTGGGACTCCTTTTAGAACCACACCAATGTGATCCTCTTCCTTTAGAGACTACTAATGTTTCTTCTTGTATCATCCTTAGATGGGCTACAACCACCAAGCTCAATTCATGGGCTTCACAAACACCATTGATGCCAAGGTTGCGAATCCATGGCCACACTCTTGGCCCAAGAGGACCTCCAAACAATCATCATCATTAGGCTCATGGGAAGGATGATGAGGTTGATTGATTGGCAGTTCAATGAGGGTCCCGCGGTCTCTATCGTATCACGCGACCCGCTTGCTTGACCGTAGAAACTTCCTGCGGGCGCATCAGGTATCGTCCGCCCGCGGGGCGCGTCCAGTACCGGCGGTCAATTTCGTCGGCCACGACCGCCGCAAATCAAAAAATCAACGGACGTCCTGATTCGAAGCAGTTTAGTTAAATTGAACACGAACGAACAGCCTAACAACGACTTGAGTGTGCGCTATTCCTACCCCGACTATTTTCACCCCTACACTCCATGAAGCTCCACTTTCCCAGAAAATCCACGAGCGATGGTGGAATATGCCGGAGAATATTACAAAGAAATGGGGGTGCGGATAGAGCAACTGAAGGGTTCGCCACTTGTTCTATAAATATAGGGCAGAGCTCGCTTCTCTGCCCGTGCGGATGACCCTTTCCATCACAGACCTTGCACGGGTGCTTCTCCTTTCCATTCTTGGAGGAGGTCCGTTGGTGCCTCCTCTTCTCTTGAACGATCTGTGTCTGATTCGTTCTCTAAAGATCTCCTTTCTCGCCGGGGATTCTTTGATTTGACGGTGGCTATTGGATCTTCCTTTAGATCTGATCGATTTTGGACCCATCGATTCGTTTCTGCACTATCTTGCTCGGTTTTCCTTGATGTGTTGAGATGATCCTTTTTGTAGTGTTTTTAATTGTTCTTTTTGTGTTGTAGAGATTTGCGAAATCGAAGCGCTTGGCGACATGGGTAGCTCGGATTTCTCCTGGAAATTGGCGGATCACCCAAAGCTTCCCAAAGGGAAGACGGTGGCCGTTGTGGTTTTGGATGGATGGGGTGAGGCGGACCCTGACCAGTATAACTGCATTCATGTCGCCCAGACTCCCACCATGGATTCGCTTAAGAAGGTATGCCTTTTTCTCTGTCTTTCTGTAAATTATAGGTTATTTTGCCGCCATAGCATGCTCACTTCTGGTATCATGTCTTAAGAGACTTAGGATATACGATCTGGTTGCTTAGCATGACTGCAATTGGGGTTCATTGTATCAACAAATGTTTGGAAACTCAAATGATGATAACTTGGTGATTGTTCCATGCGGTCAGATTGTTTCATGTGTTGAATACTAGAACGAGTTTTAATTTGCGTATATATCTGAATGCACTACATTCCAGCTATAGCAATTTTTGGCTTGCCATATTGCAATTTCAATATGGGCGAACAAGTCATCGTTATAGTTTTCGTTTGAGATTGTAGCTGATTCAATGTCATTTGTAAGTGCAAATGTAATTCTTAACACTCATCCTGTAATTATAGGTTATTTTGTATGTTGATTAATTAGATAGACTGGGTATATGTGTATAACATGCTCAGTTCTGCTATCATGTCTAAGAGACTTAAGATAATCCGATCTGGTTGCTTAGCATGACTGCTTTTGGGGTTCATTGTATCAACAAATGTTCGGAAACTTAAATGATGCTAACTTGGTGATTGTTCCATGCGGTCAAATTGTTTCATGTGTTGAGTATTAGAATGAGTTTTAATTTGTAGGTATATATCTGAATGCACTACATTCCAGCTGCAGTAATTTTTAGCCTGCCTATTGCAAATTTAATATGGATAAACAGTCATCGTTTTAGTTTTCATTTGAGATTGTAGCTGATTAATGCCATACATAACTGCAAATATAATTCTTAACACTCTTGTTTTGTAAAGGGTGCCCCAGAGAGGTGGAGACTTGTCAGGGCTCACGGAAAAGCTGTGGGCCTTCCTACTGAGGATGACATGGGCAACAGTGAAGTAGGTCACAACGCACTTGGAGCAGGAAGAATTTTTGCTCAAGGGTAATGTACCTAGGATGAGACCTCATATTTTTGAAACCATTTGGTACTCTATACGATCTTTCTCCAGAGGTTAGATTGGTGTGCTGTTCAATCAAAACCTCTGCTTAGGTCTTGGTATCGGTCCATTCTTTGTGTTAACAGGCTGCCCAGATACTGCAAAGTATATATTTGTAGATTTACGCTTCTATGATCTGAATCATGTCTTGTGATTCTAGTGCCAAGCTGGTCGACCTTGCACTTGCATCTGGAAAAATATTCGAAGGAGAAGGCTTTAAGTATATTAAAGAATGCTTTGATAAAGGTACCTTACATCTCATTGGGCTTTTAAGTGATGGAGGTGTACACTCTCGGCTTGATCAGTTGCAGGTGTGTAAAGCCCATTCTGTTTCCTGTTTGGTTGCCTCTGTACATGGTCCAGTTATATGAGCGTGTTGTTCCTTGCAGTTGCTTCTTAAAGGGTGTAGCGAGAATGGTGCCAAAAGAATTCGTGTTCATATCCTCACTGATGGCCGTGATGTTTTAGATGGCTCAAGTGTTGGATTTGTGGAAACGCTTGAGAATGATCTTGCTAAGCTACGAGAGAAAGGCATTGATGCACAAATTGCATCTGGTGGTGGTCGAATGTATGTTACCATGGACCGCTATGAGGTATGTCTTAAATTATGTGATATTTTAACCCCCCTTTTTTTTGTCTATCTGGAACTTTGAGATAGTGTTTGTTAGGCAACAGAGATTTATGGTGTCTTTTGTTTTCATGTTGTGGATTAGTGTTGCCAATTCCTTTATCAAATTTGTGGCCATGCTTGTAGGATTAGATCTACTATATATATGGTCTTTATGCTGATTTTGAGTGAATAACAGAGATCTACCTTTTTCAGATTGTTGTGATAGTTTCTTTAACTGTTTTTGACACATCTTCCCAGGGTTCTCATATCAAGATTTTTGGCTGTTGACCGCAATTTATTTGTGCATTTTGTAGAATGACTGGGGCGTCGTTAAACGTGGGTGGGATGCACAAGTTCTTGGTGAAGCACCACACAAGTTTCGAAGTGCTGTCGAAGCTGTGAAAAAACTGAGGGAGGATCCCAAGGCCAACGATCAGTACTTGCCTCCATTTGTTATAGTTGATGAGAGTGGCAAGGCAGTTGGCCAAATAGTGGATGGTGATGCTGTTGTAACCTTCAACTTCCGAGCGGATCGTATGGTTATGATTGCCAAATCACTAGAATATGCAGACTTTGACAAATTTGATCGTGTTCGCGTCCCAAAGATTCGATATGCTGGAATGCTTCAGTATGACGGTGAACTGAAGCTTCCTAACCACTACCTTGTTTCTCCTCCTGAGATAGACAGAACATCAGGCGAATATTTGGTGCACAATGGTATCCGAACTTTTGCATGCAGGTATAGTTCTATAGCAATGTCATATATTTGCACATTCTTTAGCAATCACCTCTCTCCTCTCTCTCTCTCTCTCTCTCTCTCTCTCTCTCTCTCTCTTTTCTACTTTCTTCTTAGTCCTACTTTTGTAATGATCCAACCTGGTTTTAAACTTGGTATCAACAGAATTGCCCACAAATTGTTGGGCATCAACCACAATCAATTGATTTCACCTGCTAATAACAGAATTGCGCTGTTCCCAAAATTCCTAGAACTAGAGTTGGCAGATTCAGAGTAATAAAGTGCCTTATTGACAATCCTGATCGTGATAATGTGATCAGACCATCACTTTTAGGAACATGCTTTTGGGACTCACAAAGGCATGTTTTGTACAAAATCTGCAAGTCTTATATGTTACAACTAATTTTTTCTTGTTATGTATTTGGCACCTATTGCTAGCATACTCATGGAACCTCCTTATGTTCGCCCTACAGTGAGACTGTCAAATTTGGTCATGTCACCTTCTTCTGGAATGGAAATCGATCTGGATATTTTAACACGTCTATGGAAGAATATGTTGAAATTCCTAGTGACTCAGGAATTACGTTTAATGTTCAACCCAAGATGAAGGCTCTGGAAATTGCTGAGAAGGCTAGGGATGCTATTCTCAGTCGCAAGTTTCACCAGGTAAATCTTAGGAACAAGTGCTTATCTGTTTAATATGGTAACTAATCCATTAAGTTCTTACAGGTTCGTGTGAACCTACCTAATGGTGACATGGTAGGACATACAGGCGACATAGAGGCTACTGTTGTGGGTTGCAAGGCTGCTGATGAAGCTGTTAAGGTAACAATTGATGGTTGTAATGGCTTTTGCCTTGCATTTTTGCTGTGGGACAATAATGGGTTTCATTAAGGATATCCTGAGATTATTTTCATTTAAAGCGCCCACCCCCGTCTTCCCTGTTTGAACTATTAGAAGGCAGAAAAGTTTTTTAATTAAACATTACCTTTTACCAAGAAACACACTTCTTACGTTAACTCTTCAATTTAGTATTTTGTGGTTATATTGTGTAAGAAATGTTTTTGTTGCATGATAATGTCCTTTATATAGTGGCTGACTTTTCTCTTTGTTCTGGTTCTTTGTTAGTTAGTCCAATGCCACTTATATATTATTAGCTTTTTACTTTGTTGATTTATTTCCTTTATGACACCATAGCCCCACTGAACAATTTGAATCTCCTTCTTTAAATCAAAATCATTGCTGAGACAATTGACCGTAGTTTCAAATAAGTAAATAAAATATCATGTTAATTAGTTGTTAGGTACTTTCTTTGTGATCGAAACAATGATACTGAAATTTGAAGGACTTGATGCCTCTCTTTGCAGATCATTTTGGATGCCATAGAGCAAGTTGGTGGCATTTATGTTGTTACTGCAGACCATGGAAATGCTGAAGACATGGTAAAGAGAAACAAAACCGGCCAGCCACTGCTCGACAAAGCTGGGAAGATTCAGATTCTCACTTCTCATACTCTTCAGCCTGTAAGTATACTGAAGTTAACTTTAAATGTCTATCAGAGCTTTATTTTAACATTTTATAGTTTAATGTTAATGCTTTTCTTGCCGCTTTGTAATGACATTTCAGCATCGCCTCGTATTGTTGTTAAATTAATCTGAAAAAGTAATAGGTTTTTCCATGGATGATAAGTCATTAAGAATGCTGTTCTGGTCAGACGTGTATGCTAACACATTATTTTCTCATCACTTGCCTTCACTGACAAATAAATCTTGCACTTTGGTGTTTCATTTATTGTTCCATGTTATTGAGACAGAGGGGTCTGCAGGTTCCTTCCCTATCCACCATCTGAAGCGTACTGTTTGCATATGCTTCCACCTAAATTTCATAAGCCAATAATATGGGTGAGGGTGCGCTAGGCTATTGTTAGTCAGATCCTGTTTGTAGGAGATAGTTAGATCTCAGGTTGAAAAGTTGACCATATTCTAGTTGGCTGATAACACATGTGAGCATGTCCTGAAGTTGAGAGACATTGTGCATAATCTTATTCAGAATCAATTCTTATAACGACAAACATAATTTTTTGGTTTTCTTTATTGCAACCATCCAGTTGATGAGATTATTGGAGAAGCTCTATTAAGCTGGCTGCATACATTGTCTACAAAGCGTTGATGTGATGTTCTATGTACTCTTTCTTTTCTTCATTGTACACTCTAGAAACTCAATGTGGAATATCGAAGATATTTCAAACATGAACAGTCTTTTCATTTCTGTTGATAAATTTTGGTTATTTACCAGTACAAAGTATCATAATTGAGGACTGTTGGAGAAGTGCTGTATGGGAGAGTATTCCAGAATTTGATCTTGATTCTGGTTGATGGTGGTTCTGATAATTTTTGAGAGCACAAAGTTATGGTCGAAAGGGATGTCTTAATGGGGGGTCTCTTTTGAAGTTTAAAGCGATTGGAGGACTTGAATCTTACTATATTTGTTGACTTTCATATGGCATTAGTAGTGCTAAACACCTTTTCATACAGACAGCAGTCTAGCTTGGTATAGAAGATGGATGGGAAAATTTGGGATTTTGAATGGAAGATCAGGTCTTATCGAGTAGGAGAACATATATATATAAGGTCCACTTATAGAAACAAACTTCGAAACATCTGCATATGCTACCTAAAGTCTTAGATTGCAGTGGTTCTCTTTATCAAAATTTATACAGCTTTCCTTGACATATGTATTACTTTGATTTTAGTCAAACTTTATCTAGATGTTTGGTTATGGATTCTTTGCTATTGATTATAACACTTTTGCAGGTTCCCATTGCCATAGGAGGCCCTGGGCTTGCATCTGGTGTCAGATTCCGCAAGGATGTGCCTGATGGTGGCCTGGCCAACGTCGCTGCCACTGTCATGAATCTTCATGGATTCGAGGCGCCGACTGACTACGAACCAACCCTCGTTGAAGTAGTTGACAACTAATTAATAATTGCTGCTCTTCTTTTCTAGTCCAAATAGGCATAAAAGGGTTGATCAAATAATCTTCTTTTGGAGACTTAAAAAGTTGCTCGTCCCCATGAGCAACATGACAAATTTTTGTTGCAATCAGTGATTAGGAAAAATAATTTCCTAAATGCTATGTATCTTTGTTATTTGTGTTGCCATTTGGAGACAACTCGCATTTTGGCTGAGCAAACAAAAAGTGATCACAGTTCTTTAACAACATGTGACAAGCCTATGCTTGTCTTTTTGATTCTGGACTTTGAATAAACTACGCTTCTTCTATTATGAAACAGTCTACCTTTGCGTGTGACATAATAGTAGCTCCGATGCAAATACCCTTATTCTGACGGCAAATTGTTGTTCATAGTTACTTTGCTGGACTTATTTTGACCTTTTTTACTGGCAAATTTTCGATTATGCTGCTCCAAAGCCTTTTCGAAAGTCCTTCACTGCATCTATTCATACTTCGGCCATTAAGTTCAATCTCTATCACTGCCAGATCTCCAGCTTAGTGTGGCGAGGCCCCACGAATAGTCCGGTTCGTGAATCCCGTCTCAACCTTATCCTCTCAACGTCCGCCGCAGCTGAAACGTATCAACCGTTTTACCCCGATATTTATGACGCACACGTGGAAGGTGCGCATTTCAAATTTTAAAACTACGGTGTCCGCTCCAACGTTCACTTAACGGCTACTCCCCTCTGCGCTCTCTCTTAAGCATCTCTTCTACATTGTATCCAGGAAGCATTTCATTGGAGTCTTCTTCGTATTCGCTGCCCATGGCGTCGCTCACGCCGGGCGTCCTCCTCAAACTTCTCCAATCGATGAACACCGACGCCCGGGTCGCCGGCGAGCATCGCTCCTCCGTGCTTCAGGTTACCGGCATCGTTCCCTCCGCCGAAGAGAATCTCTGGCCCTCGCGCGGCTTCTACCTCCAGCTCTCCGACTCCGCCAACTCCACCTACGTCACCTTCTCCGACGATGATGCAGATGTCGTCCTCTCCAGCCGCCCCCAGCTCGGCCAGCTCGTCCACGTCGACCGCCTCGAGTTCGCCTATCCCGTACCCCACGCCATCGGGCTCCGGCCAGTTCCCGGCGCCCGCCCGTACCCCTTCCTCGGATCTCCCGACCCCCTCGTGGCTTGCTCTTCCCCCGACCACCGCGGCTTTGTCATCCAACCCGCCTCCCCCGCCGATGCCGGCCATCCCTTCCACTTCTCTTCGTCCCTCGGATCCAACCCCTCCCGGCTGGAGGAAGAGAAAAGAACCGTCTTTGCCGCTAAGGAGAACGTGGTCAACTCCGGCAAGAACCACGGAGATGCTGCCCAAAAGCCGCGGCGGTTCCCATCTCCCGCTGCAGCGAAGCTGGCCGCCAGGAAGAGTGGCCCCGGTAGCGGTAACGGTACCCCGGAGCAGCCGCGTGATCCCTCTCCGGTCCTGAAGATGAGCTCGCGGCCTTCATCGCCTGCATTGGTGGGGAGGGCGGCCTCGAGGGCGTCGTCACCCATCCCGTCCAAGTGCGAGGTGCCAAGCCTGGTGGCGGCAAAGGAGGAGAACCGGAGAGCGGCAAGAGAGCCTGCCATCATCGTGCCATCAAGATACCGGCAGCCCTCCCCAGTGCGGAAGGCGGCTGCATCACCGATGGCGAGGAGGGGCTCCATGTCCCCGGCGCGACGGCCCTCTGGCGGGTTGAAGGTGTCCTCACCAGCGGCTGGGGAGGGTGGTGGGAAGAAGAAGGTAGGACTGGTGGTTGCAGGGATCTCGAGGGCATCCGACGCGCTCGCGAGTTCCGTGAAGTCAATCAGGAAGAGCTGGGACGATCCATCGGCAAGCGCGGTTGGTTCTGAGTCCAAAGAGAAGGGAGGATCGAAGAGCAAGTTGGATAGAGAGTCTATCTTGAGAACTCAGGTGACGAACACTATCTTTCCTCCATCCTCTTCTAAATTTGTCATGATAGGATGCATCGAACATGTTGTTGATTCAAGCAACGAGCAAAAATTCATAAAAATCCTCTTTTTACCATCAAATTGTTCATCTTGTCAAGATCTTATGATCTTGCATTAGGATCTCATTGGATCATTAGTTGTATTGAAGGGATGTGTTCTTGTGTTAAATGGGATACATGTCCTTCAAAATTGATCTTAGGTTGCTGTATCAAGGCGATTGAGCGACGCTGGAGGACTACCAAACAGTACTAAGGAGGCAGCTTCCAATGAGATGCCAAGAACCAGTAGCAAGATGGAATCCTTCTCCGAGTCAGAGAAACCAAACAGCATGTCCCCGAGAGTTACTGTTCACGACCGGAAGTGGACTGATGGCAGCGTCCCGTTCGACTCCGTCTCTAATAACCTTGCAAGGCTGGGGAAGGTATATTGCTGTCGCTCAACACATTCATAGTTCTTGCAATTAAAAGGTCTACATCTCATCGTCTTCCTGACACCACAGGAGGCACTTCAGAGAAGAAACAGTGCCTCCACAGCTGCAGCTGAGGCTCTGGAAGAAGCCCTGGTCACTGAATCTGTTGTCAGGAGTCTAAGGTGGCTGACCTAACCTTTTCTCCAGTTCTTAGCTCAGAAAAGCTATTCCATCTCATGCTGTTTCATGATCTTTTCTTCTGCAGCATGTTTTCTCATCTCTGTTCGGCATCCAAGCCCGGCAACCCTGTGCCAACAATCGATCGATTCCTATCGGTCTACGGAGATGTCTTGAGGTGGTGTGGTACTGCCGAGTCTCCGTCTGCTGGCCGCAAAGCTGATGGGCCGAAGGATGCACTGCTATGGGTTGAGGCGGCATTGGCCACAGACCTTGAAGTTCTTCATCTAATAAGCAAGGAGGCAGAGTGCCTACCAAGACTGCCATTTCCCCAAGTGGATCCTCCAAGAGCAGCAAGCTCAGCAAGCGCCTGGACGAGAGGCCATGGAGTGAGTGAAACAGTGGATCTGGCTAAAGCTCTTAGACGCGAAATGCAGATTTGGTTCATGAAGTTTGTGGAGGAAGCAATGGACGTGGGTTTCCGTTTACTTGGCGAGAACGCAGACAACAACAAAGTTGCAGCAGTTCTGTCACAGCTGAAGCGAATCAATGACTGGTTGGATGGGGTGATGGGGAGGACGGCGGAGGAGGAGGAGGCACTGAAGGAGAAGATCGAGCGGCTGAAGCGAAAGATATATGGGTTTGTCATCACTCATGTGGGATCTGCGTTTGATGCTTCACTTTCACTTGCAACGGCTTGACCAAAGCCACATTGCTTTTGCAGTTATTAAGATCATGATGTACAGCCTTTGAATCCCATTGATGAGTACTTGTGTTGGATGCTAATGTATTCTTGTTAGCTTTTGAAATAAAATCAACAAGTTTTTTCTTTTTTGCATGAATTTGTTTGGAAGCAATGAAGAACATTTCGGAAGTGATAGAAACTTGTTAATGATAGTGTCACGCCAAGTTGACGTTTGATTAGCGTAGAACTTGTAAATGTAAAACGGAGAGATAAATTTCTAAAACTTCATGCATAGTATTTTTTTATTTTATTTTTTAAAAGATTATCCCTACTCTTGGTTCATCCTTTGTTGTCGTCACACTCTTGTTTGTCACTGCTACTCTTGTCCTCGTTTGTAGCTCATGAACGTATTCTCGCTCTCATCTATGGCTCTTGACTATGCTCTCAACCTCGTTCGTTATCCTCATCCTTGTCCTTATTTGTTGTCTTCCTCCTCATCTTCGCCTCTTATATTTGGAGCCTCCTTCTATTAAGGTTAACAATGAGGGATGATGGGGTAGGGATGAGCCTTAGTGGTGGATGAGTATAAGGACATAATCGATAAATCTCATCTTTTAGAAAAAAAATAGTTTATGAAAAAAAATCGAAAGGAAGACGTGCAAAAAAAAAAAAAAAGTGAAAACTTATTTTTTTTTAATTTGTCCGATCATGTGTAGTGATGTTATGTCACACATATTGAACTACAACTGGTATGTTTTTAGAAATATAAATAATATGTACATGTTACTCGTGGTATGATTTATAATGTTTATGTTTCATAAATATGATAAATGATATGTTCATGTTTTTAACTTTTAATATTGAAGTATATGCTTTTCAAAAATATTATTCTTACTATTCTATAAAATATTGATTGAGCATGCATAAACATTAATGTTTACTATAAGCATACCTTAATATACTAACAGATTTGAATATGAGGTTAAATTATGATAATAAGCACACACATATATATATATATATATATATATATATATATATATATAGTGACTAGAAATGATGATTAAATTTTAATCAACCTCAAGTGATTCTAATGAGTTTGATTATGATTAATATAATTAAGTTTAAGTTTTAAATATTATGTATGTAGAAAATAATAAGCTGCTTAGGCATGGATGGAGTAATAAAAAATTAAATAGACACGCAAATAAAAAAAATGCGTTATACTAAATATTAAGATACATAAGCAAGACTAAAGGATGAGTTTAGACAAAAAATATTATCATTATCAGATCAAATTAAACTCAATTGAAATTCCTGTAACATTAGAATTATATTAGCAAAAGAACATAAAAAGGAGAAAATTTGAAATGAGGCCTAATGAGATTAAAACTTAGACCTCAAAGTAACATCTTAATAACATCTAAGTACCTCTATTTTATTTTGACCTCATCTTTTTTATTAACCTAATAACTTATGACTCTTTCTCTACTTTTTTTAGCCATTCTCTTAGTTTTTTTTTTATGGAGGCTAGGAAGCCCAACTCTAAGAAAAATTGAGGTAAGAAAATTTTAATTCTTTTTTGTTATACCTAGGGTTTCAGTTTTATAAATTATAGGTTAATTCTTTTTGTTACTTTTGAGTAACCTAAACTTCAAATTTATTATTAATTTTTAGATATATTTTGTATAAATCTCTTATGATTATAAGATATTTAGTATAACCTTAATTTGAGATTGATATATAGAGTTATGATTGTCTCTATTTAGGGTACTTAGAATTCTTTATTTTTTTAGAATGAATTTTATTCAAGTTGAACTGGCCTCCTTAGGGATATGAATTATGTGAGATTTAGAATTAAGTAAATATTACCTTTATATACTAAGATACGAGGTTTCTAAATTTAGATAGTCTTATGACATAGTTTCAACAAAACAAAATATGTATTAGTAGTTGAATTAGGAGAGAAGTTTAGCCTCCAAATAATTCTATTTTAAGTTAAAATTTAGTGTGTATTTAGTTTATATATCTCTTATTTTTTTTATAAAATTTTATGATAATTCAAGATTGTTTGATTAGCTAAAGTAGTAAAGTAAATTTTTTTCACAAAATTGTATGATGGTTTAAGAGATAAAACTACTTCGTTTAATTATAGAGTAAATTATTAGAAAATTAGTGATAGAATCTAGATTAATTTTTAGGTTGAGTATAGTATATTTTATAAGAGATTTTATTAAATTTTTAATGAATTATTATAAATCTATAATTCAAGAGATATGTTTTTTAATTAAGGTATCTCATGACCCAATGCTTCCAATTTGATAAGTGTATCACTCCTTAGCACACTCTATTATTAAGTAACATGGTCTTTCATTGACATTTTTATTTTTGAGTTCAACTATGTAAGTACAAGTTTAATTTATTTTAAAATAATAATTATACAAATTATCATATTCATAATATATTTTAGAAAGCATGTTTCGAATAATATGATTATCATGAGCTAGGCATAAACTAAATATAAATGCATATATTTTGTAAATATAAAAATATATGAATCATGATAAAAATATTTTGTATGCATATATGTATGATGATGTGCCATGTGGGAGTGTACGTGTTTTCTATGATATGCAGTATAGGAGTACATAGATATATTATGATGTGCATTACAAATATATGTTATAACATCAGTGTGAGAGTATACGTATATATTATGACTTGTGATATAGAAATGCACGTATATATTATGACGTACAGTATAAAAGTGCACGTATATATTATGATGTGCGGTGTGGAAGTACACGTATATATATTATAACATATGGTATAGGAGAGCTTATATATATATATTATGATGATGTGTAGTATAGGAGTACACGTATATGTTATGATATGAGACGTATAGGTTTATGAATTTGCTATGTTTCGTACATATGCATATAAGTATTTTGAAGTATTTTGACATAAAATTTTTACCTCTTTATTTTGCATATCCTATGTTGTATGGTTACACTTGCTAAAGAAGTTATAGGATGAAGGATTTACCATTAGATATCTTCTATTGGTGATTTAAAAATATTATAACCTGACATAATATATGCTTACTTGAATAAAGATATAAAAACTTTTGCTTATTGAGTAATTACTTACTATAGACCCTATTTTGTAAGTAAGGATACTAGAATTCTACCCAAGTGATTAGGTATGGAAGTAAGCACATGTAAACCAAGGCTATATAGATATGTACTATTAGCTATGGATATTTTATGTGTATAAATTTTCGACATATTATATTTATGTTTTTCTTTGGTTATACACTATAATTATATATAGTTGTCAAAAATACTATGTACAGAGGAAACCTTATCATTTTATTTAGCAAATTTTAATTTTAAAATTATCTAATTTTTATTGCACTCCTATCAATAGTAGTATTGAAAATATAAATACGACATCCTACTTTAGTCATGCATATAATTTAGTATAGGTGAAACTAAAAATAGAGTATTCTAATTATGGTATGAGATCATAGATTATGAGTCATGTGGACTATCTGTATCTAATGTAAGGACCAATATTATCATTCCCTCAAAAGGGGAATTAGGAATTTATTTGATACGAGAAAAAAAAAGAAAGTATAAGAATTTTGACTACTCAATTGATTCAACCAATTGGGGCTCTCCCCTCACCACCCCCATGGAGATGGCCTACAGGGTTCAAATAAAAATAATAGTATTAAGAACTATTCCATTACATTCTATTTAGGATTAGGAATAAGTATAGTCGGATCAATACTATTTTCATAGTGACGTCAGGGTGCCATATCGATCTATTATGTGCCTCTGCATCTAGCATTAGGTAATAGTTGAGTTATATTGATTTTATTGGTAGCTAGGGTGTGAAAAGTTTGAGATTAATCAGGAAGATATTATGAGAACTAGAAGGCAAGCTAGTAGCTTTGATAATATTTGGGAGGAGACTCCTAATGGTAGAGAGGCATCTACACAAGGAGATCAAAGAGATTTGGTGACTAATAGGTTAATAGAGTTGGAGAGACAATCTAGATAGCTTAGCTATTATTGGCTCGAGATAAGAGATGGTACGGTAGCAACTTGAGGACATAATGTTGTAGAATCAACAAGAGATTAAAAAAAAAATGATGTATCAATCTTTAAAGGTGATATAGATTCACTAATAGCTAATCAATGGGTAAGAAATATTGAATAAATCTTTAAATATGTAAAGATTCTTGACGAAGATAAATTTATTTATGCAACTTATATGTTGCGTAAAGATGCCCATCATTAGTAGGATGAAAGAAGGGTGACCGTAGATATTGAATAAATAACCTATGAAAGATTGAGATTTTTATCAAAAGTATTTAAGTGCAATACACCAATTAGCCAAAATGATAGAATTTATTAACTTTAAATAAGAAGGCCAATAGGTGATGAATTACACTAAAAAGTTCAAGGAGTTATCCTGATTCGGACACTACATTATTAGTATTAATGACTTGAGAGTAAATCAAAATCTATAAGGATTTAGAGTAAAAATTTATTGAGATGTGAAGATAATAATAAATACCCAAGATATTTCCTATTCCTAGCAAAAAAGGCTTTGGAGGAAGAGAAGGCCAAGCAAAGAATTCTCTAAGCCTAACAAATGTATTATAACCATGATATATCAAAGAAAAGAAAGATACTTTTTTTGACAACAGGCTCTCATAATAGATTCTGAAAAGTAAAAGAAAATGATACCTAAGTAATAGACAACAATAAGGGCAACCCAAACGTTCTACACAAGGAAAAGTAGATCAAACATCTAGTCTTCTTATCTAGCTTACAAACAAAGATTCATTTGTTATGAATATGAAAAGCATTATATAGGAAAAATATCTTAAAGTTAAAGGATTATACTTTTGGTGTGAAAATTTAGGGCATTTAGTAAGAAATTATATAATAGTCTCATTAGAATATAAAAAAGCACCGGGCGAAGTCCTTATAATGATAAAGATAGAAGTATAGGTTAGCTTATTAGTAATCTCAAGTGAGATATTTATTTATGATATATCATTATATGTATTAATTGATTTTGACACCTTTGCATCACTAACTTATGTAGAGAAACTATGCAAATTATCTAAAGTACTGGATGCAATATATTACATAATTATTCCATTAAAGAATATAATATATTTAGATTAGGGATTGAGATCTTGTCCAATTTAAATTGTCGACAATGAATTAATTACGAATCTGATAATATTTAACATATAATATTTTAATATTATATTAGATATAGATTGGTTATCTAAATATCATGCTTCTATTGACTTCAAGAAGAGGATAGCATTTCAACCTCTAGGGATAAAATATATATTTATTGATTCTAAAGAAAAGACATCAATCTTTTTTATTTTAGCAATGAAAGCAATGATACTCTTAAATGATGGATGCATAGGATATTTGACAAATGTAATAGTTTTTATTGATGATATTTTAATATACTCATACTCTAAAGAGAAATGTGCAAAATATATAAAAACAAACTTGAGTATCTTGAAGGACAAATAATTTTATGCAAAGCTTGGGCATAATGCATCCAAGAAAGGGATATTAGTGGATCTAACTAAGATAGAAGTAGTTAGTGATTAGCCTAGGCTGACTACTATAACGAAAGTAAGAAGTTTTCTTAGGATGATAATTTAGTATAAACGTTTTGTGAAAAGATTATCTAAGATAGCATCACCTCTCACCTAATTAATAAGAAAAAATATTAAATTTGAATGGATTGATGCTTGTGAAATTAGTTTTCAAGAACTAAAAAGGAGATTGGCTTCAGCTCTAATTCTTGCTATAGTGATGCATCAAAAAAATGGTTCAAGATGTATTTTAATATAGAATGACAAAGTTATGTCTTATGCCTTAAGCCAACTAAAATATTATAAGAAAAATTATTCAACCCATAATTTAAAATTAATTATGATGAAGTTTGCCCTAAAAATTTGATGATATTATTTTTATGAGGAGAAATATGAAATATACACTAATCACAAGAGTTCAAAATAATTTTTTTACTAAAAAAGAGTTAAATATGAGACAAGGGAGATGATTGGAGTTAGCAAGAGAGATGATTGGAGTTAGTAAGAGATTATGATTGTGTAATCAATTACCATATTGGAAAAGTGAATATAATTGCTAATACATTGGATAGAAAGTTAGTCAGTTTAATTGTTTTATCAATAGTTTAAAAATCTCTCCATATAGAAATATAAAAATTTGAATATGAGATAATTCTTAAAAGTTAATTGAGATATTGACAACACTATCACTGTAGCCAATCCTTTTGGGAAAAAAATTATAGATTAAGGATCCTTATTTAAACTAATTGAAGTATAAGATGAAGGCAAAGAAAACATAATAATTTTTACATTGATGAAGGGGTAATCAAATTTTGGGATAGATTATGTGTACCAAAAGAATATGATATAAAATAAGAAATTTTAACAAAGGGACACTTAAAAATTATACTCAATGCATCTTGAAACAACAAAGATGTACAGGAATATAAAAAAGCACTACTAGTGACTAGGAATAAAGAGAGATATGATCTAATTTATTAAGAAGTATATCATATATCAATAAATCAAAATAGAACACTAGAGACCAACAAATACCTTGAAACCATTGTAAATACCCTAATAAAAATAGAAAAAGGTCAATATAGATTTTGTCATATGTTTGCCTAAGACTAGTAAAGAGCATGATAAAATTTGGATTATTGTAGATAGGTCAACCAAGATAGCCCACTTGCTATCTATTTATGTTAATTATTTCATGAATCATTATGCTTAATTATATACTCAAAAGATAATTAGTTTCCATAGTGTATCAATGTTTATTATATTAAATAGAGACTTCAGATTCACATCAGAATTTTAGAGGGGTCTACATAAGACATTAGGAATAAAGTTAGCTTTTAGCACTATTTTTTATTCTCAAATAGATGATCAATAAAAAAAATTCTTTAGATATTAGAAGATATGCTAAGAGCTAATATTTACCTTTGATAGAGTTTGTTTACAATAATAATTACTAGACAATTATTAGGATGACACCAATTGAAGTACTATATGATAGAAAATGCAGATCACCTATTCATTAGAATTAGATAGATGAAAAAAATATTTAGGTCCAAATTTGATGAGAGAAACATCAAAAGCAGTAGAAAAGATTTGTCAAAGAATGAAGGTAACATAAAGTAAGCAAGAATACTATGTCGATAATAGTTGGAGGCTTTTAAAAGTTAAGTCCTTGATATATAAGGCTATATAAATTTTTTGATAAAATTGATGTTGTGGCCTATATACTAGCCTTACCTCCTGCATTAGCTAAGATGCATAATGTATTTCATATATCAATGTTGAAGAAGTATATTTCAGATCCTTCTTATGCCTTAAAAGAACAATAAATAAAATTGGATGAAAATTTGATATATGATAAATAGGCTACACAAATTTTTAATAGAAAAAAATTATAATAAGAAGATTGCTTTAGTGAAAATGTTGTGAAAGAATCACCTAATCGAGGAAGCAACTTGGGAAAGAAAAGAAGAAATGTGAGAGTAATATCTAGAGCTATTCGAGTAAGAAAGTTTGAGGATAAAAATTTTATTAGGAGAAGACAATTGTGTACCTAAGTGTCACACACATTGAATTACAACTAGCATGCACTGATTTTTTAAGCTACTCTTGAGTAATCTAAACTTTAATTTTTTTTTATTTTTTTGATGTATTGTGTATGATCTATTACAATTCTAAGACATTTGATATGACCTTAATATGAGATTAGTGTACACAGTTATGTTTATTCTAATTTGAGGTACTCAAAATCCGTTATTTCTTGAGAAAGGGATTCTATTTAAGTTGAATTGACCCTCTTAGAGATATGATTAGACTATATTCTTTGGATATATTTTAAAATGTATCCTTAGTGTCATATGAGATTTAGAATTAAGTGAATACCATCCTTGTGTACCAATTCTATGAGATTTAGAGCTCTTATATCTTTTTGCATGTTCTCATTTATTTGATCTTTTTGATCTTCAGTAATATTGGGATCTTATAGATTATAATCCTTAACAAAACTATATTCTACCAAAATTTATAATTCTTATGAGATAAATAAGGTACTCATTTTAACGGTTCAAAACTGATAATTTTTTATCTTTAAAAATAGGAAGAAATTGATCACAAATACTTACTCCCTATCATCTTCTTATTTTTGTTGTTTTCACCCTCTGAATCTATTGGTTAACTCTTCTTTTTTAATCAACATATTCTGATTGATCTTCTTTCAACCACACTTATTGACATGCTATAGAATTTAGGGGAAAAAACATGTATTTATATTAATTAAAAAATATATATATTTAAAATAATAAAATAAATAATCATAGCTCAACAAATATTTTTATTCTTATAATTTTAATCTAAATTCTTTTTTTATTATATCTAATCTTAATTATTTGAATTAATTTTATTAACGTGGAGATCAATGTCAGGCTCGAGCTAGCGGTGCGTGTCCGGAACACGCGACCTTCTCCCATGCCCCCAACAGCTGTGCCCACCTCCGTTACCATGGGGACCAGGTCAGCGGGCTTTCGTGATGCCCTGTCAGATCCCGACGCAAGGGTCGGAGGTCCTTCGGCTTGCTTTAGTGGTGGAGGTCGACCACGTCGCCACGGGGCTGGACGGCCTCTTGGAGGATGTCGTCGCAGTGACGACGCCGTTCAACGCGGAGACGAGGCTGCCGGGTCGCGTCACCCTCTTGGCCTCGTAATGCACCACGCGGTAGCCACCTTGACTGCCACGTGATCATTGACATCTCTAATCTCAAGGTACGGAGCCAGGAGTGCACTCACACGACCAAGCTTTAACCTCACTTGGCCGGTGAGGGGACGCCACGGAAATGTCATCTTATATACATATATATATATATGTATATATATATATACATATATATATATGTATATATATATATATTATTGGATCAACAGTGAACCCTCCCCTAGGCAACAAACAATTGTTTTCATTCTCATATCTAAGCCAATATAACTCAATTTACACACATTAATTTACATGTTGTCTTTCTCCCAGGTTTAGGTTTCAGATGTGAAGTCAGTGCACCGTTTGCTTTGCATCTTCTGTCCGAAGACGTTCTTTTCTACGTTTGAAATCTGAGAGCATTTGCTCTTTCCAGCATCGACAGAATAGCATATGATTCTTACTGCATGAAGCAGAAAGAGGAAGTCACTCCAGTCGTAGGTGCTCATCTGGTAGGTATCGAATCACCTCGTCATCAAGCAAGGAAACAAAGCTTTGCCTCTTGCAGCGCCGGTTCAAATAAAGTCTCGCCCCACCCTCTTCTCTTTCTGGTAATTGGGCTCCTCGACCATGGCGAGATTCAGCGTTGAAGTCTGCTTGATCTCTGCTCGTGGCCTCCACCGCTCGTCGTCGTTCCTGAAGCCCCAGTGGTTCGCGGTCGGGTGGATAGATCCCAACTCCAAGTACTGCACCAAAGTGGACAGTTCTGGGAGCACCAACCCCACCTGGAAAACCAAGTTTTCTGCAACCATCGATGAGGCGACCTCCAGCTTGCAGGCGCTGGCCTTGACGGTGGAAGTCTACAAGAGAGAACCTATCTTCCTGAGGGAGAAGCTTCAAGGTACTGCAGTGATTCCGCTGAAGGAATTCCTGGTCAAGTTCCTGAACGCTGCCGAGCCGTCGAGGGGTGGGAAGGAGAGCGGAAGCTTCCAGCTGCGCAAGCGGAATTCCACTAAGCCTCAAGGATTCATCGACGTCTCCATCCACATCTCTGACAACACCCACCATTCCACGTCTCGCCAAGGTATGCGTCTCTCTCCTACTACCGTTTCCTTTCCTGAGTCGACATGCTGCGTGTGCTTTCTTGCATCTACTTGCAGGCACCGACGAAGGGTTTAGGTACTCAGGCAACGAGGAAGGAATCACGTTAGCCATAGAAGACGGTCCAGTGATAGCTTTCCCATCGTGTTCACAACCACCATCCCTTGGCGACGTCCATGGAGACTTCGCCAGGCACAGCCATCCTTACAGCCTACCGACACCACCAGCACTCCCCGCCGCGAACTACCACAACACATTGCAACCAGGTACAGGATACCACAGAACTCCTACGCCGCCACCACCGCCGCCGCCGCCTTCCAACACTGGCTTCCTGCCGTCGCTGTTCCCGGGGAGAGGCCCGTTGCCGGAGACTTACGTGAACCTCCCACCGTCGTCGGGGCCGGCGAGACATCGCGGCACACCAGGATTCGGAATGGGGCTCGGAGCTGGAGCCTTGGCTGCCGGGGCCGTCATATTTGGTGATGACTTCATGGCAGGTTCCAGCTTCCCGACCGGCCTCGACGGCGGCAGCCTGACCGTATCAGCCGATCCTCTTCTCTAATTCGCCCAGATGCAACCACGAACCGTGTTCAATACTGGTCATTGGGCTTTGTGGATTCTACTCTATGTGATCATAAGTGCTTCTTATAATATTAAGTAATTAATTGTTTGCCTCTATCCATGCATATGAAAAAGAATATAAATTTTTTATACTTATTAGGATTGATAATTATTTTTAGATTCTTAATAGCAACTAAATTGCTTTAAGATTAAGGTTATTTCAAGGGGAAAAAAATCAAGTATATAAAAAAAGATTTAGTATTTAATTGTTCTATAAATATCTTTTACATAAAAAATGTAAAAAAATATGTTAATTTTTTTAATCTATAAAAATATAATTTTTTCACAAATATACGCAAAATTATATAAAGATGGAGTGTTTTTTTTTTCCATGTTACATATAGGATGAATTCTTGAAAAAAAAATATATCTCTTCAAACTTCCCTCGAAGTGTCCTCATTTTCAAAATTCCTTAACACCACCTTTTTTTTAACCTAATACAAATTTTTATATCTTAACAAACCAGAAAAACACTCAAATGCAGTTTAAAAACTCTATAAACATAATATTTTAAGAAAATTCATAATATTAATGTGATACTCCTGAAAACACTATAATATAATATAAAAACATTATGATTAGACTGATTCATGGTATGGATCGATCCATAGGAGAAAAGTGGGAAAGAATTATTTCAAGTGTTAGGAAAAAAAAAACTTTATTAAGAAATTTTAAAAATAGGAGACAATTTTAATAAAAAAATAAAAAAGAGGGATATTTTTTTTTACAAAAAATTCATCCTTACTTGTATGTGTTCGTCGTCCAACACTTAAATACATAAAACATAATTATCTAACAATCAATTTATAATTATATGATTTAACAAATCTGCAAGTAATTGAAATTTACCAACCGACACATACTGCTCAAGAGATCTTCTATCTTGGTGAAGCTCCATTACATGCTAATGGAAACGACCTCCCCCAAGCAAAGTCATTTTCCCAAAATGGGAGGCCTTCCCCGAAACCCTAACCCAACTTTTGACTTTGCGTCGCCGATATTTCCATGTTTGGTAATGTCCATTCTTTAAAAGGGTCTACGTTTGCAATGGCAACCCTAAGCCAATACAATATCCATAAAGCCTTCACGAATCAGGACACCTCTCTTCCTCAATAACCCATTCCCGAGACTGTGCTAGCTACAGCACAATACACCTCTATATATATGTAAATATATATAGTGTATACAATAATGAGCTGGTGTGTACTTTCATCATTGTCAGTCACAAAGAGCAGTGCCACGATCAGAAGAAAGATGTCATGTGAAAACACATTTCCAGGCAATGTCTCAAGAGAGCAGCAATATTTAATGTACAGAGAGAGAGAGAGAGAGAAGAGAGGAAACAGTGTCTCGGAGTACTCGTCCAATGCTAAAGAGTTCTTTGCAGAGGGCACCGAAGAAATATTTTTATGAGTTGTGGATCTGAAGGCAGTGTACTTTCACTGTTGATGCACGAGGAACTTCTGAAGCCTGTTCAGATCTGTGCTACAGTGGAAGAAACACTCAAGCTGAGGCATTTTAAAGGGGTAGGAGTGCAGGGTTTCATGGCTGATACCCCCCAACCACACCTCTCTCTCTCTCTCTCTCTCTCTCTCTCTCTCTCTCTAATGACGCAAAGTCCAAGATGAGAGGAGCAGCCCCATCATCGCCAAGCGGGTATTGAAGGTTTCCTATACGTGCTATGAGGAACAGGGAAGTGAGCTTAAGTCCCAAGCAACCACAGTAGAAGTGCATTTTCCTCGCTCGATACCCGGAAAGAAGGTTGAGAAGAGAAAGGGAAGAGGGTGCAATGACATGGTGTTTCTTGATAGGCTTCACTGCAAACAACTACATAGGTAACGGGCAAAAGGAAGAGACGAAGAAGCTTTCAAAGATGAGAAAGAGGAGCTCCCTTCAGTCCAAGTATGGAATGGAAGAGAGAGAATAATCTCCCGCATCATTCACTCATTCACACAGTAGGTAGCTCAAGTCCGAGACCTCTCCTGTCTGCTGTTGTGGCGGCGAGAACTGTCACATACTTTCTACTGAGTGTGTGAATGAATGAGTCGGCAGCTGATTCAAACCCCAATACCATCCATGAGTGGACTGAAGGAAGCTCTCTCACACATATTTCTAAAGCTCCTCCGGATTCGCAGATCACAAGAATTAGCTCATGACATTGCAATCAAACATCAGTCAGAAACAAGAGCAACTTTCTGCAATGCAAATGCAAGAAATATAATTAATCCTCACTTCTCATACTGTGCAATCAACTTTTATTCTGTCAAAGACCCCCAAAAAAGGTTCCATTTTCATTTTGAGACTTTGGATTTAATCATGAAATTATAGTCGATTATGTGCCAACATCTTGTATTGCTTACAAAGATTAAAGATGCAAGCAAGCTATATGTATCTAAGTTGTAGACAATGACTTCTTACTTGTGAAACAATCAAAGAACAAGTAAAATTGCAATCATCACCTCTTTGTGTGCTATAGAATACTATCCATCACTGGAAAGATCCAATGCAAGGGAATGGTAAGTTTCTTCAAGTGGCCACTGGCCACCACTGTAGCTTTGTGATTGATGGCTACATTCCCAAATAAATGGTCGAATGAAGATGTCAACACCTTCAATTTTATTTCCAATTTGGGAGCAATCTATCATTCTTTCTTTCTTTCTTTCTTCTTCCTAACCAAAAAGCTGAAGCCACTCATTTTGTATTGGGAAAAGGGAGGAGTTGATCACAAAGCCAATATTACCCCATTAGAAAAAATAGGAATTACTGTGAGAACCAAATCCCCTCATCAAGCACAGATTCGTGAGCAGCCAAGAATAAGGTGATCAAAATAAGATGTGGAACGAAAATATGATGTTGATTTGCAATTTTTTTTTTTTTTGTGGAGTATATCCATGAAACCTAAATTTCAAGGATGATAACACCACTAGAGGAGGATAACATAGCAAGAATAACTTGTCTATGGGAGGAAAGAACAGTCAAATTAGAGAAATCTTTCATGGTAGTAAATATACTCAGGATTAAGAAGAACCAAACATGAGGCTATATAGTTAATTGCACACTCAAGCCTCTTATGTTTTTGGCAGATGTACCCAGAACCTTGATATGATTCCAACAAAGAAGCCTATGGTTAGACTGAATCACCAACTACAACTTCTAACCTCATCAGAAGTTGTCAGGAAGACGAACAATTAACTCAGGGAAAAGACAAAACTATTGTGCATGATGTAACAACAGAAGAACTTTATTGTTCAAAGTTCTGCAAGAGAAAAGCCATCAAGTGAGACCCTTACACAGATTAAGATCATCTGTGAGATCCAATTTCCTCCAGAAGCACAGTGCTGCTTTACATGATTACCATGTATATGTCTAGAGAGAGAGAGAGAGAGAGAGAGAGAGAGAGAGAGAGAGAGAGAGAGAGAGAGAGAGAGTCACCTTATCGTTCTTCTCAGGAAAGGGAAGTAGGACCCCGGAAGCCCTGGAGCTGGGATGGCGTGTATTGCACAAGGGGCTCTCTCACCTTCGGAACCCTAATTCCTATTTCTCAGCAGGAAAAAGGTGCAGAGATGGCAGCAGGGAAAGAAAGAAGAAAGATTCTGAAACAAATACGCTTCCGGAGAACATGACCGGAAACAAAGGAGGGAGATCATGGCATATCAGCAGTCTACGTATTAGGAGACAAGCAAATCGAACAAGAAAGGGAGAAAGCACAAGGCAAAACAGATGTTGGCAGCATATCAGCAAGCGAAGAAGATTTCCTATCATCGAGTTTGGAGTAGCGGCCTGTGTGCACAAAGGGGAGAAGGCAAACGCATAGCCCAAGAGGAAACCTGTGAAGGAAAGATACATATACAGGTTGATTGGTTCCAGGCCACAGAGGAGGATGAGAACTGTTGGTTGACAGCGACGCAAGGGAAGTGGTGGGTGATCCAAACACAATGTGAAGAGCATTCATCAGAGGGACTTCTTCGAGTTATCTAACCCCTGGAGCAGAGATCCAAGCAAGTGGGGTGCGTCCAAAAGTCCAAAAGCAGACATCGATGCAGGCGCAGGCCAAAGCTCGGTGTGGTGGCGTACTGCCCCTTTGACCGCCTTCTTCTCTCCCGATAGGGCGAGTTAAACAGTACTCAGCGATAGTGGAGCTCCCCATAATGGCTGGGCCCGGATGCGGCAGCGTGCCACTGTAGCGAAGCAGGAGGGAGACCGAAGCTAAATCTAGCCCGCAAAACCCCTCCCACCTTGCATGATTGGAGGACTCGAGAGATCGCTGAGGCACGCAGCTGTACCCATGGAAGAGCATGGCATTGAATGGCTGTGTAAGAAAAGGAGCCGTCATGCATGGATGGACCATCACCAATCAAAGGTCATCCCGAGAACCTGGACAGTCGCAGCAGGGTACTTTGTCGCCCTTTCTGACGGGCATCGATGGTGACGATGCAAGATTTCCTGCACCATGCTCATCCTATGAGGCCCAGCCATCCCAATTCCGAATGCCCCATGTATCCTGAATCGATACCTCGACTGGCTGGCTCCGAGTCTTCGTCGCATTTTCGTGCAGAATTCGCACACAAGGAGAGAATCTCTCTCTCTCTCTCTCTCTCTCTCTCTCTCTCTCTCTCGTGGAAGAGCTCACGTTGCCTCGGTGTTGACACAAGGAAGGAGCTCCACGACATCAGCGCAGGCGTCGGGGCCCACCACCCTCGTGAGAGGACGCATCCCTGCCGCCTGTCTCGGTGGAGACAAGCGAGCACTGCCCCACGGGCTATGCCATCGTCTTCCACTGTTCCGTCCTTCGATCCGCTGGTAATGACGCGACAGCCTTTGTGGGCACACCGTAAAAAGGGCAAATATTGTGTGACTACTTGACAAAGGCGCACCCGTCTCACCTACCCCGACCTTTTGGTTGAACCGAAGGACACGTACGGCACGGATGGATTGATCGATCGAATCCCGATGCAGACTGGGACCGATGAGGCCACCGGCGGAGCCCACGACGGGGTACAGGGCCGTCCAGCTCGGATTAGGGACCCACGTGGCGAGACATCTCACAGCAAAATTTGCCTATTATTCTTTTATTATATTATCTCACTCATTTTTTTATATATTTATGTTCCAATTATAAATATTTTTCTCACAGACTCTTAAAGAGCACAGTGGAAACACGGCGTCTTCCGCTTAGGACTCCTCACACTCGGACCCCACGGGGTACCTCCGCGAGCTGGATCCGTGGAGCCCACCGGAACACTGACGCAGGCGATCTCGTCCTTCCACATCTGCCGCCCGATCTTCATCGGACGGATGGCGTCTCATCCGCCGTTCTTTCACAAAACTCCCTGTGCATCGTAAAATTATGTGAAAATGACGGAATCGGAACGTTGGAAAAAGGCGCTCAGAGGGGACAGAAAATTCCCAGCGAGGACGTAAAAGAAAAGTTACCTGCCGTCAAAGCGAAGGATGGAGGGGCATTTTTGGGAATTAAAGAAATGCCGGTGGGGGTTTTACCTCTCTTTTTTATTTTGTGGTTTTGTTGTGGTACGCGAGCCGTATTCGTTCTCCCGTCTCCTCTCTTCGTACCGCAATCGGAATTCTTTTTCCCTCGGTAGTTTTTGGAGGGATTTTAGGGCTCTTCGAACCCCTGATCTTGCTGGAATTCGATCACGATCGCTGGAATTTTGTCCGCTTGTGGTGGGGGATTTGATTCGGAGGCCATCCAAATCGGTCGGACCCCTCGCTCTCTCTCTCTCTCTCTCTCGCTTGCCCGGGGGGATCTGTGTTGCCTTTCTCGCTGAAGTTTCCTCTGGCTTCAGCGAGAAAGATTTCGATCTGAGCCGTTGCGGCCGGATTTAAGCTTGCTGGTTCTTCTCTTACTGGGTAGCATTTGGAAGGGTGGGTTTTTTTTTCTGGTAGCTGGCTGGTATTTTGTTGAGCTTCACTGTTGCAGAGAAAGAGGAATTTCGAGAAGTTATCTGGCAATTCGGAGGGTTTTTGGTCCCTTCTCTTTCGTATATGATTTAGAGAGGTTGAGAAAGCAGACACATTGTTGAAGTTTGAGGCACTCATGGTCTTCTGCATGCTTCAGGTACTGCGGACAAATCATAGCGTTTGATCTTCGATTCTGCTGTTTTGTTATGAATTCAAATGAATGTAGCAAAGATTGAAGCCTAATTTCTGAAAGCTGAAAGCTTTCTTGCTGGGCAATTGTATCCCTTCGTTGGCTACAATTTGATCTTATTCTCAGCACTCTTTAAAGTTTCTTATTCATAATTGGACCTCAGCGTGGCCTCTTATATAGATAGAGGAGGAATAAGATTATGTTGTGTAGCCTCTCCAACCCGTTGCTGTATCTGGATCCCTCTCACGGTGGTGAGCATTTTGGATGTTAGTACTGAATCTATATCGATGGGCATCCTTGAAAGATGCTTTCTGAAAAGCTCTTAAAACCAATGGAGTTCATTTACCACTTAGTGATTGCACTACTCGGGGTGTTATTCGCGTGCCAGTGTAAAGCCCAATCACCGGGCACATCTACAAGCACTGCAGGATCATTAGATTCTCTCCTTCAGGACTATGCTTACCGTGCATTTGTTCACCCCCACACTGGAGTTATCTATGATGGTACTGTCCCTTCCAATCTCACTGGCATCAAGATTGCAGCACTGAGGCTCAAAAGTGGGAGCCTGTGGAAGAGAGGAGTTGAGAGCTATAAGGAATTCGAGATTCCAGAGGGCATTATTGTGCGGCCATATGTAGAAAGGCTGGTTCTGGTTTACCATAATCTGGGCAACTGGTCTTCTTTCTACTATCCTCTTCCCGGTTACATCTACCTGTCTCCTGTGCTTGGTCTTCTTGCTTATGATGCAGCAAATTTGTCAGCTACCAACTTGCCTGAATTAGTTGTTGCTTCGGAATCACCCATATCCATTAATTTCACAAACATCATCGCTGTGCCAAGCGGTGCGATCGCCAGATGCGTTCAGTTTGGTTTAGGTGGCTCACCAGATTTTAGAGACTTGGTATCGAGCAGTATTTGCTCCACATATGGACAGGGCCACTTCTCCGTTGTGGTCAATTCTAGTGAGATTACTCCTCCTGCACCAGGTGTAGCTCCACCGCCGGGGCCAAATCATATTGGTTCTAAGAGTGACAAGTCTAAGGTGTGGAAGGTAGTTGGAGGAGCGGTTGGTGGAGTTGTTGCTTTACTTCTCTTGGCTCTGCTGGTTTGCTGGATGCGCCAGTATAAACATTACAAGAAGATGGCACAGATGGAGCAGCATGCAGATGCAGGAGTCTCGTTCCATACAGCAAGAATTGGAAATACACAGGTTCCTGTGGCTTCAGCGGCAAGGACAGAGCCATTCCTTGAGAATGAACTTGTTGCTTAAGTGTTGTTGTTGCTTCAGTGCAGGAGCCCCTTCAAGGTTGGAACAGTTATTCAAGTGTTGCATGTATACATATAGAACGTGCAGACAGCCGCTGCCATTTTTCTTTTGACTTTGTGTTGGTTGAAATGAAAATTTCCTGATCCGAGACAGGATCGGGCATTCTTTTGGGGAAGTCATTGTTGTGTTCAGATTGTTCAGTTCCTGAGTGTTTGCTGTTACTATCTTCTTAATCGAAATGTCTACTGTATGTAAAAGCACCACAGCGCATCTTGAACGATTTCAATTCATTTGTTGGATTCTGTTTTAGAGGGATCTTGCTAATAAAACTGAGATAAATGTTTTACTGGAGGCATATTGCGTATTTGTACGAGTTCGTCAATTCTTCTTGACATGGAGACATAAGAATCAACAGCATAGAGCTGGTTAAGATGTGAGGAACCGGCATCAGCCATGGGAATCAATGCTTTGGCTACTCATGAAACACAAGAGAAGGGAATCCAAGAAGCTGCATCTCAGTTGTGTTCCCAACAGGAGGAATGAGAATGTTAACGTTACAAAAGTGATGACAAGTGTGTAGGAACAAACCAGGGACCTTTTTGGTTCATGGAACAAATACAAAACCTTGGTTCTTTCTTTTTGGCATGTTGTCTTCTTCCATTATGATTCAACATCAGGTTTCCCAGTAGAAATTTGGTTCATGGAACAAATACAAAACCTTGGTTCTTTCTTTTTGGCATGTTGCCTTCTTCCATTATGATTCAACATCAGGTTTCCCAGAATTCTACGGTACCGGCTCGAACATTAAGAATCATTCCTACTTCATGCGTTTTTCTTTCAGTTTGGAGTCCTACAATGTTCACCTCACCTAAGTTGCATGGATCCTGATTCACTTATATCCATTGTCTACACTACTTTGAATGTTCTTGTTGTTGGAGGCTGAAATGTATAGTAGCTCACTGAAAAGTTCAAAAGGCCACAAACCTGATGAGCTAATTTCTCACTGTACTGTCCTAAATATCAAGAGATAATTTCTTCCAAGTTTTTCCCGGAACAGATGGTAAGGATTTCAGCCAAGTTGTCCAATGAGATGGGATTTCTTTGTGCCCAAATCATCTAACTACTGGCAATTAATTAATGTTTGCGTGCACATCAAAACTTGTTTCGTTGAGAAGTAGAGTTGAAGAAACATAAACATTAAGCTTTGCCATTTGATTGCTCTCCCATCTCTCATTTGGTGATTTGAGGTGAAAAGTGCTGCAACCTGAATAAAGCATGTTTAGAGCTCATTAGTGCGTCAAAGAAGCGTCAATGTCTAAGTGGAAGATTCTTAAACTTGAAATCATTGCTCATACATAAAAGAAAAGATGCCTTTCCACAAATAAGAAAGAAATAAAAAAAAATTATTACATCAAAAAACATACAAGACATTCATATGTGAAATAAAATGTAAGGCCTATCACTTACGTAACATTACATTAATCAACAATCAACCCGAATGTCTCTGTCGACCTATCATTTATGTAAAATGGCACTAACCAACCTGGATGTCTTTGGTGAGAGATCCGGATGGGATTTGTATGAAGTTTGCTGGATTAGAAATGTGAGTATGGATGCCTCTGCTGTCAGATTTAATGAGATAATAGAGGCGTTTGTGATGAATGATCCATGGCTGAGATATGGGATTTGCATTGAGCTTTTCGGTCGGCTAAAGAGAGGTTTCACGCCCAAAACTGATTGTTTGCGTCTTACAACACATTAAATCATATCATATCTGCAAGATGGCATTTTGAAGCAATATCATGAACAGCTTTCAAAGAAACTAGAATTATTGCTGATCATTTAGGGGTTGCAATGTGCCAACAGAATTAGTGTCTAATGATGATTGTGTCATCCCAAATTTTATGTTTCGCCAAAGCAATAACAACAATTTGTCGGTGCATTTGCTCGTTAATTAGCATTCTTCCTTTTTGAATGTCAATGACTAATACAAAATTGTAAAACTAGCTTAAACCATAAATGGCATACACACAATCAGACACTATACAAATTCTATTCTAAAACAAGTAGCCCTGCAAAAACACAGGAAAAAGCCAATTAAAAAGAACATGATCACAACCAAGAAATTGTATACTGTACCAGTTTAAAAAAAGCTACAAAGAAGTCCAGTAAGTCTTTTGATCCTCAAAAACTTGAAGTTTTCTACAATGTACGTAGCTGGATCTAGCCAAGACAGCCAAATTGCCATCAGTAGAACTGTTAAACCAAATTGCATATCATCTCTCCAAATTATTGACTAAAATTTCGAATTATAAGCTTGGCTAGGGTTCTGGAATTGGCCCGTTGTTGGAACAAAAACAACAAACACGGAGCTCTTAAAAGTGCAAAGCTCATTTATTCTCAAAGGGGGATTTGCTTCTAAGATGACCCGTCTGATGCATAATCACTTCCTGCAGCAAGGGAACAAATTAGAACATATACGACGACGTTCTTAAGTTTGAAGAGATTGGCGCAATAGCTCAATGGAAAGAAAACATTTTGGGCTTCTAGTTTCTAGTGAAGGTCAAAGTAAACCAAACGAAACCAAGTAAAAACTGCATATGAAGGATCACGTAGAGACCATCCGTGACTGCAGAACCCTAAAGTTTACGTACATAAAATTTTCCATTTTGGAAATTCTGATATAGATAAGAAGCTGAATTAGATCATTACAACAAAAATCATAGGCGAGGATCACCCCTTTTGTTAGACATAGCCGCCTACATGAACTTCAAAAAAACACCCAAACCCCCCAAACTGATCATGCAACAACCTGTTGCGAGGCTGCTGTTGTCCTGGATGAAGTGGCATCCACAACCAAAGACGAAACAGGTAACAACAGCTGAGACACTGAAGTTGAGCTAACACATAAGCAACTACACAATCAGCACAACCCTCATTTTCCAGCCAGATTGACTTGGGAAGAAGGAAGAGAAAAGTAAGTATATAACAGTATCATCTACTATTATAAAAACTTGTTAAAGTGGTATATGAGCTCTTCAAAAAGTGACTCACTCTAGACTTTCATGTCAATAGGGAGTAACAATGCCCAATGGGTATATACAGATTTGTTCCTCAGAGTCACCATTACGGTTAGTTTCCACAAATAAATGCAAAAGTAATAATAATAATTAAACAAGATTCATAATGATAATGGAAGATGAAATGATGCCATCTCTAAAAGAATATATCGAACAATAAAAAACATGTCATAGAAACAAATCAAACACTATTGTCAACAGATGCATTTCATATGTTGTACAGTGTTGCTTTACATGATAAGATTCAGTAGTCATTGTATCTTCATTGCTTATTTGGTGTAGTAGACCAGAGAATCATGTAAATAAACTCAAAACTAAAACCCTTGAATATATCAATGTCAAAACATTTATTTGTCTTTGCCCTTCTTCCTTTCTCTATTTGTTTCTTAGGATAAAAAAATTCGATCAAAGAAATGCAATCACCACAAAAGATACAAAATTCTCGACACATGTTCAAATAAACAGGAGCAAATAAAGATCACCCTCAAAATCGAATCAGTTTTCATCACTAACTAAACGCACTTGGAAATGACCAAATTGATGGATGCAACATTATTTACCCACATATTATGGACTAAATATAACTTAAAATCTCCTGGAATGAGTCCTATTAACAAGTTCTGGCAAACTCCTGACACTGTACAGGTGTTGTCAAACAATATATGGGAGTTGCAGCCAATAAATATCAAGTATTGATATTTAGCCCACTGCTTTTACTATCTGCACACACCAGCCAATGTGATGAGTAACCCACTGCTTTTACTATCTGCAAGCAATGGATTTTACTCCATGTTAAAATGAATGCACCATTTATAGTTGTGTCTCTTTGAGAGAGAACAAATAAATGGAGGGGTTAATTATTACTCCAATATACCTTTCATATTTCTTCCTCTCATATGTCCAACCCTCATGTTCTCTTTCTTCCTCTTTTACAAAAACAGGAGGCCAAGTGTTGGCAACCGACCCTGTAAAGGTCAACCTTCCTGACAGGAAGCGGCAGCTATGAAATCCAAGATTTGGAAATTGGCACGGACCACAAAAGTACATATGTTTCAAATCCAATCTGTTGTTGGTTTTCATGTCCATGTTCTTTTACAAATTAATATTATTATCCCAATCAATTTGAACATGCACAGAGTGAACATCTCTATAAATCTCCTAACCACAGTGCTTAAATATAAAACACATCTCAATCATGATCAAGCTTATATGTTTGAAGATACTCCAAAATTAGTACGCTTGTACTAATGTTTTGGTCATAATTTTAAAAAACCATATGATTGGTTTCATCAAGTTTAATGGTGAGGTGATTCAATGAATAGATGATGAAAACAACAGAACATCTTGATCGTGCCAAAGCCCTTCAGCATGTATATAAAGGCCAACTATCGTTTTTTTTATAGTAAGCCTATAAACGGGGACCTTAAAAACCAAATGAGCAAAACATCAGTAACAATTACAAATTTCCATCGATGAAGTGGCTGAGATAAACTTTCTGTGAACCATCCTATGCTCAGTTTTCTTCACCAGCCCAAATGGGTCTAGTCATCACTGAACTAATCTCTAGCGTAAACCTATTATCTTCTATCAATTGTTGTTTGAACCATATCCATGTATCTAGGCATCAAAAGATCAATATAATACTCATGGGCAGAAAAAACGTGATTTTCGCATCAAATCATCAGGGAGTTCGACTGCCCCAAAAAGAAAGTTCCTACCTACTTTATGAGACGATAAAAAGGAGCAACCCTAACCCTAGAACCATCAAACAGAAAGTGATCGAGAAAGAAAATGAAAGCAATAAACTTAAATAACCAACAGCAACAAACCTAAGTTTGGGCACCAGAGAAATGATCCATGAGCTTCTTGTCCCTCCTCTCCATCGCCACATCCCAGACGTCGTTCCCAATATGCTTCGGCTGCAGCCCATTCCAAAAAGAACAAGATTTTTTTTATCCCAACGGCACACATCATCATCGAATTCAAGATCAAATCCAAGAATCAGAAAGATCTCACCCTCCCATGAGCAGCTCTATGGATGTAGTATTGCGCGTTGCCCATCACACAGAGCATCCCGGCGATGATCCCCAGCGGAAGAACGGCCTCCAACCAAAACAATTTCGCCATCTGCAGGATTTCCGCGCAAAATTTCAGCGAGGAAGAAGCCACCTTTAGCCACACCCTAACCAAAGAAGAGCGCTTACCTTCCGTCCCGATGCGCTCTTCCTGAGAGAATCCCGTGAGGGGCTTCTTTCAAACAGACAACTTTAATGGGCATAAATATTGGGTTCTCTTTTTCATTAAATTTAGATCTTCTCAGGGGCGTATGTGTAAAAGACACACCCATCGTGTGGATGAAATTAATCTACGATGAGGGGGGGATTTAGTTGATCATACCATGGTGAATTTAATGTACGGAATAATAGTTGCTGTCTGATTCGGCATGGAAATTGATATATTGGCTTGATGGATTTGAGATCCAACTCAGCCCAATTTGCTCTCCACAGACGCCTCTCATGCTCCAGGCGAGCCCCCACGTGCGCCATCTCGTGCTCTGTACCAACGGAGAAGCTCCACCCCTCTCATCAATGTCCTCCGGGTCCGAACCCTCGACATGTCTCTTAGCACAGGGCATTGTCCTCTTCCGCTTCCCTCACCAACTGCTCTGACTTCACTAAATTTGAAACAACCCAGGGAGTGCTCGAGGTAATCGGTGGTTTGGGGTCAGTAACAGGGTGAGTAGAGAGGAGAAGATGATGATGGCCCGCGTGGGGGGGAGGGTTTACAGAGGGAGAGAAGCTTTGTGGGCAAACCCCTACACATCTGTCCCTGACCCATCTCAACGTGCCATGCCGTATGCTTTTTCTATTAGACCTCCAGGGAATCCTATGCTCTTGTTCTTCCTCTGTTTACTGTGCTGTTGTCCTTGCATTTAAGGACTTCATCTGTGCTCGCATGTTGACTGACAATGGTTGTAGTTCATGTTGTTCTCGCTGTGTATTTGGTAGAGTACCGTAGACTCTGTGTTTCGATTGTTGCCTTGGCTCTGAAATGTTTTGGGAACATACTTCCCAACTACTGGATTGATGTGCCATCCACTCTGCTGATGGTAATTCTCCACCTTTTGGATCCGATAATTGACAACAGCCCTCTTTCCATCTTAGATGGGCATTGTAATGTCAGTGGTGATTTCTTGGATTAACATGTGGTGGAAGAAGATGCATGACCAAGGAAGGAATGAAACAGTAGACCGATGTGATTTACTTCTACCCCCTCTAGACTCAAATGCTTTAAAGAACAATTAAATTGACCTAGGTCATGTCGATGATTCCTGGTTGAGTGTCGCATCTCATGATTGCTGTAGCTGAGTAGGTTCATTTATCACTTACATGGTGACTTTGTCTCCCATGCTTTGAAGGTTAGCATCTGAGCCAGGGATCATCTCCTGTGGCTGAACAATAGGGTCTTTGATCCTATTGTAGTAACCTTACTTCCTTGATAAGAGAAGTCAAGCATGGAAGATATGATTTTATTGCTTCATAGACCATCTCATGTTGCTGGTACTTTATAAAACCTCTTGTTAGATCAACCATTTACAGGCCTATAAGTAGTCATCCCTCAATCATTTTAGAGATGTCTCCTTGAAGGGTACATGTGGTAGATCAGATATTATGTTTTGACTCTTCAACATTTAATGCTTGGAAACCATAGTGATAATTTGTATTTCTTTTCAACTAAATCTTTCTTCTCACTAGACAGAAAAGAAAAGGCTGCTGTAGAGCTTTTGTTATTTTTATTGCTTGAATATGGCTGACAAGTTCATCTTCCATGCAGGATATCAAATGACATAGTGGAAGAGCAAACTTATATGATCTTTTCATGTACAAGAATCACACTTTCATCAATATTCTAATTTGCAACCCCCCATGCACACCTTTCTGTCTCTCTCTCTCTCTCATACTGTAAAAGTTGTGGATATGCCTTAAAATCCATGCACCTATTTAACCTTCTTAGAAGGATCCATAGAGTCACTCATTAAACTTTTACACAACCCTTTTTCTCCTTTGTATTTATACTTCCTGTGACCTTCAGGGTTGCCTGCATTGAGAAAGGGGCAGAAGGCTTCCTCCAGTACCCAAAACTGCACCTTTGCTCCATCCCAGCTCCTGCCCATCCTTTCCCATCATTGTTTCTCTGATTCCTTTCATTCTTTCTCTGCAATACTTTTATCCTTTCACCAGCATGTCTGGCTTATATACTCATAGCTTCTCCCCTGCTAGAGCTGTCTCCTCAGATATAAATAGCACAGCAGATATAGACAGGTATAGAAAGATATGCAGAGAGTTCTCTTATCTCTTGTCTATAATTCCCAGCTTTGTCATGCCAATTGGTGTTTGTAAATCTTGGGTTTCTGTTCTTGTTACTCTTACAGCCGGTACTTGGCGGAGCTGTTGGCAGAACATCAAAAGCTTGGGCCTTTCATGCAGGTTCTTCCTATTTGTAGCCATTTGCTGAATCAAGGTCAGTGCTTACCAAGGATTCTTTGTGGTTTTCATTGAGATTTTTGCTTATTAGGTGTTCGGTCCTTGTTTCCTCATCTTTGCTGTTTTGGATGAAGAAAGAATTTGACGAGACGAACTTTCTTCATTCCCAACTTATCAAGATCAGTCTTTAGGCTTAGTTTTTCTTGTATTTCTTGTATTCATTTTCACAACTATCCATAGAAGTGGGAAGAGATGCTTCTTTAGGCTTAGTTTTTCTTAACTAATGACTTTGGCATCTTGTTTTAAAAGCTATGTTTGAAAGACATGCTGCCAAATTGATTCAAGTAGTTTCTGCTTCTTTCTTTATCCATATTGATATTTGTCAAATTTATCTTGTTCTGGTGTGGTGCTACCTTTATGCTTTTCTTGCATTCCAGTTTTGTGGGGATGTTTTTGAAGTTGGGAAGTAGTGAATGCCAAAATAGCATACATGTTTCTAGTGAGAATGAAAAAGTTGGGGAGTTATCATCTGAGTATTTCTTATTGCAGATAGCGTACATGTTTCTTGTGTTTGAAAAATTGTTTCTAAGATGGAGCTTTAGACTGTTAATTGGGACAGGTAACTTCCTTCTAAAATGAGAGGCTATTTGATAGGTGTTTTTATCTGGCTGTTTATTTAATGGCTTCTGAGGAGGTTCTCAAGTGACAGTTCTTGTTCTGAGGATTGTAGCTCCACTACTTTTAGAGTTATTGCAAATATGTACTGTGCAGATCTGTGTGTGTGTCTTGTCAGCAAACCTTTGTTTTCCGAATCATTATACTGGCCATCTATTGTGATTTGTGCTTCTTTATGTAGCCCCTCCGTTGTTGGTTAACCAAAAAGGAAATAGATGTTGAGATTATTAATTCACTGGTGAAATAATTATGCTACTAGGATCAAAGAATTCATGGCTGATGGATGGTATAACAAGGAAGGTGTGCCTATAGTGTTATCATAAAACAAATTTTGATTGTAAACAAAGGCACATATTCCATTTGTGATTACTTACTGGAAGGAAAAAAAAAAGAAGAAAAGGATTAGAATGTCTAGCAAGATATAATCTTGAAGTTAGTAAATGATGTCCTGAGTATTTTCTGCTTGTGCCTTTTCTTACCATTAGGCTTTGAGGGCATTGTTTCCAAACTAACATTTTAATCCATAAAACATAGTTGAATTTACAATTGTCCTATGGAATTTTATTTTAGTTGAATTTACAATTGTCCTATGGAATTTTATTTTTGATCTAAATGACACATGATGATCACACAACAATTTTGATGCCCCTTTCCATCTTAACTATAATTTTTGGGAATTTCTTGTCAATCAGTTATAACTATACCCTCAATATTTTCATCCTCTCAGTTGTCATTTGTAAATTCATCATATAGGGGATTTTCTTTCTAAGAGTTTCAATTCAGAAATGTTATGTCCAGGATGTAATACTGAGATATAGCAATCGAGATGCGTCAATTTTTTTTCTTCTTTGTCTAAAACTCATAGTTTTTTGGTTTTAATGTTTTCTAATGGTTATCTATAAAATATGAGATAATTGTCTTGCAGCTTCTTTGAGATTTTGTGGCAATTGGTAAATAACCAAACCACATGATATTTGTGGGAGCATTGTCATAAATCATGTTCATGCAATCTTTCAATGAGTTCTGCATGAATGGTCAAGCATTTCTTTTCTTTTTAGGATATCTTTTTCAAAAAAGAACTTCATTTTGAGATAATATTCTTCCTTATAGATTTTCTGTTATTGATTTTTTTTTATGAAAGGTATATTATCTATTATTCATATTGATATTAGTTACAAATGGGAGGGGTCGTAGTTATCATAATAGTTCAACTTTCATGAATGTTACTGATCTGCTCTAGAGTTTGATAAGCTACTTGGTACAGAGATAATACGAGTATCGGGAATTGTTCCCAACCAATGGTTCGGTGACTATAACCGACTGCAGCACAGAAGTCCCAGTCCCATGGCTACTTCATTCCTTAATTCCGATGCTGGGGGGACTGATTTTGGTGTTTGGAGTGGATGCCCACAGGAGGTAGATACATAAGTCTAGTTGTATGAACCATCATATCTGCATGCATCTTTTATATTTATACACTTAAGCTAGGTAACTGTATCTTGTTTATCTGGTTTTTCAACTAGAGATAATGTAATGTTCTTTTTTTCCTGGTTTTCTATAATTGTCTTTTTGACAATGTTCCTTGGTTACAATGTTTGTTTCCATCAAAGCTTGACTGGTTCCCAGGAAGGTTTGAAGAAGTTGATAACAACTCAAAATCTACTAGCACTTATGATCTTGTTTTACATATTGAGTAGAAATTTCTCTGCCACTGCATGACATTTTGAATTTGTATTTTTCATGGTGAATTAGGAAAATCCAACGTGATGCTCTTAATAACAAAAAAGAATGGATTCACTAAGGTGACCAACAGTTGGTTGAGTTACTGGCCTGTTTCTTAAGTACAAATGTAAATTGTTTGGGACTAATTCCTTTTTGATACCTTTGGGTGGATACAATAACAATAACAAAGCATAAAATCCCAACCCTTTGGTGGATTCATAACTTATTTATGCTTTTCAATAGATATCTGGTTAGCTATACATTTGTCAGAGGCATAGCTCATTTAGCCTCTTGCAGAACCATTTCCAAGCAAAAATATAGCCAAAAACATTATTATATATAAGTAAATTACTAATGGTACTCTATCCCACTGCAAGGGCTGTTCTCTTTTTGCTGTATGAGTAGGTTCATTCACATATGTTAGGGTGGTTTTATAAAACACTTGTGTTCTATTTTGGCCACACTTTGAAAGGTATGGTCATGCTACAAGCTTCTACAAGATTTTTTTTTTCTCGTGAAGAATGTATTTTGATATAGGCACTTATGAGCACCTTAGGACATTATTAAAATTAGAAAAGATCTCAACAAAAGCTTGTTGCTTTGCAGATCAGTTAATTGTCATTTTAGCTGATACTTCTTTTTTGTGTATAAAGTATCATAAGGAATGACAATGGGGTTCATGAGCATGTGGTGATTGTAAAAGAGTTGTATTAATAAAATGATTGTCAAAATTCTGTAGGCATTAAGTTATGTTATAAGAAGACTACAAAAGTTGAATATCGGGTTCTATATTTCTTATTTCATTAGGGTATTTTTTTTTCCTTTTAAGATTACATCGAGCTACAAAGTCAATTAATTTTTTAACTTAGTGGAGCCTCTATTTCTGCTCAGATCATTTGGAAACTTGATTACATTACCAAAGAGAATGGTGCCACCTTCAGCATTTTCTACTCTGTGCTTTAGTTAGTTTGATGGAATTCATAATTCTGAGAAGGTCAGATACCTGGTTGTTAAAGACAGTGAACAGATCTAATTACTGGTTTCTCTCATATTTACTCAAATATGTAGCTGATACCATTATAAGGAAACCATATATGAGCTGCTGCTAAGTATTGCTAAATTCCTGTTATGTAGTTTTCCATTTTTTTTTAATACCCATGGTTGTTTGACCAAGTAACTGTAGTAAATTATGCATCTTCTGAAGTTGATCTTCTATCTTAGCTGATAAATCTAATTTATCCTTGAGAAGGGACTAGGTTTTCCGCAAAGATTTACAATGGATCAGCGAGGAGCAACAAGTCCAAGCTCATGCATTATAAAGAAGATATTACGCTTAGAAGTCCCAGTGAATGCCTATCCTAATGTATGTCTTTCATTTCCACACCTTTTACATGCTGTTCTTTGGTCTATCATTCACTTTTTTATGTGTCATTTAGTTCAATTTTGTTGGGCGCCTTCTCGGACCCAGGGGTAACTCACTGAAAAGAGTTGAAGCATCAACCGGATGTCGTGTTTACATTAGAGGAAAGGGTTCAATAAAAGATCCTGTCCAGGTAATGAAAATTAGGCAATATTTTGCTCCTTTAAGGATTTAAAAAGGCGCTCGGGCGCTCGCCTTAATATTGTTTTGGTACCTGCTCCCTTTTCTTACTGGTGTTACTATAAAACTAGGAATATAGTATGCACTATACAGTATATTCATAGTTTTCTTTTATTGTGTATATGTTTTGTTTTTTGAATAAGCTTGGTCTGCTTTCATGCCTTCAGCATTGCAATTTTAAATTGCCATGTCAAAGGCCTGTTCCTTTTGTTTATCTCTAACTAATTTTTGAACTATTTAAGTAAAATGGCAGCATTCCTTTTTCTGGACAATTTTTTTTTGTTTGTCCTTCTAGTTTGAAGGATAAATTGATACCTATTGCACATAGCACATAGTTTTTCCTCCTGTATTTGTGCCTATATTTATCTCTACTACTTTTCTTGCTATAAAGGAGGAAAAACTGAGGGGAAGACCAGGTTACGAACACTTAAATGATCCATTGCATATATTGATTGAGGCCGAATTACCAGCAAATGTCATTGAGACAAGACTGAGACACGCACAGGAAGTTGTAGAAGAGCTGCTGAAACCAGTGGTGAGTAGTTCACAGAAAACACCATTCATTCACCTGCATACTAGATATTTATCAGACTATCTCTATGCTCATTGCTATTTTAAGTAATTACCATCAGCTTTTGTTGTTGGTTCACGGTTTCATATATGATAACCCTGCATCAGCACTTAAAAAACTTCAACAGTAATCTAGATATATACAAAGGTTAGCTTATCTTTTATGCTGCATTATTAGAAAATCATACGGACCAAGATTATTGAGAGCTTTTTGGAAGGCAAAGGGAACTATGATGATACCCTGAAAGTTCTGACCTGGACTTAAAATGAGACTGACAAATTCATTGTACCTGGACTTAAAATCACACAAATTTTCTTCATTATTTTGCCTTCTAGGAGTGATTAACTGACTATCATTTGACTTCCAGGAAAAGGAAAAATCTTCCATTACTGAAACATTCTTATAGTGTAGAATGAAAATTTTAGCATATAAAGCAGATGCCACAATATGTGAATTTTAGATCATATGAACTGTTTGAGCTTAGTTCACATTATTATACATTTGATGATTGCCCCACAATTGCAACGTGGAGTTCATCAGTTGATGATACTGTTTTAGGGACAAAGCACAAAACCTGCAACAGATGTCACGTATAGCAAAGTTACATGTAGAAATTTATTGAAGTTACAACCCTTATTATACCTTTCAAATATTCATTTATTAATTAACTTGAAATATAAACAAAAGATGGTACAGGGCTTATACACTAATATCAGTGATCATTTTGCCTTAGTGATGTAGTGAAGCCAAAAGATTGATATATTTCAACCATCTAATGCGCTAAAGTGGCGTACAATTGAGTCCCTTTTCCCCACGTCATCATGATTCTGAGTTGCAACTGATAACATGCATCAGCAGCAAGAGGACAACCATTTTTCTGAACTGTATCTTCACAGAGAAATGCACAACAATAGTTCTCTTAGCAGTGTGCACAACAATTACAAGGGATGTGTTCATCACTGCATGTTCCAATTTTTAGCTTTGCTGATCAAACATCCGTCAAGAGCTAATGCCAATACCCTTTTTTTTTTTTTTTTTATGACCAATAACAATCAATCAGTTAGATTGTTTGTATCTGAATGTGCACAAAAATATATAAGTGAATGTCGTATTTGAAGGGAAGATCAGGTTCTCTCTCAAGGAAGATAGTATCATCACAATCATTCTACTTTTACTGGTGCAAATATAACAAGTTATTGTTTACTAAACACATGCTAGTTGCATGCTAGCAAGACAGGTATCATGTTGTGTCGGCACGATGCCGAGGACTGCATAGGGCAGAATTTGATGTGTTCCGGTCAGCGTGGAATGTACCAGCACAAATGTATGGAGATTTAAATGTCCAAACTTTATACACAGGAATTCAATTATTGGTTTCACATTGCAAATAGTGGTTTAACATGTAAAAGCGCTTCGTTTTCTTTTTCTCCTGCCATTTGTCATTGAAGCATGCTCATTTTTGTGCTGATCTACTCTTTCCAACCTTGTGGTAATAAAGTTTGATGCTACAGGATGAATCACAGGACTACTATAAGAGGCAACAGCTTAGAGAATTGGCCTTGTTAAATTCAGGTTTGAGAGATGACAGCCCTCATCCAAGCGGCAGCACTTCTCCATTTAATAGCGGAATAAGAGGAACAAAAACAGGACCGTAGAATCATTGACTCCTCTCTGATCTGATGGTCTAGAAAGTTTCATTCAACCTACTCTTTGCCTTCTCATCATTTCCTTGTAAAAATGGGCTTCTTCAAAGGAGCTAAAATGTGGCCACTGTATTGTTCTGCTCAGTCATCTTCTGATGGAAAGAATCTACCATACATAAACCTAAAATATTCTTTTCATTCATTTTGTGTGGTTGACCCTGACCTGCAATCTGTCACAGATGAGCAAATGAACAGTGCCATCGTTATTTTTAGCAACTTTGATCTTCATGTCCGAGACTATGATATCTCTATTCTTTCTTATGGTGATCATATTGTGGCAGTATTAATATGCTAAAAGTTCATGACTGCCAAACTTCAATTTATGTGGTCTTTCCTTGGGATGGTGGTCAATTGAGCATGCCCAATAATTGACTTCAAAATTTAAATTGGTGATCATTTTTTCTTAATAATGTCTGATAATCTTCTTGATGTAGTTCTTCACTGTGTCATTTTACTCCATGGGCAAGAGTTTGATATTAGATTTTATTAATATAAAATCATGTTTCTGGTGCTGTGAAAACTCTTATTGGTAACTGCTTTGTCTTATTCACAAGACACACAGGTAACATATCAACAGAGGCCACAATGAACAGGAAGAATTTGTCCCTTTGATGTTTTGGATCATCTTCCTAGGCATCATTTGCCAGCTATCGTCATTCTCCTGCAGCAAAATCTTATGTTTTCACCATGACCATGACATGGCTGACAAACTATTCAGCAAATTTGCCTGACAACCTCATACTCTCTCACTAACAGGATAAAAGTTATTTAGTTGGCTAATTAAGTGATTCCAATTAATGTTTTTGCATCTGCCAGTTTAGTTAATTTGTTCCAAATTGAAGGATTCATAGTGGTCAAGATTTTTCATGTCGGAAGAGGAAACACCCGCTTAGTCCGTGATCATCTAACACCAAATCTTGTAATAATCTCATTATCTGCAGTGTTACCGTCCTCCATCTATTTAAACCCGCTTTCTTCGTCTCCTCTATCTCTCCCCCTCCTCCTCTCCTTCTTTTTCCCTCTCCTTCATCTCTGATCTTTGCGGGATGGCGTGGAGTTGGCAGGTGGGAGGAATCCAGTTCCGCCCGACGCCCCAGCAGCTCGTGAATTTCTTCCTCAAGAGCAAGCACCGCTTCCAGCCCATCAACGAAGGCTTCCTTCCTGAAGCCAACGTCTACGGCGACCATCCCGCGAACACCACCGGTAATTCGTGGCTCCTCTTGTTCTCCGGATTCTCTTTTACTTTCTCTCTCTCGGGGTAGATGGTAATGTGTTATCCGTGGGGTTAGGGTTCAAGAAACCGATAGATTTCTTTGTTGATCACCCTGAAGTGGACGAGTTTGATGGATGGACCTCCTTGTTGACATCCCTTTTTCCTCCTCTTCGGTCTACCTGAAAGCAGTGATAGAATTTACCTGGTCGGGTTAGGGTTCGAGAAACCGGGAGCGTTGTTATGTTCTTGTTAATACATGCTGCGGTCATGGATTTATTGAACTGTTGATTTGCAGCTGCGTTCCCCATGAGTAACAAAGACGGGGAGTGGTTCTTCTTCACCCACCGCAGCCCTCCGCTGGGCAACGGCAAGCGAGCGTCTCGGACCGCAGGGCCCGGCCGGTGGAAAGCCACCCAAGCCACCAAGGACGTGGTCGACGACCATGACCGTGTCATAGGCAGAAGGCAATCTTTCTGCTACCAAGTCCAATCGCCTTCGGGATACATCAAAAGCGACTGGTTGATGGAGGAGTATGCCAGAAGTGACGCTTCAGAGAGGTTGTGGGTCATCTGCAAAGTTTATATGACTCCCAAGGCGCGGGCCAAACTCCTCCGGGGGATCATCGGCGCAAGCAATACGGTGGAGGAGCAGGAGACCACGATGGCGCCGCCGCATCCACCTCTCCCGCGGCTCGTCGATGTCACAGACCCATCAGGTGGAGACGACAGACGAAAACGACGAAGGACATCCACCGAAGACGCAGAAGTGGTACCCGCAGCATCGGTCCCTGTCCAAAGGAGGAGCGGCGTGGGAGAGAATTCTTTGGTCATTGTTCTTCCGACTGATACATGTGCTATTACCGGCGAATCTCACACGGATTACAACTTTCGGGACGATTCTGGGCTCAATTTATTCCCCGAGGCCGGCGAGTTATTCATCTCATCTCCTCAGCCTCAGCTGCTCACTAGTGCGCCTGATCACATTCAACTGGTTCCTGAGTCGTCGGCCACCGTGGGAGAGGCTTCTTCGGCCGCTGCTGCTAAACCTGACATGGACTATAATTTTCTGGATGATTTTGAGATCTATGTGAGCCCCGAGAGAGGCGACTTCTGGACGTCATCGTCTCAGCTGGGACTGCTCACCGATGCACCTGATCACATTCATCTGATCCCACCGGCCTTCGACGAGAGGCTCTCCAGCACTCCCAATACGCAAGCCAAGGATGGAATATAGCTGTACTGGGCTGATCGGTCAGCGTGAAGTCAAATGGTTGAACTCTTCATCTCTGTTCCTGTTTGCACGAGTCTGATCGTTGGATGTGTATCGAGGGGATTATGTAACCCGTAGAAAAAGTTGCTTCCGGCGCTCGCCCATGTAATGATTTGGAGATGTACACTGCTGCTGAGATTCCACACCTGTGTAAGAATTGGACAAAGCCGAGGAATAATAAAATGCTGCCTAAGCAACACATTTGTTGTGCAATCTATTTTCTTGTGGTGCTTCGTGGCTTTTCTTGCACTCAGGTTTTGTGTACATGTCATATGGCTAAGAGTTAAAATCGAAAGTAAAAACTTTAACGCCTCCTTAGGAGATTATTCTCGGGTAAAAGTTTTTACTCCCAGGACTGCACAGCTTCGTTGTTTATGGAGTTATATTGCACACATGTATTGTGCAGATCTGGGTATGTGTCTTATCGACAAACCTTTTCTTTCCTCCCAAACATTACGTTGGCCATCTTTTGTGATTTGTGATTTGTGATTCTTCCTGTAGTCCCTGTGTTGTTGGTTCAACCAAAGAGAAAAATAGTTGCTGAGATGATTAATTCATTGGTGCAGTAATTATGCTACTGGAATCGAAGAAACCATGGCCGGTGGTTAGTAACTCAGTAGAGCAGGTGCAGTAATTATCATAAAGCAAATTTTGGTGTAGAGAAAGACTTAATATTTCATTTCAGATTTGTTAATGATGCGAAAAGAAAAAAAAAGATAAAGATAATTAAAAGAGAAAAAAACTGAAGGATTAAACTAAAATTTGTATCTTTTGTTGATAGGTCTTTATTTTTTTTATCATGATAAAACTTATTTATTTATAGGACCCTAGATAAGAGTTATCAAGCTCATTGTTAAGGATGCATTCATATACTTTTATTATATTTATATTGTATGCAATCTCTCTAATTTACCAGTGGTTTATTATTTTTATAATATTTTATTTCCTGATACTTTTTTTATCATCGTGTAATCTCTTTATTTATAATTATTTTTGTGATTATAATTATTTTCATCCATGTGATTTGAGAAAGGTTTTAATCCTCTCTTTTAATCAAATTTAATTCTCTTAACATCTTCTTAAACTTAATTTATTTTTATCACATATTCCAAGTAATGTCTTCATCTTCAAAAATATATTTGAATTGAGGGGTTTAGTGAAAATATTTATAACTTTTCCATGAAAGTGTCTTATCTTTCATTTTATCTCGAATGAAATGGTAATGAACGTCAATATATTTGCTTTGTTCATGAAAGACCAGGTTCTTGGCCAATAAATATATTGACTTGTTATCAACATTTGTTTTGTAAATTGATCTTGTGAATAATTAACTTCATTCAAAAGTTTTTTTGTAGTATGGCATACACATATTGATACTACTATGTATTTCATTTCATATGTATATAATATCATAATAAAAATAAAGTTCGTCATACTTTTTCAGTCTCCAAGAGCTAACTCCAATCACTATCAGAATAACTAATAAATTAAAAATTATTACAAAATAAATATAGTAGACCATGGGTTCTGGTACTTTTGATGTAGTATAGAATTTTTTTAGCGGCCTTTGTATGTGTTAAAGTTTGATTCTTTCATAAATCAGTTTACTAATCTAAATTCATATAAAATATTTAGTCTCTAGTTAGGTATCTTAAGCTTCCCACCAATCTTTTGAAATAGATTAGACCAATCAATTTATAATATTCTATCTTGAATTTTTTGAGAACCTCTTTCTTGTAAAATAAAGAGACATTCTTTATTTTGCTTAACTTCGATACCGGGGAAATAAGGCATGACTCCAATGTCGATTATTTTAAAATTTTTTATCATTAGTTGATTATTTTTTAAGCATAAGTAAATTACTTCCAATAAAGACAAGATCATTATTATTTTTTATTTTCTTACAAATGACACATTCATGAGCATATTATATTGTTCATAACCATTTTGCTTTAAGAAGGCATAAATTCTAGTATTCCAAGCTCTAGATACTTTCTTTAACTTATACCGTGCTTGTTCTATGTGTATTTTTTTCTTTAAGAATTTATTCAAAAATATATATTTAACATCTTTTTGATAAATTGATAATTATTTTGTATGATAATGAATATAATCAATCTAATAATTTTTATTCAGATAACAGGGGAAAATACTTATCATGTCAAAATTTTGTTTGCAACCCACTACCATTAATCTAGCTTCGTGGTTCTCAACTTAACCTTGTATATTTTTCCTGATTTTGTAAACATATTTCACACTAATAGAATTTTATATATGAGATATTAATAATAGTTCCCAAGTTTTGTTTCTCATAATGGAGTTGATATTTTTCATCTATAGTATCCTTCCATCTTTTATCTTTCATTGTATCTTTATATTGAAATGATTAACTATCTTTATATTCTCTGGTTACCGCTTTTATCTCTCATTGCCAACATGTCATTATCGTTTTGTCCTTAATATTTCACTCCCCCATAGCTTATAATATCGTCACCACTATCTTGCCATCTACCTGTTGCCTCTTGCACTTTGCACAAAAGCCTCGTTACCTCTGTCTAGTGCCCTTTATGATGGGAAAATAAAAGAATAGGCAATAAACAATAACTTTTGTATATGAACAAATACTAGCAGGCCGTAACACACAGCGGAATTAAACAAAAATCACAATAAAATAGAACACCAAGATTTACATGGAAAACCCCTTCAACGTGAAGGGTAAAAACCACGGGGCAAACCAGAGAAAATCCACTATAGAAATAATGAATGTACAATTCTCGAATCTCTTACCCAAAACCCAAGCAACAATCACAAGAGAATAACTGGGATACAAGGATTACGTCACTGTGCACAATATCCAAAACCTCCTCAAGCAATCACAGAAGAATTCACTAAAGATTTGATCTAACCTGAGATGAAAAACTATTTGGATGAGTGAGAACAATTTCTGTGTTTTCCTTGTCTTCTTCCCTTTCTTTTTCTCTTGTTTTTTTGCCCTTTTCTCCTCTCTTTGAATCCCTAATATTGCTGTGAAGTTTCTGCCCCTTGCTGCGATATTAATCTCCTAATTTTGCAACCACCATTAGCCCCTATATATAATTAGGTTTAGGAAAAAAGAGGGCTATGGGTTGATAAAACCCATATGGGTTGAACTTGGGCTCTTAGCACAACACTTTATTCGTCATCATCATCACTTGCTTTCATTACAAAGATTTAACTTATCAAAAGAGGAAAGAAGAAAGAGTACAATATTGATATGATGATGATTGAGAGTGGGTGATGGAGGATAAAATGATATTTTTGTTAAAGTGACAAAAAAAAGAATATTTCTAAATAAAAAATCAATTAGGGGGTTGATATTGGATAAACATATGATAATTTGATTTTTTAAGGTAAAATACTCTTATTTTTCTATGTGGTGGTGGACTTTTTTTTAGAGAAGAGGTAAAACATATGAAAATAGTCACTAAATGAATACAATATTAGTTGAAGAAAATACTTATTTTGCTCAATCAAGTCAATTTAAGCAAAAAGAAAAGACAAGCCCAAAATCTATGGCTTTGCTACCGACAAAATTAGGAGGTACAAAGGAATTCCAAATTATTAATTAAGACAGACAAATCCCATCATTTGAGCTAAGTTCAATGAACAAACAAGTAGCTCTTTCCACTAAATTAAACCAATCTATATTCATGCAATCACTTTAATAAAATCAAATTAATTATTATTTACCATTTTAACATCTAATTTTATAAATTTTAAATTTGATTAGCATTTGATCCGTTTCCACTAAATTAAACTGATATAATAAATTCACAAAAATAAATATTTTTATTATCTTAATATTATTTTGTAAGTTTTGATATCTGAATTTGTGACTAAAAAAGGAAATTAAGGCATGTTGTTTTATTCAAATTAAATTAGTCTATTTTCTATTTAAAATTATAATTATGAATTTACTCAATATTATAAAAAGTAATTATTTTATGTATAAATTTATAATTTTATAAAATTAAAACTAATTTCATATTATTTGCACCATGTTATAACCAACAGAACTAATAGGCCAATATATATATATATATATATATATATATATATATATATATATATATATATATATATATATATATATATATATATAACATAAACTTTATATATTTCTAAGATAGATGCAGGCACAATGATTTCATAATAAGAAGTTATCAAAAGTTGATGCGGTTGTGCCTAAAATATAAACCTCAAAAGAAAGCTTCTCTAGACCTCCATCTGAGTGAGTGAGGATTAATTGTTGTCTTGGGACAAAAAGATGAAGTAATGGTGATTGCAGCCAACTCGTGGGAGATTGGGTCTCAGAACGCCTAATAGCCGATGGCAATCAGGTCTTCTTCGCTTTCGTAAGAAAGAAATGAAATGTCTGCTTACAACAGAAGTTTCTTAATGGGAATCACGAACATGAATAATGGGGGTCTCATCTTAAGCCAAAAGTACTGCTGTATGGAAATAGGTGTTATTAGATTCTGTTATTTGCTCTTCATCGATTTCACGCACGTCTTCTAAAGATGTTAAAAGGTGTTTTCTTCTTCCTTAGGCGACGCTAATTTTATCAGTCTGTACCGCTCTCTGCATAAAGTGAAGCTAATTTTAGCTTCTTTTCTTGTACAGTGATATGTGCACTGAGTACATCTGTTGCAAAAGTTTGGAATAATTCCACACCTTTAGATCTTCTCAAGTTGGATTGTTGAATAATTACAATCGTATTTAACAATCAACAACATGATTGCTGCTAGCAATGACAGCCATTAACAGATACATCTTATTTTCTTCCTTTATTTAATGATACTATCACATTCTCATATAGTCAGGATTTTTTCAAGCCTTTTCTCTCTCTTCTCTCTCTCTCTCTCTCTCTCTCTCTCTCTCTCTATATATATATATATATATATATATATATATATATATATATATATATATATATATATATATATATATATAAACATATATGTAGGAAGTCTAAAGTTGACTGGGTTCATTCAACGTAGAACCATCCATCAAAGTTTCCCATGATCATATCCATCAACTCCATATCCAACTCGTCAAGCGTGTTTACTGGCATCAGGGAAAAGCCTTCGTGTTGACATGCCTGTTCTTGTTCATTGCTTGACGAGCACTTGTCGTGGCTCTCGCTATGGGTGACGACCGACGAGGGAGGAGAAAGGTGCAGGTCCTGCAAGTCCGATGACCCGGTGAAATCGCCGCCCTGGAGGGAGGCTTTCTGTGGAGAGGATTCCACCATCACTACGGGGAAGATGGTCTCGGGGGTTTTGCAGGTGTGTTTCATGCTGTACTCCACCATGAAGCTGGGTGGGTCGGCATAGCTATCCTGTTGCTGCACTGTCTTCTTCGCCGGGCATCCTTGCCCGTCGCTGTAAGTGCACTTGTAGTAGCACCTGTGTGAGAATCATGTGTCAGAACTCACAAGATCCAAACCAGAAAGTACAGGAGAAAACCTTGACTGAGGAAGATAACCTCGGATACATTGCATTGTTGATGGTTTTCTGCCCATACTTCCTCCATTGATAGCCATCCTCGTAGGGCACAGCCGTCGTAACTTTGGTCAATGTTTTGTTCTTCCTCCTGCAGCTTCCTTAGTCAGATAAGAGAGTTGCCGATGACCAAGTGAGGGAGCTACAAGACCTGGAATCCAATTACCTTGTCTGACGGCCATGAGGCCCATTCCTTCCCTCGGAGCTCTTGCTCAGTTCGTCGGAACACTTGCTAGTTCCGCCGTCATCGGATGCCCCACAGCCGCAGAATTGGAGGGTGGAGAGAGAGGAGGTGGTGAGCTGCAGTATCTGCTTCGCCATGTCTTGTCCCAGCTGGGACCAGCTACCAGCAGGCAAGTGCAGGAGAACAGCTTGCAGTTGGCTCATGAGTTCATGCGCTCGACTGATGTCTTGGATCGCCGCGCGACGGCCACAGGGCGACAGCGCACAAGGCGACAACGCTGCCGCTTCGGCATGCGGTGCGTTCCCCTTCATCTTGGCGATTGCGCGAGGCAGGGCTGCTTGTTTGCTGCTATCCTATGCTGGATGTAAGAGAGAGAGAGAGAGAGAGAGAGAGAGAGAGAGAGAGAGAGAGAGAGAGAGAGAGAGAGAGAGAGAGAGAGAGAGAGAGAGAGAGAGCCTCTCTTCGGCTTGCTATGCAATGGGGAAGACCATATCAGATGTAGTGGCTGTGGCTGCTTGAGCCTACCTGTGCCGGTCTTGGCAGTTCATATTTTGGTAGAGGGAATACATCGAGTGTCAGGCATAGAGGAAGCCAACAACGAGCCATGTCATGTCAGCTTCCTAGCATCAGCCTGTGCCATGCTGAACGTAATCATGCCAGTCTTCACCATGGAAAGCGCAAAGAAGGCAGAGAGGTCGGCAAGACTTGGTCGACTCGCTCTGTAGTAATACCAGAACAAAGTAATTCGGTAAATATTTGACATATATGTAAAACACATCACCCAAAGTAAACGAGGAAGGTCATGAAACTATGCACATAAAGATTAGTTAGCGGTCAGCACCATCCAAAACCTATGGAATCTATGCGAGACTTCCACAGGCGAGGATGAAATTGGATTTGTTGGCTTCCGCACAGACTGACCATCTCTTTCATCAATCACGGGTTCAAGAAGCTGCTAACGAATGTATCCTAAATACTTCTTTATAACATATTGATCATTCCCATTGCGGAACGCACACAAAACATCAAGCCTTAGTATAAGGTTCACAGTCCTGGGAATCCTGATATTTAAAATAAACACAGCTCTACTAAGTGGTTCATCGTGTCTCATGAGATGTCCCAGAAACTAGAATGCATGGCCTTGGGATGCTAAAGGGCACGGAACAATCTGGTTGGTTTCGGAGCCTTTCATTGCTTTGATTCCGCAATGCTCAGATCAACGAGAGGAAGGACTGTTACGGCTGGCCCTAAGAAATTACCATAGGCTAATTTGACAATCCAATAAAGATAATAAATAGAAAAGAATAAAAGAAATAGGGACATCGAATTTACATGATTCGGTCAATTGACTTACGTCCACGAACGAAGGAGGAACAAATCTCTTATAAAAGGGATAATTACAAATGCCTTAGAAAATTATTCATAAGCATTAAAGCACCTGAAACTACTAAACAAGAAAAGCCCAAAATATTTAATAGGACTTAATGAAATTAAATCCAAAGCGGCTTTTCTTGTGGTGCCTGTGGTCCATCTATCTAGAAAGCCCAGACCCCTTTTTATAGCATCAATAGGGGATAGCAAAATAGAAATTAGAGATGTGGGACTAAAGGACTTGCCAAACTAACAAATCTCCACCTTGGCATGTCCCAACATTAACAATTAGCAGAACTTACTCCACCTTCAGTTGTGTATTTACACCCAAAAGCTTCTAGGGTGCCTAAAGAGATAAGATTCTTTTTCAAATCAGGAACATGTCTAACATTTGTGAGCGTCCTCACAATATCATCATGCATTTTAATTTAGATTGTGTCTTTACCAATAACATCACACGCAGCATTATTACCCATCAAAACAATTCCACCATTACAAGATTCATATGTGGAAAACAAATCTCTATTGGGACACATGTGATAAGAACAACCCAAATCTAAAATCCATTCATTTTTAGACATTGTCCTGTCATCAGTAGCAAAGAAAATATTTCCAAAATTCTTATAAGCTGCAACACTAGCTTCAGCGGACTCAATAGTTTTCTCAACAATTTTTTCCTTTTGCTTTAATTTATATTTTAATTTAAAGCAATCAGCCTTAATGTGCCCCATTTTATGACAATATCTGCATTCCAAATTTCTATGTCTGGATTTAGATCTAGATTTAGATCTACTACTGTCAAATTCCTTTTATCAGTTCTACCCCTGACAACCAGACCCTCAGCCTGATTTCCTCTATTCTCCCCAGTGATATCCCTATCAATCTGCTCCTTAGATTTTAATGCAGATTTAATTTCCTGATATGAAATTATTTCTTTTTCATAAATCATAGTATCACGGAAATACTTAAAGGATTGGGGGAGAGAACACAAAAGTAACAGGGCCTTATCCTCATCATCAATCTTTGCATCTATATTCTCCAAATCCATAACTAAGGAATCAAATTTATCAAGATGTGAGAGTATAGATGTACCTTCAATCATCCGAAGCATATATAAACTCTGCTTCAAGTAAAGATGGTTCTCCATTGTCCTCTTCATATATAAGGCTTTAAGCTTGTCCCACATGCTCTTAGCCGTAGTCTCCGTAGCTACCTCCCGTAAAACCTCGTCAGAAAGATTTAGAATAATGCTAGATCGAGCCTTCTTATCCATACCTGCAAAATCTTCCTCTGACATGCCATCTGAAATTTTCTCAGCTACCTGTAGTGCCAAATCAACTCCGTCTTGAACCAGAATAGCCTCAATCTTGAGCTACCATATGCCGAAGTTGACATTTCTGTCGAATTTCTCGACAACAATCTTTGTTATTGTCATTGTTGCCAAAAGATCCCAAAACCAAGCTCTGATACCAGTTTGTTAGAGCTGGCCCCAGGAAATTACCATAGGGTAATTTGGCAACCTAATAAAGATAATAAACAGAAAAGAATAAAAGAAACAAGGACACCAAATTTACATGGTTCGGTCAATTGACCTACGTCCATGAACGAAGGAGGAGCAAATCTCTTATAAAAGGGACAATTACAAATGCCTTAGAAAATTATTCCTAGGCCTTAAAGCACCTGAAACTACTAAACAAGAAAAACCCAAAATATTTAATATGGACTTAATAAAATTAAATCCAAAACGGCTTTTCTTGTGGTGCTTGTGGTCTATCTACTTAGAAAGCCTAGACCCCTTTTTATAGCATCAATAGGGGATAGCAAAACAGAAATTAGAGATGTGGGACTAAAGGACTTGCGAAACTAACCAGGACTGCTGACATCTGACGTGGGTCGCACTGGGTGACGATCTTGCAAAGATGACCTGTCACCATCCACGAATACCTATCCTCGTATTACTAGTCAACACTACATGTCGCCATCCCCTTTGTTTTCCTTCTTCTACGATAGTTATGTTAATGTATATAATAATATAGTAATATAGCCGGGACAAAGATTATAGGTGGCTCATTCGCACCATTGTTTGTTTAGCGAACCTAACGAGATTGATCTACAGGGAGGGGGTGGATAACCACAGCTTGACAGTGACAGAACCTTCATGCCGGCTATACATGGAAAGACGTGTTATGTTACGTCGATCTTGATTTAAGGATTGACATAATGAAACTTTATCTAAAATATGAATTCGCCGATGACCTTTATGGTTTATGTTTTGATGGGAGGTATGACGAGCATGTTGCCAAATTGATTCAAGTAGTTTCTGCTTCCTTCTTCATGCATATTGATATTTGTCAAATTTATCTTGTTATGGAATGTGTGATGCTGCCTTTATGCTTTTCTTGCTGAAGTTGGGAAGCAGTGAATGCCAAATTCAGTTAAGAGTGTTAGTTTGGCGAGTTTCATAGTCTCACATCTCTAATTTCTATTATGCTGTCTCCTATTGGTGCTATAAAAAGGGGTCTAGGCTTTGAAAATAGATGTACCACAAGCATCACAAGAAAAGTCACTTTGGATTTAATTTTTAAGTCCATATTAAGTTAAATATTTTGGGCTTTTCTTATTTAATAGTTGTAGGTGCTTTATGACCTAGGAATATTTTTCCTAAGGCATTTGTAATTGTCCCATTTAAGTAAGAGTTTTGCTCCTCCTTCATTCGTGGACATAGGTCAATTGAATGAACCGCGTAAATTTGGTGTCTCTATCTCTTTTATCTTTCTACTTTATTGTCTTTGTTGGGTTACCAAAATTATCCTATGGTAAATCTCCTAGGGCTATCTCTAATAAACTGATATCAGAGCCTAGTTTTGGGATCTTTTGGTAACAATGATAATAACAAAGATCGTTGTCGAGAAATTCGATAGAAATATCAACTTCGGCATGTGACAACTCAAGATGGAGGCCATTTTGGTTCAAGACGGAGTTGATTTGGCACTACAGGGAGTTGAGAAAATTCCAGATGGTATGTCAGAGGAAGATTTTGTAGGTATGGATAGGAAAGCCCGATCTAGCATTATTCTAAATCTCTCTGACGAGGTTTTACGGGAGGTAGCTACGGAGACTACGGCTAAGAGCATGTGGGACAAGCTTAAAGCCTTGTATATGAAGAGGATAGTGGAGAACCGTCTTTACTTAAAACAGAGTTTATATATGCTTCGGAAGACTGAAGGTACATCTATACTCTCACATCTTGATAAATTTGATTCTTTAGTTATGGATTTGGAGAATATAGATATGAAAATTGATGATGAGGATAAGGCCTTATTACTTTTGTGTTCTCTCCCCTAATCCTTTAAGTATTTATGTAATACTATGATTTATGAAAAAGAAACAATTTCGTATCAGGAAATTAAATCTCCATTAAAATCTAAAGAGCAGATTGATAGGGATATCACTGGCGAGAATAGAGGAAATCAGGCTGAGGGTCTGGTTGTTAGGGGTAGAACTGATAAAAGGAAATTTGACAGTAGTAGATCTAAATCTAGATCTAGATCCAAACATAAAAATTTGGAGTACAGATATTGTCATAAAATGGGGCACATTAAGGCTGATTGCTTTAAATTGAAAAATAAATTAAAGCAAAAAGAAAAAATTATTGAGAAAACTACTGAGTCTGCTGAAGCTAGTGTTGCAGTTGATAAGAATTTTGGAAATATTTTCTTTACTACTGATGACAAGACAAGGTCTAAAAATGAATGGATTTTAGATTTAGGTTGTTCTTATCACATATGTCCCAATAGAGATTTGTTTTCCACATATGAATCTTATAATGGTGGAATTATTTTGTTGGGCAATAATGTTACGTGTGATGTTATTGGTAAAGGCACAATCTGAATTAAAATGCATGATGATATTGTGAGGACGCTCACAAATGTTAGACATGTTCATGATTTGAAAAAGAATCTTATCTCTTTAGGCACCCTAGAGGCTCTTGGGTGTAAATACACAACTGAAGGTGGGGTTATGAAAGTTTCTAGAAATGCCGTTGTTGTTTTGAAAGTTTGTAGGTCTGGTAGCTTGTATATTTTGCAAGGAACTACTGTCACAGGCTCTATTGCAGTCTCGTCATCATCAATGTCTGTTTCTGACATCACCAAATTATGACATATGCGTTTAGGTCATATGAGAGAAAAATGTTTGAGCATATTGAGCAAAAGAGGTCTTCTTTGCGGACAGCGTACTGGGCCATTAGATTTTTGTGAACACTGTATTTTTGAAAAGCAAAAAAGAGTAAGCTTCAATTCTCTGGCAGTTCACAAAACGAAAGGTACTCTTGACTATATTCATTTAGACCTTTTGGGTCCAGATCATATTCAGTCTAAGGGTGGTGCTAGGTATATGTTGAATTTCATTGATGATTATTCCAGGAAAGTTTGGGTTTATTTTCTGAAGCATAAAAATGATATTTTTTTAACCTTCAAATAATGAAAGGCTTTGATTGAAAAGCAAACAGGTAAATGGATTAAGTGGCTTCGAACAGATAATGGCATAGAATTTTGTGAAGATGACTTTGATAAATTTTGTAAAAATGAAGGAATTGTTTGGCATCGTACTGTTAGGATGACACCTTAACAAAATGGTGTGGCCGAACGTATGAACAGAACACTCTTAGAAAGAGCAAGGTGCATGATTTCAAATGCAAAGTTGACAAAAGACTTTTGGGCAGAGGCGATTAATATGGCCTGTTATGTTGTCAATCGTGCTCCTTCTGTAGAACTTAATTTTAAAACTCTAGAGGAAGTTTGGTCAGGTACTCCTGCTGATTTCTCTGATTTTAAAATTTTTGGGTGTCCAGCATACATGCATGTAAATGAAGAAAAATTAGAGCCTCGAGCTAAAAAGTGCATTTTCCTTGGTTGTGCTTCTGGGGTGAAAGGATATAGATTATGGTATCCTGATCCCAAATCCCCAAAATTTATAATCAGTAGAGATGTTACTTTTGATGAATTGTCTATGTTATCTTCCAAAGAGGAATCTACTAGTTATACAAATGATAGTATGCAGAAGCATGTGGAGCTTGAGATTGATAGTTCTGATTCTTTTCAGTCGAACTCTTCTACTCAACGAATGCCAGTAGATAGTCCTGAGTCTACTAACAAAGATGATCCAGAAGAAGAGCAATATTCCATAGCCAAGGATAGACCACGGAGAAATATTCGACCACCACAAAGATATACAAATTTAATTGCATATACTTTTTCTATTATAGAAGAAATAGGTGGAGTTGCTGAGCCTACTACCTACTTAGATGTAATTTCTTGTGATTATTTCGCTAAGTCGTTGATTACGATGCTTACGAAGCCTCTTCCGATTTACAAGTTCAAGCAATGCTTAGACTTGGTTGGTATTCATTGTTAGTGATTGCCCGTTGGGGTTTTTGTGAAGAAGGTGAAGCAAGTTCTGCTAAATTGTCAATGTTGGGACATGCCAAGGTAGAGATTTATTGGTTTGGCAAGTCTCATAGTCCCACATCTCTAATTTCTATTCTGTTGTCTCCTGTTGGTACTATAAAAAGGGGGTCTAGGCTTTGAAGATAGATGCACCACAAGCATTACAAGAAAAGCCATTTTGGATTTAATTTTTAAGTCCATATTAAGTTAAATATTTTAGGTTTTTCTTGTTTAGTAATTTCAGGTGCTTTATGGCCTAGGAATATTTTTCCTAAGGCATTTGTAATTGTCCCTTTTATAGTAAGAGTTTTGCTCCTCCTTCGTTCGTAGATGTAGGTCAATTGACCGAATCACGTAAATTTGGTGTCCCTGTCTTTTTTATCTTTCTGCTTTATTGTCTTTGTTGGGGTGTCAAAATTTACCGAACTAAGAGTTACAATCAAAAGTGTTACATCTGGGGCTAGCTCTAACTAAGAGTTACAATCAAAAGTGAAAATGAAAAAGCTGGGGGAAATCATTACACTGGCCATCTATTGTGATTTGTGCTTCTTTATGTAGCCCCTCCATTGTTGGTTAACCAAAATGGAAATAGATGTTGAGATTATTAATTCACTGGTGAAATAATTATGCTACTAGGATCAAAGAATTCATGGCTGATGGATGGTAATGGATGGTAACAAGGAAGGTGTGCCTATAGTGTTATCATAAAACAAATTTTGATTGTAAACAAAGGCACATATTCCATTTCTGATTACTTACTGGAAGGAAAAAAAAGAAGAAAAGGATTAGAATGTCTAGCAAGATATAATCTTGAAGTTAGTAAATGATGTCCTGAGTATTTTCTGCTTGTGCCTTTTCTTACCATTAGGCTCTTAGGGCATTGTTTCCAAACTAACATTTTAATCCATAAAACATAGTTGAATTTACAATTGTCTTATGAAATTTTATTTTTGATCTAAATGACACATGATGATCACACAACAATTTTGATGCCCCTTTCCATCTTAACTATAATCTTTGGGAATTTCTTGTCAATGAATTATAACTATACCCTCAATATTTTCATCCTCTCAGTTGTCATTTGTAAATTCATCATATAGGGGATTTTCTTTCTAAGAGTTTCAATTCAGAAATGTTATGTCCAGGATGTAATACTGAGATATAGCAATCGAGATGCCTCAATTTTTTTTCTTCTTTGTCTAAAACTCATATTTTTTTGGTTTCAATGTTTTCTAATGGTTATCTATAAAATATGAGATAATTGTCTTGCAGCTTCTTTGAGATTTTGTGGCAATTGGTAAATAACCAAACCACATGATATTTGTGGGAGCATTGTCATAAATCATGTTCATGCAATCTTTCAATGAGTTCTGCATGAACGGTCAAGCATTTCTTTTCTTTTTAGGATATCCTTTACAAAAAAGAACTTCATTTTGAGATAATATTCTTCCTTATAGATTATCTGTTATTGATTTTTTTGATGAAAGGCATATTATCTATTATTCATATTGATATTAGTTACAAATGGGAGGGGTTGTAGTTATCATAATAGTTCAACTTTCATGAATGTTATGGATCTGTTCTAGAGTTTGATAAGCTACTTGGTACAGAGATAATATGAGTCTCGGGAATTGTTCCCAACCAATGGTTCGGTGACTATTACCGACTGCAGCACAGAAGTCCCAGTCCCATGGCTACTCCATTCTTTAATTCCGATACTGGGAGGACTGATTTTGGTGTTTGGAGTGGATGTCCACAGGAGGTAGATGCATAAGTCTAGTTGTATGAGTCATCATATCTGCATGCATCTTTTATATTTATACACTTAAGCTAGATAATCTGTATCTTGTTTATCTGGTTTTTCAATTAGAGATAGTGTAATGTTCTTTTTCCCCTGGTTTTCTATAATTGTTTTTTTTGACAATGTTCCTTGGTTATAATGTTTGATTCCATCAAAGCCTTTTTTTTTTTTTTTTCACAATGTTCCTTGGTTATAATGTTTGATTCCATCAAAGCCCGACTAGTTCCCAGGAAGGTTTGAAGAAGTTGATAAGAACTCAAAATCTGCTAGCACTTATGATCTTGTTTTACATATTGAGTAGAAATTTATGTGCCATTTCATGACATTTTGTTGGTTTGGCAAGTCCTTTAATCCCACATTTGGAAAACCAGATTTTCTATCCCCTATTGATGCTATAAAAAGGGATCTAAGCTTTCTAGTTAGATGCACCACAGGCACCACAAGAAAAGCCGCTTTGGATTTAATTTCATTAAGTCCATATTAAACTTTTGGGCTTTTCTTGTTTAGTAGTTTCAGGTGCTTTATGACCTAGGAATAATTTTCTAAGACATTTGTAATTATCCCATTTTTAGTAGAGATTTGCTCCTCCTTTCGTCAATGGATATAGGTCAATTGATCGAACCACGTAGATTCGGTTTCCTTGTTTCTTTTATTCTTTTCTGTTTATTGTCTTTATTGGGTTGCCAAATTACCATGTGGTAATTTTCTAGGGCCAACTCTAACAAACTGGTATCAGAGCCTGGTTTTGGGATCTTTTGGCAACAATGACAATAACAAAGATTGTTGTCGAGAAATTCGATAGAAATGTTAACTTCGGCATGTGGCAGCTCAAGATGGAGGCTATTCTGGTTCAAGACGGAGTTGATTTGGCACTACAGGGAGCTGAGAAAATTCCAGATGGTATGTCAGAGGAAGATTTTGCAGGTATGGATAAGAAGGCTCGATCTAGCATTATTCTAAATCTTTCTGATAAGGTTTTACGGGAGGTAGCTACGGAGACTACGGCTAAGAGCATGTGGGACAAGCTTAAAGCCTTGTATATGAAGAGGACAGTGGAGAACCGTCTCTACTTGAAGCAGAGTTTGTATATGCTTCGGATGAGTGAATGTACATCTATAATCTCACATCTTGATAAATTTGATTCTTTAGTTATGGATTTGGAGAATATAGATGCAAAGATTGATGATGAGGATAAGACCCTATTACTTTTGTGTTCTCTCCCCCAATCTTTTAAGTATTTCCGTGATACAATGATTTATGGAAAAGAAATAATTTCGTATCAGGAAATTAAATCTGCATTAAAATCTAAGGAGTAGATTGATAGGGATATCACTGGGGAGAATAGAGGAAACCAGGCCGAGGGTCTGGTTGTTAGGGGTAGAACTGATAAAAGAGAATTTGACAGTAGTAGATCTAAATCTAGATCTAAATCCAGATATAGAAATTTGGAGTGCAGATATTGTCATAAAATGGGGCACATTAAGGCTGATTGCTTTAAATTGAAAAATAAATTAAAGCAAAAGGAAAAAATTGTTGAGAAAACTACTGAGTCCGCTGAAGCTAGTGTTGCAGCTGATGAGAATTTTGGAAATATTTTCTTTGCTACTGATGACAGGACAAGGTCTAAAAATGAATGGATTTTAGATTTGGGTTGTTCTTATCACATGTGTCCCAGTACGAATTTATTTTCCACATATGAATCTTGTAATGGTGGAATTATTTTGATGGGCAATAATGCTGCGTGTGATGTTATTGGTAAAGGCACAATCCGAATTAAAATGCATGATGGTATTGTGAGGACGCTCACTAATGTTAGACATGTTCCTGATTTGAAAAAGAATCTCATCTCTTTAGGCACCCTAGAGGCTCTTGGGTGCAAATACACAGCTGAAGGTGGAGTTATGAAAGTTTCTAGAAATGCCCTTATTGTTATGAAAGCTTGTAGGTCTGGTAGCTTGTATATTTTGCAGGGAACTACTGTCACAGGATCAGTTGCAGTCTCGTCATCATCATTGTCTAATTCTAAAAAAGGTTTGAGCATATTAAGTAAAAGGGGTCTTCTTTGCGGACAGAGTACTGGGCCATTGGATTTCTGTGAACACTGCATTTTTGGGAAGCAGAAAAGAGTCAGCTTCAATTCTCCCGAGTCTACTAACGAAGGTGATCCAGAGGAAGAGCAATATTCCATAGCCAATGATAGACCACGGAGAGTTATTCGACCACCACAAAGATATGAAAATTTAGTTGCATATGCTTTGTCTGTTGCAGAAGAAACTGGTGGAGTTGGTGAGCCTACTACCTACTCAAATGCAGTTTGTTGTGATAATACCATTGTTAAGGGAAAGGTCTTTGTTCAAAAAATTCAAACGAAGGACAATCCAGCTGATATGCTTACGAAGCCTCTTCTGGTTTACAAGTTCAAGCAGTGCTTGGACTTGGTTGGTATTCATTGTTGATGATTACCCGTTTGGGCTTTTGTGAAGAAGGTGGAGCAAGTTTTGTTAGGACATGCCAAGGTGGAGATTTGTTGGTTTGGCAAATCCTTTAGTCCCACATCTGGAAAACCAGATTTCCTATCCCCTATTGATGCTATAAAAAGGGGTCTAAGCTTTCTAGTTAGATGCACCACAGGCACAAGAAAAGCCGCTTTGGATTTAATTTCATTAAGTCCATATTAAACTTTTAGGCTTTTCTTGTTTAGTAGTTTCAGGTGCTTTATGGCCTAGGAATAAAATCCCTAAGACATTTGTAATTGTCCCATTTTTAGTAAAGATTTGCTCCTCTTTTCGTCCGTGGACGCAGGTCAATTGACCGAACCACGTAAATTCAGTTTCCCTGTTTCTTTTATTCTTTTCTGTTTATTATCTTTATTGGGTTGTCAAATTACCCTGTGGTAATTTCCTAGGGCCAACTCTAACAATTTTGAATTTGTATTTTTCACGATGAATTAGGAAAATCCAATGTGATGCTCTTAATAACAAAATAGAATGGATTCACTAAGGTGATCAACAGTTGGTCGAGTTACTGGCCTGTTTCTTAAGTACAAATGTAAATTGTTTGGGACTAATTTCCTCTTTGATTCCTTTAGACGGATACAATAAAAATAACAAAGCATAAAATCCCAACCCTTTGGTGGATTCATAACTTATTTATGCTTTTCAATAGATATCTGGTTAGCTATACATTTGTCAGAGGCATAGCTCATTTAGCCTCTTGCAGAACCATTTCCAAGCAAAAATATAGCCAAAAACATTATTATATATAAGTAAATTACTAATGGTACTCTATCCCACTGCAAGGGCTGTTCTCTTTTTGCTGTATGAGTAGGTTCATTCACATATGTTAGGGTGGTTTTATAAAACACTTGTGTTCTATTTTGGCCACACTTTGAAAGGTACGGTCATGCTACAAGCTTCTACAAGATTTTTTTTTTTCTCGTGGAGAATGTATTTTGATATAGGCACTTATGAGCACCTTAGGACATTATTAAAATTAGAAAAGATCTCAACAAAAGCTTGTTGCTTTGCAGATCAGTTAATTGTCATTTTAGCTGATATTTCTTTTTTGTGTATATAGTATCATAATGAATGACAATGGGGTTCATGAGCATGTGGTGATTGTAAAAGAGTTGTATTAATAAAATGATTGTCAAAATTCTGTAGGCATTAAGTTATGTTATAAGAAGACTACCAAAAGTTGAATATCGGGTTCTATATTTCTTATTTCATTAGGGTATTTTTTTTTCCTTTTAAGATTACATCGAGCTACAAAGTCAATTAATTTTTTAACTTAGTGGAGCCTCTATTTCTGCTCAGATCATTTGGAAACTTGATTACATTACCAAAGAGAATGGTGCCACCTTCAGCATTTTCTACTCTGTGCTTTAGTTAGTTTGATTGAATTCATAATTATGAGAAGGTCAGATACCTGGTTGTTAAAGACAGTGAACAGATCTAATTACTGGTTTCTCTCATATTTACTCAAATATGTAGCTGATACCATTATAAGAAAACCATATATGAGCCGCTGCTAAGTATTGCAAAATTCCTGTTATGTAGTATTCCAAGTTTTCCAATTTTTTTTTAATACCCATGGTTGTATGGCCAAGTAACTGTAGTAAATTATGCATCTTCTGAAGTTAGTTTGAAGGATAAATTTATACCTATGGCACATAGCACATAGCACATAGTTTTTCCTCCTGTATTTGTGCCTATATTTATCTCGACTACTTTTCTCGGTATAAAGGCGGAAAAACTGAGGGGAAGACCAGGTTACGAACACTTAAATGATCCATTGCATATATTGATTGAGGCCGAATTACCAGCGAATGTCATTGAGACAAGACTGAGACACGCACAGGAAGTTGTAGAAGAGCTGCTGAAACCAGTGGTGAGTAGTTCACAGAAAACACCATTCATTCACCTGCATACTAGATATTTATCAGACTATCTCTATGCTCATTGCTATTTCAAGTAATTACCATCAGCTTTTGTTGTTGGTTCACGGTTTCATATATGATAACCCTGCATCAGCACTTAAAAAACTTCAACAGTAATCTAGATATATACAAAGGTTAGCTTATCTTTCATGGTCTTGCCTTCTCCTGCCATTTGTCATTGAAGCATGCTCATTTTTGTGCTGATCTACTCTTTCCAACCTTGTGATAATAAAGTTTGATGCTACAGGATGAATCACAGGACTACTATAAGAGGCAACAGCTTAGAGAATTGGCCTTGTTAAATTCAGGTTTGAGAGATGACAGCCCTCATCCAAGCGGCAGCACTTCTCCATTTAATAGCGGAATAAGAGGAACAAAAACAGGACCGTAGAATCATTGACTCCTCTCCGATCTGATGGTCTAGAAAGTTTCATTCAACCTACTCTTTGCCTTCTCATCATTTCCTTGTAAAAATGGGCTTCTTCAAAGGAGCTAAAATGTGGCCACTGTATTGTTCTGCTCAGTCATCTTCTGATGGAAAGAATCTACCATACATAAACCTAAAATATTCTTTTCATTCATTTTGTGTGGTTGACCTTGACATGCAATCTGTCACAGATGAGCAAATGAACAGTGCCATCGTTATTTTTAGCAACTTTGATCTTCATGTCCGAGACGATGATATCTCTATTCTTTCTTATGGTGATCATATTGTGGCAGTATTAATATGCTAAAGTACATGACTGCCAAACTTCAATTTATGTGGTCTTTCCTTGGGATGGTGGTCAATTGAGCATGCCCAATAATTGACTTCAAAATTTAAATCGGTGATCATTTTTCTTAATAATGTCTGATAATCTTCTTGATGCAGTTCTCCACTGTGTCATTTTACTCCATGGGCAAGAGTTTGATATTAGATTTTATTAATATAAAATCATGTTTCTGGTGCTGTGAAAACTCTTATTGGTAACTGCTTTGTCTTATTCACAAGACACACAGGTAACATATCAACAGAGGCCACAATGAACAGGAAGAATTTGTCCCTTTGATGTTTTGGATCATCTTCCTAAGCATCATTTGCCAGCTATCGTCATTCTCCTGCAGCAAAATCTTATGTTTTCACCGTGACCATGACATGGCTGACAAACTATTCAGCAAATTTGCCGGACAGCCTCATACTCTCTCACTATCAGGATAAAAGTTATTTAGTTGGCTAATTAAGTGATTCCAATTAATGTTTTTGCATCTGCTAGTTTAGTTAATTTGTTCCAAATTGAAGGATTCATAGTGGTCAAGATTTTTCATGTCGGAAGAGGAAACACCCGCTTAGTCCGTGATCATCTAGCACCAAATCTTGTAATAATCTCATTATCTGCAGTGTTACCGTCCTCCATCTATTTAAACCCGCTTTCTTCGTCTCCTCTCTCTCTCCCTCCTCCTCTCCTTCTTTTTCCCTCTCCGTGGCCCCCGTCTTCTTCTTCTTCATCTCTGATCTTTGCGGGATGGCGTGGAGTTGGCAGGTGGGAGGAATCCAGTTCCGCCCGACGCCCCAGCAGCTCGTGAATTTCTTCCTCAAGAGCAAGCACCGCCTCCAGCCCATCAACGAAGGCTTCCTTCCTGAAGCCAACGTCTACGGCGATCATCCCGCGAACACCACCGGTAATTCGTGGCTCCTCTTGTTCTCCGGATTCACTGGTAATGTGTTATCCGTGGGGTTAGTGTTCAAGAAACCGATAGATTTCTTTGTTGATCACCCTGAAGTGGACGAGTTTGATGGATGGACCCCCTTCTTGACATCCCTTTTTCCTCCTCTTCGGTCTACCTGAAAGCGGTGATAGAATTTACATGGTCGGGTTAGGGTTCGAGAAACCGGGAGCGTTGTTATATTCTTGTTAATACATGCTACGGTCATGGATTTATTGAACTGTTGATTTGCAGCTGCGTTCCCCATGAGTAACAAACACGGGGAGTGGTTCTTCTTCACCCACCGCAGCCCTCCGCTGGGCAACGGCAAGCGAGCGTCTCGGACCGCAGGGCCCGGCCGGTGGAAAGCCACCCAAGCCACCAAGGACGTGGTCGACGACCATGGCCGTGTCATAGGCAGCAGGCAATCTTTCTGCTACCAAGTCCAATCGCCTTCGGGATACATCAAAATCGACTGGTTGATGGAGGAGTATGCCAGAAGTGATGCTTCAGAGGTTGTGGGTCATCTGCAAAGTTTATATGACTCCCAAGGCGCGGGCCAAACTCCTCCGGGGGATCATCGGCGCAAGCAATACGGTGGAGGAGCAGGAGACCACGATGGCGCCGCCGCATCCATCTCTCCCGCTGCTCGTCGATGTCACAGACCCATCAGCCGCTGCTGCTAAACCTGACATGGACTATAATTTTCTGGATGATTTTGAGATCCATGTGAGCCCCGAGAGAGGCGACTTCTGGACGTCATCGGCTCAGCTGGGACTGCTCACCGATGCACCTGATCACATTATCCCACCGGCCTTCGACGAGAGGCTCTCCAGCACTCCCAATACGCAAGCCAAGGATGGAATATAGCTGTACTGGGCTGATCGGTCAGCGTGAAGTCAAATGGTTGAACTCTTCATCTCTGTTCCTGTTTGCACGAGTCTGATCGTTGGATGTGTATCGAGGGGATTATGTAACCGGTAGAAAAAGTTGCTTCCGGCGCTCGCCCATGTAATGATTTGGAGATGTATACTGATGCTGAGATTCCACACCTGCGTAAGAATTGGACAAAGCCGAGGAATAATAAAATGCTGCCTAAGCAACACATTTGTTGTGCAATCTATCTTCTTGTGGTGCCTCGTGGCTTTTCTTGCACTCAGGTTTTGTGTACATGTCATATGGCTAAGAGTTAAAATCGAAAGTAAAAACTTTAACGCCTCCTTAGGAGATTATTCTCGGGTAAAAGTTTTTACTCCCAGGACTGCACAGCTTCGTTGTTTATGGAGTTATATTGCACACATGTATTGTGCAGATCTGGGTATGTGTCTTATCGACAAACCTTTTCTTTCCTCCCAAACATTACGTTGGCCATCTTTTGTGATTTGTGATTTGTGATTCTTCCTGTAGTCCCTGTGTTGTTGGTTCAACCAAAGAGAAAAATAGTTGCTGAGATGATTAATTCATTGGTGCAGTAATTATGCTGCTGGAATCGAAGAAACCATGGCCGGTGGTTAGTAATTCAGTAGAGCAGGTGCAGTAATTATCATAAAGCAAATTTTGGTGTAGAGAAAGACTTAATATTTCATTTCAGATTTGTTAATGATGCGAAAAGAAAAGAAAAGAAAAGATAAAGATAATTAAAAGAGAAAAACCCTGAAGGATTAAACTAAAATTTGTATCTTTTGTTGATAGGTCTTTATTTTTTTTCATGATAAAACTTATTTATTTATAGGACCCTAGATAAGAGTTATCAAGCTCAATTGTTAAGGATGCATTCATATACTTTTATTATATTTATATTGTATGCAATCTCTCTAATTTACCAGTAGTTTATTATTTTTATAATATTTTATTTCCTAATACTTTTTTTATCACCGTGTAATCTCTTTATTTATAATTATTTTTGTGATTATAATTATTTTCATCCATGTGATTTGAGAAAGGTTTTAATCCTCTCTTTTAATCAAATTTAATTCTCTTTAACATCTTCTTAAACTTAATTTATTTTTATCACATATTCCAAGTAATGTCTTCATCTTCAAAAATATATTTGAATTGAGGGGTTTAGTGAAAATATTTATAACTTTTCCATGAAAGTATCTTATCTTTCATTTTATCTCAAATGAAATGGTAATGAACGTCAATATATTTGCTTTGTTCATGAAAGACCAAGTTCTTGGCCAATAAATATATTGACTTGTTATCAACATTTTTTTTTGTAAATTGATCTTGTGAATAATTAACTTCATTCAAAAGTTTCTTTTGCAGTATGGCATACACATATTGATACTACTATGTATTTCATTTCATATGTATATAATATTATAATAAAAATAAAGTTCGTTATACTGTTTCAGTCACCAAGAGCTAACTCCAATCACTATCAAAATAACTAATAAATTAAAAATTATTATAAAATAAATATAGTAGACCATGTGTTCTGGTACTTTTTGATGTAGTATAGAATTTTTTTAGCGGCCTTGTACTTGTTAAAGTTTGATTCTTTCATAAATTAATTTACTAATCTAAATTCATATAAAATATTTAGTCTCTAGTTAGGTATTTTAAGCTTCCCACCAATCTTTTGAAATAGATTAGACCAATCAATTTATAATATTCTATCTTGAATCTTTTGAGAACCTCCTTCTTGTAAAATAAAGAGACATTCTTTATTTTGCTTAACTCCGATACTAGGGAAATAAGACATGACTCCACTGTTGATTATTTTAAAAATTTTATCATTATCTGCTTATTTTTTAAGCATAAGTAAATTACTTCTAATAAAGACAAGATCATTATTATTTTTTATTTTCTTACAAATGGCACATTCATAAGCATATTGTTCATAACCATTTTGCTTTAAGAAGGCATAAATTCTAGTATTTCAAGCTCTAGATGCTTTCTTTAATTTATACCGTGCTTGTTCTCTGTGTATTTTTTTCTTTAAGAATTTATTCAAAAATATAGATTTAACATCTTTTTGATAAATTGATAGTTATTTTGTACGATAATGAATATAATCAATCTAATAATTTTTATTCAGAAAACAGGGGCAAATACTTATCATGCCAAAATTTTGTTTGCAACCCACTACCATTAATCTAGCTTTGTGCTTCTCAACTTAATCTTGTATATTTTTTCTGATTTTGTAAACCCATTTAACACTAATAGAATTTTGTATATGAGATATTAATAATAGTTCTCAAGTTTTGTTTCTCATTATGGAATTGATATTTTTCATCTATAGTATCCTTCCATCTTTTATCTTTCATTGTATCTTTATATTGAAATGATTGACTAACTTTATATTCTCTTGTTACCACTCTTATCTCTCATTGCCAATATGTCATTATCGTTTTGTCCTTAATATTTCACTCCCCCATAGCTTATAATATCGTCACCACTATCTTGCCATCTACCTATTGCCTCTTCCACTTTGCACAAAAGTCTCATTATCTCTGTCTAGTGCCCTTTATGATGGGAAAATAAAAGGATAGACAATAAACAATAACTTTTGTATATGAATAAATACTAGCAGACCGTAACACACAGCGGAATTAAACAAAAATCACAATCAAATAGAACACCAAGATTTATATGGAAAACTCCTTCAACGTGAAGGGTAAAAACCACGGGGCAAACCAGAGAAAATCCACTATAGAAATAATGAATGTACAATTCTCGAATCTCTTGCCCAAAACCCAAGCAACAATCATAAGAGAATAACTAGAATACAAAGATCATGTCACTGTGCACAATATCCAAAACCTCCTCAAGCAATCACAGAAGAATTCACTGAAGATCTGATCTAACCTGAGATGAAAATCTGTTTGGATGAGTGAGAACAATTTTTGTGTTTTCCTTATCTTTTTTCCTTTCTTTTTCTCTTATTTTTCTGCCCTTTTCTCCTCTCTTTGAATCCCTAATATTGCTGCGAAGTTTCTGCCCCTTGCTGCGATATTAATCTCCTAATTTTGCAACCACCATTAGCCCCTATATATAATTAGGTTTAGGTTAGTGTTTAGGAAAAAAGAGGGCTATGGGTTGATAAAACCCATATGGGTTGAACTTGGGCTCTTAGCACAACACTTTATTCGTCACCATCATCACTTGCTTTCATTACAAAGATTTAACTTATCTAAAGAGGAAAGAAGAAAGAGTACAATATTGATATGCTGACTATTGAGGGTGGGTGATGGAGGATAAAATGATATTTTTGTTAAAGTGACAAAAAAAAAGAATATTTCTAAATAAAAAATCAATTAGGGGGTTGATATTGGATAAACATATGATAATTTGATTTTTTTAGGTAAAATACTCTTTATTTTTCTATGTGGTGGTGGACTTTTTTTTAGAGAAGAGGTAAAACATATGAAAATAGTCACTAAATGAATACAATATTAGTTGAAGAAAATACTTATTTTGCTCAATCAAGTCAATTTAAGCAAAAAGAAAAGACAAGCCCAAAATCGATGGCTTTGCTACCGACAGAATTAGGAGGTACAAAGGAATTCTGTTAATTAAGACAGACAAATCCCATCATTTGAGCTAAAGTTAAATGAACAAACAAGTACCTCTTTCCACTAAATTAAACCAATCTATATTCATGCAATCACTTTAATTAAATCAAATTAATTATTATTTACCATTTTAACATCTAATTTTATAAATTTTAAATTTGATTAGCATTTGATCCATTTCCACTAAATTAAATTGATATAATAAATTCACGAAAATAAATATTTTTATTATCTTAATATTATTTTGTAAGTTTTGATATCTGAATTTGTGACTAAAAATGCAATTAAGGCCTGTTGTTTTATTCAAATTAAATTAGTCTATTTTCTATTTAAAATTATAATTATGAATTTACTCAATATTATAAAAAAGTAATTATTTTATATATAAATATATAATTTTATAAAATTAAAACTAATTTCATATTATTTGCACCATGCTATAACCAACAGAACTAATAGGCCTATATATATATATATATATATATATATATATATATATATATATATATATATACAACATAAACTTTATATATTTCTAAGATAGATGCAGGCACAATGATTTCATAATAAGAAGTTATCAAAAGTTGATGCAGTTGTGCCTAAAATATAAAGCTCAAAAGAAAGCTTCTCTAGACCTCCATCCGAGTGAGTGGGGATTAATTATTGTCTTGGGACAAAAAGATGAAGTAATGGTGATTGCAGCTAACTCATGGGAGATTGGATCTCAGAACGCCTAATAGCCGGTGGCGATCAGGTCTTCTTCGCTTTCGTAAGAAAGAAATGAAGTGTCTGCTTACAACAGAAGTTTCTTAATGGGCATCACGAACATGAATAATGGGGGTCTCATCTTAAGCCAAATGTACTGCTGCATGGAAATAGGTGTTATTAGATTCTGTTATTTGCTCTTCATCGATTTCACGCACGTCTTCTAAAGATGTTAAAAGGTGTTTACTTCTTCCTTAGGCGACGCTAATTTTTTCAGTCTGTACCGCTCTCTGCATAAAGTGAAGCTAATTTTAGCTTCTTTTCTTGTACAGTGATATGTGCAAAGAGTACATCTGTTGCAAAAGTTTGGAATAATTCCACACCTTTAGATCTTCTCAAGATGGATTGTTGTATAATTGCAATCGTATTTAACAATCAACAACATGATTGCTGCTAGCAATGACAACAATTAACGGATGCATCTTATTTTCTTGCTTTATTTAATGATACTATCTCATTCTCATATAGTCAGGAAGGCTTTCTTCAAGCCTTTTCTCTCTCTCTCTCTCTCTCTCTCTCTCTCTCTCTCTCTCTCTCTATATATATATATATATATATATATATATATATATATATATAAACACACATATATGTAGGAAGTCTAACGTTGACTGGCTTCATTCAACGTAGAACCATCCATCAAAGTTTCTCATGAACATATCCATCAACTCAATATCCAACTCGTCAAGCGTGTTTACTGGCATCAGGGAAAAGCCTTCGTGTTGACATGCCTGTTCTTGTTCATTGCTTGACGAGCACTTGTCGTGGCTCTCGCTATGGGTGACGACCGACGAGGGAGGGGAAAGGTGCAAGTCCTGCAAGTCCGATGACCCGGTGGAATCGCCGCCATGGAGGGAGGCTTTCTGTGGAGAGGATTCCTCCATCACTACGGGGAAGATGGTCTGGGGGGTTTTGCAGGTGTGTTTCACGCTGTACTCCACCATGAAGCTGGGTGGGTCGGCATAGCTATCCTGTTGCTGCACTGTCTTCTTCGCCGGGCATCCTTGCCCGTCGCTGTAAGTGCACTTGTAGTAGCACCTGTGTGGGAATCATGTGTCAGAACTCACAAGATCCAAACCTGAAAGTACAGGAGAAAACCTTGACTGAGGAAGATCACCTCGGATACATTGCATTGTTGATAGTTTTCTGCCCATACTTCCTCCATTGATAGCCATCCTCGTAGGGCACAGCCGTCGTAACTTTGGTCAATGTTGTGTTCTTCCTCCTGCAGCTTCCTTAGTCAGATAAGAGAGTTGCTGATGACCAAGTGAGGGAGCTACAAGACCTGGAATCCAATTACCTTGTCTGACGGCCATGAGGCCCATCCCTTCCCTCGGAGCTCTTGCTCAGTTCGTCGGAACACTTGCTAGTTCCGCCGTCGTGGGATGCCCCACTACCGCAGAATTGGAGGGTGGAGAGAGCAGAGGTGGTGAGCTGCAGTATCTGCTTCGCCATGTCTTGTCCCAGCTGCGACCAGCTACCAGCAGGCAAGTGCAGGAGAACAGCCTGCAGTTGGCTCATGAGTTCATGCGCTCGACTGATGTCTTGGATCGCCGCGCGACGGCCACAGGACGACAGCGCACAAGGCGACAACGCTGCGGCTTCGGCATGCGGTGCGTTCCCCTTCATCTTGGCGATTGCGAGAGGCAGGGCTGCTTGTTTGCTACTATCCTTTGCTGGATGTAAGAGAGAGAGAGAGAGAGAGAGAGAGAGAGAGAGAGAGAGAGAGAGAGAGAGACTCTCTTCGGCTTGCTATGCAATGGGGAAGACCATATCAGATGTAGTGGCTGTGGCTGCTTGAGCCTATCTGTGCCGGTCTTGGCAGTTCATATTTTGGTAGAGGGAATACATCAAGTGTCAGGCATAGAGGAAGCCAACAACGAGCCATGTCATGTCAGCTTCCTAGCATCAGCCTGTGCCATGCTGAACGTAATCATGCCAGTCTTCACCATGGAAAGTGCAAAGAAGGCAGAGAGGTCGGCAAGACTTGGTCGACTCGCTCTGTAATAATACCAGAACAAAGTAATACGGTATATATTTGACATATATGTAAAACACATCGCCCAAAGTAAACGAGGAAGGTCATGAAACTATGCACATAAAGATTAGTTAGCGGTCAGCACCATCCAAAACCTATGGAATCTATGCGAGACTTCCACAGGCGAGGATGAAATTGGATTTGTTGGCTTCCGCACATTCTGACCATCTCTTTCATCAATCACGGGTTCAAGAAGCTGCTAACGAATGTATCCTAAATACTTCTTTATAACATATTGATCATTCCCATTGCGGAACGCACACAAAACATCAAGCCTTAGTATAAGGTTCACAGTCCTGGGAATCCTGCTATTTAAAATAAACACAGCTCTACTAAGTGGTTCATCGTGTCTCATGAGATGTCCCAGAAACTAGAATGCATGGCCTTGGGATGCTAAAGGGCACGGAACAATCTGGTTGGTTTCGGAGCCTTTCATTGCTTTGATTCCGCAATGCTCAGATCAACAAGAGGAAGGACTGTTACGGCTGCCCCCAAGAAATTACCATAGGGTAATTTGACAATCCAATAAATATAATAAATAGAAAAGAATAAAAGAAACAGGGACACCGAATTTACATGGTTCAGTCAATTGACCTACGTCCACGAACGAAGGAGGAGCAAATCTCTTATAAAAGGGATAATTACAAATGTCTTAGAAAATTATTCCTAAGCCTTAAAGCACCTGAAACTACTAAACAAGAAAAGCCCAAAATATTTAATAGAACTTAATGAAATTAAATCCAAAGCGGCTTTTCTTGTGGTGCCTGTGGTCCATCTATCTAGAAAGCCAAGACCCCTTTTTATAGCATCAATATGGGATAGCAAAATAGAAATTAGAGATGTGGGACTAAAGGACTTGCCAAACTAACAAATCTCCACCTTTGGCATGTCCCAACATTAACAATTAGCAGAACTTACTCCACCTTCAGTTGTGTATTTACACCCAAAAGCCTCTAGGGTGCCTAAAGAGATAAGATTCTTTTTCAAATCAGGAACATGTCTAACATTTGTGAGCATCCTCACAATATCATCATGCATTTTAATTCGGATTGTGTCTTTACCAATAACATCACACCCAGCATTATTACCCATCAAAATAATTCCACCATTACAAGATTCATATGTGGAAAACAAATCCCTATTGGGACACATGTGATAAGAACAACCCAAATCTAAAATCCATTCATTTTTAGACCTTGTCCTGTCATCAGTAGCAAAGAAAATATTTCCAAAATTCTCATAAGCTGCAACACTAGCTTCAGCGGACTCAATAGTTTTCTCAACAATTTTTTCCTTTTGCTTTAATTTATATTTTAATTTAAAGCAATCAGCCTTAATGTACCCCATTTTATGACAATATCTGCATTCCAAATTTCTATGTCTGGATTTAGATCTAGATTTAGATCTACTACTGTCAAATTCCCTTTTATCAGTTCTACCCCTAACAACGAGACCCTCAGCCTGATTTCCTCTATTCTCCCCAGTGATATCCCTATCAATCTGCTCCTTAGATTTTAATGCAGATTTAATTTCCTGATATGAAATTATTTCTTTTTCATAAATCATAGTATCACGGAAATACTTAAAGGATTGGGGGAGAGAACACAAAAGTAACAGGGTCTTATCCTCATCATCAATCTTTGCATCTATATTCTCCAAATCTATAACTAAAGAATCAAATTTATCAAGATGTGAGAGTATAGATGTACCTTCAATCATCCGAAGCATATATAAACTCTGCTTCAAGTAAAGACGGTTCTCCATTGTCCTCTTCATATATAAAGCTTTAAGCTTGTCCCACATGCTCTTAGCCGTAGTCTCCGTAGCTACCTCTCGTAAAACCTCGTCAGAAAGATTTAGAATAATGCTAGATCGAGCCTTCTTATCCATACCTGCAAAATCTTCCTCTGACATGCCATCTGAAATTTTCTCAGCTCCCTGTAGTGCCAAATCAACTCCGTCTTGAACCAGAATAGCCTCAATCTTGAGCTGCCATATGCCGAAGTTGACATTTCTGTCCGAATTTCTCGACAACAATCTTTGTTATTGTCATTGTTGCCAAAAGATCCCAAAACCAAGCTCTGATACCAGTTTGTTAGAGCTGGCCCCAGGAAATTACCATAGGGTAATTTGGCAACCCAATAAAGATAATAAACAGAAAAGAATAAAAGAAACAAGGACACCAAATTTACATGGTTCGGTCAATTGACCTACGTCCACGAACGAAGGAGGAGCAAATCTCTTATAAAAGGGACAATTACAAATGCCTTAGAAAATTATTCCTAGGCCTTAAAGCACCTGAAACTACTAAACAAGAAAAATCCAAAATATTTAATATGGACTTAATGAAATTAAATCCAAAACGGCTTTTCTTGTGGTGCTTGTGGTCCATCTACCTAGAAAGCCTAGACCCCTTTTTATAGCATCAATAGGGGATAGCAAAACAGAAATTAGAGATGTGGGACTAAAGGACTTGCGAAACTAACCAGGACTGCTGACATCTGACGTGGGTCGCACTGGGTGACGATCTTGCAAAGGTGACCTGTCACCATCCACGAATACCTGTCCTCGTATTACTAGTCAACACTACATGTCGCCATCCCCTTTGTTTTCCTTCTTCTACGATAGTTATGTTAATGTATATAATAATATAGTAATATAGCCGGGATAAAGATTATAGGTGGCTCATTCGCACCATTGTTTGTTTAGCGAACCTAACGAGATTGATCTACAGGGAGGGGGTGGATAACCACAGCTTGACAGTGACAGAACCTTCATGCCGGCTATACATGGGAAGACGTGTTATGTTACGTCGATCTTGATTTAAGGATTGACACAATGAAACTTTGTCTAAAATATGAATTCGCCGATGACCTTTACGGTTTATGTTTTGATGGGAGGTATGACGAGCATGTTGCCAAATTGATTCAAGTAGTTTCTGCTTCCTTCTTCATGCATATTGATATTTGTCAAATTTATCTTGTTATGGAATGTGTGATGCTGCCTTTATGCTTTTCTTGCTGAAGTTGGGAAGCAGTGAATGCCAAATTCAGTTAAGAGTGTTAGTTTGGCGAGTTTCATAGTCTCACATCTCTAATTTCTATTATGCTGTCTCCTATTGGTGCTATAAAAAGGGGTCTAGGCTTTGAAAATAGATGCACCACAAGCATCACAAGAAAAGTCACTTTGGATTTAATTTTTAAGTCCATATTAAGTTAAATATTTTGGGCTTTTCTTATTTAATAGTTGTAGGTTCTTTATGACATAGGAATATTTTTCCTAAGGCATTTGTAATTGTCCCATTTAAGTAAGAGTTTTGCTCCTCCTTCATTCGTGGACATAGGTCAATTGAATGAACCGCGTAAATTTGGTGTCTCTATCTCTTTTATCTTTCTACTTTATTGTCTTTGTTGGGTTACCAAAATTATCCTATGGTAAATCTCCTAGGGCTAGCTCTAATAAACTGATATCAGAGCCTAGTTTTGGGATCTTTTGGTAACAATGATAATAACAAAGATCGTTGTTGAGAAATTCGATAGAAATATCAACTTCGGCATGTGACAACTCAAGATGGAGGCCATTTTGGTTCAAGACGGAGTTGATTTGGCACTACAGGGAGTTGAGAAAATTCCAGATGGTATGTCAGAGGAAGATTTTGTAGGTATGGATAGGAAAGCCCGATCTAGCATTATTCTAAATCTCTCTGACGAGGTTTTACGGGAGGTAGCTACGGAGACTACGGCTAAGAGCATGTGGGATAAGCTTAAAGCCTTGTATATGAAGAGGACAGTAGAGAACCGTCTCTACTTGAAGCAGAGTTTGTATATGCTTGGATGAGTGAAGGTACATCTATAATCTCACATCTTGATAAATTTGATTCTTTAGTTATGGATTTGGAGAATATAGATGCAAAGATTGATGATGAGGATAAGGCCCTATTACTTTTGTGTTCTCTCCCCAATCTTTTAAGTATTTCCGTTGATACAATGATTTATGGAAAAGAAATAATTTCGTATCAGAAAATTAAATCTGCATTAAAATCTAAGGAGCAGATTGATAGGGATATCAATGGGAGAATAGAGGAAATCGTGCCGAGGGTCCGTTGTCGTGGGTAGAACTGATAAAAGAGAATTTGACAGTAGTAGATCTAAATCTAGATCTAAATCCAGATATAGAAATTTGGAGTGTAGATATTGTCATAAAATGGGACACATTAAGGCTGATTGCTTTAAATTGAAAAATAAATTAAAGCAAAAGGAAAAAATTGTTGAGAAAACTACTGAGTCCGCTGAAGCTAGTGTTGCAGCTGATGAGAATTTTGGAAATATTTTCTTTGCTACTGATGACAGGACAAGGTCTAAAAATGAATGGATTTTAGATTCGGATTGTTCTTATCACATGTGTCCCAGTAGGGATTTGTTTTCCACATATGAATCTTATAATGGTGGAATTATTTTGATGGGCAATAATACTGCGTGTGATGTTATTGGTAAAGGCACAATCCGAATTAAAATGCATGATGGTATTGTGAGGACGCTCACTAATGTTAGACATGTTCCTGATTTGAAAAAGAATCTTATCTCTTTAGGCATCCTAGAGGCTCTTGGGTGCAAATACACAGCTGAAGGTGGAGTTATGAAAGTTTCTAGAAATGCTCTTATTGTTATGAAAGCTTGTAGGTCTGGTAGCTTGTATATTTTGCAGGAACTCTTGTCACAGGATCGATTCTTGAGCTCGTCATCATCATTGTCTAATTCTAAAAAAGGTTTGAGCATATTAAGTAAAAGGGGTCTTCTTTGCGGACAGAGTATTGGGCCATTGGATTTCTGTGAACACTGCATTTTTGAGAAGCAGAAAAGAGTCAGCTTCAATTCTCCCGAGTCTACTAACGAAGGTGATCCAGAGGAAGAGCAATATTCCATAGCCAATGATAGACCACGGAGAGTTATTCGACCACCACAAAGATATGAAAATTTAGTTGCATATGCTTTGTCTGTTGCAGAAGAAACTGGTGGAGTTGGTGAGCCTACTCAAATGCAGTTTGTTGTGATAATACCATTGTTAAGGGAAAGGTCCTTGTTCAGAAAATTCATACGAAGGACAATCCAGCTGATATGCTTACGAAGCCTCTTCTGGTTTACAAGTTCAAGCAGTGCTTGGACTTGGTTGGTATTCATTGTTGATGATTGCCCGTTTGGGCTTTTGTGAAGAAGGTGGAGCAAGTTTTGTTAGGACATGCCAAGGTGGAGATTTGTTGGTTTGGCAAGTCCTTTAGTCCAACATCTGGAAAACCAGATTTCCTATCCCCTATTGATGCTATAAAAAAGGGTCTAAGCTTTCTAGTTAGATGCACCACAAGCACAATAAAAGCCGCTTTGGATTTAATTTCATTAAGTTCATATTAAACTTTTAGGCTTTTCTTGTTTAGTAGTTTCAGGTGTTTTATGGCCTAGGAATAAAATCCCTAAGGCATTTGTAATTGTCCCATTTTTAGTAAAGATTTGCTCCTCCTTTCGTCCGTGGACGCAGGTCAATTGATCGAACCACGTAAATTCGGTTTTCCTGTTTCTTTTATTCTTTTCTGTTTATTGTCTTTATTGGGTTGCCAAATTACCCTGTGATAATTTTCTAGGGCCAACTCTAACAATTTTGAATTTATATTTTTCATGATGAATTAGGAAAATCCAATGTGATGCTCTTAATAACAAAAAAGAATGGATTCACTAAGGTGATCAACAGTTGGTCGAGTTACTGGCCTGTTTCTTAAGTACAAATGTAAATTGTTTGGGACTAATTTCCTCTTTGATTCCTTTGGACGGATACAATAAAAATAACAAAGCATAAAATCCCAACCCTTTGGTGGATTCATAACTTATTTATGCTTTTCAATAGATATCTGGTTAGCTATACATTTGTCAGAGGCATAGCTCATTTAGCCTCTTGCAGAACCATTTCCAAGCAAAAATATAGCCAAAAACATTATTATATATAAGTAAATTACTAATGGTACTCTATCCCACTGCAAGGGCTGTTCTCTTTTTGCTGTATGAGTAGGTTCATTCACATATGTTAGGGTGGTTTTATAAAACACTTGTGTTCTATTTTGGCCACACTTTGAAAGGTACGGTCATGCTACAAGCTTCTACAAGATTTTTTTTTTTCTCGTGGAGAATGTATTTTGATATAGGCACTTATGAGCACCTTAGGACATTATTAAAATTAGAAAAGATCTCAACAAAAGCTTGTTGCTTTGCAGATCAGTTAATTGTCATTTTAGCTGATATTTCTTTTTTGTGTATATAGTATCATAATGAATGACAATGGGGTTCATGAGCATGTGGTGATTGTAAAAGAGTTGTATTAATAAAATGATTGTCAAAATTCTGTAGGCATTAAGTTATGTTATAAGAAGACTACCAAAAGTTGAATATCGGGTTCTATATTTCTTATTTCATTAGGGTATTTTTTTTTCCTTTTAAGATTACATCGAGCTACAAAGTCAATTAATTTTTTAACTTAGTGGAGCCTCTATTTCTGCTCAGATCATTTGGAAACTTGATTACATTACCAAAGAGAATGGTGCCACCTTCAGCATTTTCTACTCTGTGCTTTAGTTAGTTTGATTGAATTCATAATTATGAGAAGGTCAGATACCTGGTTGTTAAAGACAGTGAACAGATCTAATTACTGGTTTCTCTCATATTTACTCAAATATGTAGCTGATACCATTATAAGAAAACCATATATGAGCCGCTGCTAAGTATTGCAAAATTCCTGTTATGTAGTTTTCCAATTTTTTTTTTTTAATACCCATGGTTGTATGGCCAAGTAACTGTAGTAAATTATGCATCTTCTGAAGTTAGTTTGAAGGATAAATTTATACCTATGGCACATAGCACATAGCACATAGTTTTTCCTCCTGTATTTGTGCCTATATTTATCTCGACTACTTTTCTCGGTATAAAGGCGGAAAAACTGAGGGGAAGACCAGGTTACGAACACTTAAATGATCCATTGCATATATTGATTGAGGCCGAATTACCAGCGAATGTCATTGAGACAAGACTGAGACACGCACAGGAAGTTGTAGAAGAGCTGCTGAAACCAGTGGTGAGTAGTTCACAGAAAACACCATTCATTCACCTGCATACTAGATATTTATCAGACTATCTCTATGCTCATTGCTATTTCAAGTAATTACCATCAGCTTTTGTTGTTGGTTCACGGTTTCATATATGATAACCCTGCATCAGCACTTAAAAAACTTCAACAGTAATCTAGATATATACAAAGGTTAGCTTATCTTTCATGGTCTTGCCTTCTCCTGCCATTTGTCATTGAAGCATGCTCATTTTTGTGCTGATCTACTCTTTCCAACCTTGTGATAATAAAGTTTGATGCTACAGGATGAATCACAGGACTACTATAAGAGGCAACAGCTTAGAGAATTGGCCTTGTTAAATTCAGGTTTGAGAGATGACAGCCCTCATCCAAGCGGCAGCACTTCTCCATTTAATAGCGGAATAAGAGGAACAAAAACAGGACCGTAGAATCATTGACTCCTCTCCGATCTGATGGTCTAGAAAGTTTCATTCAACCTACTCTTTGCCTTCTCATCATTTCCTTGTAAAATGGGCTTCTTCAAAGGAGCTAAAATGTGGCCACTGTATTGTTCTGCTCAGTCATCTTCTGATGGAAAGAATCTACCATACATAAACCTAAAATATTCTTTTCATTCATTTTGTGTGGTTGACCTTGACATGCAATCTGTCACAGATGAGCAAATGAACAGTGCCATCGTTATTTTTAGCAACTTTGATCTTCATGTCCGAGACGATGATATCTCTATTCTTTCTTATGGTGATCATATTGTGGCAGTATTAATATGCTAAAGTACATGACTGCCAAACTTCAATTTATGTGGTCTTTCCTTGGGATGGTGGTCAATTGAGCATGCCCAATAATTGACTTCAAAATTTAAATCGGTGATCATTTTTCTTAATAATGTCTGATAATCTTCTTGATGCAGTTCTCCACTGTGTCATTTTACTCCATGGGCAAGAGTTTGATATTAGATTTTATTAATATAAAATCATGTTTCTGGTGCTGTGAAAACTCTTATTGGTAACTGCTTTGTCTTATTCACAAGACACACAGGTAACATATCAACAGAGGCCACAATGAACAGGAAGAATTTGTCCCTTTGATGTTTTGGATCATCTTCCTAAGCATCATTTGCCAGCTATCGTCATTCTCCTGCAGCAAAATCTTATGTTTTCACCGTGACCATGACATGGCTGACAAACTATTCAGCAAATTTGCCGGACAGCCTCATACTCTCTCACTATCAGGATAAAAGTTATTTAGTTGGCTAATTAAGTGATTCCAATTAATGTTTTTGCATCTGCTAGTTTAGTTAATTTGTTCCAAATTGAAGGATTCATAGTGGTCAAGATTTTTCATGTCGGAAGAGGAAACACCCGCTTAGTCCGTGATCATCTAACACCAAATCTTGTAATAATCTCATTATCTGCAGTGTTACCGTCCTCCATCTATTTAAACCCGCTTTCTTCGTCTCCTCTCTCTCTCACTCCTCCTCTCCTTCTTTTTCCCTCTCCGTGGCCCCCGTCTTCTTCTTCATCTCTGATCTTTGCGGGATGGCGTGGAGTTGGCAGGTGGGAGGAATCCAGTTCCGCACGACGCCCCAGCAGCTCGTGAATTTCTTCCTCAAGAGCAAGCACCGCCTCCAGCCCATCAACGAAGGCTTCCTTCCTGAAGCCAACGTCTACGGCGATCATCCCGCGAACACCACCGGTAATTCGTGGCTCCTCTTGTTCTCCGGATTCACTGGTAATGTGTTATCCGTGGGGTTAGTGTTCAATAAACCGATAGATTTCTTTGTTGATCACCCTGAAGTGGACGAGTTTGATGGATGGACCCCTTCTTGACATCCCTTTTCCTCCTCTTCGGTCTACCTGAAAGCGGTGATAGAATTTACATGGTCGGGTTAGGGTTCGAGAAACCGGGAGCGTTTTTATATTCTTGTTAATACATGCTACGGTCATGGATTTATTGAACTGTTGATTTGCAGCTGCGTTCCCCATGAGTAACAAACACGGGGAGTGGTTCTTCTTCACCCACCGCAGCCCTCCGCTGGGCAACGGCAAGCGAGCGTCTCGGACCGCAGGGCCCGGCCGGTGGAAAGCCACCCAAGCCACCAAGGACGTGGTCGACGACCATGGCCGTGTCATAGGCAGCAGGCAATCTTTCTGCTACCAAGTCCAATCGCCTTCGGGATACATCAAAATCGACTGGTTGATGGAGGAGTATGCCAGAAGTGATGCTTCAGAGAGGTTGTGGGTCATCTGCAAAGTTTATATGACTCCCAAGGCGCGGGCCAAACTCCTCCGGGGGATCATCGGCGCAAGCAATACGGTGGAGGAGCAGGAGACCACGATGGCGCCGCCGCATCCACCTCTCCCGCGGCTCGTCGATGTCACAGACCCATCAGGTGGAGACGACAGACGAAAACGATGAAGGACATCCACCGAAGACGCAGAAGTGGTACCCGCAGCATCGGTCCCTGTCGCGTGGGAGAGAATTCTTTGGCCATTGTTCTTCCGACTGATGCATGTGCTATTACCGGCGAATCTCACACGGATTACAACTTTCTGGACGATTCTGGGCTCAATTTATGCCCCGAGGCCGGCGAGTTATTCATCTATCTCCTCGAGGCCGGCGAGTTATTCATCTAATCTCCTCAGCCTCAGCTGCTCACTAGTGCGCCTGATCACATTCAACTGGTTCCTGAGTCGTCGGCCACCGTGGGAGAGGCTTCTTCGGCCGCTGCTGCTAAACCTGACATGGACTATAATTTTCTGGATGATTTTGAGATCCATGTGAGCCCCGTGAGAGGCGACTTCTGGACGTCATCGTCTCAGCTGGGACTGCTCACCGATGCACCTGATCACATTCATCTGATCCCACCGGCCTTCGACGAGAGGCTCTCCAGCACTCCCAATACGCAAGCCAAGGATGGAATATAGCTGTACTGGGCTGATCGGTCAGCGTGAAGTCAAATGTTTGAACTCTTCATCTCTGTTCCTGTTTGCACGAGTCTGATCGTTGGATGTGTATCGAGGGGATTATGTAACCCGTAGAAAAAGTTGCTTCCGGCGCTCGCCCATGTAATGATTTGGAGATGTACACTGATGCTGAGATTCCACACCTGTGTAAGAATTGGACAAAGCCGAGGAATAATAAAATGCTGCCTAAGCAACACATTTGTTGTGCAATCTATCTTCTTGTGGTGCCTCGTGGCTTTTCTTGCACTCAGGTTTTGTGTACATGTCATATGGCTAAGAGTTAAAATCGAAAGTAAAAACTTTAACGCCTCCTTAGGAGATTATTCTCGGGTAAAAGTTTTTACTCCGAGGACTGCACAGCTTCGTTGTTTATGGAGTTATATTGCACACATGTATTGTGCAGATCTGGGTATGTGTCTTATCGACAAACCTTTTCTTTCCTCCCAAACATTACGTTGGCCATCTTTTGTGATTTGTGATTTGTGATTCTTCCTGTAGTCCGTGTTGTTGGTTCAACCAAAGAGAAAAATAGTTGCTGAGATGATTAATTCATTGGTGCAGTAATTATGCTGCTGGAATCGAAGAAACCATGGCCGGTGGTTAGTAACTCAGTAGAGCAGGTGCAGTAATTATCATAAAGCAAATTTTGGTGTAGAGAAAGACTTAATATTTCATTTCAGATTTGTTAATGATGCGAAAAGAAAAGAAAAGATAAAGATAATTAAAAGAGAAAAACCCTGAAGGATTAAACTAAAATTTGTATCTTTTGTTGATAGGTCTTTATTTTTTTTTATTTTTTTCATGATAAAATTTATTTATTTATAGGACCCTAGATAAGAGTTATCAAGCTCAATTGTTAAGGATGCATTTATATACTTTTATTATATTTATATTGTATGCAATCTCTCTAATTTACCAGTGGTTTATTATTTTTATAATATTTTATTTCCAGATACTTTTTTATCATCGTGTAATCTCTTTATTTATAATTATTTTTGTGATTATAATTATTTTCATCCATGTGATTTGAGAAAGGTTTTAATCCTCTCTTTTAATCAAATTTAATTCTCTTAACATCTCCTTAAACTTAATTTATTTTTATCACATATTCCAAGTAATGTCTTCATCTTCAAAAATATATTTGAATTGAGGGGTTTAGTGAAAATATTTATAACTTTTCCCATGAAAGTATCTTATCTTTGATTTTATCTCGAATGAAATGGTAATGAACGTCAAATATATTTGCTTTGTTCTTGAAAGACCAGGTTCTTGGCCAATAAATATATTGACTTGTTATCAACATTTTTTTTGTAAATTGATCTTGTGAATAATTAACTTCATTCAAAAGTTTGTATTTCATTTCATATGTATATAATATCATAATAGATTGCTTATTTGAATACTAACTGAAAACCGTGTCGCTCATATAAAAATAAAGTTCGTTATACTTTTTCAGTCACCAAGAGCTAACTCCAATCACTATCAGAATATCTAATAAATTAAAAAAATTTATAAAATAAATATAGTAGACCATGGGTTCTGGTACTTTTGATGTAGTATAGAATTTTTTTAGCGCCCTTTGTATGTGTTAAAGTTTGATTCTTTCATAAATCAGTTTAATAATCTAAATTCATATAAAATATTTAGTCTCTAGTTAGGTATCTTAAGCTTCCCACCAATCTTTTGAAATAGATTAGATCAATCAATTTATAATATTCTATCTTGAATCTTTTGAGAATCTCCTTCTTGTAAAATAAAGAGACATTCTTTATTTTGCTTAACTCCGATACTAGGGAAATAAGACATGACTCCAATTTCAATTATTTTAAAATTTTTATCATTATTTGATTATTTTTTAAACATAAGTAAATTACTTCCAATAACGACAAGATCATTATTGTTTTTTATTTTCTTACAAATGGCACATTCATGATCATATTATATTGTTCATAACCATTTTGCTTTAAGAAGGCATAAATTCTAGTATTCCAAGCTCTAGATATTTTCTTTAACTTATACCGTGCTTGTTCTATGTGTATTTTTTTTTCTTTAAGAATTTATTCAAAAATATAGATTTAACATCTTTTTGATAAATTGATAATTATTTTGTATGATAATGAATATAATCAATCTAATAATTTTTATTCGGATAACAAGGGCAAATACTTATCATGTCAAAATTTTGTTTGCAACCCACTACCATTAATCTAGCTTCGAGCTTCTCAACTTAACCTTGTATATTTTTCCTGATTTTGTAAACCCATTTCACACTAATAGAATTTTGTATATGAGATATTAATAATAGTTCCCAAGTTTTGTTTCTCAGCAGTTGATATTTTTCATCTATAGTATCCTTCCATCTTTTATCTTTCATTGTATCTTTATATTGAAATGATTGACTATCTTTATATTCTCTCGTTACCGCTCTTATCTCTCATTGCCAATATGTCATTATCGTTTTGTCCTTAATCTTTCACTTCCCCACAGTTTATAATATCGTCACCACTATCTTGCCATCTACCTGTTGCCTCTTCCACTTTGCACAAAAGCCCCATTGTCTCTGTCTAGTGCCCTTTATTCGTTACTATCATCACTTGCTCTCATCGCAAGGATTTAACTTATCTAAAGAGGAAAGACGAAAGAGTACAATATTGATATGCTGACGATTAAGAGTGGGTGATGGAGGATAAAATGATATTTTTGTTAAAGTGACTAAAAAAGAATATTTCTAAATAAAAAATCAATTAAGGGGTTGATATTGGATAAACATATGATAATTTGATTTTTTTAGGTAAAATACTCTTATTTTTCTATGTGGTGGTGGACTTTTTTTTTTAAGAAGAGGTGAAACATATAAAATAGTCACTAAATGAATACAATATTAGTTGAAGAAAATACTTATTTTGCTCAATCAAGTCAATTTAAGCAAAAAGAAAAGACAAACCCAAAATCGATGGCTTTGCTACCGACAAAATTAGGAGGTACAAAGGAATTCCAAATTGTTAATTAAGACAGACAAATCCCATCATTTGAGCTAAAGTTCAATGAACAAACAAGTAGCTCTTTCCACCAAATTAAACCAATCTATATTAATGTAATCACTTTAATTAAATCAAATTAATTATTATTTACCATTTTAACATCTAATTTTATAAATTTTAAATTTGATTAGCATTTGATCCGTTTCCACTAAATTAAATTGATATAATAAATTCACGAAAATAAATATTTTTATTATCTTAATATTATTTTGTAAGTTTTGATATCTGAATTTGTGAGTAAAAATGCAATTAAGGCATGTTGTTTTATTCAAATTAAATTAGTCTATTTTCTATTTAAAATTATAATTATGAATTTACTCAATATAATAAAAAGTAATTATTATATATATAAATTTATAATTTTATAAAATTAAAACTAATTTCATATTATTTGCACCATGCTATAACCAATATATATATATATATATATATACACAACATAAACTTTATATATTTCTAAGATAGATGCAGGCACAATGATTTCATAATAAGAAGTTTTCAAAAGTTGATGCGATTGTGCCTAAAATATAAACCTCAAAAGAAAGCTTCTCTAGACCTCCATCTGAGTTAGTGAGGATTAATTATTGTCTTGGGACAAAAAGATGAAGTAATGGTGATTGCAGCTAACTCATGGGAGATTTGATCTCAGAACGTCTAATAGCCGGTGGCAATCAGGTCTTCTTCGCTTTTGTAAGAAAGAAATGAAGTGTCTGCTTACAACAGAAGTTTCTTAATGGGCATCACGAACATGAATAATGGGGGCCTCATCTTAAGCCTAATGTATTGCTGCATAGAAATAGGTGTTATTAGAATCTGTTATTTGCTCTTCATCGATTTCACGCACGTCTTCTAAAGATGTTAAAAGGTGTTTTCTTCTTCCTTAGGCGACGCTAATTTTATCGGTCTGTACCGCTCTCTGCGTAAAGTGAAGCTAATTTTAGCTTCTTTTCTTGTACAGTGATATGTGCACTGAGTACATCTGTTGCAAAAGTTTGGAATAATTCCACACCTTTAGATCTTCTCAAGTTGGATTGTTGAATAACTGCAATTGTATTTAACAATCAACAACATGATTGCTGCTAGCAATGGCAGCCATTAACAGATGCATCTTATTTTCTTCCTTTATTTAATGATACTATCACATTCTCATATAGTCAGGATTTTTTCAAGCCTTTTCTCTCTCTCTCTCTCTCTCTCTCTCTCTCTATATATATATATATATATATATATATATATATATATATATATATATATATATATATATATAAATATACATATACATATATATATATATATATATATACATATATATATATATACATACATACATATATATATATATATATATATATATATATATATATATATATATATATATATATAAACACATATATGTTGGAAGTCTAAAGTTGACTGGGTTCATTCAACGTAGAACCATCCATCAATGTTTCCCATGATCATATCCATCAACCCCATATCCAATTCGTCAAGCGTGTTTACTGGCATCAGGGAAAAGCCTTCGTGTTGACATGCCTGTTCTTGTTCATTTTTTGACGAGCACTTGTCGTGGCTCTCGCTATGGGTGACGACCGACGAGGGAGGAGAAAGGTGCAGGTCATGCAAGTCCGATGACCCGGTGGAATCGCCGCCATGGAGGGAGGCTTTCTGTGGAGAGGATTCCACCATCACTACGGGGAAGATGGTCCAGGGGGTTTTGCAGGTGTGTTTCATGCTGTACTCCACCATGAAGGTGGGTGGGTCGGCATAGCTATCCTGTTGCTGCACTGTCTTCTTCGCCGGGCATCCTTGCCCGTCGCTGTAAGTGCACTTGTAGTAGCACCTGTGTGGGAATCATGTGTCAGAACTCACAAGATCCAAACCAGAAAGTACAGGAGAAAACCTTGACTGAGGAAGATCACCTCGGATACATTGCATTGTTGATAGTTTTCTGCCCATACTTCCTCCATTGATAGCCATCCTCGTAGGGCACAGCCGTCGTAACTTTGGTCAATGTTGTGTTCTTCCTCCTGCAGCTTCCTTAGTCAGATAAGAGAGTTGCTGATGACCAAGTGAGGGAGCTACAAGACCTGGAATCCAATTACCTTGTCTGACGGCCATGAGGCCCATCCCTTCCCTCGGAGCTCTTGCTCAGTTCGTCGGAACACTTGCTAGTTCCGCCGTCGTGGGATGCCCCACTACCGCAGAATTGGAGGGTGGAGAGAGCAGAGGTGGTGAGCTGCAGTATCTGCTTCGCCATGTCTTGTCCCAGCTGCGACCAGCTACCAGCAGGCAAGTGCAGGAGAACAGCCTGCAGTTGGCTCATGAGTTCATGCGCTCGACTGATGTCTTGGATCGCCGCGCGACGGCCACAGGACGACAGCGCACAAGGCGACAACGCTGCGGCTTCGGCATGCGGTGCGTTCCCCTTCATCTTGGCGATTGCGAGAGGCAGGGCTGCTTGTTTGCTACTATCCTTTGCTGGATGTAAGAGAGAGAGAGAGAGAGAGAGAGAGAGAGAGAGAGAGAGAGAGAGAGAGAGAGAGAGAGAGACTCTCTTCGGCTTGCTATGCAGTGGGGAAGACCATATCAGATGTAGTGGCTGTGGCTGCTTGAGCCTACCTGTGCCGGTCTTGGCAGTTCATATTTTGGTAGAGGGAATACATCAAGCGTCAGGCATAGAGGAAGCCAACAACGAGACATGTCATGTCAGCTTCCTAGCATCAGCCTGTGCCATGCTGAACGTAATCATGCCAGTCTTCACCATGGAAAGTGCAAAGAAGGCAGAGAGGTCGGCAAGACTTGGTCGACTCGCTCTGTAATAATACCAGAACAAAGTAATACGGTATATATTTGACATATATGTAAAACACATCGCCCAAAGTAAACGAGGAAGGTCATGAAACTATGCACATAAAGATTAGTTAGCGGTCAGCACCATCCAAAACCTATGGAATCTATGCGAGACTTCCACAGGCGAGGATGAAATTGGATTTGTTGGCTTCCGCACATTCTGACCATCTCTTTCATCAATCACGGGTTCAAGAAGCTGCTAACGAATGTATCCTAAATACTTCTTTATAACATATTGATCATTCCCATTGCGGAACGCACACAAAACATCAAGCCTTAGTATAAGGTTCACAGTCCTGGGAATCCTGCTATTTAAAATAAACACAGCTCTACTAAGTGGTTCATCGTGTCTCATGAGATGTCCCAGAAACTAGAATGCATGGCCTTGGGATGCTAAAGGGCACGGAACAATCTGGTTGGTTTCGGAGCCTTTCATTGCTTTGATTCCGCAATGCTCGGATCAACAAGAGGAAGGACCGCTGACATCTAACGTGGGTCACACTGGGTGACGATCCTGCAAAGGCGACCTGTCACGAACCCCGAATACCTGTCCTCGTATTACTAGTCAACACTACATGTCGCCATCCCCTTTGTCTTCCTTCTTCTACGATAGTTATGTTAATGTACATAATAATATAGTAATATAGCCGAGACAAAGTTTATAGGTGACTCATTCGCATCATTGTTTGTTTAGCGAACCCAACGAGATTGATCTACAGGGAGGGGGTGGATAACCACAGCTTGACAGTGACGGAACCTTCTTGCCGACTATCCATGGGAGGACGTGTTATGTTACGTCGATCTTGACTCAAGGATTGACACAATTAAACTTTGTCTAAAATATGAATTCACCGACGACCTTTACGGTTTATGTTTTGATGGGAGGTATGACGAGCATGCTGCCAAATTGATTCAAGTAGTTTCTGCTTCTTTCTTCATGCATATTGATATTTGTTAAATTTATCTTATTCTGGAAAGTGTGATGCTGCTTTTATGCTTTTCTTGCATTCAAGTTTTGTGGGGATGTTTTTGAAGTTGGGAATCAGTGAATGCCAAAATTAGTTAAGAGTGTTGGTTTGATAAGTCCCATAATCCTCTGCTATCTCTTGTTGGTGCTATAAAAAGGGGTTTTGACTTTGAAGATAGATGCACCATAATCATTACAAGAAAAGTCACCTTAGATTTAATTTTTAAGTCCATATTAAGTTAAATATTTTGGACTTTTCTTATTTAGTAGTTTTAGGTGCTTTATGTCCTAGAAATATTTTTCCTAAGGTATTTGTAATTATCCCTTTTATAATAAGAGTTTTACTCCTCCTTCGTTCGTGGACATAGGGTAATTGACCGAACCACGTAAATTTGGTGTTCCTGTCTCTTTTATCTTTTTGCTTTATTGTTTTTGTTGGGTTACCAAATTTACTCTTTAGTAAATCTCCTGGGGCTAGCTCTAACAAACTGGTATCAGAGCCTGGTTTTGGGATCTTTTGACAACAATGACAATAACAAAGATCGTTGTCGAGAAATTCAATAGAAATGTCAACTTCGGCATATGGCAACTCGAGATGGAAGCCATTTTGATTCAAGACGGAGTTGATTTGGCACTATATGGAGCTGAGAAAATTCCAGATGGTATGTCAAAAGAAGATTTTGCAGGTATGGATAAGAAAGCCCAATCTAGCATTATTTTAAATCTCTCTGATGAGGTTTTACAAGAGGTTGCTTTGGAGACTACGACTAAGAGCATGTGGGACAAGCTTAAAGCCTTATATATGAAGAGGACAGTGGAGAACCATCTTTACTTAAAGCAGAGTTTATATATGCTTCGGATGACTGAAGGTATATCTATACTCTCACATCTTGATAAATTTGATTCCTTAGTTATGGATTTGGAGAATATAAATGCAAAAAATTGATGATGAGGATAAGGCCTTATTACTTTTGTGTTCTCTCCCCCAATCCTTTAAGTATTTCCGTGATACTATGATTTATGAAAAAGAAACAATTTCGTATCAGGAAATTAAATCTGCATTAAAATCTAAGGAGCAGATTGATAGAGATATCACTGGGGAGAATAGAGGAAATCAGGCTAAGGGTCTGGTTGTCAGGGGTAGAACTGATAAAAGGAAATTTGATAGTAGTAGATCTAAATCTAGATCTAGATCCAGACATAAAAAATTTGGAGTGCAGATATTGTCATAAAATAGGGCACATTAAGGCTGATTGCTTTAAATTAAAAAATAAATTAAAGCAAAAGGAAAAAATTATTGAGAAAACTACTAAGTCTGCTGAAGCTAGTGTTGCAGCTGATGAGAATTTTGAAAATATTTTTTTTGCTACTGATGACAGGACAAGGTCTAAAAATGAATGGATTTTAGATTCGGGTTGTTCTTATCACATGTGTCCCAATAGGGATTTGTTTTCCACATATGAATCTTATAATGATGGAATTATTTTGATGGCAATAATGCTGCGTGTGATGTTATTGGTAAAGGCACAATCCGAATTAAAATGCATGATGATATTATGAGGATGCTCACAAATGTTAGACATGTTCCTGATTTGAAAAAGAATCTTATCTCTTTAGGCACCCTAGAGGCTCTTGGGTGTAAATACACAGCTGAAGGTGGAGTTATGAAAGTTTCTAGAAATGCCCTTATTGTTATGAAAGCTTGTAGGTCTGGTAGCTTATATATTTTGCAGGGAACTACTGTCATAGGCTCTGTTGCAGTCTCGTCATCATTATTGTCTAATTCTGACATCACCAAATTATGGCATATGCGTTTAGGTCATATGAGCGAAAAAGGTTTGAGCATATTGAGCAAAAGAGGTCTTCTTTACGGATAGCGTACTGGGCCATTAGATTTTTGTGAACACTGTATTTTTGGAAAGCAGAAAAGAGTAAGCTTCAATTCTCCGGCAGTTCACAAAACGAAAGGTACTCTTGACTATATTCATTCAGACCTTTGGGGTCCAGCTCGTATTCAGTTTAAGGGTGGTGCCAGGTATATGTTGACTTTCATTGATGATTATTCCAGAAAAGTTTGGGTTTATTTTCTGAAGCATAAAAATGATGTTTTTCTAACCTTCAAACAATGGAAGGCTTTAATTGAGAAGCAAACAAGTAAACAGATTAAGTGGCTTCGATCAGATAAAGGCATGGAATTTTGTGAAGGTGACTTTGATGAATTCTGTAAAAATGAAGGAATTGTTTGGTATCGCACTGTTAGGATGACACCTCAGCAAAATGGTGTGGCCGAACGTATGAACAAAACACTCTTAAAAAGAGCAAGGTGTATGATCTCAAATGTAGGGTTGACAAAGGACTTTTGGGCAGAGGCGATCAATATGGCCTATTACGTTGTCAACCGCGCTCCTTTTGCGGCACTTAATTTTAAAACTCCAGAGGAAGTTTGGTTAGGTACTCCTGCTGATTTATCTGATTTTAAAATTTTTGAATGTCCAGCATACATGCATGTAAATGAAGGAAAATTAGAGCCTCAAGCTAAACATTGCATTTTGCTTGGGTATGCTTTTGGGGTGAAAGGATACTGATTATGGTGTCCTAATCCCAAATCCCTAAAATGTATAATCAGTAGAGATGTTACTTTTGATGAATTGTCTATGTTATCTTCCAAAGAGGAATCTACTAGTTATACAAATGATAGTACGCAGAAGCAGGTGGAGCTTGAGATTGGTAGTTCTGATTCTTTTCAGTCGAACTCTTTTACTTAGCGAATGCAAGTAGATAGTCCTGAGTCTACTGACAAAGATGATCCAGAGGAAGAGCAATATTCCATAGCTAAGGATAGACCACGGAGAAATACTCGACCACTACAAAGATATGCAAATTTGATTGCATATGCTTTGTCTATTACAGAAGAAACAAATGGAGTTGCTGATCCTACTACCTACTCAGATTTAATTTCTTGTGATGATTCCGATAAATGGTTGATTACGATGCTTACGAAGCCTCTTCCGGTTTACAAGTTCAAGCAGTGCTTGGACTTGGTTGGTATTCATTGTTAGTGATTGCCCGATGGGGCTTTTGTGAAGAAGATGAAGCAAGTTCTGCTAAATTGTCAATGTTGGAACATGCCAAGGTAGAGATTTGTTGGTTTGGCAAGTCCCATAGTCCCACATTTCTAATTTATATTTTGTTGTCTCCTGTTGGTGCTATAAAAAGGGGTCTAGGCTTTGAAGATAGATGCACCACAAGCATCATAAGAAAAGCCACTTTGGATTTAATTTTTAAGTCCATATTAAGTTAAATATTTTGGACTTTTCTTATTTAGTAGTTTCAGGTACTTTATGGCCTAGGAATATTTTTCCTAAGACATTTGTAATTGTCCCTTTTATAGTAAGAGTTTTGCTCCTCCTTCGTTCGTGGACGTAGGACAATTGATCGAACCACGTAAATTTGGTGTCCCTGTCTCTTTTATCTTTCTGCTTTATTATCTTTGTTGGGTTGTTAAAATTATCCTTTGGTAAATCTCCTGGGGCTAGCTCTAACAATCAAAAGTGATAATGAAAAAGCTGGGGGGTTATCATCTGAGTATTTCTTATTGCAGATAGCATACATGTTTCTAGTGTTCGAAAAATTGTTTCTGAGATGGAGCTTTAGACAGTTAATTGGGACAGGAAACTTCCTTCTAAAATGAGAGGCTATTTGATAGGTGTTTTTATCTGGCTGTTTATTTAATGGCATCTGAGGAGGTTCTCAAGTGAAAGTTCTTGTTCTGAGGATTGTAGCTCCACTACTTTTAGAGTTATTGCAAATATGTATTGTGCAGATCGGTGTGTGTGTCTTATCAGCAAACCTTTGTTTTCCAAATCATTACGCTGGCACCTATTGTGATTTGTGCTTCTTTATGTAGCTCATCCGTTGTTGGTTAACCAAAAAGGAAATAGTTGTTGAGATTATTAATTCACTAGTGAAATAATTATGCTACTAGGATCAAAGAATTCATGGCTGATGGATGGTAACAAGGTAGGTGTACCTATAGTGTTATCATAAAGCAAATTTTGATTGTGAACAAAGGCACATATTCCATTTCTGATTACTTACTGGAAGGGAAAAAAAAAGGATTAGAATGTCTAGCGAGATATAATCTTGAAGTTAGTAAATGATGTCCTGAGTATTTTTTGCTTGTGCCTTTTCTTACCGTTAGGCTCTGAGGGCATTGTTTCCAAACTAACATTTCAATCCATAAAACATAGTCCGACTGTAGCACAGAAGTCCCAGTCCCATGGCTACTCCATTCCTTAATTCCAATGCTGGGGGGACTGATTTTGGTGTTTAGAGTGGATGCCCACAGGAGGTAGATGCATAAGTCTAGTTGTATGAGCCATCATATCTGCATGCATCTTTTATATTTATACACTTAAGCTAGGTAATTTGTATTTTGTTTATCTGGTTTTTCAACTAGAGATAGTGTAATGTTCTTTTTTCCCTGATTTTCTATAATTGTTTCTTTTTTTACAATGTTCCTTGGTTACAGTGTTTGATTCCATCAAAGCCCGACTGGTTCCCAGGAAGGTTTGAAGAAGTTGATAAGAACTCAAAATCTGCTAGCACTTATGATCTTGTTTTACATATTGAGTAGAAATTTCTGTGTCATTTCATGACATTTTGAATTTTGTATTTTTCATGATGAATTAGGAAAATCCAATGTGATGCTCTTAATAACAAAAAAAGAATGGATTCACTAAGGTGACCAACAGTTGATCGAGTTACTGGCCTGTTTCTTAAGTACAAATGTAAATTGTTTGGGACTAATTTCCTTTTTGATTCCTTTGGACGGATACAATAAAAATAACAAAGCATAAAATCCCAACCCTTTGGTGGATTCATAACTTATTTATGCTTTTCAATAGATATCTGGTTAGCTATACGTTTGTCAGAGGCATAGCTCGTTTAGCTTCTTGCAGAAGCATTTCCAAGCAAAAATTTAGCCAAAAATATTATTATATATAAGTAAATTACTAATGGTACTCTATCCCACTGCAAGGACTGTTCTCTTTTTGCTGTATGAGTAGGTTGATTCACATATGTTAGGGTGGTTTTATAAAACACTTGTGTTCTATTTTGGCCACACTTTGAAAGGTACTGTTGTGCCACAAGCTTCTACAAGATTTTTTTTATTTCTCGTGGAGAATATATTTTGATATAGGCACTTATGAGCACCTTAGGACATTATTAAAATTAGAAAAGATCTCAACAAAAGCTTGTTGCTTTGCAGATCAGTTAATTGTCATTTTAGCTGATATTTCTTTTTTGTGTATATAGTATCATAATGAATGACAATGGGGTTCATGAGCATGTGGTGATTGTAAAAGAGTTGTATTAATAAAATGATTGTCAAAATTCTGTAGGCATTAAGTTATGTTATAAGAAGACTACAAAAAGTTGAATATCGGGTTCTATATTTCTTATTTCATTAGGGTATTTTTTTTTCCTTTTAAGATTACATCGAGCTACAAAGTCAATTAATTTTTTAACTTAGTGGAGCCTCTATTTCTGCTCAGATCATTTGGAAACTTGATTACATTACCAAAGAGAATGGTGCCACCTTCAGCATTTTCTACTCTGTGCTTTAGTTAGTTTGATTGAATTCATAATTATGAGAAGGTCAGATACCTGGTTGTTAAAGACAGTGAACAGATCTAATTACTGGTTTCTCTCATATTTACTCAAATATGTAGCTGATACCATTATAAGGAAAACCATATATGAGCTGCTGCTAAGTATTGCTAAATTCCTAAGAAAACCATATATGAGCCGCTGCTAAGTATTGCAAAATTCCTGTTATGTAGTTTTCCAATTTTTTTTTTTTTTTAATACCCATGGTTGTATGGCCAAGTAACTGTAGTAAATTATGCATCTTCTGAAGTTAGTTTGAAGGATAAATTTATACCTATGGCACATAGCACATAGCACATAGTTTTTCCTCCTGTATTTGTGCCTATATTTATCTCGACTACTTTTCTCGGTATAAAGGCGGAAAAACTGAGGGAAGACCAGGTTACGAACACTTAAATGATCCATTGCATATATTGATTGAGGCCGAATTACCAGCGAATGTCATTGAGACAAGACTGAGACACGCACAGGAAGTTGTAGAAGAGCTGCTGAAACCAGTGGTGAGTAGTTCACAGAAAACACCATTCATTCACCTGCATACTAGATATTTATCAGACTATCTCTATGCTCATTGCTATTTCAAGTAATTACCATCAGCTTTTGTTGTTGGTTCACGGTTTCATATATGATAACCCTGCATCAGCACTTAAAAAACTTCAACAGTAATCTAGATATATACAAAGGTTAGCTTATCTTTCATGGTCTTGCCTTCTCCTGCCATTTGTCATTGAAGCATGCTCATTTTTGTGCTGATCTACTCTTTCCAACCTTGTGATAATAAAGTTTGATGCTACAGGATGAATCACAGGACTACTATAAGAGGCAACAGCTTAGAGAATTGGCCTTGTTAAATTCAGGTTTGAGAGATGACAGCCCTCATCCAAGCGGCAGCACTTCTCCATTTAATAGCGGAATAAGAGGAACAAAAACAGGACCGTAGAATCATTGACTCCTCTCCGATCTGATGGTCTAGAAAGTTTCATTCAACCTACTCTTTGCCTTCTCATCATTTCCTTGTAAAAATGGGCTTCTTCAAAGGAGCTAAAATGTGGCCACTGTATTGTTCTGCTCAGTCATTTCGCTTTGATTGATTTGAGTAGTAGTGGCCATTAGAACAACTTTCTTAATTTTCTGACTAACGTTTTCATTCCAATTCCACTTATCCTTATTTGTGTTATATTGGATCTTTAATGTAATGAGGAAGCATGATCTTCTGATGGAAAGAATCTACCATACATAAACCTAAAATATTCTTTTCATTCATTTTGTGTGGTTGACCTTGACATGCAATCTGTCACAGATGAGCAAATGAACAGTGCCATCGTTATTTTTAGCAACTTTGATCTTCATGTCCGAGACGATGATATCTCTATTCTTTCTTATGGTGATCATATTGTGGCAGTATTAATATGCTAAAGTACATGACTGCCAAACTTCAATTTATGTGGTCTTTCCTTGGGATGGTGGTCAATTGAGCATGCCCAATAATTGACTTCAAAATTTAAATCGGTGATCATTTTTCTTAATAATGTCTGATAATCTTCTTGATGCAGTTCTCCACTGTGTCATTTTACTCCATGGGCAAGAGTTTGATATTAGATTTTATTAATATAAAATCATGTTTCTGGTGCTGTGAAAACTCTTATTGGTAACTGCTTTGTCTTATTCACAAGACACAGGTAACATATCAACAGAGGCCACAATGAACAGGAAGAATTTGTCCCTTTGATGTTTTGGATCATCTTCCTAAGCATCATTTGCCAGCTATCGTCATTCTACTGCAGCAAAATCTTATGTTTTCACCGTGACCATGACATGGCTGACAAACTATTCAGCAAATTTGCCGGACAGCCTCATACTCTCTCACTATCAGGATAAAAGTTATTTAGTTGGCTAATTAAGTGATTCCAATTAATGTTTTTGCATCTGCTAGTTTAGTTAATTTGTTCCAAATTGAAGGATTCATAGTGGTCAAGATTTTTCATGTCGGAAGAGGAAACACCCGCTTAGTCCGTGATCATCTAGCACCAAATCTTGTAATAATCTCATTATCTGCAGTGTTACCGTCCTCCATCTATTTAAACCCGCTTTCTTCGTCTCCTCTCTCTCTCACTCCTCCTCTCCTTCTTTTTCCCTCTCCGTGGCCCCCGTCTTCTTCTTCATCTCTGATCTTTGCGGGATGGCGTGGAGTTGGCAGGTGGGAGGAATCCAGTTCCGCCCGACGCCCCAGCAGCTCGTGAATTTCTTCCTCAAGAGCAAGCACCGCCTCCAGCCCATCAACGAAGGCTTCCTTCCTGAAGCCAACGTCTACGGCGATCATCCCGCGAACACCACCGGTAATTCGTGGCTCCTCTTGTTCTCCGGATTCACTGGTAATGTGTTATCCGTGGGGTTAGTGTTCAAGAAACCGATAGATTTCTTTGTTGATCACCCTGAAGTGGACGAGTTTGATGGATGGACCCCCTTCTTGACATCCCTTTTTCCTCCTCTTCGGTCTACCTGAAAGCGGTGATAGAATTTACATGGTCGGGTTAGGGTTCGAGAAACCGGGAGCGTTTTTATATTCTTGTTAATACATGCTACGGTCATGGATTTATTGAACTGTTGATTTGCAGCTGCGTTCCCCATGACAAACACGGGGAGTGGTTCTTCTTCACCCACCGCAGCCCTCCGCTGGGCAACGGCAAGCGAGCGTCTCGGACCGCAGGGCCCGGCCGGTGGAAAGCCACCCAAGCCACCAAGGACGTGGTCGACGACCATGGCCGTGTCATAGGCAGCAGGCAATCTTTCTGCTACCAAGTCCAATCGCCTTCGGGATACATCAAAATCGACTGGTTGATGGAGGAGTATGCCAGAAGTGATGCTTCAGAGAGGTTGTGGGTCATCTGCAAAGTTTATATGACTCCCAAGGCGCGGGCCAAACTCCTCCGGGGGATCATCGGCGCAAGCAATACGGTGGAGGAGCAGGAGACCACGATGGCGCCGCCGCATCCACCTCTCCCGCGGCTCGTCGATGTCACAGACCCATCAGGTGGAGATGACAGACGAAAACGATGAAGGACATCCACCGAAGACGCAGAAGTGGTACCCGCAGCATCGGTCCCTGTCGCGTGGGAGAGAATTCTTTGGCCATTGTTCTTCCGACTGATGCATGTGCTATTACCGGCGAATCTCACACGGATTACAACTTTCTGGACGATTCTGGGCTCAATTTATGCCCCGAGGCCGGCGAGTTATTCATCTCATCTCCTCGAGGCCGGCGAGTTATTCATCTAATCTCCTCAGCCTCAGCTGCTCACTAGTGCGCCTGATCACATTCAACTGGTTCCTGAGTCGTCGGCCACCGTGGGAGAGGCTTCTTCGGCCGCTGCTGCTAAACCTGACATGGACTATAATTTTCTGGATGATTTTGAGATCCATGTGAGCCCCGTGAGAGGCGACTTCTGGACGTCATCGTCTCAGCTGGGACTGCTCACCGATGCACCTGATCACATTCATCTGATCCCACCGGCCTTCGACGAGAGGCTCTCCAGCACTCCCAATACGCAAGCCAAGGATGGAATATAGCTGTACTGGGCTGATCGGTCAGCGTGAAGTCAAATGTTTGAACTCTTCATCTCTGTTCCTGTTTGCACGAGTCTGATCGTTGGATGTGTATCGAGGGGATTATGTAACCCGTAGAAAAAGTTGCTTCCGGCGCTCGCCCATGTAATGATTTGGAGATGTACACTGATGCTGAGATTCCACACCTGTGTAAGAATTGGACAAAGCCGAGGAATAATAAAATGCTGCCTAAGCAACACATTTGTTGTGCAATCTATCTTCTTGTGGTGCCTCGTGGCTTTTCTTGCACTCAGGTTTTGTGTACATGTCATATGGCTAAGAGTTAAAATCGAAAGTAAAAACTTTAACGCCTCCTTAGGAGATTATTCTCGGGTAAAAGTGTTTACTCCGAGGACTGCACAGCTTCGTTGTTTATGGAGTTATATTGCACACATGTATTGTGCAGATCTGGGTATGTGTCTTATCGACAAACCTTTTCTTTCCTCCCAAACATTACGTTGGCCATCTTTTGTGATTTGTGATTTGTGATTCTTCCTGTAGTCCGTGTTGTTGGTTCAACCAAAGAGAAAAATAGTTGCTGAGATGATTAATTCATTGGTGCAGTAATTATGCTGCTGGAATCGAAGAAACCATGGCCGGTGGTTAGTAACTCAGTAGAGCAGGTGCAGTAATTATCATAAAGCAAATTTTGGTGTAGAGAAAGACTTAATATTTCATTTCGGATTTGTTAATGATGCGAAAAGAAAAGAAAAGATAAAGATAATTAAAAGAGAAAAAAACTGAAGGATTAAACTAAAATTTGTATCTTTTGTTGATAGGTCTTTTTTTTTATTTTTTTCATGATAAAACTTATTTATTTATAGGACCCTAGATAAGAGTTATCAAGCTCAATTGTTAAGGATGCATTCATATACTTTTATTATATTTATATTGTATGCAATCTCTCTAATTTACCAGTGGTTTATTATTTTTATAATATTTTATTTCATGATACTTTTTATCATCGTGTAATCTCTTTATTTATAATTATTTTCATCCATGTGATTTGAGAAAGGTTTTAATCCTCTCTTTTAATCAAATTTAATTCTCTTAACATCTTCTTAAACTTAATTTATTTTTATCACATATTCCAAGTAATGTCTTCATCTTCAAAAATATATTTGAATTGAGGGGTTTAGCGAAAATATTTATAACTTTTCCCATGAAAGTATCTTATCTTTGATTTTATCTCGAATGAAATGGTAATGAACGTCAATATATTTGCTTTGTTCATGAAAGACCAGGTTCTTGGCCAATAAATATATTGACTTGTTATCAATATTTTTTTTGTAAATTGATCTTGTGAATAATTAACTTCATTCAAAATTTTCTTTAGCAATATGGCATACACATATTGATACTACTATGTATTTCATTTCATATGTATATAATATCATAATAGATTGCTTATTTGAATACTAACCGAAAACCGTGTCGCTCATAAAAAATAAACTTCGTTATACTTTTTCAGTCACCAAGAGCTAACTCTAATCACAATCAGAATAACTAATAAATTAAAAATTATTATAAATTAATATAGTAGACCATGGGTTCTGGTACTTTTGATGTAGTATAGAATTTTTTTAGCGGCCTTTGTATGTGTTAAAGTTTGATTCTTTCGTAAATCAGTTTACTAATCTAAATTCATATAAAATATTTAGTCTCTAGTTAGGTATCTTAAGCTTCCCACCAATCTTTTGAAATAGATTAGACCAATCAATTTATAATATTCTATCTTGAATCTTTTGATAATCTCTTCTTGTAAAATAAAGAGACATTCTTTATTTTGCTTAACTCCGATACTAGGGAAATAAGACATGACTCTAATGTCAATTATTTTAAAATTTTTATCATTATTTGCTTATTTTTTAAGCATAAGTAAATTATTAGAGATCAAGCGACACTAAGAGGGGGTGGGGGGGTGGGGGGGGGTGGTGAATTAGTGCAAAGAAGAAGGAACGATAGATTTTTCAAATGATTTGAACAAGTTCGAAACTTCGTGCGAATGAATGCAACGTTCGTTTGAACCCGAAAGATTACGTTTTAACTTTAAAGCATACGTAATCGATGAAGATGAAGTTGAGTAAATAAGGCAGCAAGTGGAAAGGGTTTGCAGCAAAGTAAATAGCAAGAACGTAAATGCAAACCAGATTTTTATAGTGGTTCGGTTATTCGACCTACGTCCACTCCCGATTCCTCTTGCGTGAGGCCACCGGCTTTCCACTAGCTATCCTCCTTCCAATGGGCGAGGATGAACTCCCTCACATCACCTATTCTTTTGACGAGCTTAGGAGATAACGCTTACAAAGCACTCTTACCCCTCTCTTGGACTAGAACACTCTTAAGACTTAGAGGGAAGATTTGACAAACTTTCAAGAGAGTTTCCCCCTTATTTTTTCAGTTCTAGACACCCCCTAAACTCCGAATGAGTAGGGGTATTTATAGGCCTCAAAGTGATTCAAATTTGACCTCCAAATTTGAATTTTTTTGAGTTTCCCGATGTCGGGCGGTACTACCGCTTGTCAGAGGCGGTTCTACCGCCTATCAGTCTGGCAAACTGACACAGTAGATGCTGGGCGGTGCTACCGCCTGCCTAGGGCGGTTCCACCGCCCAGGTCTCGGCCTCTGGGTGGTGCCACCGCCCAGTCATTTTTAACCGCGTGGTTTACCAAAACTCGGCCGAAACCGGTCCAAACAAAGTCCGAATTGGCTCAAATTTGGTTTATAGGATTAACACTTAATCCTAAACCAAATTATGTGCTAAATACAAATTTTAAAGACATTTTTTAAGCTATTTCAAAGTCCATAAGATAAGACTTCTTTCGGTGAGCTTTCGGCGAACTTCCGGCGGTCTTCCAACGAACCCTCGAAAACCATTCTGTGGACTCCCGGCAAGCTCCCGGACTTCACGATGATCTTGGTGAGTTCCAACGAGCTTCATTGGCAAGCTTCGATCTTTTTTGGCAAGCTCCGCGAACTTCCGACAAACCTTCCGGCGAAGTTCCTAAAACCCTTCGGCAAGCTCCCTACTCGTTCTTGGTCGGTTCCGGCAACTACTCCCAACGAATCTTTGGACTTCCATCTAACTCTTGAACTCCCAATGATCCATCCCACTTGTCTTCCGGCACTTTGTTTCCCTTTACGTCTTCATCGTCATCGTAGTTAATCCTGCACACTAACAAACAAACAAACACTCTACTTTGATTTAGACAGTTATTACAACATGAATTGACATTTTGTTGCCCGGCACGTTATTGGTCAGCGCTTCATCCGATCCTTCGGCACATCGTCCTCTTTTGCGGTCCGTTGCCCAATCGACGGATGACCTCCGCAACCTCGATATCCTTGGCGCAACATGCATCTTGGCCCTATGCCCGACGTACGAAGCCTTTAGCTGATTGTCGATCGAACCTCCGGCTCGACATCCAATATCCAAACGTGATCACCCGGCGCAACGTCAATTCCTCCAGTGTCAACTGTCTAATCCTGATCGATAGTAGACCTGCGTAACTTAAAATGCAGTTAAACAATAAACCACAATCAATTAGTTTCATCATCAAAATTCGAGATTCAACACTCTCCCCCTTTTTGATGATGACAACTAATTGATGACTAACGGAGTTAACCATAACTCCCCAGAGTTTAACCAAACTCCCCATATCAATATGCCATTGATAGAACACTTGGATTATCCCAAATCCAAGCAACATTCATCACAATTAAGAGAATAAATCAAACCATCATGCAAATATATAAATATGTCAATCAATGCATGAAGTCATCAATCTATTTCTCCCCCTATGTCATCAACAAAAAGGAGAAGTAACATCATAGCTAGTTTAAAAGAATATGCAAATTTTACAATCATACTAGCTATTAATCACATCATACAATATTTAAGCATCGCAAGTTTATCATGATAGGTAAGATAGCAAGTTTTTTTTATGTTCCTTTGAAAAGTGCAAGCAAATTATATTCAAAGATGTGCATTTTCTTGACTTCTTTTGTGATATGCATGCAATTTTGAAATTTCTTTCTTCTCTTTTGAGAAGAACAAGCTTACAAGTTTTGCTTTCTTTGCATGCTAGGACTTTTGCATTCATTTGTAATAAGCAATCTAGCAAAAGCCTTCTCCCCCTTTATCATTGTAAAAAAGAAAGGGAGGATTAATACTACAAATAATCTTGCATGAGATTCAACAATAATTTGTAACAAAGATCCAAGCAATTTTGTTGAAAAAAGTGAAGTTGAGCAAGATTTTTACCTTTCTTGAGATAGCAACATTTTACTTCTCAATGTTTAAGCTAACAAATTTTTCTCTTTTGATACACAAGTTAGCAATTTAACTCCCCCTTTATCATTATTGAAAAGAAGGGAGGAACCAATGAAAAATTTGCATCAATCAAAATATCAATCATCACATGATGCATACAAGAGAGTATTGAAACATAAGAAATCATGTCATGAAGGATATCAATATATAAATTCAACAAGAATCAAAACCAAAAGATATCATCCATGATTCATAACTTTTCATTTTAGCAAGATTAAAATCATGATTTTAAAACAAATCCTAAGCATATAGTTCTGAGAAATCAAAATCATAATTCATAAATATTTTCTTTAGCATCAAGTTCCAATTCATGATAAAGGATATACAACCTAAAATCATGATGCATAAAAACATAGCATTCTCATAGATCAAGTCATGATTCAATGATTCTTTATCATAAAGTAAATTTTATTTATCAAATATTTAATTTACCACACAAGACAAAGAAATCATGTCACTTCTAGGATCATGAAATATATGACATCAAGGCTCATGATTCATTTGAAAAGATATAGCACAAAGAGCAACTTGATTCATGTATAAGAATTCCAAGTATCAAGTATTAAGATATCAAGACTTGGATTGTGATAAAGCTCACTCAAGTTCAAATCATCAAAATTATTAACATAGTTTATGAGATTCACAAAAAAACATAAACTTGAATTGTTCTCCTCTTTGGTAAATGATAAAAAGAAGCAATCATTTTCAAGATTCAAAATGCTAACAATTTGCATTAATCATGACAAGTGATACATCAAAAGTCTACATCATTATTTCAATCAACAAATCATAAAGCATACAAAGTAGTATTGAAACATGAGAGAAAAGTTCAGATTATCAAATTATAATCAATTCATCGAAATCACTTCTATAATTTACGAGATTCTTAAGATATCATTAAATCATTAATCTCGATAAGATAGTAAATATAATTTCTTTATGTTTCATCATATAAGTATGTCTTTTGCCTTTATATGCCAAATCAAAATATTCAAAACCGAAAGACAAACTTAATTCTAAAAATCGTTAAGACAAAAATATAACACATCATTTCAAGACAAGATTTAATTTATCATGATAATGTGTTTCATTTTATTTCAAATAAGTGTGCTCATGTTTCAAAAGATGAGTATCAAATTTAAGATCAAAACATTAATTTATCATCAAGATATGATATCACAAAGTCATTAAGCATGATAACAAACTTTTAATATTTTCATTTTAATGATGATTTCATAATGTATGTTCAAATATTTATATGGAAGCCATCATTGTATAAATTCAAAATATAAGTTTGTCATTAAACCCATCAAGATTAAATGTATCAAAATCTTTCATTCAAAAATTTTAATAAGAGTAATATAAATTGATTACATGTGAGCATGTATCAACAATTCAAAGCAAGACGTAAGTTTCGTTATAAAAACCATTAAGACCAAACACATCAAAAATAAAACATTGTGATTAAAATATTTTTAACTTTTGTGTTTTATTTTATGTGGTTGATCTTATATAAGCATGTTCAAAACTTTCATGTAAAAATGAAATCATCAATATGCTTGCTTTTATCTTTTAATCATATTTAGTGTGCAAGCATTATCTTGAAACATGCTATTAATTTTTTGTGTCAAAAATCATGCATCTTGTTTAAAATCAAAAGCAATGTAAAATCATCAAGATTCATGAATTTGTCATGATCATACGTATGGGGCATTTTCATTTATCAAGTAAGATTTCACATAAGCATGCTCAAAAACTTTTTACATGAAAGATATGTATCAAGTTTAAAGCCAAAAAGTGATAGGAAAATCATCAAGATTCATGGATTCATTATGAATATATTATTTCAAAATATGAGATTTCAAGTCATCAAGTATGATACAATCATTAAGCATGTTTTCATAATGTATTATCAAAATCATTTTAATTCTTTCTTTCATTTGTAATAACAAGATGATCAATGCTCAAATTTTTGCTAAAATCATGCATCATTTTATAAAAATGTGAAAAATAATTTCATCATGAAAACCATCAAGTCCGAATATACATTATTCCAAAATGTAGGATTTTAATCTTTATCATTTCAATTCCTCATTAAGCATGATACAAAAATTTAAAGATCAAACATCATGTTTAGAAATGAAATATAAAACATCAAGATACACATGCATGGATTAAATCTAGGCAATATCACAAATCATGCAAGTATCATTCATAATTTTTACTTTTCAAAAATACTAGAAAGAAAAGCATAGTATAATTTTAAAATAATTTAAATTTCCAAAATACAAGAAAAGCATGAAAAAATTCATACTAACTAAGTTAAGCATTCATGAAAAGCATCATGTACTTTCAAAATAAGGTAAAAGCAACTTGGATAAGTTTCTTACCTCATTGTCGAAAACCGTCAAAGCCCATTTCACCTTTTCTTTACTTGATTCTTGTTTGCAACCCCCCTTCTTCTTCTTTGGCCTCTTTTTCCGTTCAAGTTCATTTATGTTTTTTAATTTTTGTTTAATGAACTTGTTAACATTCATTGTTATGTGTTCAATGTCCTCATTGTCCTCATCACTTGAGTCATCACTCAAGTGGCATTCATTTGTCCGATGTTCCAAATCCTTCTTATTCTTTAGAAGGTGGTTCATATGTTTATCATGTTCAAGATGTTCTAGGAGGCTCATTTCATATGTCATTAGTGAGCCAATTAGTTCTTCAATCGGAAGGTCATTTAGATTTCTAACTTCTTGTATTGCGGTTACTTTAGGATCCCACCTTTTTGGAAGGGATCTTAAGATCTTACTTACGAGTTCAAAATCCGAAAAAGATTTACCAAGAGCTCTTAGACTATTGACGATATCCGTGAACCGAGTGTACATGTCGTCGATAGATTCACTTGGTGTCATTTGGAAGAGCTCAAAATCATGCAATAAGAGGTTTACTTTCGAGTCTTTAACTCTACTAGTTTCCTCGTGCATGATTTCAAGTGTTCGTCAAATGTCAAAAGCTGTTTCGCACATAGAAATTCGATTGAACTCATTCTTGTCCAAAGCATAAAATAAGACATTCATTGCCTTTGCATTCAAAGAAAAGACTTTTTCTCTAAATCCGACCATTCGTTCGTCGGTTTAGAGGGAAGTTGAAAGTCATTTTCGATAATGTTCCACAAATCTAAATCCATTGAAAGCATGAAAACTCTCATTTGAGTTTTCCAATAAGTATAGTCTGATCCGTTAAAGAACGGTGGATAAAAAATCGAAAAGCCCTCTTGAAAATCATTTCGAGCCATTTCTCACAGGTGTAAATCCGAAAGAGAAAGAATGTGGCTCTGATACCAATTGTTAGGGATCGAGCGGCACTAAGAGGGGGGGGGTGAATTAGTGCAACGGTAAGGAACGATAGATTTTTCAGCGATTTGAACAAATTCGGAAACTTCGTACGAATGAATGCAATGTTTCATTTGAACCCGGAAAGATTGCATTTTAACTTTAAAGCATACGTAATAAGATGAAGATGAAGTTGAGTAAATAAGGCAGCAAGTGGAAAGGGTTTGTAGCAAAGTAAATAGCAAGAACGTAAATACAAACCAGATTTTTATAGTGGTTCGGTCATCCGATCTATGTCCACTCCCGATTCCTCTTGCTTGAGGCCACCGACTTTCCACTAGCTATCTTCCTTCCAACGGGCGAGGATGAACTCCCTCACAGCACCTCTCCTTTTGACATGCTTAGGAGATAACCCTTACAAAGCACTCTTACCCCTCTCTTGGACTAGAACACTCTTAAGACTTAGAGGGAAGAATTGACAAACTTTCAAGAGAGTTTTCCCATTCTTTTTTCAGGTCTAGACACCCCCTAAACTCTGAATGAGTGGGGTATTTATAGGCCTCAAAGTGATTCAAATTTGGGCTCCAAATTTGAATTTTTTTGAGTTTCCCGGTGTCGGGCGGTGCTACCACCTGTCAAGGGCGGTTCTCACTTTGTCGATCTGACAGATGACACAGTCTCTGGCGGTGCTACCGCCTACTTGGGAGGTTCCACCGCTCAGGTCTCGGCCTCACAGGCGGTGCCACCACCAGCCTGAAGGCGGTGCCACCGCCAGTCATTTTTTTTTTCAACACAATGGTTTCGGCCGAAAACTCGACCGAAACCGGTCCAAACAAAGTCCGAATTGGCTCAAATTTGGTTTATAGGATTAACACTTAATCCTAAACCAAATTATATACTAACTATAAATTTTAAAGATATTTTTTAAGCTATTTCAAAGTTCATAAGACAAGACTTCTTTCGGTGAGCTTTCGGCGAACTTCCGGCGGTCTTCCAATGAACCCTTGGAAACCATTCTGTGGACTCCCGACAAGCTCCCAGACTTCACGATGATCTTGGTGAGTTCCAACGAGCTTCATTAGCAAGCTCTGATCTTTCTTGGCAAGCTCCGCAAACTTCCGACGAACCTTCCGACGAACTTCCGAAAACCCTTCGGTAAGCTCCCTACTCGTTCTCGGTCGGTTCCGGCAACTACTCCCAACGAATCTTCGGACTTCCATCGAACTCTCGAACTCCCAATGATCTATCCCACTTGTCTTCCGGCACTTTGTTTCACTTTACGTCTTAATCCTGCACACAAACAAACAAACAAACACTCTACTTCGATCTAGACAGTTATTACAACACGAATTGACATTTAGTTGCCCGGCACATCATTGGTCGGTGCTTCCTCTGATCCTTTGGCACATCGTCCTCTTTTGCGGTCCGTTGCCCAATCGACGGATGGCCTCCGCAACCCCGATATCCTTGGTGCAACATTCATCTTGGCCCGATGCCCGACGTACGAAGCCTTCAGCCGATTGTCGATCGAACCTCAGGCTCGACATCCAATATCCAGACGTGATCACTTGGCGCAACGTCAATTCCTCCAACGTCAACTGTCTAATCCTGATCGATAGTAAACCTGCGTAACTCAAACCGCAGTTAAACAATAAACCACAATCAATTAGTTTCATCATCAAAATTTAAGATTCAACATAAATTACTTCCAATAAAGACAAGATCATTATTATTTTTTATTTTCTTACAAATGGCACATTCACGAGCATATTGTTCATAACCATTTTGCTTTAAGAAGGCATAAATTCTAGTATTCCAAGCTCTAGATGCTTTCTTTAACTTATACTGTGCTTGTTCTATGTGCATTTTTTTTCTTTAAGAATTTATTCAAAAATATAGATTTAACATCTTTTTGATAAATTGATAATTATTTTGTATGATAATGAATATAATCAATCTAATAATTTTTATTCGGATAACAAGGGCAAATACTTATCATGTCAAAATTTTGTTTGCAACCCACTACCATTAATCTAGCTTTGTGCTTCTCAACTTAACCTTGTATATTTTTCCTGATTTTATAAACCCATTTCACACTAATAGAATTTTGTATATGAGATATTAATAATAGTTCCCAAGTTTTGTTTCTCATAATGGAATTGATATTTTTCATCTATAGTATCCTTCCATCTTTTATCTTTCATTGTATCTTTATATTGAAATGATTGACTATCTTTATATTCTCTTGTCACCGCTCTTATCTCTCATTGCCAACATGTCATTATCGTTTTGTCCTTGATCTTTCACTCCCCCACAGCTTATAATATCGTTACCACCATCTTGCCATCTACCTGTTGCCTCTTCCACTTTGCACAAAAGCACCATTGCCTCTATCTAGTGCCCTTTATTCGTCACAATCATCACTTGCTCTCATCACAAGGATTTAACTTATCTAAAGATGAAAGAAGAAAGAGGACAATATTGATATACTGACGATTGAGGGTGGGTGATGGAGGATAAAATGATATTTTTGTTAAAGTGACAAAAAAAAAGAATATTTCTAAATAAAAAATCAATTAGGGGGTTGATATTGGATAAACATATGATAATTTGATTTTTTAAGGTAAAATACTCTTATTTTTCTATGTGGTGGTGGACTTTTTTTTTAAAGAAGAGGTGAAACATATGAAAATAGTCACTAAATGAATACGATATTAGTTGAAGAAAATACTTATTTTGCTCAATCAAGTCAATTTAAGCAAAAAGAAAAGACAAGCCCAAAATTGTTGGCTTTGCTACCGACAAAATTAGGAGGTACAAAGGAATTCCAAATTGTTAATTAAGACAGACAAATCCTATCATTTGAGCTAAGTTCAATGAACAAACTAGTAGCTCTTTCCACTAAATTAAACCAATCTATATTCATGCAATCACTTTAATAAAATCAAATTAATTATTATTTACCATTTTAACATCTAATTTTATAAATTTTAAATTTGATTAGCATTTGATCCGTTTCCACTAAATTAAACTGATATAATAAATTCACAAAAATAAATATTTTTATTATCTTAATATTATTTTGTAAGTTTTGATATCTGAATTTGTGACTAAAAAAGCAATTAAGGCATGTTGTTTTATTCAAATTAAATTAGTCTATTTTCTATTTAAAATTATAATTATGAATTTACTCAATATTATAAAAAGTAATTATTTTATGTATAAATTTATAATTTTATAAAATTAAAACTAATTTCATATTATTTGCACCATGTTATAACCAACAGAACTAATAGGCCAATATATATATATATATATATATATATATATATATATATATATATATATATATATATATATATATATATATATATATAACATAAACTTTATATATTTCTAAGATAGATGCAGGCACAATGATTTCATAATAAGAAGTTATCAAAAGTTGATGCGGTTGTGCCTAAAATATAAACCTCAAAAGAAAGCTTCTCTAGACCTCCATCTGAGTGAGTGAGGATTAATTGTTGTCTTGGGACAAAAAGATGAAGTAATGGTGATTGCAGCCAACTCGTGGGAGATTGGGTCTCAGAACGCCTAATAGCCGATGGCAATCAGGTCTTCTTCGCTTTCGTAAGAAAGAAATGAAATGTCTGCTTACAACAGAAGTTTCTTAATGGGAATCACGAACATGAATAATGGGGGTCTCATCTTAAGCCAAAAGTACTGCTGTATGGAAATAGGTGTTATTAGATTCTGTTATTTGCTCTTCATCGATTTCACGCACGTCTTCTAAAGATGTTAAAAGGTGTTTTCTTCTTCCTTAGGCGACGCTAATTTTATCAGTCTGTACCGCTCTCTGCATAAAGTGAAGCTAATTTTAGCTTCTTTTCTTGTACAGTGATATGTGCGCTGAGTACATCTGTTGCAAAAGTTTGGAATAATTCCACACCTTTAGATCTTCTCAAGTTGGATTGTTGAATAATTGCAATCGTATTTAACAATCAACAACATGATTGCTGCTAGCAATGACAGCCATTAACAGATACATCTTATTTTCTTCCTTTATTTAATGATACTATCACATTCTCATATAGTCAGGATTTTTTCAAGCCTTTTCTCTCTCTCTCTCTCTCTCTCTCTCTCTCTCTCTCTCTCTCTCTCTCTCTCTATATATATATATATATATATATATATATATATATATATATATATATATATATATAAACACATATATGTAGGAAGTCTAAAGTTGACTGGGTTCATTCAACGTAGAACCATCCATCAAAGTTTCCCATGATCATATCCATCAACTCCATATCCAACTCGTCAAGCGTGTTTACTGGCATCAGGGAAAAGCCTTCGTGTTGACATGCCTGTTCTTGTTCATTGCTTGACGAGCACTTGTCGTGGCTCTCGCTATGGGTGACGACCGACGAGGGAGGAGAAAGGTGCAGGTCCTGCAAGTCCGATGACCCGGTGAAATCGCCGCCCTGGAGGGAGGCTTTCTGTGGAGAGGATTCCACCATCACTACGGGGAAGATGGTCTCGGGGGTTTTGCAGGTGTGTTTCATGCTGTACTCCACCATGAAGCTGGGTGGGTCGGCATAGCTATCCTGTTGCTGCACTGTCTTCTTCGCCGGGCATCCTTGCCCGTCGCTGTAAGTGCACTTGTAGTAGCACCTGTGTGAGAATCATGTGTCAGAACTCACAAGATCCAAACCAGAAAGTACAGGAGAAAACCTTGACTGAGGAAGATAACCTCGGATACATTGCATTGTTGATGGTTTTCTGCCCATACTTCCTCCATTGATAGCCATCCTCGTAGGGCACAGCCGTCGTAACTTTGGTCAATGTTTTGTTCTTCCTCCTGCAGCTTCCTTAGTCAGATAAGAGAGTTGCCGATGACCAAGTGAGGGAGCTACAAGACCTGGAATCCAATTACCTTGTCTGACGGCCATGAGGCCCATTCCTTCCCTCGGAGCTCTTGCTCAGTTCGTCGGAACACTTGCTAGTTCCGCCGTCATCGGATGCCCCACAGCCGCAGAATTGGAGGGTGGAGAGTGAGGAGGTGGTGAGCTGCAGTATCTGCTTCGCCATGTCTTGTCCCAGCTGGGGCCAGCTACCAGCAGGCAAGTGCAGGAGAACAGCTTGCAGTTGGCTCATGAGTTCATGCGCTCGACTGATGTCTTGGATCGCCGCGCGACGGCCACAGGGCGACAGCGCACAAGGCGACAACGCTGCGGCTTCGGCATGCGGTGCGTTCCCCTTCATCTTGGCGATTGCGCGAGGCAGGGCTGCTTGTTTGCTGCAATCCTATGCTGGATGTAAGAGAGAGAGAGAGAGAGAGAGAGAGAGAGAGACTCTTCGGCTTGCTATGCAATGGGGAAGACCATATCAGATGTAGTGGCTGTGGCTGCTTGAGCCTACCTGTGCCGGTCTTGGCAGTTCATATTTTGTCAGGCATAGAGGAAGTCAACAACGAGACATGCCGTGTCAGCTTCCTAGCATCAGCCTGTGCCATGCTGAACGTAATCATGCCAGTCTTAACACCATGGAAAGTGCAAAGAAGGCAGAGAGGTCGGCAAGACTTGGTCGACTCGCCTGTGCCAGAACAAAGTAATTTGTAAATCATTTGACATACATTAAAACACATCACCCAAAGTAAACGAGGAAGGTCATGAAACCATGCACATAAAGATTAGTTAACGGTCAGCACCATCCAAAACCTATGGAATCTATGCGAGATTCCACAGGCGAGAATGAAATTGGATTTGTTGGCTTCCGCATAGACTGACCATCTCTTTCATCAATCACGGGTTCAAGAAGCCGGTAACGAATGTACCATAAGTAGTTCTTTATAACAGATGGATCATTCCCGTTGCGGTACGCACACAAAACATCAAGCCTTAGTATATGGTTCACAGTCCTTAGAATCCTGATATTTAAAATAAACACAGCTCTACTAAGTGGTTCATCATGTCCCAGAAACTTGAATGCATGGCCTTGGGATGCTAAAGGGCACCGAAATGAACACTGTGGGGAACAATCCGGTTGGTTTCGGAGCCTTTCATTGCTTTGATTCCGCAATGCTCAGATCAACAAGAGGAAGGACTGCTGACATCTGACGTGGGTCGCACTGGGTGACGATCTTGCATAGGCGACCTGTCACCATCCACGAATACCTGTCCTCGTATTACTAGTCAACACTACATGTCCCCATCCATTTTGTTTTCCTACTTCTACGATAGTTACGTTAACGTACATAATAATATAGTAATATAGCCGGGACAAAGATTATAGGTGGCTCATTCGCACCATTATTTGTTTAGCGAACCCAAAGAGATTGATCTACAAGCAGGGGGCGAATAATCACAACTTGACAGTGACGAAACCTTGGGGAAGACGTGTTATGTTCCGTCGATCTTGACTCAACGATTGACACAATCAAACTTTATGTCTAAACTATGAATTCGCCGACGACCTTTACGGTTTATGTTTTGATGAGAGGTATGACGAGCAAAACCTTAAGAATGATGGCTCAGATGTTTCATCTTAAGTGTTTTCTATCGACCTTTCAAACTCCTTGAGCTCAAAACTTGTACATCGGCATGCCAGCCAAATTGAACATTCCTTCTTTTCGAAGATTAGATGAGATCTGACTATGATTCAATTGTCTTTTAATATTTATTTTTGCAGCATTAAAAATATATGATCCTGTTATTTTTCGCGTGTGATACTTGAGTCTACTTTGGCAGGACAGACAAGGCCACTAATTTGGGTCCCGTGTACACATTGATATCGATGAAGTCCACTTCTAGAAGCAAACGACTTGCATGCTGAAGCTTATCCATATATATAAACAGTTTGATTGATTGTTCAGCTGCCGACCTTAATAAGCCATCATGACAGTTTGTACCCTTCAACTATTGTGATGAAATATACTATTCAATAAACTTCACACCATAGTGATTTATAACATTAACAAAATGCTTCAAAGCAATATTTTCAAATGACTTCTATGACTAGATAGACTCCTATGATGAATTAGAGCAATCGAACAATTCGATAGCAGATAATTGACATAAAGTCACTTGAATTTGGTTACATCCTAAAATAGACATATCTCCACTTGGGTGGCTCTCCATATTGAACTGTAGCAGCACTAGGACTCTTCTCATATAGTCAGTCATACTGCTATTCCAAATGAATATGCAATTTGTCCCTAAGATCTAAGCTACATATATATTCAAGGAATAAGCAACTTGCAGGAACAAAATGGAGTTAGAACCACCTGATGGGGACACTGAAAGCGGCAGTTTCCCTCGCCCAGTCTCAGCACAGCCTCGGATATCCCTCCTGCTAAGAGCAACCATCTTGGTTTCAAGAGATCCCTCCCGGCCTGAAGATGAAAAGACGTGTCTTGAATGATGCTCAAAATGTTTTAAGAGAGCATTAAAAAAAAAAGGTCAAAATCAGCAAAGATCCATCAGTATTACTGCTCATTCAGATATTCGAGCAAAATAATAGATGAAATGTGCACAGTGATATTTTTACCATACTGCTGAATCACTCGACAATGCAAGTACAGAAATGGGATCAGAGCCAACTCAGCATCGACATTTAGCCACTACAACAAAATACACCTTTGCCAGCGGGTTTCATGCATATATTACAGCAGTTTTCAACCTAAAAAACTGCAGTAATAGATACTGTCAGGAAAATGCATCCCGCGGAGCCAACTGCAGCATTGACATTTGGTCATGAGAAGAACTTGTTGAATCTGGAGAAAGAACATCAGATACAAATACCAAACATGCACTTAAATTAGTAAAAGCTTTACCAAAAATACATTATCAATCTTTGAAGAAATTTTAAGTTTTTTTTTTTTTTTTTTTTTTTGGTGTGTGTGTGGTAAAAGTGATGTCCAACACTGCTTTAATCTGCAAAGTAAAAGTGAAATGAAGCCAATGACTGCCATAAGAGGCAACCATAGAAGAAGGATAAAAAGAAGAGGGAAGGAAAGAGATGAATACAAAAAGAAAACTATGACTATGATTGTGAAACATAGAAGAGATTGTTGAAAATCTTGATAGAAAGAAGAGAGAGTTTTCAATAAGAGGAAGAGTAGGACAAAAGAGTAACTTTCTATTTTTCTCTCAAAATACTCTTTACAATTTTCACTAACTTTATTTCTTTCATGAACCAATATATGGGGTTTATATAGTCCCCAAAAATACATCATATTTATTGTATTCAGAATGAATCATTTTCTTTCAAGGAATCTCTTCAAGAACCAATGATCATTTTGACTTGTCCTTCCATAGACATCTAATCCATCTTTTCTTCTTGATGCAATGAACCTTTTCTTGAATAAATTAGTCTCTTTATGATATTGGAATAAGTTTATTTCCAACATTATCCCCCCTTAAACTTGTTCCATCTATCATCCCAAGTTTCCTTCGAAGTTGTTCAAATATTTCAAATTTGAGAGGTTTTGTAAGAATGTCAGCCACTTGTTCACTTGTCTTGACATGATGTAGCTCCACTTCTTTATTTTTGATATGATCTCTTATAAAATGAAATCTTGTGTCAATATAGTTCGATCTTTCATGGTAGACTGGATTCTTAGCTAAGGCAATAGCTGATTTGTTGTTAACATAAATCTTGGTTGACTTCTCCTGTGGGATATGAAGTTCTTGGAATAATCTTCTTAGCCAGATTGCATGACAAACACAAGAGGATGCTGCTATATATTCTGCTTCACAACTTGATAGAGCAACAATTTGCTGCTTCTTTGAAGACCAAGTAATTGTAGTTTTACCAAAATAAAATATAAATCCAGTTCTACTTTTTCGATCATTATAGCTTCCGGCCCAATCACTATCACTATATCCAATAAGCTCCAACCTTTTAGATAATGAATAAAGCATCCCATACTTAATTGTTCCTTTAACATCTCTTAAAATTCTTTTGGCGATATTTAAATGAGATGTCTTAGGAGTTTCCATATATCTACTAATTAAACCAACTCCAAATAATATGTCAGGTCAAGTGCATGTCAAATACCTTAAACATCCAACTAAACTTTTGTAATAAGTTGGATTAATGTATTTACCTTCATCTTCCTTTGTCAACTTGGTGTCATATTCAATAGGTGTATCTGTAGGGAGACAATCTTTCATAGAAAATTTCTTTAGAATCTCCTTTGCATAATTTTCTTGTGAGATAAAAATTCCTCCATTGTCTTGTATAACTTCGATACCAAGAAAATAAGTCATTAGGCTCAAGTCGGTCATCTCAAATTCCTTCTTCATAGAGTGCTTAAAATCTTCAATCATGGAGCTACTATTGCCTGTAAATATTAAATCATCTACATACAGGCATACAAATAAGATATCTCCATCATAGTTAGATTTCGTATAGAGAGCATGCTCATATGGGCATTTAGAAAACCATTTTAAATAAAATAAGCATCTATCCGAGAATTCCATGCTCGTGGGGCTTGTTTAAGCCCATAAAGAGCTCTTTTTAACTTATATACTTTGTCTTCTTGCTCATGAATAATAAAACCAGGGGGTTGTTGAATATATATCTCTTCTTCAAGAACTCCATTAAGAAATGCTGATTTGATATCCATTTGTAAAATTTTCCATTTCATTTGAGCTGCTAGGGAGATAAGGAATCTTACTATTTCTAATCGAGCAACTGGTGCAAATACTTCTTCATAGTCGATCCCATATTGCTGTTTGTAACCCTTTGCAACCAATCGTGCTTTGTATTTCTCTACCTCCCCTTGTGCATTTCTTTTTGTTTTGAAGATCCACTTAACACCGATCGCTTGGTGGTCTTCTGGAAGTGTAGTAAGCTCCCATGTATCATTTTTGTTAATTGCACGAATCTCTTCATTCATTGCTTATCGTCATTTTTTTTCATTACAAGCTTCTTCGAAAGTTAATGGATCATATCCTGCAAAAAGATAAAATAAAGAAAGTTTGTCATTGTTAGTATCAATTCTTCGAGTCATATCATAAAGCTCCTGAATCGGTCTTGTCCTTCTTATAATCGGACTTCTTGAATCATGTGACCTAGCTGATCTAGGTGATGATTCCGGTAAAGCCTCTTCGGTATTTGCTTGTATTAAATCTTCTTCTTCTGAAGCTATGGCTTTCTTATGCTGCTCATCACTTTTCCAGTTCCAAATCTGTTGTTCATCAAACTCAACATCTCTTGACATCACAACTTTATTTGTGATAGGATTGTAGAGTTTGTAACCACTAGAATTTTCAGCATAACCTAACAAAATACATTTCTGACCTTTATCCTCCAGTTTTATTCTCTTTTCCTCTGGTATTTTAGCAAATGCAATACTTCCAAAAATTCTCAAATGATCGACTCTTGGTTTCTGTAAGCTCCATGCTTCTTCTGGTGTAATATTTCCAATTCGCTTTATTGGAAACCTGTTAAGCAAATAAACTACAGAGGCAACAACATCTCTCCAAAATTCTTTAGGAATTCTTTTTTCCTTTAACATGCATCGAACCATATTAAGTATAGTCCTGTTTTTTCTTTCTGAGACACCGTTTTGTTGAGGTGTGTATGGCATAGTGAATTGATATAAAATCCCATTATTTTTACAAAAGCTGATATGAACCAGATCAAGCTAGTCAAGACTCAATCAACATTCTATGATTACAAGAAGATTCTAAAATGGCCAACGTGATCATAAAGAGAGAAGGACAAATTTGAAGACCTCAACTTGAAGAATAAAAGTCCATTCAGCTATGTTTACCAAAATTCATGAATTAGGAATATAAATGTTATTTAATGCATTCATTCTCTTTGTACTATCCTCATACTATATAAATGAGGTTGACTCTCAGTGTAAGACAGACAATTTGGAAGTATAACAATTCTTCAACACCGGTGAGTGTTTTGTTTTTAAGTTCTTGCATGAACTTTAGAACTTATCAGGCTTTTTTGCTTGTGGCGTTCAAATCAAATCTTTGCTTTTCCTTTGACTTATCAGACTTTTAGTTTTGGCGTCTTAAGGGAATTCAAAGTGCTATTCTAGTTATTTCATCAATTTTCTATTGATAAGTAATTAGAATAGTTTCCCTTACTTCATTCTTGAACGATCCGCCTTGTTTTCAATTCGTTGGAGGGTGTCAATTTGCATTCCATATGTATCATAGCTCTTTAGCTATCGGGGTGTATGGTTGCTAAATTGATGATTTCCATCATTTGGTATCGAGACACTCAAGTTTGAGGTTTGCTTATCCATTTATTTGTTATCTTTTAACTTTTCCTGTTCTCTTATCACGATATCCATAATTGCTATTCTTCCTTTCTTCTTATTCTTTGTGTTTCTTGTGCTATCACTATTTGTTTTTCATTTTTTCCCTCACTTTATCGTCAAAAAAAGAAAGAGAAACAGAAAGTTCAAAAAAATGAGAGAGAGAAAATCAAAAGTAAAAAAAGAGAGGAAATCAAAGATCAAAGAAAAAAAGAGAGAGAGAGAGGAGAAGATCAAAGGTAAAAAAAAGGAAAGAAAGAGATCGAAATTTAAAAAAAAAATTGTGAATTCAGGGACTTCGTGCAAATTGCAGAATTCTTTCTTCATTATTTTGAATTCTTGTTTCAGGTTTAGAATTTTTTTTTTCATTCCAAAAATACTTGAATTCAAATCTTTGCTTATGATTGAAGTGCATAATACACTCCTTTAAATTGGCTTACATTATATTTGCTTTTATGTCCAATTTCAATACCCTTGAATTGCCACAATCTGAATTGTTTGTTTAAGTTTTTTTTTAGTTAATCTAAGAACTCAAAGAACAAAACAAGAGAGATAAAAGGCAAGAGTGGTGAGATCAATATCGAGAAAAGCCAAACATTGTGTGAAAACCCGAGTGGAGTGAATCAAATCTTGAGTAAAACACGTGAGAGAGTGTTGGTGAGGCTATTCTAACTTTGTCTTTCAGGTTTGCAAACATGTCTAAAGATAAAGAAGCGAGTTCTTCATCAAATGATATTTTGCTTCAAGCAATGCAACAACAATTTGAACGAATGTTCAAAGTGATAGGAGATGTAAGAGATCATCTAGAAAGGCATGATGATGCAATTAATAGATTGCAAGGTGAACCACGGCGCAGGAGACAACCAGCCTTCGTCCAAGATGAATATGATGGTAGAGATGACATCGACGATGACCAAGTCACTCTAATTGGTCAAGATGTTAATTCTAGGAGACAAACTAGGAGAGAACGTTTTGATAGTGTGGACAGAAACATAGGTAGCATCAAAATGAAAATTCCTTCTTTTCAAGGAAAGAATAATCCAGATACTTATTTGGAGTGGGAACGAAAAGTGGAGCTGATATTTGAATGTCACAACTACTCCGAAGAGAAAAAGGTAAAATTAGCTGCTGTTGAATTTTGTGATTATGCTATAATTTGGTGGGATCAATTATGTAAAGACAGGCGTAGAAATGGTGAAAGGCCCGTAGAGACTTGGTTGGAGATGAAACAAATAATGAGGAGGAGATTCGTCCCAAGTCATTACTATCGAGATTTGCATCAACGACTGCAAACTTTGACACAAGGTTCCATGAGTGTTGATGAATATCACAAGGAGATGGAGATAGCAATGATAAGGGCTAATGTGGAGGAAGACCGTGAGGCTACAATGGCTCGATTCTGAGTGGATTAAACAAGAACATTCTTGATCTTGTGGAATTGCAGCATTATGTGGAGATTGAGGATATGGTGAATATGGCCATGAAGATTGAGAGACAACTCAAAAGAAAAGGCACAAGGTATGATTCAAAACCTTATTCGGGTTTTCTTCTACTTGAAACCGAATTGGAGTAAAAGGATGATATACCCATTGTTAAGCCTAAAATTGATGGAATTAAAGGCAAAAATGAATTAGATAGCAAGGGTAAAGGTGAGAATCAACCTAATCAAAGTAAAGGTATTAAGTGTTTTAAGTGCCTTGGACATGGACATATAGCACGTGAATGTCCAAATAAGAGAGTTATGATTATAAAAGATGAGAATATAGAATCTGAAAGTGAAAGAGAGGATGATGATGACATTCCAGGAGGATACTAGTGACGTAGAGTATGCTAAAGGTGAAATTTTGGTTATTCAACGCACACTTAGTTTGCAAAGTAAAAATGATGAACATGGTGAACAACATGAAAATCTGTTTCATACTCATTGTTTGATTGCTAACAAGTTGTGCAATGTGATTGTTGATAGCGGAAGTTGTACTAATGTGGCAAGTACCTTGCTTGTGGAAAAACTGAAATTGCCTACTATCAAACATCCAAACCTTACAAGTTGCAATGGTTGAATGATAGTGGTGTAGTAAAGGTAAATCGGCAAGTGTTAGTTCATTTTTCAATTGGTAGATATAAGGATGAAGTTTGGTGTGATGTGGTACCTATGTATGCTGGTCACATGTTGTTGGGGAGACCATGGCAATATAATCGTAGGGTAACACATGATGGGTTCAAGAACCGTTATTCCTTGATCATGGATGGACAGAAATATCAGCTTGGACCGTTGCCTCCGAAGACAATTCTTGAAGACCGAGATCGCATAAGACAACAATATGAGGAGCTTGAGTCTTCATTAACCAAAACTTTTGGGAGGGAGCAAGAAAGAGAGAAAAAAGAAAAAGATGAGATGAGTGATAAAAATAAGAGTATTGGGAAACACAAGGGGAGAGAAAACAAGGAAGGCTTGAGTGAAAGAAAAATGAGTGTTTATGCCAAAATGAGTGATGTAAAAGGCCTTAACCATGAGGCAACCCTTACTTGTACTTATGTACAAGGTCATTTTGATTTCTTCTAACAAAATTGACAAAAGTTTGCCTAGTATTATTGTTGATCTTTTGCAGGAAAATGAGGACATCTTTCCCGAAGAAGTTCCCAATGGTTTGCCACCAATTAGAGGAATTGAGCATCAAATTGATTTCATTCCAAGTGCAAGCATACCAAATAGGCCAGCATATAGATGTAACCCCGAAGAGACCAAGGAAATCTTAAAGCTAAGTCGTAGGCATGCAAAATGGGTGGAGTTTATTGAATCTTTTCCATACATCATCAAGTACAAACAAGGTGATGGAGGCTATGATTCGAGGACAAATCCTTTTCAGGAAAGGGGGAATGATATGAACCAGATCAAGCTAGTCAAGACTCAATCAACATTCTATGATTACAAGAAGATTCTAAAATGGCCAACGTGATCATAAAGAGAGAAGGACAAATTTGAAGACCTCAACTTGAAGAATAAAAGTCCATTCAGCTATGTTTACCAAAATTCATGAATTAGGAATATAAATGTTATTTAATGCATTCATTCTCTTTGTACTATCCTCATACTATATAAATGAGGTTGACTCTCAGTGTAAGATAGACAATTTGGAAGTATAACAATTCTTCAACACCGGTGAGTGTTTTGTTTTTAAGTTCTTGCATGAACTTTAGAACTTATCAGGCTTTTTTGCTTGTGGCGTTCAAACCAAATCTTTGCTTTTCCTTTGACTTATCAGACTTTTAGTTTGTGGCGTCTTAAGGGAATTCAAAGTGCTATTCTAGTTATTTCATCAATTTTCTATTGATAAGTAATTAGAATAGTTTCCCTTACTTCATTCTTGAACGATCCGCCTTGTTTTCAATTCGTTGGAGGGTGTCAATTTGCATTCCATATGTATCATAGCTCTTTAGCTATCGGGGTGTATGGTTGCTAAATTGATGATTTCCATCAAAAGCTTTCAAATTCATTTGACGAATATTCACCACCTCTATCTGTTCTTAAATATTTAATCCTACAACCATTTTGTCTTTCAACCAACTCCTTAAATTCTTTGAATTTACTGAAAACTTTTTTTTTCCTTTAATATATAAACCCAAGTTTTTCCACTATGATCATCAGTGAAGGTAAGAAAATACCTGCTTCCTCCAAGTGATACTGGACTGATAGGACCACAAACATCTGAGTGTATCAAATCAAGCCGATGCCATGCTCTTCTTGTTCTTCTGACTTTGAAATGCTTTCTTTCTTGCTTACCCATAACACATACTTCACATAGTTTTGATGGGTGATCAATTCTTGACATTCCTGTCACCATATTATACTTCTCTAAAAGTTTCAAAGCCTCAAAATTAAAATGAGCATATCTAAGATGTCATAGTGTAGAAATATTCTCAATATCAGTTTTAAAACATTGATCGATCAAAAATACATAAATGCAGAGGAAACATTCTGTTCTTTGCTATTTTCACATGTGATATCAATATTCTATCCTTGTCACGAATTGAAAGAGTCATATCTTTCATCTCAATATTATAACCTTTTTCAAGTAATTGTCCCAAACTCAAAATATTATTTTTCATATCAGGAACATAATAAACATCTGAAATACATAACTCTTTACCATTATTTAGTTCAAGGAGAATTTGACCTTTGCCTCTTACTGGTCTCTGAGACATATCACCAAATGTAATATTTCCAAAATAATTTGTATCTATTTCTGAAAATAAATCTTTAATACCACACATATGATTTGAAGCTCCAGTATCTAAATACCATGTCATAGATTGATCTTCTTTCGGTTTATCATATGTCATCAGCAAAACTTGATTTTTATTCTTTTCTTTCTCAACAAAATTTGCCTTATCACCTTGGTTGTTATGATTATAATAGCATTCAAAGGAGTAATGCCCGTACCTTTTGCAAATATAGCATTGTATTTCAGACCTTTTAAAATTTCTGCCACGTCCACGACCTCGGCCACGTCCTCGACTATAACCTTGGCCTCTTTGACTAGAATTTTCTCCACCACCTTCATTGTTTGGAGATTCCTTATTGGTCTGATTTCTGCCTCCTCTTCCTCTTTGCCCACGACCTCTTCCTCTTTGAAATTTTGATTCACCTCTGTTTTCAAGAGTAAGCCTGGATTGCAGTACTTGCTCCAAAGTTTTGTCTTCTCCTCTTTTTGTAATCCTTTGTTCATGAACTTGAAGAGAACCCATAAGTTGTTCTAAAGACATTTTTTTCAAATCTTTAGATTCTTCAATCGCAATAGCAATAAAATAAAATTTTGGATCTAAAGATCTCAATATTTTTTCTATTACTCTTTGATCACTTATTTGTTCACCATTTCGTCTCATTTGATGAACAATAGAAATGACATTCGAGAAGTAATCAGAAATAGTTTCAGAAGTACCTTGTTGTAATTTTTCAAAGTCGGCTCGTAAAACTTGTAGACGAAGTTTCTTTACCTTATCAATACCACCAAATGCTTTTTGAAGCATTTCCCAAGCCTCCTTTGAAGTATTTGCTGGAGCAATGATCTCGAACATTGTATCATCAAGTCCTTGGTAGATCGTGAACAAAACCTTTTTCTCCTTCTTCCTTCTATCTTTGAGTTGTTTTCTTGCTTCTGCATTCATTGCTCCTTCTTCTGTTGGACTTGGCTCAATAAATCCATCTTCTACAAACTCCCATACATCTTGGAAGCCTAAAAGAACTTTCATTTGGATGCACCATATATCATAATTTTCCTCTGTCAATCTAGAAATCTGAATTTGGATGGTACTTGGGGAAGAGGCCATCGCTTAACCTATGCTCTGATACCAAATGTTGAAAATCTTGATAGAAAGAAGAGAGTTTTCAAACAGAGGAAGAGTAGGACAAAAGAGTAACTTTCTATTTTTCTCTCAAAATACTCTTTACAATTTTCACTAACTCTATTCCTTTCATGAACCAACATATGGGGTTTATATAGTCCCCAAAGATACATTATATTTATTGTATTCAGAATGAATCATTCTCTTTCAAGGAACCTTTTCAAGAACCAATGATCATTTTGACTTGTCCTTCCATAGACATCTAATCCATCTTTTCTTCTTGATGCAATGAACCTTTTCTTGAATAAATTAGTCTCTTATGATATTGGAATAAGTTTATTTCCAACAGAGATGCTATTAGCTATGCCATGACAAAATTGTCCAAAGGATATGTCCCAAGTGTGTGAAAGTTCACAAATGTAATGCAAATTATTGATACGTTGGTATATATTGTGAATCAGACCTAATTAAACATTATCCCTTGGCCCCGTTCAACAATATCCAAGCACCATCGATTGTCATGTAGCTAGCTATCCTGAAGAAACTATTTATTCCAAGGTGGAGCTTCATCTAACCCCAACACAAATAAGCCTTCCGGGATCAACATGTCTGAGCCAACAGTGCGCTTTAGTTGATAGTGTTTCTTCTTAGGTTCTCTTTACCGTTATCTGCCAATAGTCATAGTGGTATGATACTAAAACAACTCATTTATCCATTATATTATCCATTATAATGGATAATATAATGGATAGGTCCTCTTCACATACTAGGAAAACATGGACATGTTATATTATCCATTATAATTGTGTACTAGAATGTTATGAACATGTTATTACAAAGAAATCAAGCTAGGGCATGAAAGACCAAATGGCAGCGAAGATGAGAAACTATATGTAAGATACCCAAATTTATATATTGAACTCTATTTAAGATGTATTCCACAATGTAACTAATAAATAATATAAAGAGAGCAGGATAAATAATAACTCATGACATGAAAACGAAAGAATGAGAAAGTGGTCTGAAATACCATTCTAAAAAAGAGCAATCAAATCATTTTTATATTCTCTAATAAATTTTCCTTCAGTTCTCCTTACCTTTCCTCATGCCATTAATTCACAACTGATTCAGCCCATCTAAATGTAGTGAATATGTAGATCGCATCATCGTATATTCAGTTTTCACTCATTTTATTCTCAATCAAAGCTCCACACAATTCTTTAAGAACATGTACTTTTCTGCTCAAGCACATTGCAATTTGTTTTATTGTCAGTGTGCAATTATATTAAAATAAAACAGGTGGCAATTTTGTGTCAGCTTGTTTAATTTCCAACATAGTTTGGTTTGGTTCGGTTTAAGAATTCCAAACTGAACCAATGAACCCTAGTAGCTTAGGTTTTAGGTTTTGCAGAAGTAACTAACCTTTTGAACAATGGAGACTGAACAAATACGGAACAACTAGAATTCCAGATCAATAATCAAAAGCAGCCTAAGAATAGTTCTTAAAACACAAAAACTAGAATAAGATTGCATTAACATATGTGAACATAATCATCAGAGTTTAAGCAATGTTGCAGTATATTTCGGTTCACCACACAAGATTCAGATGAAGGCAATGTCAACCTAGAAACACTTCACTTCACATAAGAAGATATATCACTAGCAATGGGCACGCGCACCGCCAGGCTCCAGGGGTACCAGTGGTTTCCGGAGAAGGCGAAGGTGGAGTTGACGGGCTGTCACGCACTTAGCAAGAATTGCCTAAGTGGTGAGGCACCCTTGCGGCAAGCCACCGACTTAGCTGAAGTTGCCTAAGTCAAGAATCGCCTTTGCGCCCACTTCGATCGGACTTAGCTTGGATTGCCTAAGTCTTGAGGCGCCCTTGCGACATACGCGTCCGCAAAGGGTCAGCCGAGCTGCAACCTCGTGTAGGTCCCGTAGGACCTGTAAAAAGAGAAGTTGATTAGTTGTTGGAACGAGCGACGGACAAGTCCCGACGTCTCGCGAAGAGGGAAGCTTTATAAGCAATTGAGCGAGCACTTGGAGTGTAAGAAAGCAGAGAAAGAGAGGAGGAAAACAAGGACTTTAGAGGGGTGAATGAGCAGCTGCAAGTCCGCAAACAACTACTCCCCAAGTGCCGGGCGCGAGGCAAGTTTCCGTCAAGTTGACGTGCAAACTTGTGAAAGTGTTCAACGCCCGACACTATATGAAGCCCCATCCACCATGTGCCACCCGGGTGGTTCCAGGGTGCTTGAGATGGTGACAAAATTTTCATGGCGCGCTGCAAAATCAGCCCGCGGCACACAGCGGAGCTTTTTTTGGATTTCGCGATGCATCGAGCGATCGTTCTCGCTGGCGCGCAGCTCTCGTTTTCTGCTGTTTTACAAGGAAAAACACACCAAAACATGGCAAAACAGGCTGCCAAGGATATGTACAAGCATGGGCAAGCGACGAACGGAACGTTGAACGAAGTTGCTGCGAGTGTGCGACGACCGTTCGTGACATTCTCCCCCACTTAAGCTGCGACGCCCTCGTTGGCGCTCTTTGTAGGCTTTGATAGCGCTTCTTCATGTCGAGGGTGTCTTCGCTCCCAACGGCTTCGGTTTTGGGAAGTTTCTGCCACTTCACCAAGTATTCAATCTGTTCAGCTCCATTGGGTAGCGTTGTCCTGCGATCTGCTAAAATGGTTTCAACTCGCTTCTCATAGGAAGCTCTGGTGGGAGGTTGACGAGTTGAAACGCCTCGAGAAGCATCTTGCGGATCGGAGTGGTAGGCTTTCAAGTTCTGGCATGGAAAACATTATGCATCTTGAGTCACGCCGACAGTTGCAACTTGTAGGAAACATTGCCCACCCTACTGATAATTGGGAAGGGGCCATCATACTTGCGCACCAATCCTTTATGCACCTTGTTTCTAAAGAATTGGAGTGATGCTGGTTGGAGCTTCACCAACACCAAATTGCCGACTTTGTATTCCTGGGGTCGCCTTCCCAAGTCTGCCCACTTCTTCATCTTCCTGGCCGCCTTCTCCAAGTAGGCCCGCGCAATATCTGCATTTCGATGTCATTCTTTTGCCAAGTAATACGCGGACGGACTACTCCCTGTATATCCAATAGCCAAAGTGTGAGGAGTCGATGGCTGTTGTCCAGTGATGATCTCAAAGGGGCTCTTGTTGGATGCAGAGCTCCGCTGCAGGTTGTAGGAGAATTGGGCTATGTCCAACAACTTCACCCAATCTCGTTGATTGGCACTCACGTAGTGCCGAAGATATTGCTCTAGAAGCGAGTTTATTCTTTCAGTTTGGCCATCCGTCTGGGGGTGGAGGCTTGTGGAGAAGTATAGCTTCGATCCCAACAATTTGAACAACTCGGTCCAGAATTGTCCCAGAAACCGAGCATCTCGATCACTTATAATATTGTGCGGGACTCCCCAATACTTCACCACATTCTTCATCATTAGCTTCGCTGCTTCCTCTGCAGAACAGTGTAGGGGTGCAACAATGAAGGTTGCATACTTTGAAAATCGGTCGACCACCACCAGTATCGATCCGAGTCCCCCTATTGTCGGCAAGCTAGATATGAAGTCCAGAGAAATGCTCTCCCACAGCCTTTCTGGTACCGGCAACGGCTCTAAAAGTCCCACCGGCTTCCGTTGCTCCACTTTGTCTTGTTGACAAGTTAGGCACGTCCGAACATATTCCTCCACATCCGTCCCCATTTTTGGCCAATAGAAGGCCCTCTCCATGAGAGCCAATGTTCGATGAATACCCGGATGTCCTACCCAAAGGGAATCATGACACTCCTTCAAAAGCTCACGCCTCAGATTATCCACCCGAGGAACATAAACTCTATTCCCTTTGGTGTAGACGAGTCCCTCCTGGACCCAAAATCGTCGTGCCTTGCCTTCTTGGATCAATTGCATCAAGGTTACTGCTTGGGGATCACTACACAGTCCATCCTTGATTCGGGAAAGGAAGTTGGATTGCAACTGACTTGCTTGGCCTCTGTCCTCTAGTTGCATAGCATTCACGGCCTCCACTTTTCGACTCAAGGCATCAGCTACGATATTTGCTCTTCCGGGCTTGTACTCCATTGCCATGTCAAATTCCGCCAGGAAGTCCTGCCATCGTGCCTGCTTTGGGGAGAGTTTCTTTTGAGTCTGAAAGTAACTCAAAGCGATGTTGTCTGTCCTCAGTACAAATCGTGATCCGAGAAGGTAGTGTCGCCACACTCGTAAGCAGTGGATCACCGCTGTCATCTCCTTCTCGTGTACAGGATACCGCCGCTCGGTCTCGTTGAGCTTACGGCTTTCATAGGCCACTGGGTGGCCCTCCTGCATAAGTACTCCCCCGATAGCGAAGTCTGAAGCATCTGTATGGACTTCGAAGGGCTTCCCATAGTCTGACAATTTGAGCACTGGTTCTTCCAGATGGCAGCCTTTAGGTCTTGGAATGCCGCTTCACATTTGTCGGACCATCTCTAAGGCTGCTCTTTCTTCAAAGAACTCTGTTAGTGGAGTTGCGCGCTTGAATACCCCAAGATGAAGCGTCGATAGTAGTTCACAAACCCAAGGAAGGATCTCGCCGGGCACCTTCTTTGGAGTTTGCCAGTCCACAACTGCTTGCACCTTTGCTTTATCCATCTGAATGGAACCGTCGCCGATCCGATGCCCCAAGAATAAGATCTCTTTCTGAGCAAAGTAGCACTTTTCTCTTTTCACGAACAAAGAATTCTCCCTGAGAACTTTGAAGATTGTTCGGAGGTGTTCAATATGCTCCTCAAGTGTTCGGCTGTAGACGACGATATCGTCCAAGTAGACAACCACAAACTTGTCCAGGTACTCCTTGAATAGTTGGTTCATAAGAGTACAGAATGTGGCTGGAGCATTGGTTAAGCCGAAAGGCATCACCAAGAACTCAAACGCTCCATACCTGGTCACACAGGTAGTCTTCGCTTCATCACCTTCGGCAATCCGCACCTGCCAATACCCCGACCGAAGGTCGAGTTTCGAGAAATACTTTGCTTTGCCCAATTGGTCGAACAAGTCCGCAATGAGAGGGATGGGATATTTGTTCTTCACAGTCACCTTGTTAAGGGCTCGATAATCGACGCATAATCGAAGACTCACATCTTGTTTCTTCTGGAAGAGAACTGGAGCTCCGAATGGTGCTTTGGAACTACGGATGAGACCACCGCTGAGCAGTTCATCTAACTGCTTTCTGAGCTCTGCCAACTCAGGAGGGGGCATACGGTATAGTGGTCTCGCTGGAGGCTTCACTCCTGGCTCCAGCTCAATAAGATGATCCACGCCTCTATGTGGTGGCAGAATTTTCGGCAACTCAGGTGGCATAACATCTTCGAACTCCTTCAGACATTTGCCACCGCAAGAAAGTTCTTTACGGGCCTCCCCATCGAGTGCTTCTAGCTTCATCGCAGCCACAAAGGTTAACTCTCCTTTGCGTCGCCCTTCTTCTTCGCCTGCAACGCCGATAGTCAGCTGGGATCCTGGGTTCCTCTTCGAGTGACAGAAACCACACAGGGGTTGTCACCTCCCATTAGACATATGGAGTCTAGGAACGGCATCGGCACCAACTTTGCGGCATGCATGAACTCCATTCCAAGAATCACTTGAAAGTCATCCAAGGGCACCGCCATCATGTTTGTGCGCCCGCTCCACGATCCGATCTTGATGGAGACTCCCTTTGCTAGCCCAGAGATTCGCTTAGCCTCTGAGTTAACCGCCTTCATTCGACTTGGGTTCTTCTCTAAGATTAACCTAAGCCGATTTTCTTCTCGGTTGGCGATGAAGTTGTGAGTAGCACCCGTGTCCACCATTGCTCGGGTGGTCTGGCCATTGAGTCTGATGTTTACGTACATCAGCACCGCTTCTGCTTTTTTGTTGCTTCGGCTTCAAGTTCTCCCCACTTGACCCCGCAATGCATTCAACAAACGCGCCATCGCACCCATTCGAGGTCCTTGCGACTTCTCATCGCCGCTCATTTGCCCGACTGAGCTACTCGAACTGAGGGCAACTGCCTTGCCCTTGTCTGGCTTAGGGGGTTTGATAGAAGCCGACAAGGCATTGAGTGCATGTTTTTGTGGGCAGTCTCATACACTGTGTGGTCCTCCGCACAAGAAACATTTCCTAGGTTTTGAGGTCCTGCTGTTTGAGTTCGGCCCCTTGTGGAAACTCTTCTTCCTTTGGTCACCCCTAGGTTCCTTCCCAGGAGGGTGCCTTGGTTGGTGATTTCCCGTGGACTGCTTCTTCTTCCTCGGGTCCTCTGAAGAAGCAAAGTCGGTAAGCCTTTCTGCGGCTACAATTGCTCCGACCAAATCAGTGACATTCCGTCGATGAAGTTCCTGTTGAGCCCATGGCTTCAGGCCATCAAGAAAGCTGAACAGCTTATCTTTCTCAGACATATCTTGAATGTCCAACATTAGTGCAGAAAATTACTTCACATAGTCCCGAATGGAAGTCGTTTGGTGGAGCTGTCTCAACTTCCTCCTTGCGACGAACTCAGTGTTCTCGGGAAGGAATTGAGTTCTCAACTCACGCTTCAAGTCGTCCCATGTGTCCACTCGGCACCGACCTTGCTGAATCTCTTCCCAATGGGTTCTCCACCAAAGTTTTGCATCACCGTTCAGATACATAGTCACTATCGAAACTTTGGTGTCCTTAGAGTCCGGCCTTGTAGCTCGAAAGTACTGTTCCATATCAAACAGGAAGTTCTCGAGCTCCTTTGCATCTCTAGCACCCCATAACAATGTGGGTCGGTGCCCTGAAGCTTTGTGTTGGCGCAAACGCGTGTTGCTTCCCCGCATTCAACGCCCTTGTAAGCATTGCCACTTTGGAAGTGAGTTCCGTCACCATTTCTTGCAAATGTTGCACTGAGTCCTTTGTGTCATCCGTCGATCGGTCGACTAAGGCTTCAACCTTGTCGATCCGGGATTCAAATTTTCTTCTTGCGAGCTCTCTATGCCAAGAAGCCTACTTTGGCCTTGGTAGAGTTCATCCAAGCTCGCTTCAAGAACATCCAAGCGGTTTCCACCGCTGACCCTCTCTCTATGGCTCTTTCTTCCTGGTTGGCGCTCCAGATTGCGCCTCCTCCGCTGTGGTGAGCAGCCTACTTCGCTCCTCACGCTCACTTTGCCCGCTCTCATGAGCGGCTCTGCAGCGTGAGCGAGTTTGCACATGCAGCCCTCCTGTAGCTGCTTGGGGCAACATTCCGGCTTGCCCCATCTTGCTCGATTCACCACGCTGTTTCGCCATGGCGAGATTGCGAAATTTCTTCGCTGCTTGCTCAAATTGCTTGCCTGCTCTGATACCACAATGTCACGCACTTAGCAAGAATTGCCTAAGTGGTGAGGCACCCTTGCGGCAAGCCACCGACTTAGCTGAAGTTGCCTAAGTCAAGAATCGCCTTTGCGCCCACTTCGATCGGACTTAGCTTGGATTGCCTAAGTCTTGAGGCGCCCTTGCGACATACGCATCCGCAAAGGGTCAGCCGAGCTGCAACCTCGTGTAGGTCCCGTAGGACCTGTAAAAAGAGAAGTTGATTAGTTGTTGGAACGAGCGACGGACAAGTCCCGACGTCTCGCGAAGAGGGAAGCTTTACAAGTAATTGAGCGAGCACTTGGAGTGCAAGAAAGCAGAGAAAGAGAGGAGGAAAACAAGGACTTTAGAGGGGTGAATGAGCAGCTGCAAGTCCGCAAACAACTACTCCCCAAGTGCCCGGGCCCGAGGCAATTTTCGTCAAGTTGACGTGCAAACTTGTGAAAGTGTTCAACGCCCGACACTATACTGAAGCCCCATCCAGCCATGTGCCACCCGGGTGGTTCCAGGGTGCTGAGATGGCTGACAAAATTTTCATGGCTGCGGCCTGCAGAAATCAGCCCGCGGCACACGAAAATGGAGCTGTTTTTGGATTTCTGGGCGGATGCAAATGAGCGATCGTTACGCTCGCTGCTACATAGCCTGCTGTTTTCTGCTGTTTTACAAGGAAAAACACACCAAAACATGGCAAAACAGGCTGCCAAGGATATGTACAAGCATGGGCAAGCGACGAACGGAACGTTGAACGAAGTTGCTGCGAGTGTGCGACGACCGTTCGTGACAGGGCGGAGGGCTTGAGGGCGATGTTTGGGTGGCACAATGGCGAGGGATTTCGTCGCAGCAAAACGATCGACGGTATGGCCTTTCTGTTCACCTCATAAAGCGGCTGGGGGAGGGAAGGGCATCTGCTGGTCTGACTGTTTGATTGAGATCGTACGGTTCTTGTGTTATCGAAGCTCAGTTGTCTGCATCATCCTATCGCACCTTTTGCTTTTGGAATTGTGTTATCGGAGGGAGATCACAGTCGACCGTATGATTGGGATCAGGCAGTTCTTGTGTCATCGGACCCTTGGTTGTCCGAACTTAACATCACCAGAATCGAATCTGGAATCGTGTTCTTTCGTTGGGCTGACGAGTGAGGGGCCTCGCGCACCCGGAGCCCGTCACCCATTGAATGGCTCTGCAGATCAATATGTGGTTCAAGATTTGTCATGTCGGAATAGGAAACACCCGCTTAGACTGAATACTAATCAGTGATCATTTAATACTAATGTCATTATCTGTAGTGGTACCATCCTCCGTCTGTTTAAACAGCCGCCCACAACTCGGAAACCCACCACCAACGCTCTCTTCGTCTCCTCTCTCTCCCCCCTTCTCCTCTTCTTCTTTTTCCCTCTACGTGGCCCCTGTCTTCTTCTTTTCATCTCTGATCTTTGCGGGATGGCATCGAGTAGGCAAGTGGGCGGATTTGGGTTCTGCCCGATGCCCCAGCAGCTCGTGGATTTCTTCCTCAAGAGGAAGCACCGCCTCCGGCCCATCAACGAAGGCTTCCTTCCTTAAGCCAACATCTATGGCGACCATCCCGCGAACACCACCGGTAATTCGTGGCTCTTCTTGTTCTTCGGATTCCCTTTTACTTTCTCTCTCTCGGGGTAGAAGGTAATGTGCTATCTGTGGGGTTAGGGTTCAAGAAACTGATAGATTTCTTTGTTGATCACCCTGAAGTGGACGAGTTTGATGCATGGACCCCCTTCTTGACATCCCTTTTTCCTCCTCTTCGGTCTACCTGAAAGCGGTGATAGAATTTACATGGTCGGGTTAGGGTTCGAGAAACCGGGAGCGTTGTTGTATTCTTGTTAATACATGCGGCGGCCATGGATTTATTGAACTGTTGATTTGCAGCTGCGTTCCCCATGAGTAACAAAGACGGGGAGTGGTTCTTCTTCACCCACCGCAGCCCTCCGGCTGGCAACGGCAGCGAGCGTCTCGGACCGCAGGGCCGGCCGGTGGAAAGCCACCCAAGCCACCAAAGACATGGTCGATGACCATGGTCGTGTCATAGGCAACAGGCAATCTTTCTGCTACCAAGTCCAATCGCCTTCGGGATACATCAAAAGCGACTGGTTGATGGAGGAGTATGCCGAAAGTGATGCTTCAGAGAGGTTGTGGTGTTAGATTATGTGGCCCGTTATAATCGGATAAGATATATGATGTAACTAATTGGATTCTGATATCAGTATCGGTCAATAAAAAAGAAGTCCATATTTTGGACGATACCTTAGGGGATGCCCTTGATGGAAGGAACTCCCCTAATAACTTATCCTAGACCCTCTGCTCTCGCCTATAAATAGACAGGACCTCAGGGGACTTAATGCGTGTTGTGCGTGAGAAGCAACACAGAAGCATATAAGAGTTGCGTAAAGATTAGCAACACAGATGCATCTAAGAGTTGCATAAAAAAAAATATTTCACAGACATAGATTGAGAGATTACAGTCTCCCTCTCAATCTCCCTGAGCCATCAATTACAGTGGTCCTGTGAAAGGATAGGAAGAGAGGAGGAGTCTAGTTCTCCTTGCAGATTGGCGCAAGCGTTGGATCTAAGGAAGTATTCAGATCTTTCCTCCTTTCTTTGCGGATGGCATCAAATGTACACATCGTAAAAACAGATCTATTGTTCTTTGATTTCGATCCTAGCATTAAAGTTTTTCCGCATAACAGAAGCATGATTAAAGATTTTTATGCTTACAATTGGTATCAGAGCCTAGGTTCCTGAAATCAAAACTTTAGATCTGTTGTTGTTTTTTTTTATGATGTTTGATCTGAATTCTATCAAATCTGTATTCCTATCGATTTTGGTTTCTTATCATGGTTTATCGTCTGCTTGTCGGCGATATTAAGGAAACAACGACGATTTGCCGACCTTGCTGCGTATGGCCGTACGACCGTAAGGGCCATCAACGACTGTACGGTAGCAGCCATGGGGCTGCAGATCGATCGCATAAGGGCGACAATCCCGCGCGGGCATAACCGCACTCAGCGGCCCGCCGCCGCGCACGCTGGCAGAGGCGCCAGCGCGTGGCGAGCCACGCCAGCGGCGACCTCGTGCGGCAGAGGCGCGCTGCGCGTGGCAAGCGCGCGTTTAGGCGGCGACCTACGTCGCAGAGGCGCCAAGACGCCGCCAAGAGCAGCACAGACGCACGCGAACCACGCCCGGTGGCGATCGCGTAGAGGCGGCGATTCGCAATGAGCGTAATCGCCGGCGACAACCTCGCGCAAAGAAAGACCACGCCACGCGCTGGCGATAGGATAGCAAGCGGCAGCCGCCGCCACAGCCACGCCGGCAGCGAGCCAAGACGGGCAGCGAGCGGGCAGCCAAACCGCCGCGTTGCCGCCAACCGCCGCCGCCATAATCAAGACGCGCCGCCCGGCGACCGTTTTGGCAACCACAAGATAAGACGCATCGCGTTTGTGACATCTTGTGACGACATTTACTATGGCAGAAAGGGCATGGCAGAGAAGAAAAGCTTTGGCAAAATTATAATTTTGCCCTTGGGTTAGGGTTTTGCCAAATTACAGTTTTGCCCTTCTGTATTTTATTAATACTTTTGGTATTTTTGATAGTTTTGCCCTCTATTAATATAAAAAATTACAGTTTAATCTTGTCAATATATTTATAGTTTTATCCTTATGAAATTGAGAATTTTTTGATTTTATATTCTTAATTATTATAATTGATCAAAAATAATTAAATTTGATCATGATTGTATTTTGAATTTGATTTTGATCAAATTTAGAAAGGATTAAATTTTGATCAATATTTGATTTTGATCGACTAGTTTAATTGGGCTAATAGTTAACCCAATTATGGGCTTACCTAATTAAATAAGATTGATTGGCATAATAGTTCTTTTATAATTTTCTCATATGAATTATTGATTGTATTTTATAAATAAAATCTAATTATTGTTCTTGGATATTTATTTAGTTATTCATATGTATTTATTTGAAATTGTGAAATGATAGTATCTTTCACATAAACGTTTTTCATGATTTATGTGTTATCATGATTATAGTTATCATATGAATTTTCTTTATGCTGATCAATATATATGAATTATTGATTACAAGTTAAAAAATAATAATAATAATAATAATATCCAATTATTGTTCTTGGATATTTGTTTGATTATTCATATGTATATATTTGAAATTGTGAAATGATAGTTAATTTTCACATAAAGGCTTTTCATGATTTATGTGTTATCATGATTATAGTTGTCATATGAATTTTTTTATTTATTTATGCTCATTAATATTCAATAATTATTATGGTTGTTCTTGTATTATTGAATTGTTTAGCATAAATTAAATTAAAGAAATTTAGTAAATATTATTTGTAATTCATCTTCCTAAGTTTTATCTGACTAGTAGCTGCCAAAGTGGCCTGGGATGATAAGCTTATGAGATATGAATTACAATAAAAATTTTGTCATTTATAGGATATTTTAGATTGTATTTTATATTTATGTATTGGTCTTGCAGCCACCAAAGTGACATAGACCAATAATTTATAAAATATATTATGGAATTGATCCTAAATGATATTAAAGAAATTTGATAAATATCATTTGTAATTTATTTTCTTAAGTTTTATCTAATCAGTAGCTGCCAAAGTAGCCTGGGATGATAGGCTTATGGGATATGAATTACAATAAAGTCTTATCATTCATAGGACATTTTAGATTGTATTTTATATTTTAGTATTGGTTTTGTAGTCACCAAAGTGACCTAGACCAATAATCTATAAAATACATTATGGGATTGGTTCTAAATGACATTAAAGAAAAATAATATTCACAATGGCATACATAATTAGGAGATTTAGATAATCCCAAAGGAGAATCTATTTTGAATAATTATGTGATGGGGTAGGATGATACTGTTTTGGATATCCTTGCTGTTTAGTGTTTTATACCCAAAGGTATTAACACTATTCCACAAGGATGGTATCAGTCCTCCATAAATGATTATATGTGTGAACAATAGATATGTTAATATTGAAAGTAAAATATTGATGATATCAATAGTTCAACATAAAACTCAAAGCATTGATGTTTTATTATTACAGTGGTACTTCCTTCATTGCATTTTTATAAATGTCCCTATATTTTCTAGAATAAATGGCTTGAGCATATATAAGTTATATTGAATGAGTGAGACCTTGATCAGATTATTTGAAGGGAACACAGACTTATTTACTGAAAGTTCTGTGGAATAAATAATTAAGATTACTGATCAGAAAAGGTCTGAAAAACTTAATTTGATGATACTTAGACTTCAGTACAGTAGCACATGAGAATATTTAAGGATCAATATAAATTTTCTGATAAGTCATGAGTTGACACTTCAATGAAAGTACTGACTAAAAATGAAAGTATTTGAGGAATTAAAGATTACCTCCTCAATATAATTGACAAAGTTGTAAGCCAAGACTTATAATATTTGAGTTCTACTCAAGAAGTGGGTAACAATAAAATAATGATGAAGCATAAGCCACCTGAGTTTATAATTACTATATAAACTCATAAAGGAATTTCTTCATAATAAAGTGTTACTTGTGTAACAATGAAAGTTATATGAAGAAGAATTATAAGATTTGATTTGAAATGAAAAGTTATGTGATTCAAATCAAATATTATAGAAATTATTTTTCTAATACTTGGTGGATTAATTTGATGCTTCATTGTATGTTACCAATAATAGAGATTTATTTTAATATTTAAAAGGAAAAGGAATAAAAATCAAAGGAGATTGAAATATTCATCATTACAGGGAATCATCTTAAAGTGAAAGCGATAGCAGTTTGTATTTATCGCCTACGCCTAAAGATGATTTATTTGATGAATTTTGAGGATTTGTGTTACATTCTTATAATTCTGGGAATTTAGATTCTTTACTTAGAATTGTTAGAATATTGTTTCTCCTTTGATAGTTGTGAACTCAATATGATTCAATAAAAGTTAACCTTTGGATTCTGTATAATGGTGTATACAGAATTAATATGAATCTTGAGTTTATAACGATCTTATAATTAAATATTAAAATAAAATATAAGTTCATAAACTCCTTAAGATTATACTTACATCTGCGAATCACTCTATATTTTTGTCTAATTAAAGAGAGGTATTTTATCACCATATAGATAACCTATTGAGATATGATTTTATATATATCTAATTTATGTAAAGTCTTAGGCCATTGACACTCTTAAAGTGTGCATAAAAGAGGTCAAGAGATAATTAGATAGAAAAGTTAAAATCATCATATCTGATAGGGGTGATGGATTTTATGGTATTCATGATTTACCAGATGTGTCGTAGCAAAACATAATTGCTGAAAGGTATAATTGTACACTTATAAATGTGATTAGGAGCATGATGTATTATTCTTTTATACCCAAATCAATGTGAGAAGAAGCTCTAAGGACAACTATGTATATCTTAAATGGGGTTTCTAGGAAACCTAATTTAAGATATTTACATATTTAGGATTGTCCTATAGAGATAAGGATCTTCAACTCACATAAAAGAAAATTAAAGCTAATAACAATTTCTGAATATTTTGTTATTTATTCAGAAAAAGTTTTAAAAAAGGGTATATGTCTTATTGCTCTAATCATAATATGAGGATGGTTAAATCTGGTAATATAAGGAGTAAAAATCAGTGGGAGTAAAAATCTCAAAATTTAATTTTGGTATAGAGGAGATACATGTTGATACTCCTTTATTATTCGAGAGATTGTTGTTATTCAAATTATTAAATAATTTGATAAAGGTGAACAATAAAATAACATTACCAAACTCCCACATTATATTAATATCGCTAATAATGATCTTGTAGAATAACCACAATTGACAGCTTTAAAAGTTTTTCAATGGGAAAGGAATCCTATCATTTATGATTATGTGGTATATTTATAAGAATTATATTTTGATATAGGAATCAGAATAGATCCTTTATTGTTTTCACAGGTCATGAAAGGTAATGGTTCTGAAAAAGTAATATGATACAATATAAGAAGAGTTAAAATCAATAACCAGAATGGTGTCTGATGAATTTGTCGAATTGTCCAATAATTGTAAAAGAGTTTGTTATATAAATATGACTCAATGGACAATGTCGAACGATATAATGGTCAGACTTTTAGTTTTCAATATGGTTATAGATTTTACTCATAAAGAATGTATCATAACGAGACATTTAATTTTTAAATGAGCTCGTTAAGAATCGTCATGACATTAGTGACTCATTATGAATTTGAGTTATATCATAATGATATGAAAATAAATTTTTGATTAAGGATCTAGTTTTATATGGGTTACTCTGAATGACTCGCAGAGAAAATGAAAGAAATATAGCATGCAAATTTAGGAATCTATTTATGATCTTAAACAAGCTTCTAGACAATGATATAAATAAAGTTTATTAATATCATTGATTTCTTCAGATTTAAGAAAAATATTGTTAATCGGTATTTATATCTAAAGATCAGTGGGAGCAAGTTTATAATATTGATCATATAATATTTTGCATTGCCAATAATGACTTGGTTTATTATACTAAACCAAGAAATTATCACTAAGAATTTAAGACGGTTGATATGAATGAGACATCTTATATTATTAGTATTGAGATACTCGGGGATATATCTCAATGATTATTAAGACTGTCTCAGAAAGGATATATTAACCAGGTCTTGAGATGATTTAATATACAACTTTGTTCAACAAATTATAAAAGTAAAATTTTAGTCAAAATTGAGTGCTTTAAAATGACTTGAAAAGAATCAGATAAAGGAAATATTCTTTATATATGCGCAGTTGAAATTCTATGCTCAAGCCTATGTCAGAACAGATATCAGTTTTTGCAGTTAAAATACTGGATAGATATTTGAGTTATCCAGAAATGAAAAATATTAAAGGACTGCAAAGAAAAGTAATAAGATATCTGAAAGGGACGAAGGATTATATGCTCACATGTATGAAATTATATCAACTTGAAATGATGGTGTTTTTCAAATGCTGATTCTATAAATTGCCTCAATAACAGGAAGTCCACCTTATGATTAATATCTATATCAATTAGAGAGGTAATTTATTATTATATTATTATTAATAATGAAAGTTGATTTTGTGGTATGCTTTGAGGCCACTAATCAAATTTTATAACTGCGAAATTTTATCTCAGGACTTGGTGTGGTCAGACTCAATTGTCAAGTCACTAAAGATATTTTGTGATATCGTAGTAGTTTTCTTCTCTAAGAATTACAAGTACTATTGCATTTCTATGCATTATGGTAGAAAGTACTTGATGGTTAGAGAAGACGAGTCCAGAAACATCTAATGTCAATTAATTACTTGAGTTTCACTGTATTGATTGCTGATCCATTTACTTAGGACTTACAGCCTAAAGTATTTTGAAAGAACATGTTCTTATGATTGGGTTTGTGAGCAACCCATAAAGGATATGGTGATGCATATTTGAGTTGACACTGTAATTGACATTTTTACTTACGTACTTAAAGTTATTTGTTTCTGCTATCCTGTTCACAGTTATATATGTACATATTATGGTTGAATGTGATAACAGGATTATCTTGACAAGACAAATTACAAGGGTCATTATGGACTATATTAGGAAAGACTAATAATGTTGTAGTACATAGAAGGGAGTATAACATTGATGATATACAACCGCTATGACTCGCATTGATGGTTGGACTTAATATAGTATTATTCTGTTTATTGGACTTATTGGCTTGTTTTAAAATTCATGGCCATGTATAAAATGCTTTACAAAATTTTCAGAATCCAATTAGGTAAAATTGTTTTCAAACAAATTTTGTTTTGTTTATTTTTTATTTTGAATATCTTTTATATCTTATCAATTAATGGGCCAAGTGGGAGAATGTTAGATTATGTGGCCCGTTATAATCAGATAAGATATATGATATAACTAATTGGATTCTGATATCAGTATCGGCCAATAGAAAAGAAGTCCATATTTTGGAGGATACCTTAGGGGATGCCCTTGATGGAAGGAACTCCTCTAATAACTTATCCTAGACCCTCTGCTCTCGCCTATAAATAGACAGGACCTCAGGGGACTTAATGCGTGTCGTGCATAAGAAGCAACACAGAAGCATCTAAGAGTTGCGTAAAGATTAGCAACACAGATGCATCTAAGAGTTGCATAAAAGAAAATATTTTACAGACATAGATTGAGAGATTACAGTCTCCCTCTCAATCTCCTTGAGCCATCAATTACAGTGGTCCTGTGAAAGGATAGGAAGAGAGGAGGAGTCTAATTCTCCTTGCAGATTGGCGCAGGCGTTGGATCTAAGGAAGGTATTCAGATCTTTCCTCCTTTCTTTGCGGATGGCATCAAAGGTACACATCGTAAAAATAGATCTATTGTTCTTTGATTTCGATCCTAGCATTAAAGTTTTTCCGTATTACAGAAGCATGATTAAAGATTTTTATGCTTACATATGGGTCATCTGTAAAGTTTATATGACTCCCAAGGCACGGGCCAAACTCCTCCGGGGGATCATCGGCGCAAGCAATACGGTGGAGGAGCAGCAGACCACGGTGACGCCGCCGCATCCACCTCTCCCGTGGCTCGTCGATGTCACAGACCCATCAGGTGGAGACAGACGAAAACGACCAAGGACATTGACCGAAGACGCAGAAGTGGTACCCGCAGCATCGGTCCCTGTCCAAAGGAGGAGCGGCGTGGGAGAGAATTCTTTGGCCATTGTTCTTCTGACTGATACATGTGCTATTACCGGCGAATCTCACATGGATTACAACTTTCTGGACGATTCTGGGCTCAATTTATGCCCTGAGGCCGGCGAGTTCTTCATCTCATCTCCTCAACCTCAGCTGCTCACTAGTGCGCCTGATCACATTCAACTGGTTCCTGAGTCGTTGGCCACCGTGGGAGAGGCTTCTTCGGACACTGCTGCTGCTACTGCTAAACCTCACATGGACTATAATTTTCTGGATGATTTTGAGATCCATGTGAGCCCCGAGAGAGGCGACTTCTGGACGTCATCTTCTCAGTTGGGACTGCTCACCGATGCACCTGATCACATTCAGCTGATTCCACCATTCTTCGACGAGTGGCTCTCCTGCACTTCCAATACGCAAGCCACGGATGCAAGATAGCTATACTGGGCTGATTGGTTAGCGTGAAGTCAAATGGTTGAACTCTTCATCTCTGTTCCTGTTTGCACGAGTCTGATCGTTGGATATGTATAGAGGGGATTATGGAACCCGTAGAAAAAGTTGCTTCCGGCGCTCGTCCATGTAATGATTTGGAGATGTATACTGATGCTGAGATTCCACACCTGTGTAAGAATTGGACTGAGGAATAATAAAATGCTGCATAAGAAACAATTCATAGCCATTTGTTGTTCAATCTATCTTGTTGTGGTGCCTCGAAGTGGGGAAGCGGTGAATCTAAAAAGATATAGTTAAAGAGTTAAAATAAAAAAATAAAACCTTTAATACTTGACGAGTTAAGCATAAAAATTATAATTATATTATTATTATATAAAAGTTTTAATATCAAAAATTAAAATCAAGTATTGTAAGAAGAACTCGTATTCTTCTTTTTTATTTATCATTCACAGGATCGTTATAAATAATAGATTAGGGATTAAGGGAGTTTGATAATATCTATAATTTTAATTACTTATTATATTATCCCTAAGTGGTTTTTTTTATAGAGGAGATCAAAGAGTCTAGAATGATAATTAAGTTAGTCACTCCATTAAGATAATCTCTTAAGAAATTCTACTATAATTAGAATTTTTTTTTATTATTCGATAACCATCATCATAATCCAGTCAAATCTAAAATATATTTTACATAATTAAATAGGATCATATAATTTAACATTCTACTATTTGGCTCAATAATTGATAAGATAAAAAAATAAAATTAAAATAAATAAAATAAAAAATTTATTTAAAAATAATTTTACCTAGTTAGTTTTTAAAAAATTTTGAAAAATATTTTATGCCTGGTCATAAATTTTTAAACCAACCATTAAATCTAATAAGCATAATTATACTATATTAAATCTAATTGTTAATATGATTCAAACTAATTATATGTCATCAATGTTATATTCCCTTATATATATCATAACATTATTAGCTTTTCTTAATATAGTCCATAATGACTCTTGTAATTTATCTTAGCACAATAGTCCTATTATTACACTCAACTATAATATATATAAACATAAATATAAATAAGATAGTAGAAATAATCACTTTAATTAATAAAAAATTAATAATAGAATCAACCTAAATATACATCATCATATCTTTTATGACTTGCTCACAAGCCTCATTCTAATATCATGTTCTTTAAATATCTTTAAGTTTTAGTAAATAAATTAGTAATCACCAAAGTAGTGCTCAAGTTCTTAATTAACACTTATTATTTCTGGACTATTTCTCTAACTGTCAAATACTTTATCTCGATGTGCTTGAAACTATTAAAGTATTTATCATTTTTTTAAAAAACTACTATTATGCTATCATAAAATATCTTTAGTAGCCTAGCAATTGGGTCGATCACACCAAATCATGAGATGAAATTTCATAATTATAAAACTTGATTTGTAGCCTCAAAAGTATGTCATAAATTCAACTTCTATTATTCGTGATACAATAAGTGATTAGTTTATATTTTTTTTAAGAATTCACCCCTCTATCCAAATCATGAAATAAACTTCCTATTGATAAGGCAATTTATAAAATTAATATTTAGATATCTCATCATTTTAAGCTAATATGATTTCCTATATCTGAGAATGTAATTTTTCATCCTCTTCAAATATCTCATTACTTTTTCTATAACTTTTTAATGCTTCATTTTTTATTACTATAGTATCTACCCAACATTTTAACTACAGAACTAATATATGATCTTGTACTAATTTACGTATGTAGTAGACTTTCAACTATACATGCATAAGGAATATATTTCATTTCATTTATGTCTAAGTCATTTTTAGGACACTAGCTTTTATTGAATCTTTTACCTTAGTAATAGGTGTATAATGGTTGAACAAAACTGCGTACTAAATCTCTTTAAAGCTCGGTCAATATATTCTTTCTAAGATAGTCCTAGTAATTATAGAGATTTATCCCTGAATATCTCAATACCGGTAATATTGGTTGTCTCATTCATATCAATTATCTTACAATTTTTTATGAGAAACATCTTGATTTCATGTAATAAACTAAGATTATTATTGGTAAGCAAAATATCATCTAAACTTGCTCCTAGTAATATATATATATATATATATATATATATATATATATATATATATATATATATATATATATATATATATATATATATGTGTGTATGTATATATATATGTATGTATATATATATGTATATATATATATGTATATATATATGTATATATATATTATTATATCAATAAGATTTTTCTTAAGTCTGAAGGAAGTAATAATATCATAAAATTTTATATACTATTATCTAAACATTTGTTTAATGCTTATAAGTCTAATTTCCTTTCTATTTTCTATGAATCTTTCAAGTTATTATATATATATATATATATATATTCTTCATCTAAATCCTCATTTAGAGATATTATTTTCATATTTATTTAAAATAACTCAAGATTATAATAAGCTACTAATGTCAAAACAATCTTCAATGAGCCCTTTTTAGAAACTGAAAAAAAAAGGTCTTGTTATAATTGATGCTTTCTTTTTTAGAAGAATTAATAATCACGAATCTAACTTTATACTATTTAATATTATCCTTTGAGTTATATTTTATCTTCAAGACCCATTTACAATAAATTGTTTTATAGTTATTAGACAATTCAATGAGTTCTTAAATACCATTTTGATCCATCGATTTGAACTCTTCTTTCATTGTATAATACCACTTTTTAGAATTATTGCTTTTCATAGCTTATAAAACGATAAGAGGTCCATTTTCATCCTTATATCTTAATCTAATTTTTATAGATATACCACATAATCATCAGAAATGATATAATTCTTTTCTCTTTGAGATCTTCTCAAAACTATTAGTTGTGATTATTCTAAAAGATCATTAGTGCCGACATCAATATCATGTGGAAGTTCATCAATATTATTTCATTATTCATCCTTATTAATTCTTTTAGTAATTTAAAGAATAGTAATCTCTCGAATAGAAAATAATAAAGGAGTATCAATCTTTATCTCTTCAATAACAAAATTGATCCTCTAAGATTTTTCACTTATATTGATTTTGATATTTTCTATGAATCTTGCATTATCACATTCTACTATCCTCGTATTATGATTAGGGTAATAAAATTTGTATCCTTTAAATTTTTCTAGAGAACCAATAAAATATTAAAAAATAGTTCTTGTATCTAATTTCTTTTCATGTTGATCGAAAAACTTGTATCTTTGTAGAACAACCCTAAATATATAGATATCTCAAATTAAATTTCTTACTAATTTATAATTTAAATGAAGTTAGTGGAACTAACTTACTAGGAACCATATTCAAGAATATATAGATGTCCTAAGAGCTTCATCCCATATTGCCTTAAATATAGAAGAATAGCTCATCATGTTTATAATTATATTTATAAGAGCATGATTTTGTCTTTCAATAACATCATTTTGCTATAGCACAGTTGATAAGGTATACTAAGTATAAATATTCTATTTTTCCAAAAATTTAGCGAAAAGACCAACATTCAGATTGGATTCATCATATCTATTGTAAAATTCATCAATCCTATTTAGATATGATAATTTTAATTTTTCTATCTAATTATCTCTCGATCTCATTTATGTACATTTTAAGAGTGTCAACAATTTAAGACTTTTTATATATTACATATACATAACCAAATCTAGACAGGTCATATATAGATGTGATGAAATATATTTCTCTACTAAAACATGAAATATAGATTGGTCTACAAATATCAGTATAAATAATCTTAGGAGTTCTTAACTTCTTGTTGCTAGTCATAGGTATCTTGCAAACTAATCACGTGAGTAATGACACGTGCGACATAATACACACTCTTTTTACTTATTATTTATGTAACATTTTTTTTACTTTATGTTACTTGTTGTATATATTATAATGTTCATGAATCTGTGTAATCGAAATCAAATTGTGATGAGATCACGATAATGAGACTAATTCTCTTTTAAATATAGGCCCTAAATAATCTCGATAATAGATTACTCGAGAGAGACATCGAGATAACCAAACAAACTGATGTGCTATATACACATCCATATAATGGAAGTGGTTGGTCTCATAGCTGCTTATGTAGAGACACTAGGGATACAATGTAGGTGCTCATTGGAGAATAAGTTCACTAATTGATCTGCTCACAAAATATTAGATGATTGATGATACTTTAAAGTTAGACAACGATTTTGTAATCCTAGTTGTGTATCTGGTCCTTAAACTTGAGACACAAAGGATATCCTATATGAGTACTCCATTCTTTAATACTAGACTTATAGGTCTGGAAGCTTCAGATCTAGTACAACTGGTTATTGAGAGTGGCAGCCAACTTTACGAGGGCAATTAAGTGTCGATAGAGGATTATCCGCTCTTAGTGTCATAAGAGAAATATCTTATGTGTTCTTGCTCAAGCAAATCCCTTGCCAGGGTCATTCAGATTGAGAGATAATAAGTTATCTAAGAGAATCTAATTAGAGCGATGCTAGTTATAAGTACCCTACAAGCCAATCACATGAGTGATGACACTTATAACATGCTGCGTCAATTTCTTTGCTTATGATTATTGATATTTTCTCACTTTATCTAGATGTATATTGTGATGTCCTTGGATCTGTGTAATGAAAATTGGATTGTGATGAGATCACGATAATGAGACTGATTCACCTTTAAACATAGACCCTAAATAATCTTGGTCATAGGTTACACGAGAGGGGCATCAAGATAACCGAACAAACTGGTGTGTTATACATCTGTTCATGTGATGAAGGTAGTTGATCTCATAGCTACTCGTGTGGGGACACTAAGGGTATAATACAGGTGTTTGTTGGAGAATAAGTTCACTAATTGATCCGCTTACGGAATGCTAGATGGTTATTGATACCTGACATTAGAAAATGATTCCATAGTCCCAATAGTGTATCTAGTCCGTAGACTTGAGATATCGAAGATGTCCTGTATGAGTACTCTACTCTTTGATACGAGACTTATAGGTTTGGAAGTTTCAAATCTAATACAGTTAATTATTGGGAGTGACAATGAATCTTACGAGTGCTATTGAGTGTCAATATATGATCATCTACTCTTGGTATCATGAGAGAAATATCTCATGTATTTTTGCTCAAGCAAATCCCTAACTAGGGTCATTCAGATTGAGAGAGAAAAAGTTCTCCGGTAGAATCCGATTAGAGCGAGACTCGATTGGAAACCATATGGGCCTATCAGCACCATGCCCAATATATGGTTTCTGAGATATTAGATGCATGAGGGGCTATAGGTGTTGAGTCTTAGATTTTGATGATGAAACTAATTGATTGTGTTTAGTTGTCTAATTATGTTTTGAGTGATGCAGGTCTACTATCGATCAGGACTAGATAGTTGACACAGGATGAATCAGTGTTGCGCTAGAGGAAATCACGTCAGTATATTGGATGTCAAACCGGAGGTTTGGTTGATAATCGACAGAAGGCTTCAGACATCGGGCATAGGGCCAAAAAGAGTGGTGGTATGCCAAGGAGATTGGGGCTGCTGAGGTCAACCGTCGATTGGGCAACAGGCTATAAGAGAGGACGGTACACCGAAGAACTAGATAAAATACTAACCAATGATATGCCAGGCAATAGAAGGTTGATTTGTATAATTAACTAGATTGAAGTAGAGTTAAGGTTTTATGTGTGTAGGATTAACTATGATAACGATGAAGACATAAAGCGAAACAAAATGCTGGAGTCAAGTACGATGGATTCGTTGGGAGTTCGAGAGTTCGATGAAAGACCAAAGGTTAATCTGAAGTGTTATCGAAATTGACCAAAAATGAGTGGGGAGCTTACCGAAGGGTTTTCGGAAGCACCGAAAAGATTCATCGAAAGTTTGCAGAGCTCACCGAGAAAGATCAAAGCTTGCCGAAGAAGCTCATCAGAACTCTTCAAGATCATCGTGAAGTCCAGGAGCTTGTTAGGAGTCCGCAGAATGGTGTCCGAGGGTTCGTCGGAAGACCGTCGGGCGATTGTCGAAAGTTCGCTAGAGGAAGTCTTGACTTTTCAAACTTTATATTAGCTTAGAAAATATCTTTAATTTTATAGTTAGCATGTAATTAGGGTTAGAATTAAGTATTAATTTTATAACCTTGGTAGGGGCCAATTGGGCCCAATATTGGACTGGTTTGGGCCGGGTTTAAGGCCCAACCAGGAGTGCTGGACCTATCTAGCGGTGGTACCACCAAACTAGGGTGGTGGCACTGCCTAGGTCTAGCTCCCCAAGTTGTACTGGATGGTGGTACCACCCAGTACACTGACCATGTGTGGTCAGGCGGTGGTACTGCCAGTGTTAGGGTCAAACAGGCGATTGTACCACTAGTGATAGGCGGTGGTACTGTCAGTACCCGAAAAAACCAAGATAAAAAGTTTTTTGGCTCAAAGTTTGAATTAAATTAGAGCCTATAAAAACCCCTCCCATCCCTTGTTAGAGAACATAAGCACATACATCTTGAAAGTAGAGAAACTCTGTTTAAATCTCTAGAAATCCTCTTCTCTAGTCCGTACTTGTTTTCAATTTAAAAGAGAGGAGAGAGTGCTTGTAAGGGTTACCTCCTAAGCTTATCAAAAGGAGAGAGCGTTGTAAGATATTTATCTTCACCCGTTGGAAGGGAGACAACTAGTGGAAAGCCGGTGGCCTCACGAGAAGAGGAATCGGGAGTGGTTGTAGGTCGTATGATCGAATCACTATAAATTCAGTTTACATTTACTTTCTCATAATTTATATTTCAACAAACCATCTTCAAATATTACTCCATTTCTTCATCTCTAAATGCTTGCAAGTTAAATACCTTTTCGTTACGCTTTGATCGAAATCAGTTTTCATCGAAATATGATTTTATCTTATAAAGTTTTCAATGTATGAACTTGTTTGAATCATCAAAATTTTTGTTATTAACCACTGCACTAATTCACCCTCCCTCTTAGTACCACTCTAGATCCCAACAATAGGTACATGGTAATTAAGGGTAGATAAGTCTAAAGGATTAGATTCTCTTGTATCATCTTGGGACTATGGCGTAGTGGCTAGTGTGTCCGCAATCGATGAGTCGAGTGAATTATTGAATTATTATGAAGATAATAATTCACCGAGTCAGAAGAAATTCTGATAGGTATAACTTATGGCCAACTTGATATTGGGCCTTGAGGGTCATACACATATGGTAAGTGTTGCGACGAGTAGAGTTATCCGATATGAGATATCCATCAGAGCCCTTATCTTATTGGATATCTAATAAGCTCTTATATTATTGGATCTCATGGATGAGATCCAATAAGAGTTAGATTATTTAGTAAAGACCCATTAATCTAAGAGACTTGGGTAATTGGATGGAGATCCAATACCCAATAGGATAGGATCCATTAGGGTTTATAGGATACCTCTATAAATAGGAGGAAACCAAAGATCCATATGTTAGGGCTTCTTAGTGGCCACCTCCTATTCTCCTCTCCCTAGAGAGGAGCATCTTTGCAGTGTCTATCATGTTGATCACTATTAGAGAGGAAGATGTTTGACCTCCTTCATCATTCCCCATATATCTAAAGGAAATTCAAGGATATGCGATCTCCCTAGGTACTATTTTTCCTACACATAGTTTTTGGATTTGCATATTTGATTTTTCGCATTGATCTTCACATGATGACGAAACCTTTTTATAAAAATCTAGGATGTTTTTATTTTTTGTTCTTCCGTTGTGTATTTGATGTCACCCCTTGGGTTTTTCAATAGTGGTATCAGAGCCCCCTTGATATAGAATAACTTTTAACATCAAAATTATTAACGAAATAACAAGAAATGGGTAGCAACTGTTGTTGTCCTCAAAGAATGAGTTGTTGCCCTCGTAGAATGGCCAAAGGCTGCTTGCAGCCTTGGTCACCACTAGCAGTCTGCATGCATCTAGCTGGCCGGTTATGGGCCGCAGCGTGCAAATGATCGTAGGCTACTCTGTGCAAGTGGCCTCCTTGCAAGGGGCAAAGACTCACAAAGTGCTACCTACAAGGGACGATGCCTATAGGCGGCTTGCCTGTAAGGGAGGGCGGCACCAACACCCGCGGGGCCAGCACCGCCCGCGGCGGCTTGCTCGCAAAGGGGGCGCTGACTTGTTACGGGCGTTGTGCTCGCCGACTACGGCAATACCGCCTGTGGGCAAAAGCGCCCGCTCGCTACGACGGTGCCGCCCATGAACAAGGCGGCACGTGTTAGAACTCTTGCGGATTCTAAGCTTGGGGTTGATCTCTTTAAGGGATCAGCCTCCTTAGAACTCTATAGGGGTTCCTTCCTCCAAGTTGCTGCTTAAAAGCCATTAAAAGAATCTATCTATTCATTAAGAAAAGAGGGTGAATACATGGCTATTTATAGGGCTTCTAAACCCCAACTCCTAATAGGAATCCAACTTCTAATAGGACTCATACTCAAAGCCCCTATTTCCAATCATCTCCTAATGCTTCTCTAAGAAACAACCTCCAAACTAATCTTAACCTAGCAGGTCTCTTCACCTCTTTAATAGGGGTCGATTGTTGGAAAATCCGTCAAGGGAGCGACATCTCAAGCGCAGCGGAAGAATAGAAAACAAAAACCCCAGATTTTCCATAGAAAGTTTTCATCATCGTGCGAAGATCGGTGCATCAAAAACAAATCCACGAAAACTACATATATTAAAGAAAATACCTAGGGAGATAGTATATCCCTGAATCCCTACAGATCTGTAGGAGAGGATAAAGGAGGTCAAGCGTCTTCCTCTCTAGCGGTATCCACACGACAGGGATTGCGACGATGCACCTCTCTCTCTGGGGAGAGGAGAACAGGAGGTGGCTACCAAAAGAAACCCTAAGCCTATAGAGCTTTGGTTCCCTCTTATTTATAGAGGCCCCCTGAAAACCTTAATGGATCTTTTTGCCCTATTGGGTATTGGATCTCCATCCAATTACCCAAGCCTCTTGGATTAGTGGGTTTTTACTAAATAATCTCTTATTAGCAATTATTGGATCTCATCTTAGGATCCAATAATTCAGGGGCTTAATGGATATCCAATAAGATAGGGGGTTCAGCGGATATCTCATATCCGAACCTCTACTCATCGCAACACCTACCATATGTGTGTGACTCTCTAGGCCCAATATCGAGCTGGCCGTGAGTCATACTTGTCAGAACTCCTTTTGACTTAGTGAATTATTATCTCTATAATAATTCACTCAACTCATCGACTGCGGACGTACCAAGCCACTACGCCGCAGCCCCCAAATGATACAGGAGAATCCAATCCTTTGGACTTATCTATCCTCAGTTACCATGTATCTATAATCTCTCATCCATCTAGTATCCTAGAGACCTTGTACCGGGCATAGTGCTGTCAGGCCCATACGGTCTCTCCTCGAGTCTTGCTCTTGTCGGATTCTCCCAGAGAACTCTTTCTCTCTCAATCTGAATAACCTTGGCCAAGGATTTATTCGAGCAAAAATACATGGGATATTTCTCTCATGATACCAAGAGCGAATGATCCTCTATTAACACTCAATAGCCCTCGTAAGGTTGGCTACCACTCCCAATGACCGACTGTACTAGATCTGAAACTTTCCAAACCTACAAGTCCGGTATCAAAGAGTGGAGTACTCATACAAGACATACTTAGTGTCTCAAGTCTAAGGACCAGATACACTACTGGGACTATGGAATCGCTGTCTGACATGAGGTATCAATAACTATCCAGCATTCCGTAGACGGATCAATCAGTGAACTCATTCTCTAATGAGCACCTGTATTGTACCCTTAGTGTCCCCACACGAGTAGCTATGAAACCAGCTACCTCCATTATATAAATGGGTATATAGCACACCAGTCTATCTAGTTATCTCGATGTCCTTCTCGAGTAACTTATGACCAGGATAATTTAGAGTTTGTGTTTAAAGGTGAATCGGTCTCATTATCGTGATCTCATCACGATCCGATTCCCATTGCACAGATCCAAGGACATCACAATATATGCATCACACAAGATAAAGTGATAAAATGCTTAATAATATGCAAATAGAAAAAGTACATATCAAGTCACAAGTGCCATCACTCATGTGATTGGCTTGCAGTGCACATATGACTAGTAATCTCCCACTTGACCTAAAACTAATCACCAACATATCTGATCCCCATCAGACCTCTGTGACGCTCAAAGACAATATGAGTCAATGGCTTTGTCAATAGATATGCAATGTTATCTTCGGATGGAACTCTTTCCATTACTACATCTTTTTGGGCCACGATCTCTCTAATAAGTTGGAACCTCCTCAGAACACTTCTGTTGAGACTCGGGTTCCCTTATTTGAGTAATCGCCCCATATTTGTCACAATTTAAGGGAATCAACTCCTCGCTGCTCGACATGACTCTCAAATCTGTGATGAACTTCTTCATCCAGACTTCCTCCTTTGCTGCCTCTGCTGTAGCAATGATGAACTTCTTCATCTTTTCAGGCCACAATCTCTCTAATAAGTTGGAACCTCCTCAGAACACTTCTATTGAGACCCGGGTTCCCTTATTTGAGTAATCGCCCCATATTTGTCGTAATTTAAGGGAATCAGCTCCTCGTTGCTCGGCATGACTCCCAAATCTGTGATGAACTTCTTTATCCAAACTCCCTCCTTTGCTGCCTCTGCTGCAGCAATGTATTCCGCCTTTGTGGTCGAGTCAACAATAGTGTTTTACTTAGAACTCTTCCAACATACTACTCCTCCATTCAGGGTAAACACATACCCTGAATTAGACTTGCTATCATCGACATCGGACTAGAAGCTCGAGTCCGTGTAGCCCTCAACCTTGAGGCTACTACCTCCATATACCAGTAAAAGATCCTTAGTCCTTCTCAAGTACTTAAGAATACATTTTACTGCTTTCCAGTGCTCCAAGCTTGGATCTGCCTGATATCTGCTTGTGGCACTTAGAGCATTCGCTATATCAAGCCTGGTACATAGCATAATATACATGATAGATCCTATCACTGATGCATATGGCATCATATCTATGTGTGCCCTTTCTTCAGGAGTCTTTGGGGATATACTCCTAGAAAGTGATATTCCATGTCTCATTGGTATGAGACCTCTCTTGATATTTTCCATGCCAAACCTTTTGACAATGGTGTCTATGTACCTACACTGGGACAAGCCAAGTATCCTCTTAGATCTATCTCTATAGATCTGTATCCCCAATATGCATGATGCTTCCCCTAAGTCCTTCATGGAGAAGTGCCTAGATAACCAAGTCTTTATTGTGGAGAGTATTCCTACATCATTCCCAATGATCAGGATGTCATCCATATATAATACCAAAAAGGTGATAGTGCTCCCACTTAATTTCCTATACACACAAGGTTCATCTTCGTTCTTAACGAAGTCATAAGATTTGATCGCCTCATTAAATCTTATGTTCCAACTTCGGAAAGCTTGCTTCAATCCATAAATGGACCTAAGCAACCTGCACACCTTATCTGGGTTATCCCTGGACACGAATCCCTCAGGCTGTATCATATATACCTCCTCCTCGAGGTTGCCATTAAGGAATGCGATTTTGATGTCCATCTGCCAGATCTCATAATCATAGTATGCTACAATAGCCAATAGAATTCAAATGGATTTTAGCATGGCTACAAGTGAGAAAGTTTCGTCATAGTCAACACCTTACCTTTGACGATACCCCTTAGCCACTAGCCTTGCTTTATAGGTCTCTACCTTTCCAACTACTCCAATCTTCTTTTTAAAGATCCACTTGCAACCAATGGGTACAATACCCTCAGGTGCATCAACTAGGTTCCAAACTTTGTTGGAGTACATGGAATCCATTTCTGAATTCATGGCTTTTTGCCATTTCCCGAAGTCTATGCTCATAATAGCCTCCTCGTAGGTCTAAGGATCAATATTCTCAACATTCTCTCCTATGATATGTCCCACATATCTCTCAAGAGGATGAGATACTCTATCGGACCTACGTAAAGATAAAACTTGTGTTAGGTATCTGAATAGATTCTGGAATGGTGCTTAAGCTAGGTTCTCCAACCTCGCTCAACTCTATCATGCTCCCATTGTCTTCACCAAGAATGTGTTCCTTCTCAAGGAACACTGCTCTCTTGGCTACAAAGACCTTTTGGTTCTCAGGGTGATAGAAATAATACTCATAAATATCATTAGGGTATCCCACGAACTTGTACCGTTCCATCCTAGATTCCAACTTGTCAGGGTTGTCTCTCTTAACGTCGGCAGGGGTAGCCCCAAATCTTAACAACTTTAAGATCGAGCTTTTTCCCATTCCATATCTCATATAAAGTAGACATCACTGACTTAGTTGGAATTCTATTTAGAAGGTAAGCTACAGTCTCTAGGGCATATCCCCAGAATGAGATGGGTAGGTCGGCGAAACACATCATGGAACATACCATGTTTAACAATGTGTGATTCCTCCTTTCTGATACACCATTAAGCTATGGTGTATAAGGAGGTGTCCATTGGGATTAAATCACATGGTCTTTGAGGAACTGGGTGAACTTTGTACTCAAGTACTCACCTCCTCGATCTGATCGAAGGGTTTTAATACTTTTTCCTGTTTGGTTCTCCACTTCTCGTTTCCTTTTAGACTTACTTACACTCATGATATATGGAGCTATATTTAGCATAAATGAACCATTATGCATTGTTCCTCTCGTGATGATCTCATCATCTAATATTATTGAACAACCATTGTTCTCAAAAACTAATTTATATCCATTAATTGTTAAACATGAAATGGAAATCATATTTTTGATAATAGAAGGAACATAATAGCATGCATCTAATGCAATAATAGCTCCACCAAGCAGATGTAAGGTGACCTTGCTAACAGCCACTACAGCAACCTTTGCTCCATTGCCCATCTTAAGGTCCATCTTGCCTCTGTTCAATCTCCTAGGTCCTGCCAGAACCTGCAACGAATTACAAATATGATAAGCACTCCCGGTATCCAATACCAATTTGTTATCATAAGATTCTGACAAATAGATACTGATCATGAATGTACCTGAAGCTTCTCCAAGCTTCTGTTTCGCCCTTTCTGCAAGGTACTCTTTGCAGTTCCTCTTCTAGTGCCCATATTTGTCACAATGGAAACACTGGTCTTTGTCCTTTGTTGGGTCTTTCTTGGCAACCTTTGCCTTATCCATTTTGCCCTTGCCCTTGCCCTTCTTAAGGGTCTTCTCAGCCTTCCTTTTCTTTCTGGTCTCACTAGTGTAGAGAACCGGCTTCTCTTTCTTGATGGTGCTCTTTGCTTCTCTCAACATATTGAGGAGCTCTAGGAGGATCACCTCAAGTTTGTTCATATTAAAATTCATTATCAACCGAGAAAATGAATCTGGTAGGGATTGAAGCACAAGATCCACACACAGGTTATCCTCTAGGACCATTCCTAGACCTATGAGTTTCTTAATCCACTCAATCATCTTAAGGACATGGTTCTGAACTGGTGTCCCCTCAATCATCTAGGCATGGAAAAGACTCTTTGATATCTCTTATCACTGAGTTCTTCCCTATTCCTCAAACAGTTTGCGGAGATGCAGGAGTATGGAATTAGCATCCATATTTTCATGTTGTCTCTGTAACTCAGTAGTCATAGAGGCCAACATATAACACTGAGCAAGAGTGGAATCATCTAAGTACTTTACATAACGAGCGATCTCATCCTCGCTTGCCCCTTCGTCGGGCGTAGGGATCACTATATCAAGGACATACGTGATTTTCTTCGTCATGAGAACGATTCTCAGATTGCGAAGCCAATCCATATAATTTGGACCAATGAGGCAGTTGGCATCAAGTATGCCACGTAAAGGATTTAAAAGCGACATTTTTCTGAAATTAAAGATGTAGCAGAAATAAATAACATGCAGACTTTGCAAAAATTAAACAGTTAAGATAAGGACTTCTATCTTAATGTACTCCCACTAATTTTTCGTGAGACACACAACACCCTCAGGTATGTGAATCGGAGACCCCCGACGGATCTTTAGTGGGGATCGGGATCCAATCGGCGTCTTAACGTAACCTCGAGGGACTCGACCAATCACGTTAAGCCCGTAAAAGTAGACAACTCTTGCCGATCACAACTCCTTGTGATTCCTGTCCTGTTCGGCCTCCGAACCACCATAGCCTCGAGGGACTCAACCAACCATAATGTTTGGTTAAGTCATTACCATCGTTACCAGATGAGTCTAATTCGGTGATATACTCTCGAGGGACTCGACCAAGCATACGATGTCCTCAGGTCACCAATGACATCTCTATGTCATAGATAAGATAGCGAAACACGATATAGGTGAGTCTTGAGGAACTCGACCAACTCAGCCTATACTGGGAATCGGTTCCTACCTATAACGATGGAAAGCCACATGGGTCAATCTAATTGCCTTACGTTTACCGACTTAATATTATTAATAGAGGGGATTTTGGTTTGGTCTCTTAATATAATGTGTCATAAACATATACGTATTTAATATATATATATCTCTACATCGCATGTATATATATATATATATCTAGTATGTGTATAACTAATCACACATCACATGAGCAATCACACCAGATGATTATGGACCACATCCTAATGTGATCAGGCCCGAGCCAATGGGCTCAATCACTTACATCAAGATCTATGTGTGCTTCGGCGCATTTCTATACCTTGTGATCGTCCATCTCGCTTCGTTGGATCCGTCGGCATCTCAACGCATCTCCATGCGTCGGATCGTCCATCTCGACCTCATGGATCCTGCTACCGCTGCGCCTCCTCATGTAATTACAAGCACGTAGGCCCGATAATAAACGAGAAAAATAGAGGCTCGTATGCCCCAATAATAATAATCACATGTACACACATCACATCACAAGTCTATGATCATTTGTCCACATCATACATCATATGTGTATGTTACTTTATAGGACTACTAGATAAAAAAATAATAGTTAATTAAACTATTTAATTAATATATTTAATTTTTTAAATTCAAGGACATAGAGAAAATTTTTTGAATTCCTAAGGGTATTTTGGTAATTCTGTCAAAAGGGACATAATCTAGAATTTCTAAAATTATGAAGGGTATTTTGGTAATTTTGTCAATGGACACTGGAATTTTTAAAATTTCGAGGGGTATTTTAGTAATTCTATGAAATTTCTAAAATTTTGAGGGGTAAAATCATCTTTTGCCCTAAAACCCTAATCTCTAACCCTTACTGTGCTTACAGTTGTCGCCACCTTGTCGGCGGCGCCCTTGCATGCAGGAAGGGCGATAGCGCCGCCGTTGCCCCACGGGTGCCCAGCGTCGGGGTGGCGACGCTTTATCATCCTGCGGCGACCAGCTGTTGCCCGCGAGCGAGCGCCCCTAACGTGGCGCCCGCTTCAGTCGGCCCCGCTTCAACAAGTCGCCGTCAGTACCATGAGGTCTTTACTGCTTTGGTGGCTCGACCTCCGGCCGGCCACCGACTGTTGCTTGTGCAGGCAGCAAGGCTACAAGCAGCCTTGCGGTCGTTGCACGAGCGCTGCGGGCAGCAATAGTTGCTGCCCTTCCTTGCCCTTTGCACCAACGATTTTGACATCAAAAGCATATCTAAAACACAACACACGCAGTTTAAGATCCGATATTTGCACCAACAACCTGGCTCTGATACCACTGTTGGGAAATTCGTTAAGGGAGCGACATCTCATGCGCAGCGGAAGAACAGAAAACAAAAACCCCAGATTTCTCGTAGAAAGTTTCTGTCGTCATGCGAAGATCGGTGCATCAAAAATAAATCCATGAAAACTGCATGTGTTAAAGAAAATACCTAGGGAGATCGTATATCCCTAAATCCTTACAGATCTGTAGGAGAGGATGAAGGAGGTCAAGCGTCCTCCTCTCTAGCGGTATCCACATGGCAGGGATCACGACGATGCACCCCTCTCTCTCGGGAGAGGAGAACAGGAGGTGGCTACCAAAAGAAACCCTCAGCCTATAGAGCTTTGGTTCCCTCTTATTTATAGAGACCCCTTGAAAACCTTAACGGATCTTTTTACCCTATTGGGTATTGGATCTCTATCCAATTACCCAAGCCTCTTGGATTAGTGGGTTTCTACTAAATAATCTCTTATTAGCAATTATTGGATCTCATCTCAGGATTCAATAATTCAAGGGCTTAATGGATATCCAATAAGATAAGGGGTTCAGCGGATATCTCATATCCGAACCTCTACTCGTCGCAACACCTACCATATGTGTGTGACTCTCTAGGCCCAATATCGAGCTGGCCGTGAGTCATACTTGTCAGAACTCCTTCTGACTTAGTGAATTATTATCTCTATAATAATTCACTCAACTCATCGACTGCGGACGTACCAGGCTACTACGCCGCAACCCCCAAACGATACAGGGGAATCGAATCCTTTGAACCTATCTGTCCTCAGTTACCATGTATCTATAATCTCTCATCCATCTAGTATCCCAGAGACCCTATACCGAGCATGGTATTGTCAGGTCCATACGATCTCTCCTCGAGTTTTGCTCTTGTCGGATTCTCCCGGAGAACTCTTTCTCTCTCAATCTGAATAACCTTGGCCAAGGATTTGTTCGAGCAAAAACACATGGGATATTTCTCTCATGATATCGAGAGCGAATGATCCTCTATTGACACTCAATAGCCCTCGTAAGGTTGGCTACCACTCCCAATGACCGGTTGTACTAGATCTGGAACTTTCTAAACCTACAAGTCCAGTATCAAAGAGTGGAGTACTTATACAGGACATCCTTGGTGTCTCAAGTCTAAGGACCAGATACACTACTGGGACTATGAAATCGTTGTCTGACGTGAGGTATCAATAACCATCCAGCATTCCATAGGCGGATCAATCAGTGAACTCATTCTCTAATGAGCACCTATACTGTACCCTTAGTGTCCCCACACGAGTAGCTATGAAACCAGCTACCTCCATCATATGAACGGGTATATAGCACACCAGTCTATCCGGTTATCTCGATGTCATTCTCGAGTAACCTATGACCAGGATAATTTAGAGTCTATGTTTAAAGGTGAATCGATCTCATTATTGTGATCTCATCACGATCCGATTCCCATTACACAAATCCAAGGACATCACAGTATATGCATCACGCAAGATAAAGTGATAAAACGCCTAATAATATGTAAAGATAAAAAGTGCATATCAAGTCACAAGTGCCATCATTCATGTGATTAGTTTGTAGGGCACATATGGCTAGCATCGACTAGATAGGATTTACATGAATGCCCTTTAGATTTACATGTTTGCCCCCTTCAATAAAACTAAATTAGGACTCTTCTAACTAGAGTCCTAACAGACCCACCCTCTTCAAATTAGCCTTGTCCTCGAGGCTGATGCTCCATGAATTCTGAAAATTTGATCTTCAAGTCGTCATAGTTCTCCTATGTGGCATCTTCTATTGGTAAGTTCACCCACTGTATTAGCACTTTAGTAGTGGATCGTCGTTGAGTTATGATCCCTCGATCAATAATGGCACACGGTTGAGTCTGGAGCTCTCCTTGGGTAGTCATATTTGGTAGGTGGCTTTGGGCTATCTTGTTTTGTCTTAACTTGAGCTTCAAACATGACACATGGAAAACTGAATGGATTTGGGAGCTGGCGGGTAAGTCCAATATGTATGCTACTGCTCCGATGAGCTCTAAAATCTAGTAGGATTCATAGAACTGAGGTGAAAGCTTCATGGATGCTTTGGTTTGGATTGATGTTTGCTTGTATAGCTAGAGCCGTGGGAAAACCCAATCTCCTACTAAAAATTCTCTTTCACTTTATGTTGATCATATTATTATTTTATTCTTGCTTGAACTTTTCCTTATGATGAGGGAAGCCCTTCGATGAAGTCTATTGATATGTCAGTCCATATTGAGTCCGGGATGGGTAGAGGTTGTAGCTTTCCGGGACTTGCCATTGTCTCGCCTTTATGTCATTAATATACATCACATTGTGCTACAAATTCAACAATAATATTTTTCATTCCTACCCAATAAAAGTTTTACTTAATTCTCTTATAGGTTCTAAGGAAACCGGAGTGCCTGGCCATAAGTGTGGAATACATCTCTTAAAGGATGGTCTTTATGCAAGTAGAATTTGGCATAAGCACAATGCATCCCTTATAGCGCAAATCTTTTGAGTCCCAACTGTAATGAGCCACGGAGCTTAGTGCTTCCTCTAAATTTTTTTTAATGATCTTACTGGTCTCTGGATCATCTTGTCATTCCCTCCTAATATCCTCAAGGAAGTCGCTGGTCGGAAGTGAAACGACTGAAAATTCAGCTTGCTCGGATAACCGCGAAAGCGCATTTGCAACAACATTTTCTTTTCCCTTTTTGTAAGTTATTTCATAATCATATCGAAGAAGCTTTGTTACTCATTTTTTTTGCTCGGGGGAAGATATCTTCTACTCCAAGAAATATTTTAGGCTTTTATGGTCGGTCTTGATTTGAAAGCATCACCTGATCAAGTATGGTCTCTATTTGGCCACTTCATGCATACTCGTGAGTATCTCCTTATCATAAATAGTCATCTTGAGATGGAAAGGAGATAATGCCTTACTGGTATAAGTGAGAGGGCGGCCATCTTGTATTAGTACAGCACCAATTTTGATTCCGGAGGCATCGACTTCAATAACAAAAGTCTTGCCCAAGTTGGGTAGTGCTAGTATGAGCATTGTCGACATTACGATTTTAAGTTCATCGAAAGCAGTGGTGGCTTTGTTTGACCATTGAAAATTATATTTTTTCAACAAGTAAGGGGTGCACTAATCTTTCCATAGTTTTTCACAAACTTGTGGTAGTAGCTTGTTAAACTAAGAAAGTCGCATAACGATTTTATGTTCCTCGGTGTCAGTCAGTTCTGTATTGCTTCAATTTTGGAGGAGTCCACTGCCACACCTTCCTCTTATATGATATGCCCAAGATAGTCCACCTTCTGTTGAAGAAAGTTGCACTTTGATTTTTTGACAAAAAGAATATGTTCTCATAAAATCATCAAAACTAGTCATAAGTGCTGAAAATAACTTTCAAGAGAAGGGCTGTAGATAAGGATATCGTCGAAGAAAACCAACACAAACTTTTGAAGATAACTCTAGAAAATATCATTCATAAGGCTCTAAAAGGTGGAGGAAACATTAGTGAGACCAAAGGGCATTACCAGAAATTCATTCATACTAGGATGAATGAGGGGACACTGGTTCAAAACTATATCCTTAAAATGATTGAGTGGATATAGAAACTCACAGGTCTAGAAATAGTTCTAGAGGATAATATGTGTGTAGATCTTACGCTTAAGTCCCTACCAATTTTTTTTCAATTTATTATGAATTTTATTATGAACAAGCTTGTGATGACTCTCTCTGAGCTCCTCAATATATTGAGAGAGGCTGAGAGCATAATTTTAGAACCAACTTTTATTAAATATAAGATTGAGATAAAGTATATTTTATGTTTTATAAAAGTTGATTCTAAAATTATATATAATGGTTTGTACATAATTAATTTGAATCTTGAGTTTGCAGAAACACAAATAACCCTATAATCAGATTGAAACATAGTTTCAAGATAAAAGATTTTTTTTATATTCTGGCATATACAATTGAGACATATCTTGAAGAAAAGAATTGAAAGATTAGTGAATGATAATATTTTAAGAGATTTATATTTTATTGATTTTAATACTTACATAGATTGTATTAAAGGAAAATAAACTAAGCATATAAAGAAAAATGTCACAAGTGTTAGGAAATCAGGGGCAGTATCACATGCATAGTAGAAAAACAAAAAACAAAAATCCTAGATTTCTCCTAGAAAATAGTTTCTCATCATCGTATGAAGATTGGTATGCAAAAAATTATAAAACCGAAAACTACGTGTATATAAAAGATGTGTTACCTAGAGAGATCGTATATCCTTGAAAACCTATAGATCTGTAGGAGAGGATGAGAGAGGTCAACTATCCTCCTTTCTAGCAATGATCCACATGACAAGCACTATGCGATCCTTAAATCGCTGCACAATCCTCCTTTTTATGTGCACCATGTGATCAAAAAGGGGTCGACCTTTCTTGCCATCCACACGCCCCAAGGATGAAGGATGAAGCATTATCTTGATTCTAAAATTTTAGAACTAACTTTTATTAAACATAAGATTGAGATAATGCTTCAACCTTCTTTTTTTTGTTACTAGCTCATTGAGTAGTAGTTAGAACATTATAAAATCTTTCATGTCTCAATCTTAATTTTTTCTAAACACACATATTAGTTAGCTTATTCAAGTCTTACTTATTCTTATTTATATTATAATAAATCTTAAATGGGCCAAGCTAAGAAGGAAGAAAATTAAGAATGAACTGTACTAGAAAAAACTTATCAACATTTATGTTTAATACCTTAAGTTTCATAGTTATGTTAGCAATATTGAGGACGTGATCCTGAATCTATCGAGTACCATCATATTGAGTTGTAGCCAATTCTTTTATTAATATGTCAACCAATAACTTATCAACAAATTTAAATTTATCTTAATAGCCCTTAAATATTCCTATACGTTAATTAAAGTCTTTATGTTATTTATAATTATCATTCATATAAATATGAAACTGAGCCTATTAGATCTTTCCCAAGTATTTATTTCATTAATTATTTAAGAATATTTTCATCATTCAAGTCTATGGGTTATTCAATAAGCTACTACATTAAGTTCTAATACGTTCAATGTGAATTGTAAATACTTTATTTATTCTAAATAATTTGAACTAGAGAGTATAAAGATAATAAAAGTATGAGTGTGTATGAAAAGAAGTGTTACAATAAAATATAAAATAATATTAATATTTTAAGCTTTCAATATATGATAAACTATTGATATCATCCATATTTCATTTTTAGGTAAAATATTGATATATTTAGTGTTCACTCAAAATTATTTATGGAGGACTAATGCCATCATTGTGGAATAGTATTGTTAACTTTGTATATACAACTCTAAACTACAAGGATATCAAAAATAATATCATCATATCTTATCATGTAATTATTCGAAATATATTCTCTTTTAAAATTATTTAGGTCTCATAATTATGTATATCATTTTTTAATATTATTTATAACTAATTTTTTAATATAATTTTATAAGTTATTGGTCTAGACCATTTTCATAATTATAACACCAATTCAATAATATAAAATATAAATATCCTAGGAGTGATAAAATATTTATTGTAATTTATATATCATAAATCTATTATCATAGGCTACTTCAATACTACTAATTAGATAAAACTTAGGAAGATAAGTTACAAATAATATTCACTAAATATCCTTTAATCTAATTTATGTTAAAATAATTTAATAATAATAAAATAATAATCATGATAATTATTGAATATTAACCAGCATAAACGAAACTCATATTATAATTTTAATTATGATAAAATATAAATCATGCCTTTATGTAAAAAAATAAATATTATTTTATAATCTTAAAGATATACATGTGAATAACTAAACAAATACCTAAAAATAATAATCAGAGTTTAATTATCATATGTAAAAATATGTCATATGAGAAAACTATAAAAAAAATTTATAATTTATATTTTTTAAATTTTGTATAGAATCTTAAATTGGATTAGTCAACTCTATTTGATTAAGTAAACCCATAATTAGATTAAACATCAACCTAATTAGGTAAGTCAAAAATTAAAGTTGATTAAAATTAAAAATTTATCAAAATTTAATTTTTCTCATATTTGATCAAAACTTAATTGATTGAATGTAAATTCAATCAAGTAGCCAAAATATAGTCATGATCAGGTCCGATCAAAATATTTGATTAAAAATAAATTATATCGATCAACTTTATAATTGAGGACATAAGTAAGAAAATTTTAATTTCTAAGGGCTAAAACTATAATTTTATTAGAATATATAATAGAATTATCTATTTTTGAAGGGTAGAATTATCAAATGATATAAATTAGAATTAAAAATATTTATAATTGTAAAATTATAATTTTAAAATTAAAACTCTAATTCTCCTTCCATAGTTGTTATGCGAGGCATGCAATTATCGTAGTATGCAATCGTTGCCTAAGAATCGCCTATTGTTGTCTACACACTGCCAGCTATTGCATACAATGACGATAATACTTATATCGTCAATCAACGACCTCTCTAATCATCGTGTAGTGCTGGGTTATCGTGCCCACATGCGGATGTGCACATGCATCGCCTATTGTTGCTTACAACTGCAATGGTATATATATATTGTTAACCAACGACTTCTCTAGTCATTGTGTAGTGCTAAGCCGGCATACATAGTGATGCTATGCAATCACTGTAGGTAGTGGCACATCTACAACTGTCATAGGGCTACCAACCCTATGGTACTTTTGCTGCATATGTAGTCATTATCCATGATTGGGTTGGTAACCATTAAAGGTCGCTATCCTCAACAATATTATCATTAACAATATGCTATTAATAATAGTTCATCGATTAAATTCAAGGAATCTCATATCGCCCGCAAGTAAGCAATAAGATGGAGTAAATAAAAAAGAAGATCGACAATACATACGGATCGTTCAAGCATCGTAAATTAAAATATAATACCTTTTCATAAGCAAATAATGCTAATAAATAAATATAAGGTATTTGATTTTAAAAAATGACTCTGATACCAATTATAAGTATATAAACTATAATTATGCTACTATTATGTGAAAAACTTTAATGTCGAAAATTGAAATTAAATAATAATAGATCAGATTATGTACTTTTCAATATCATCTAGAAAGCCTATATTTGATCTATGGATGCATTGTCATTTAACTACAAGGAGAACTAGACTCGTCTTCTTTTCTCTTTCTATCATTCACGAGATCATTATAAATATTATATTAGAGACTAAGTGAGATTAAGAATATCTATAATCTCAATGACTTATTGTATCATTCCTATGAGGTATTGTCTTTATATAGGCGAGAACAGAGATTCTAAGATAATAATTGGAAGATTTTCTTCTATCAAGGTGATATCCTAAGAAATTCTACTATAATTAGACTTTTTTTCTATTGAGTAATTCACTGGTGCAATCATTATGCTGCTAGAATCAAAGAAACCATGGTTGATGGTTTATATATATATTGTTAGTTATAGATGCCCTACAAGCCAATCACGTGAGTGATAACACCTATAACATTGTACATCAATCTCTTTGCTTATGATTATTAATATTTTCTCATATTTTCTAGATATATATTATGATATCTTTGGATCTGTGCAATGAAAATTGGATTGTGATGAGATCACGATAATGAGACCGATTCACATTTAAACACAGACTCTAAATAATCCTGATCATAGGTTACTCGAGAGGGACATCGAGATAACCAGATAGACTGGTGTACTGTATATCTGTACATATGATGGAGGTGATTGATCTCATAGCTATTTGTGTGAGGACACTAATAATATAGTGTAGGTGCTCATTGGAGAATGAGTTCACTGATTGATCCGCTTATGAAATGTTAGATGGTTATTGATACATATTGTCAGACAATAATTCTATAGTCCTAGTAGTGTATTTGGTCCTTAGACTTGAGACACCAAGAATGTCCTGTATGAGCACTCCACTCTTTGATATCAGACTTATAGGTTTGAAAGTTTCATATCTAGTACAGTCGGCTATTGAGAGTGATAGCCAACCTTACAAAGGTTATTGAGTGTCAATAGAAGATCATCCACTCTTGATACATGAGAGGAATGTCTCATGTGTTCTTGCTCAAGCAAATCCCTGGTCAGGGTCATTCGGATTGAGAGAGAAAAAAGTTCTTTATGAGAATACGATTAGAGTGAGACTTAATTAGAAATCGTATGAGCCTGACAGCACCATGCCCAATATACAGTCTCTGCGATATTCGATGGATGAGGGATTATAGGTACATAGTAATCGAGGATAGATAGGTCCAAAGGATTGGATTCTCTTATATTGTTTAGGAACTATGGCTTAGTGGCTTGGCACATCCGCAATCGATGAGTCAAGTGAATTATTATGAAGATAATAATTCACTAAGTCAGAAGGAGTTCTGATATGTATGACTCACGGCCAACTTGAGCCTCAATAAATAAGAGGGAACCAAAGGTCTATAGATTGGGGCTTCTTGGTGGCTACCTCCTATTCTCCTCTCCCTAGAGAGGAGAATCTTCGTAGTTTTACTATGTGGATCACCGTTAGAGAGGATGACACTTAACCTCATTCATCCTTCCAATGGATCTGTAGGAATTCAGAGATATACGATTTCCCTAGGTACTATATATCTTACATACGCAGTTTTCAGATTTACGAATTCGTTTTTATGCATCGATCTTTGCACGACGATGAACCTTTCCGTGGAAATCTAGGATTTTTATTTTCTATTCTTCCGTTGCACATGTGATGTTGTCCTTGGATTTTTCAATATATATAACCTAAAAAAATTATTAGGTTTTTAGTGAACGATGTCCTCTTAATTGATTTTTATATATGGGCACATTTTTTTTTTGTTATTTGATGAACTTCAACCCCTACTAATAGTCACTTATTGTTTTTTTACCTGTTGCTTGTCCTTCCCTATCAGCTTTAGGAAGGAGAACGAGGAAAAGAGAAAATTACTTATAATAAGAGCAAGAATGAAGGCGACGAGTGATGTCACTTAGATGGATGAAGGGATGGCGATGTGTCGATGATGGCCGAGGGTGGGTGATAGAGGGAGAAAAAAATATTTTTATCAATTTAATAAAAAAAATATCCTTATATAAAAAACCAATCATGGGAACAACATTAGCTAAAAGCTTGATATTAAAAACTTTTTTTAAAAGGTAAAATTTCCAATGGATGTATTTATCCTACTTTTGAGTTTTGATGTTATTGAGAAATTTGTACTAATTTTCGTAAGTAATTAAGCCTATTTTTCTTGAGGCACAAAAAGTGGGTCTCTAATGGGTCTGATAGCTTGGCATTCCTTACCGATGATGGTCTCGTTCGTCCCATCGGGTCAAGTGTTGGGCCGGTGGGGGCTTGCTAATTACGGGCCCAAATCCAACTCAATCGCACGTTCCAAGCCTAATTTTGACCGTCCCTCCGTCATCAATCATTTCTCGGTCAATCTGCCCCGACCGAAGCCCAGTCTCGCACCAGCCTTAACGCCAAAAGCTCGTCCCCGTCATTTCGACCAAAAGGCGAGGGTAGTCGGGGGCGAGCAAGCACGCTTTCCTGTGCCGGCGAGCCACCGAAATCCCACGCTTTATTGCTTCTTTACACATAAAATACGACGGTGAACAATAAAGGACAGAAAAGAAGCCTCATCACATGATTGCCCTCATCGTGTTCCGTGCCACGGCCTGTTCCCATCATTCCTACGTAGTCCCCATCTTATCGGGTCGGATCCACCCACTATTCAACTCCGAATCCAACCAAATCACCGATTGCTTTCGGACCTTATAGCGAATCGAGTTTTAAGGATCCGTACCCGTGGTCGTCACTCCAGTGCCAAAGATGAAAATAGATGGAATTATGAGGGCACAGATGTAACTTTAACCATTACAGGTCGTCGTCTTTACCCTCCTTTTCTTTTTTACTTGTAATTATTATTATTCATTAATATATACTTATGCGTATGAGAGAGAGCGAGAGACCGGAGCGATGTCGGAGAGCGCTTTCCCTTTCTCAGCGGCGAAGCCGGCGACCTCCCCCCGGTTCTGCAACCCAATCACTACTAGAAGGTGACCGATTCCTCCCTCGCATTCGCTCCTTCGGTTTCTTTTCGCGGTTCCTTGCAAGTGTTGGAGGAGTCCTTTGAACCCCGACTGTCCCGGTGCTCTGTAGCTTAGTTCGTGTTTTTGGGTTTCCACTGGATTCTCATCGAATGTATTCGTTCTTCTCGGCTTTCCTTGGTGACTCCTTGAAGAAAAACGTGAATTTTAGGGCTTTTTTGGTTGCATTCCTCTCTCTGTGTAACGTATGATGAAATGTGAGAATGAAGGAGGCAGTTTTATTTTGGTTTGAAGCTTTCGATGCATTCTGCTTATGACTTTTGCTGAATACTATGTAGGTTGTGTCATGTGTTCTTGTAGATCAAGTAAAAATCTAATGTTCCACATTCTTTCTTGACTATGGATGAAACGAGTACTATCTCCATATTTGAAAGCTCCAATTGCTTGTTCTACATTTTTTAAAGCTATTTTACCATTTATACTGCTCATTGTAATATGACTCGTTCTCCCTCTCCTTTCTCATTAAACGAAAAAAATGAGCATATGAGGGTACTGATGAATAAATATTAAAAAGAGTTCCTTTTTTTTTTTTTCTTTGTAAAAGTCGTGATATGCTCTGCAGGATATTTTCCGATGTAGCTGGAGATATAACCCTTTATGTTGATGGACAATCATTCTTATTACACAAGGTATGGCAACCATTTATTGTTAAAAGAGTATCTTAAGCTGCTTTAATTTTGTTTATAGAAATTTTTCTGTCTCACTTATTTCCTATGGATGGTGCTGACGTCCTCACGAAGCTCATATAGCAACTTGGATTTGGATGTATATACTCATAATAGATGTTCTTATGATACCATCTGCATCCGTAATTCAAAGATTTTGTCAAGTACATACTTGGAGTTACTGACGTCACAGAACAATGCAACATTTCAAGTTCATCTAATGTGGATAAAGCTGAAACCAGAGTTTTCTTTTTGAGCCGTCCATTCATGGAATGTCTCTTCACTAAGTATGCAAGGAAAATAATGCCATCCAAACAAGATAAACAATCATATCAAAGATAGAATGCAATATAGGGCTTCTGATTTGTAAATATACATAATAATTCAAGGTGTATTAAATGGGCCTGAAGTGTGGGGTAATGATAAAAGGATCTGCAAACTATAATTTCAATAGCAGAAGAAATAATTCTGGTCTTGTACAAATTATCAATCTATTCCCATTGTGTTTTGTTCGAGATAAACTTGGTAGTTTACTACTTTGATGGCTTTTAATTATCAAAGAGACACTGAAGTACAGAATATATACGCTAGAAGTAACTGAGGCTAATATGATTAGTTGGCCAACCACTGTTTCCCAAAAGTTTAGAAAGTACAAGAGGATGGAACATGACAAATAAGCTCTGGCATCTAGTCTTACGCATGAGATGAATGAAGGATTAATGGGATTGGGAGGTGAACTTGAGTAAGAACATAAATCCATATATGGGTGAATTATTGTTTCAAGAAGGGGAAAAGGTAGCGAGAAAAATCCGCAATCTTAAACATGATCTGCTTTAGTACCATGATAAAAATAAAAACTAGTTCCTTTAGAGTTCTCTACTCTGAACATTTGACTATATTACTGATAATTGTTAATACGTCTGATGTTCCTACCATTTTGGAGATTGTTAAACTTTGAGGACTTTCTGTTTCTTTCTTTTTCACCCTGCTATTTATCAGTAGTGATCGGAATCACATCAACCCGATCGTCTGCAACCATGTCATGACAGCGTACAATTTTAGTATACTGAAAAAGTTTCCTATTTTCCTTCCTCGTGTATCTCCTTATAATTCCACGCACACTGTCTCTGACATTCTCACTCATCTCTCATGATCAGACCCTTTTGATGACTGTCAACTTCAACATGTATCATTTTAAGCAAAGTAGAAAAGAAAGCATTTAAGACATCGAAAGATGGTGTGAAGGCTTTAGAAACATGATTGCACATGCCATGTTCTTTGTTACCTTGTGCAAAAAGCTGACACACCATTGACAATTGTTATTTAATTGTATTGGGCAGAACGAGGCCGATGCCATAACATGCTGATTGATACATGGCAGACCAAGCCAAACCCGATGTTGCCTGTTTTTGAGATTAAAAACCTTGCATCGTGTCATTTTGTTCTTCTCATAAAGAGTTAATAGTCTTTCTTCATGTTTGCTTATTTCTAACGTTGCTCTTTATGTGCCCTCTGTGAAAACATCTTGTTTTCCTGTACCACAGAAACGTTCAAGGTTTTTAGTTTTTCATTAGTCAGTATAAACATGTTTCAATGCATAAGCTTGGCACTTGGTGCCTATTGAAATTTATACTAGTTTCACCTGCAATTTTGTAGTTTCCTTTGGTTTCACGGAGTGGAAAAATTCGGAAAATGGTAATGGATTCCAGGGATCCAGATCTCTCCATGCTTGAGCTTCATGGTGTACCTGGGGGAGCAGAAGCTTTTGAACTTGCTGCTAAATTCTGTTATGGCACAAATTTTGAGATCACTACAACTAATGTTGCCCATCTCCGTTGCATTGCTGAATATCTGGAGATGACAGAAGATTACCAGGAGAAAAATCTAATTGCTAGAGCAGAGACCTACTTAAGTGAGATTGTTGTGCAAAGTCTTGAGAAGTCGCTTGAAGTTTTATGTTCATGTGATGGCTTGCGTCCCATAGCAGAGGAGGTTGGTATCCTAGATAGATGTGTGGATGCAGTTGCCATAAACGCCAGCAAGGAGCAGTTGGTTTCTGGTTTAGCCCGCTTAGAATGTGATGATGAATCTGGTAAGTTAAAGATGCATTGCCAGGACTGGTGGGTGGAAGATCTTTCGGTGCTAAAAATTGATATTTATCAGCGAGTTATTGCTTCCATGAGGAGAACCGGGGTCAGATCAGACAGCATTGTCCAATCACTAATGCATTATGCTCAAACTTCTCTAAAGGGTATTGAAAGACGACACAATTGGGAGTCTGGCATTGTTGTTGGAGACAAGCAGAGAGTGATCATAGAGGCTCTTGTTGATCTATTGGCAACTGAGAACATCACAACAGTTCCTCTCTCCTTTCTGTTTGGGATGCTAAGAATGGCAATCGAGTTGGCTACCAGCCTTGGCTGTAGGTTGGAGCTGGAGAGGAGAATTGGGTTCCAACTGGAATTGGCTTCACTTGATGACCTGCTTATTCCTTCATCGCAGCCAAACGATTCAGTTTTTGATGTTGATACGGTCCACCGAATGTTGGTAAATTTCATCCAAAGGGTTGAAGAGGATGACTCTGAAGATTCATCTCATTGTGGATATGAATCTCTGAGCATAAAATCTCCAAGTCACAGTTCTGTTCTGAAAGTAGGGAGGCTAATAGATGGATATCTAGCAGAAATTGCACCAGATCCACATCTGAGTTTGTCAAAATTTATGGCAATAATTGAACTCTTGCCGGATTATGCTCGCATAATTGATGATGGTCTCTATAGAGCGGTTGATATCTACTTGAAGGTAACTATCTAATTCCATGCATGTATATAGAAATGTATAAGTGCATGTCAGTTCATTCGAAAGAGCGTGCATGAGTGTGAATCTGAAAGGTATCTGTTTTGTCTGTGACCTTATAGAATGTAATGTGCATATTCATCTTATTTTTTATGTGAGTACTGCAAAGAATCTGCATTAGGCTAAATGTAGGTCATAGTATTCAGTTGAATCTGGTTTTCCTTCATTCTGACAAGCAATATGATCATTCCATTTTTACACCCCTATGAATCAAAATTGTAAAATCAATGTTAACAATGGTGGTATAATTTACTCTATATGCTGCTGTGTATGAAAGCACAGATGCAATTGCTTCATTACAATTTATATAGAAAATACAAAGAAAAATCAGTTTTGCTTTCAGTTTGTTGTCTCCTTACGGGAGAATGAAGCAGTAGAGCTTGTTGTTGTTGTTCTTCACCATCTCGGTATGTGATCAATTGACCAACTTTCAATGCTCTTGCTTAGGCCCATCCATCACTGACAGAATCTGAATGCAAGAAGCTGTGCAAGCTCATAGACTGCCAGAAGCTCTCTCAAGAAGCTGCCAACCATGCTGCTCAAAACGATCGGCTCCCAGTCCAAATGGTCGTTGGCGTCCTCTACTTTGAGCAGCTCCGCCTCAAGTCTGCTCTCTCAGGAAACTCAGGGGACGGGTCCTTCTCCCAGAGGATCATCAGCAGTAGTGGTGTACAGAGTGCTGCAGTCTCCCCCAGGGACAATTATGCCTCCCTCAGGAGGGAGAACCGAGAACTAAAGCTAGAAATCACCAGGATGCGTGTGAGGCTTAGTGAGTTGGAGAAGGAACAAGCATTCATGAAGCAAGGGATGAGGGACAACAGGTCACAGGAACACAGTAAAGCATTCCTTTCATCCATTTCGAGAGGGATAGGCAGGATAGCCATGTTCAGCCCATCTCAAAGGAAGCATCAGAAAAGCACAAAGAAGGCACAGGTATCGGATGCCAAGTCGCGAAGACGACAACGGCAATCTGCCTCATGAGAATGCTGGGGAAGCTAAAGTACAGTGCCTAAGTTGATACTGGCAAGACACAGTATATGGAGCAGAGAGTTAAATCTTTCATCAAACTAGGTGCAAGGACAAAGAAATGCTGTAATTATTTGCTCTTATGATCCTATGCCATTCCTTTTTTATGTCTTCCTAATATATGGAGGATAAAATTATACTGTGAGAGTAGGTAATTGACCTTGCCAGCTCAGAGGAGCATTTTGAAGTGGAATGCTTTTGCTTGTTTGAACTCTCTGGCATTGTAGTTGTAAACAAGTAAACAGATGCAGCTGCAGGTCAAAAAATGGATGGTTTGGGAAGTGGAAGCATGGGATTGTGGTGTTTGGAAGGGTTTGAGTTTTACTTCTTTGATGAGTGTGCCTTGAACTTGTCTCACACCTTGTTGGGTGTGATTTGCACTTGATAGACCTCAGAACAAGAATTCTGGGTAGGATCCCATTTGACCAAATTAATATGTAAATGATTGATTGTTGCAAATGATAAGAGTGAAATATCTCGGTTTAATTCCACATGGGACATGGGAGGATAATTGAATAGCCTTAAAAGTAGGTGTATGATTCTTAAATTGGTTTAAACATCTTATATCATTGGTTTCTGATTGTGACAGACAATATCAATGAATGTGATATTATTTTGGATCAATGATTTAGGTTTGAATCAAATTAATAAATTGATTCATGATAAAAGTATGTGAAGTTGATTAGTCCTAAAGATATAGATAGGGTTTTCTCTGTTGGTAGTGTTTCATTTTTTTCTGATATAGTCAATTTTTTCTCAAATTTATTTTCTTAAATATTATATCTAAAATATATAAGTTCCTTTAATCTAATTTATCATATGGGCACAATAATATGTTGTTTCATAGTAATTATTTTGTATTGATTGCACGAATCTTTTTCTATCATTTTGTTGGCAATTCAATATCACTATTTAAATAAATTGAGGGTATTGAAATCATTTTATAAAAATTAATAAATACTTTTTTTAATCGTCTTTTATAGTTCATTACTTTACTATTATTACTTTAATAATTTTTGCCCGAATTAGACTACGACTTGTACACGCACAACCGAGTCCGCTGCCTCCTAGCCTCTTAGATTCTCGCCACATCAATCAGTCATACCTCATGTCGCCGAGATGACACTTGATAATACTTGAGACACGAAGAAACCCCTTCGTGTCGCGCAAGGCAACTCCTCTCTCGTGCGGGCCACGTGACAAGCGTCGCTAAATGCCCCGATCTCCTCGCGGTCGCCATTCCGATCGAGAAAGGGGAAGCCATTTCAATACTCCACCGTTCTCATGGCGGCGTCCGCCATGATTATCGACCCAAGGAAGCCCTCCGTCTCCGACCTCCCGCGCGTCGACGCGCTCCTCTCTCCCGTCCTGGTTGCTGACGAAGAGGACGACCTTTATGGCCGCCTCAAGTCCCTCCAGCGCCAGATCGAGTTCATCGACATTCAGGAGGAGTACGTCAAGGACGAGCTCAAGAACCTCAAGCGCGAGCTCCTCCGCGCCCAGGAGGAGGTCAAGCGGATCCAGTCGGTCCCCCTCGTCATCGGCCAGTTCATGGAGATGGTCGATCAGAACAACGGCATCGTCGGATCCACCACTGGGTCGAATTACTACGTGCGGATCCTGAGCACCATCAATCGGGAGCTTCTCAAGCCCTCGGCCTCCGTCGCACTTCACCGCCACTCCAACGCGCTCGTCGATGTGCTGCCCCCCGAGGCCGATTCTAGCATCTCGCTTCTTAGCCAGTCCGAGAAGCCTGACGTAACCTACAATGTAAGTTGTCAAACCTTTTTTCCCCCTTCATTGATTTGATATTTGTGCACTTCTTTGATTTGAGATTATGAATTAGGGTTTGGGAGTGGTATATTGCACCTCTTTCGGTATAAATTAGACTATAAGTTGTTACTTTGTCAGTCCCTTGTGGCCTTAAAGATCTTTAGTATTTTCGAGTTTCTTGATTTCCTTGTAGGGCTTTCTTGACATTTTGTGGACTTAAAGATCTTTAGCACTTTCTAGTTTCTTCATTTATGGGGTTTCTTGACATTGATATTTTATTAAGTAAATTCGGATTGTCTTGTATTTAGTTTTCCAGTAGAACTTGAATTTGGTGAATGTTGAATTCACCAGAATGCAAGAATCTTTTGTTATTTTTCCTTCTACGATAATTCAAAATGGAGTATAGGATTTGAAAAGAGATCTTTCTTTACCTTTTATTAGATGTCCTTTAAATCCAGGTGCTTAAAATACGTTATTGAGATGCTTGAAGTTTGCTGAAGCATTTTACCGTGTTTCTTTTCTGCAGCAACCATGTCATCTTTTAGTCTTTAAGAACTTCTGTTTCATGAATCTTCTTTAGATTGATTTCAAAAAAGTTATACAATTTATGAAAAAAACGTGCATCATTATATGGCGAAGCTTAGTTCATGTCATATGTGTGATAGCCAATGGATAATTTCTTGACTTGGGAATTTTGCTTAACGCCATATGAAGGAGCAACCACATCTTAGAGTGGGAACAAGTATTTGGACTTACTGTCACGGACAAAATTGTAAACAGCTTGTTCGGTGTAATGCTTATGCTTGTCCGTGTCCCTTTTGGGTTGTCATATAATGTAAAGCTTGTAAAGGGCTTGCCAAAGGCAAAATGCCCATATTTGAGTGAGTTTGGCGGCCATTGTAGGCTTGTCCATAAAGTATGCGTCGAGGATTACTTGTAATAGAATTCGATGCCTCAGTGGACCAATTTTATGCCTTTGTTGTCAATCGTTCTTGTGATATCCATTGTTGGAATGTGCATTGGCTATAAAGTGTTTACTAAAAGAGTGGCTTGTGGATTCCGTGTGAAGCGCTTTCTCCGTCATCCGTCTTCTCTTTTGCAGTCCTAAGGGATTGCAGGAGATTTCTGGTAGTGACCTTTCGCGGTGATCGCATTGGTGCCGCACTTAGGCAAAACCACTAAGTCCGTGATTATCGAGAACAAGCTCACTTAGAAACACTTAGCATGCAAACGTGGGGACCTTGTCGGCACCACGAGGACAAGCTAAGAAAATCATGCGAGCGCCTTGAAAGGTGGGGATGGTGAGTTCGAGCGGTGGCTCGACATTGACACCCAAACTCGGTGCTCGAGGCAAGCGGGTGCTAAGGATGAGAGACCGTCAAGTTGCGTGGGTTGCTCGATGATCGAAAGAGTTGTCAAAAGCTCACAGAGGTGAGAAAGTTGCAAACTCAAGGAATTCGATACTTATGCAAGGTCTTGCATGCGACGATGGATCGTCCGCGGCCATCCCAAGGCGGTGAAGGTCCGTGCGTTCGGAGCATCAAACTTTCTCTTCGGCGTATGCGCAGATACTTTCGTAAGATCTTTGAAGTGTGCAAGAGTTCGATGTTGCTAGACCCGCAGGGCAAGTGCGATCTGCAGTCAGACGTATTGGTGAAGTGTCACAATCTAGCAAGTGCATTTGCAATGGCAGAATGGGCACGATTTGTTCAATGAGGCGAAGTAGTCCAAGGGATAGTGGTCTCCAAAACTTCCGTGAGGAAGGATGCGAAGAGAGATGTTGCTCCAATAGGCGGATATCCATGAGGATAAGTCTCGCTCTCCGTAATGTGAATGCAGTGCAATGGATCGCTTGAGGAGTACCTCAAGACAGAGCTCGAGGATCGAGTGAGCGGTGAGGAGTCATCGCATGATCTCGCAAGTGGCAATGCGTTGGCGGACGATAAGCGAGATCAAGTGGGGAGCAACCAAGGCAACATAAAGTGAAGGCACACTTGGAGCCGATAGTAAGATCGGACTCAACGAGGGTCGACCCGTGGAATGGTGGGCGCGAGGGCCACCATCAACGCAATGCAAATCGAGAAGCAAAGCAACTTGGGGTAACTTGGTGAAGTACCCAAATCGCGTGAAGGAGTTGGCTTTGAAGATGGAACAGGAGCGGAGGCTTGGTGCTTTCGAGCATGCAGAGTCAAGGACATGGACTCTTGCGAGGGCAGAAATCGGATCATGTCGTTCCATGGGTTTCATATTCGGATGGAGTCCGACTCATCTTGCATGGTGCCAAAGACAAAGGGAGCTTTGAGGCACATGCACCTTATCTCGATGATGCATTTGGTGGAGATTCTAAGCGCGCTTGATTTCTTTGAGGCAAAGTTGGTGTCAAAAGGCCTTGACACGGGGCAAGAGGATCTACTCTTGAAGAATATGCCACATGTTGCTATTGAAGTTGCCATGATGCGGTGCGTGAGATTGATCTTGGTAGGGGCGAGTCCCGGGATCCGCATAACGGTGCACCATTTCGTAGTCGAGGACTTCAGAGGAGCTGCTAGGCAATGGACTATCCTAGAGTTAGACTTCGTCCGAGTGTGACCCGAGAGTGGGTGGGCGAAGTCGATTGCAAAGAAGCGAACAGGGTCAAGGCGGCGAAGGCCTGCGATGTGTTGGCGAGTCACATGGAGATATCGCAGCTTCGAGTTCATACCACAGGATCGAATGCAAGTCACCAGGAGGCGACATGATGCGAGGAGATCGTGGTGGAATGGTTCGTGGCAAGATGACACACACAAGTGTTCCGTGAGGGACATGGTCAACTGGAGATATGGCCGGGAGCGCGCGACAAGGAGCTCCAAGTTGGTGAACAACACGACGGTAAGAAGAGCTATGGATTCAAGCAAGTGAATGCCATGGTACCGCAGAGGTGGGTCTTCCGTGCGTGCACCGAATGTTGCATTGAATGGAAGCCTTGGACATCGACTTATGGGGTCGTGTGCCTGTCGAGGAAGAAGTTCGATGATGCAAGTACCAGGGAGTCCCATTTGGGGACCGGATCATCTGAGGTATGATCGGAGCTGTGAAAGAGTGGAACTACTTGAGCTCACAATCGCTAAGGGAGCCCGCAAGTCGAGGACAAGGCCGAGTAAGCGAACATTGCAGAATGAAGCTAAGGAGAACAGAATGGTGCAAGTCCTACAACATGAGTGGCGGTGGCCACACATGGGAGTTGCGATCAGTATTTCCATCGACCAAGCTTGGAATCGCTCGAGAGAACACAGAGGTGTTGAAGCGGGGGTCGGAATAAGGGCATGGAAGCAATGACGAGTCCAAGAGGGACTCACTACCCAAGATCAATCGTCGGTTAGATTGAAGGTGAACTCGAGAGGAGTGTCACGATGCACAGAGGCGATCTACCGATCACGAAGAAGGGATGCAGATGCTCAACGGATAGTAGTGCCATTGGCGTCGCAGTGCCATGGTACCGTTTGCTCTCTTAGAGGAGAGCACTTGGTCGTGATATGGGCCGTGGAGGAGGAGAATGCTTTGGCAAACTCCATGTACCAAGACAAGGAAGGCGAAGGCCGAGAACTTCGTAAGACCAATGTCAGCAGACTTTCTATCAAGATAGCCGTGAGTGAAGGACTTGGTCGATGCAAGAGTACATGACCAAGGATCGGAGCGGGCATGCAGACGCTGTCTTTGTACCTTTACTACTCGGAGAGTCGGCGAAAGAAATGATGGAGAAGGCGGTACAATCCCAAAGGCGACCAAATCTATCTGAGACTTACTCCAAGTTGGAGTGATAACTTCTTGCATTCCGAAGTTCAATGGCAAATGAAGGTGAATCACGATGGTGACTCATGAAGGATTGCAAACACTTCAAGTGCTTGGAAGTGTGAGCTAAGAGCAAAGCGAATTCCATAACTGATTTCGGCGCATCTGAAGTACAAACTCGAGGAGGCGGGCGAAGACAAGTAACCTTTGCCTTCTCAACTCCCAAGAGAATGGCGGAACTCCAGATTCTTCACTCTCTTAGTTATCCAAACAGAGGAGCTCTGCACGGATGCTGAAGACCCTTCAAGACAACTAAGTGGAAGAAGATTCGATGGGCAAATTTTGCGGAGGAAGGACTTGAAAAATTCAAAGGTTGCGAGGTGATGCTGCAAAGCTCCAACAAAGCATCTATCCAGATTCAAGAGACAAGAAGAATTTGAAGATCATGCATATCAAAGATGGTCTTTTCCTTCATCGATGAATCCGCAAGAACCAAAGCAGGATCAAGACAACTTTGCCACCCCACACCAAAGTCGAGTCATTGGCGAGTTGAGCGGCATGGCGGATTAAAGTTCGACGACTCAACAACAAGCGGAGAACAAATGGGAGCCAAGGGGCGCATCGCAGCAGGAGCAGAAGATCGAAGATCCAACAAAGAAAAGAAGTTGCAGTGTCAGCAAAGGCTTCGACGAGGACGTCGAAGGATTAAGTGGGGGAGAATGTCACGGACAAAATTGTAAACAGCTTGTTCGGTGTAATGCTTATGCTTGTCCGTGTCCCTTTTGGGTTGTCATATAATGTAAAGCTTGTAAAGGGCTTGCCAAAGGCAAAATGCCCATATTTGAGTGAGTTTGGCGGCCATTGTAGGCTTGTCCATAAAGTATGCGTCGAGGGATTACTTGTAATAGAATTCGGTCTGTAGTGGACCAATTTTATGCCTTTGTTGTGCAAACTGCTCATTTACGAGCTTGTGATATCCATTGTTGGAATGTGCATTGGCTATAAAGTGTTTACTAAAAGAGTGGCTTGTGGATTCCGTGTGAAGCGCTTTCTCATCTTCTCTTTTGCAGGTCCTAAGGGATTGCAGGAGATTTCGGGTAGGCTGACCTTTGCGGTGATACGCATTGGTGCCGCACGGCTTAGGCAAAACCAGCTAAGTCCGTGACATTACGGTGATAGAATGATGTAATATATTGTCTTTTATTCTTCTCTTGCTAAACTTCATGAGACATTCTATTTTGATGTACTCGAGTTTTCTTTTTCCGATTTCATTCTTGATCACTTTTTAAATAAAGAGAAGTATCTATAGTAAATTCTATGTTTCATAATCAGGGACATCTAATTTGCTACTAAAAGAAGGAACAACTGTGTTATCTTTACGTCATCTTTACTTTTATTAGTCCAAGTTGAGTATAAAGCAAGCTGCCTTATCTTTTCTTTTGTTTGCCCAGGATATTGGGGGTTGTGATATTCAAAAGCAGGAGATTCGTGAAGCTGTTGAGTTACCTTTGACTCATCATGAGCTGTACAAACAAATTGGTATAGATCCACCAAGAGGTGTGCTTCTCTATGGTCCACCTGGTACGGGTAAAACCATGCTTGCAAAGGCCGTGGCTCATCATACTACTGCTGCCTTTATAAGAGTTGTTGGGTCTGAATTTGTTCAGAAGTATTTGGGTGAGGTACTGTGTAGTTAGAAGAATCTAATTGGATGTCATTCGTTGCTTCATTACATGTCGTTTTACATGCTTATTATAATTTTCATATGATACCATGTAGAAAATGATTTTACTTTTTTTAGTCTTATGTTTCTTTTCCGTTGATGCTTATAAAATTAGTGCATGTTTCATGTAATTCCTTCATTTGATTCTTTGTAATTTCATTGTTAAAAGGCAGAAGTTGTTTCTGTCACTGAGTTTCCTGGAGAAAATTGTACAATTAACTAATGATGTAAGTGATCTATGGTCATTGGTTTGTACTTCAGATGTCTACTTGATTGTTCAAAGAAGACTGATCATGCTTGATTTGATGAAGATCATGATATTTTATGAATCATGTTTCTACTATTACTTTTTAAATTTTAGCTTATTTTGTGGGTCAGGGTCCGAGGATGGTGCGGGATGTGTTTCGTCTTGCTAAAGAAAATGCCCCTGCGATTATATTTATTGATGAGGTTGATGCTATTGCTACTGCACGTTTTGATGCACAAACTGGAGCAGACAGGGAAGTTCAGCGTATCCTCATGGAACTGTTGAATCAGGTAAAAAAACAAGTAAACCATGAAATTTAAATGAATATTTGATAGCTGACAAGTTTCTCCTTTTATCTTCCTGTACTTTGAGACTGATTTAGTTTGCAGCTGTTGAAAAAAAAAACAACTCTTAATTTGGAGAAATGCCAGCTATTTCATTAAAATCAATTGCTATTCAAGTTACCACTAATACTGTAGAAATCTAAATTGTTTCTGTGAAGGAATTAAGCCCGAGGCATGTTTCAAGGGAACTTGTCTGTTTCAGGATACTCCAGTGCATTTCTAATAAACAATATAGTATTAGCTGAAGTATCAGTATACTTCACTACAGTATGGTATATTGCGCACCAAAACAGTTGGACTGATTTAATACTGTTGGTATGCTCAGCATGTTGCTACTTTTAGAATCAGATATGCTCCAGCGCATTTCTAGTAAACTATATAATATAATCTGAAGTATCAGTATGCCTTACTACAGTATGGTATATTGCACACAAACAGTTGGACTGGTATAATACTGTTGGTATGCCTAGTGTATTGCTATTTTTAGAATCATGGTATACTCCAGTGCATTTCTAATAAACAATATTGTATTAGCTGAATTATCAGTATACTTCACCATGGAATGGTAGATTGCACACTGAAACAGTTGGTATGCTCAGCGTGCTGGTTTTAGAATCATGGTTTGTCATGTGAAAACTTGCCTTGTTTCCTTGATACAATTACCCCATCCTTTTCAATTCTTTAAATATGTATCATTCTCTTCTCCTAAAGCTTGTGAATGTTCTTTTATTTCTGATTTCTGAAATATATATTTTTACAAACACATAAGGCTCTCATAAAATTGAATGCCCTCTGCCAGGTTTCACATAGTTCCTAAAATATGATGGCTGTTATATGTCATGTGTTCCCGTCAGTCTGCAAAGATTATCTACTGGCTTTGGCATATTTGGTACTTGACTCGTCAGTCCTAGTCTTGAATGTACTTTGTGTGTTGGTTCCTCCAATTTAAGGTGTGAATTTCAGAGAAAAAAATCCAGCAGTAACCATGTTTTGCTTATTCTTCCAAACAACAACCAACATCGTGAAAATCAGTATGTATGCTTCAGCTAGCATAACTTTTGCTCCAGCGCAAGGCCTGCACTACCATATCGTACCGGAGTTTTGATACTTCTCCGGTATGGTACGGTACTATGTACCAAATGGTACATTTCGATATACTGTTCGGTATATATATTTATAATTATAAAATATTATATAAATATATATATATATATATATTTTCCCTCAACGACGTCGCTCGAGATGTCAACGGGCGACGTTACCTCCCATCTTGGGCGACGTTGTCCGAAAAGTTAAAAAAAATAATTTTTTCTATTAAAAAAATGAAAAAACGATGTCGCCGGTGTGACGTCGCCTTAGGAGCGTCACCTTCTCGGCGACGTCGCCGAGGTGACAATGCCACACGGGCGCGTCGCTCGAGAAGTCCCCTCAGCAATGTCGTCGAGGCTTCGACAACGTCGTCGGAACCTAAAAAAACCAAAAGAATATTTTTTTATTAAAAATAATTTTTTTATTAAAAAAATAAAAAATTGTATCGATCGGTAGCGGGTGGTTTGCGTACCAGTATCCTGTTGGATCGGTACATATCGCTCGGTACGGGCAGTACCAGTCGGTATTGCATATCTTGCTCCAGCGTGTAAGCGCCCATCTAGTTGTATTTGTTCATGCAATAATGTTATTGTTCTTATTGCTCTTACAGATGGATGGATTTGACCAAACGGTGAATGTAAAGGTTATAATGGCAACTAACCGAGCTGATACTCTAGACCCTGCTCTTCTCCGTCCGGGTAGGCTTGATCGCAAGATTGAATTTCCTTTGCCCGACAGACGACAAAAGAGGCTAGTATTCCAAGTAAGTTGTGCAGACAATTTACATATTATAATTGTCAAATATTATATGATCTATCCTATGGATAATCAGGCTGTGTATTTCTCTCCTCTTTATTTTTTCCTTATAAAAGCATCAAGAGGACCTGGATGCTGAAAAACAAACAGACCTAGTACATGGACTAACAAACATTTGAAATTTTTTGTTTTCCACAATAAAGTTAGAAGTATGACCTACAAGCGTCGCAATAATTACAGAAAATTTCATGGTTTTTGAAGAGTTCAGACGTCTATTATGTTTTCTCCATGTGCAATTTCATATCTACGGTGGATTTTTTTACCAAGGATTCAAATATGGAACCACATTGACCAGTAATCAATGGTCCAGCCCATAAACTTACATGGTATATCAACGATATTGAAATAATACTGATTCATAAATAGTTTGTGTTACTTTTTTGCCGGTGGTTTTGTGTGCTATTCATGACATATGAGTCCAACTTTCGTCTGGATTGGACTGATGTGCACTGGATGAGTATATGAGGATTTTTGTACACACCTTATGAATCCTAAGTTGGATCATGAAGTAACCAGAGTGATCATTGCTATAATTGATTTCCAGAGAGTTTGTTATGAATTTAAATACATTAGCACTGGCACTAATGTTGTTATTTTGTTTGCCATTCTATACCTTTCTCTGCCATGGTTCTTAGTTAAGAAAGGCATGCTTGGAAATATGGTTTGACAAGAAGTTATAATGTAATATATCATATTGTAGCAAAGAGAAATGGAAGCTTGATCTGTTTATGCTTTAACTTGCTCAAAATAATGAGCAGTATTGATGTCATAATATTCTAGTTTTTTTTTTCTTTTTTCATTCAGGTTCATGACTAGACATGTGAATTTGGTTCTAATAATTTTGTCCAAACCTGAATGTCTTTTGTGCATTTTGGTCTTTCTTTTTCAGGTCTGCACTGCAAAAATGAATCTCAGTGATGAGGTTGACTTGGAAGATTATGTTTCCCGGCCAGATAAAATCAGTGCAGCTGAGGTCAGTTTTCTAAGTCCTAGCATCTCTGTGTGGAATGGAGGTTTCATTATTATGTGGATCGTGTTTCTATTTTTTCCTTTCAATTTTAACTTTTATCATCATCAAGCTTTTGTTGATCACCAATTATATAGTAGTATTTTATGCTGGTTTTTCTCAGCATGCAAAGTGAAAAAAAAAAGCACATTCACACAGTTAATGGTACTCGAACAGATGCAATCCCCCAACAGACATATGTAACACATGTTTGTATTATCTCACTTTAACATGCTTGTGCTGAAAATGATGGGCTTCATGTCTCTTTGACGACTGACTTGTACACATCCTCATGATGCTATTGGGACGCCTGTAAAAGTTGGCAGTGGCATGCATCAACTAATGCTTTTGTACAGCCTGGTTGTTATGTTCTTTATCTCACTTATTGTTGGGTGATATAATCATTCCACCAGATATAGATGTCAGATGCTAACTCTTAACTTCATATCATAGTTCTTGGAGGCCAAACAAGGACTTGGTTTTGAGATAGCAATGAAGTGAAAAAAGTAATCCTGTGACTTTAGTAAGCCGGAGGATATAGAGTGACTATTTTGTGGATAAAGGAAAATTACTGTTCTTGAATGCCTGTGTTTGTACACATATCTTCTCCTGTGACTCGGGTGTAATGAGGTTGTTTGCTTTTTCATGATATGTGCGTTATTTACTTGGTGCTATGACATATCCAACGAAGTAGCTGCTGCTCTTATTGCATTTTGTTGCTGGAATATGACCAAATCATTGCCTGGGTTGCATGCAGATTGCTGCCATTTGCCAGGAAGCGGGGATGCATGCCGTTAGAAAGAATCGGTATGTGATTCTTCCCAAGGACTTTGAGAAAGGTTATCGGGCCAACGTGAAAAAGCCAGACACGGATTTTGACTTCTACAAATAAGGGATACAAAGGATGCCTGTTTTCTGATCTCTGAATCTTTGTCTGGATAACAATGTTTTTATATGTATTGTTTTAAGTTGGTTTCGGAACATCAATCTTGCGTGTTAAGATTGCTTGTAACCTAGACGTAACCTTACACACAAATCTGTTGGTGCTGATTGCACTGGGAACATGAAAATTAAATTGAAGGCTTTTTATCAGCATGATGAACCAATTCTTGAATGCCTTGGGTTTCTCCATTGCATGCGATCTGGTGCATGAAGGGTATCTTTGGAGTTGAATCTTGTGCTATAATAGAATCTACAATTTCTTTCTATATCATGTGCTGTGCTGTTGGTGATGGACGCTTGCATGTCTGATCCGGTGCAAGAAGGATATATATATTTGGTGTTGAATGTTGTGCTAATAGAATCTACGTTATCTTTATCATGTGATTTGATGTTGGTGAGGGAAGCTTGCTTTGTCTCCTCAGAGGCGTGAAAGTAAACACGTTGCTTGGTGGCACAAGGAATTTTATGCGGAGGGCCCCACTTGATATATGCTGGTTTGACGTCATCAAGACCTCACCAATTCGAATCTTTCAGACGAGAACATGCAAGAAGAAGTGGTTAAAACATTTGCTGCTGCGCCAGCATCTGCGAAACAGGTCAGCAATTTTGTATCCGCAATTTTGACCAAAGTGCGGCGCCAGAGTGATGAAAATTTTGACTCTCTCTCTCTCTCTCTCTCTCTCTCTCTTAATTTGGCTAAAGTGAAAACTCTTGATCGAGCAAGGCTCGGCCGCCGCATCAGGATCCAATCGTAAGGAGGATGGCGGACAGGGTAGGGTCGACCGGTAAGAGAATGTCCTGCTGCGTATCGTGTCTTTTCGCGTAAATCTCAACATCTGCGTCAGTTTTACATCTGCACGTCCTTTGGACCTTTTACGCATTTTTTTGAGGGGTTAAATTTAAAAATATTATCTTTGATATGAGCTTTTACGCATTTATTCCTCGCCGTTATATTGCTAATGATAGGCCATTTGAGAAACAAAAATGTCAATGTTAGGTATATATATGCAAGAATCCAACGGCAAATAAAAATAGTTAAAGTTAAAGGGTTTTTTCAGAAATATCTCCAGAACGCATTTCCTATATTCTCCGCCACTTCCCTCCTCGTCTCTCTCTCTCTCTCTCTCTCTCTCTCTCTCTGCTCTGCTCTTGGAGTCCTGAGTGATCTGGAATCAGCATCGACGCGAGCTTCGACGGGGCTTTGACGGTTCGGTGGTCCGATTCCGACATCTCGGGACGACGGCATGCGAGGTGGGGAGCTTCGTTTCCTCTGCGGGCTCCCGTGGAGCCTCAAGGTGTCCGACTTGAAGACCTCGAAATAGCTCTTCTACTTCGTCGCCGCGACTTCCGCGTCGATTACTCTGGTTTCGTAAGCCGAAACTGCTGTTTTGGACACCTGGAGACGAATTCGTCGGAGAATGCCTTTTTGTTCCCCGTAGGATCTCGGTTTCTTGCATCTCTGGGAAGCTGCTGTCAATTTCTAGTGTAGAGAAAGTTCGAATCTCTACCGTCTTTCCTGATCTGTAATCGCCGATCGCCTTGCCTTTGGAGTTTCGAGTTTTCAGACTACGGCAGGTAATTTCCCTATTCAGTGTTTGACATTCATGATTTTAGCCTACAATCTCTTCTTTTTAACTTACCTTCTTTCCCTTGTTTAGGGATTTCTTGAAGTTTAGTTTTCCGCTGCTGCATTGATGGATCCTTGGACCAATAATCGATGGATATGAGGAGACAAGGTTGTCCTCTTTGAATCAGGTGAGATCTGCAACAACATCTTTGGCGTTTCTTTTAGTTGGAATGAGTGGTTTAATCGAATCATCGACCATATACTTCCGGGATGCCTTTCAGTAGTAGTTTATCTATGTGCTGTCCTTTAGTGGGTGGGTCTAACTTGCACCAGGCTGTCTAATGTTCAGCCACCGAATACTTGCTTCAGTGTCTTCCTCATCCAAAGCTTCAAGCTTTTGTCCTTGGTTGGTAAAGGGAGATAAAGAGAAAAGATGAATTCGATTCTACCTTTTCTTTGATGATAGCCTCAAAAGTATAGAGGTCGTGTCTTTTGGTAGGCGATCCTTTCGTACTGTTCCACTTCAGTTTATTAGAATGTGGTGATGGGTTGCTTTAGCTGTAGGCAGGTGAGCTTCTTCAGTCTTTCAAGTGCTCTTTCTCTTAAACAAAAAATGGTGTTTTTTTCATCCTCTTCAAAAATCTTGGTTCTTGTGCAAGTCTTGTGTCGTTAATCTTTGGAAAAATTGCAGCAGCTTAGCAGTTAACGCAAGCATGTAATTTTTTTTGTAGGTATAGGAAAGTAATAGAAAATGAGATTATGAGAAACCATGCCTCCTTAGCAGAGGGCTGCCACTCGAAGTGGTCCACTTCAAAGCAGCTACTAGGAAATAAGTGGTTGATGTCATCATTAAAGTCTTGCAGAAACATTGGATTGCTTTCCAAGGTGTAGATGGAATTTGGCTTGTGGCAAGATGAGAAATTTGAATTTCGTAAACACTTCAAAGATTCTTATTCCTGTTAAAGGAGGGCCTGTTGCTTTCTATCATTGATGAATGTTATCACTATCTTCTCCCAACTTTCCCTTTCACAATTATTGGATGAAGAAAGCACTTACAAGCATCTTCTTCTTGCATGTTGCTAAGGTCAGTGGCATGTACTTACTCTTTTGTTTCTGTTTTTTCCTGTGCAGATGGACATTATAGCCTCTTAAAGCACAATCTGGAAATTGTTCATTGCATTCTTTTACTATTACCAATGGGTCACTCGATGCTTTTCATAGCACTTCCTTTTATTTACCTCACGTTATATCTTCCACCACTTACCACTGCTGACTTAAGTTCTGATGAGGAAGCACTCCTGGCCTTTGCTGCCTCAGTCCCTCATCGCCGGAAACTGAACTGGCGTTCCCAGAACCCCATATGTTCATCTTGGGTTGGAGTCACTTGCACACCTGATAAGACCCGTGTCCATACTCTCCGGCTGCCAGCGGTTGGCCTTTTTGGCTCGATTCCTGCTGATACACTTGGGAAACTTGATGCCCTTGAAGTCTTAAGTCTTCGGTCCAACCGCCTTATTCTAAATCTTGCTCCAGATGTCCCATCAATTCCTTCTTTGCATTCTTTGTACCTTCAACATAATAATTTATCTGGAATTGTACCTGATTTGCTCTCTTCCAACCTAACATTTCTTGATCTCTCCTATAATTTGTTCGTTGGAGAAATTCCATTGACAGTCCAAAACCTTACTCTTCTTACCGCATTGTTTCTCCAGAACAATTCTCTTTCTGGACCCATCCCCAACCTTCGACTGCCCAAGCTTAGACGTCTGAATCTGAGTTATAACAACCTCAGTGGCCCCATACCAATTTCACTTCAAAAGTTCCCAGTGGAGTCTTTCTTGGGTAACCCTTTCCTCTGTGGGACTCCTCTGGCCCAATGCTTTGGAGTTCCTCCCTCCTCTCCACCCTTTCCTGCAGAAGCCCCTACAAAACCCAAAAGAAGCTTTTGGAAAAAATTAAGCACGGGAGTCATCATTGCAATTGCTGCTGGTGGATCAGCTCTTCTGCTTCTACTCATTGTTTTAATTTTGGTATGCTTTTCCAAGAGGAAACGGAGGGAAGGCAGTGGAGAATCAAAAGGCAAGGGTTCTCTTGGTGGAAGAAGCGAGAAACCTGAGGAATACAGCAGTAGTGTTCAAGAGGCAGAGAAGAATAAATTGGTTTTCTTTGAGGGATGTTCTTATAATTTTGACTTGGAAGATCTCTTAAGAGCTTCTGCTGAAGTTCTTGGGAAGGGAAGTCATGGGACCACATATAAAGCTGTTCTAGAAGATGGTACAACAGTTGTAGTGAAGAGGTTGAAGGAAGTAATCATCGGAAAGAGAGAGTTTGAACAGCAGATGGAAATGATAGGAAGTGTCAGGCCACACCCCAATGTATTGCCACTTAGAGCTTATTACTACTCCAAGGATGAGAAGCTTCTAATATATGATTACGTCCCTTCTGGCAATTTATCCTCCCTCTTGCATGGTATGTTTCACAAACTCTACATTTCTTCTGTCGTCATGCAACCAAGTCGTCGAAGGCATTACCATCAGGAATAACTAATGATGTAATTAGAGGCAGTTAAATGTATTTGGCGTTAGTGGATGTTCTGGACATGGAATTGCAAAACTTGGAGGCTTCGTAAGTAGATGTGTTTCATCTGCAGCAATTAAACATCATTGCCAATAAAGTTGGTAATTAATTTTCAATGTAGTCTTAAACTAAAGTAAATGGTCTCGCCTTATCTTGCATATGGCAACATAGATGTGGCACAAAAGATGTGTGTGTTGTCTTTCAAGTCAAGATGATGATTGGTTCCACTGAATTCTCAAGTTTTCAAGTCAAGAAGACATAAGATCTCATACGTAGGCATCTTATAACATGTTCCAAAGACAAATTAACAACCTTATCATGGGGTCCATGTCTCCAGGATCCAAACCCAGAACTTCCAAAATGTACTTAAAGTAAGTTTACTGGAGACAAAAGGATGGAATAGGTTTTTCATTTTATGGTAGTTTGGCAATGTAGGGCAAAACGTTCTATCTAAAGAAGATAAATTGTACTTTTATTAAACTTGTCTTTATTAAACTTCTATTATTTGTCTTTATTAAACGTTCTATCTAATAAAGATCATGACCACATTATTTGGCCTTGATCTTTATTAAACTTCTAATAAGATACATTAAAATGTCTCCCAGTATAGTTTGTTCTGAAGTCCGTCCCTACCAGATTCTGAATGAATTCTGATGAATTGGAGCAAAGAGGCTCTGTTTTAGCCTCGAAGTACCATAAATTACATCTATCACTCTTACTACATGTGAAGTTTGTTTATTTGGGATATATATCCTGATAGCTTTGCCTGATTTCAATGGCAGGGAACAAGGGGGAAGCTGGAAAAACTCCCTTGGACTGGGAGTCCAGGGTAAAGGTTTCTCTTGGAGCAGCACGTGGCATCGCTTGCATTCACATTGAAGGTGGCGGAAAGTTCATTCATGGAGATATTAAATCCAATAACATACTCCTGACTCAGGAACTTGATGCTTGTGTCTCTGATTATGGCCTTGCACCACTCATGAACTCTGCAGCAACCCCATCCAGAATTGTAATGGGCTACCGTGCACCCGAAGTCATGGAGACTAGAAAATATACTCAGAAATCTGATGTCTACAGCTTTGGTGTCTTGCTACTTGAGATGCTCACGGGAAAAGCTCCGCTTCAGTCTCCAGGACGCGATGATGTTGCTGATCTACCAAGATGGGTCCAATCTGTGGTTCGAGAAGAGTGGACTGCTGAAGTTTTCGATGTAGAGTTGATGAGGTATCCGCACATCGAGGAAGAGATGGTTCAGGTGCTTCAGATTGCGATGGCATGTGTTTCGAAAGCTCCAGATGAACGACCTAAAATGGAGGAGGTGATCAGAATGATCGAGGACATTCAGCACTCTGACTCGGAGAACAGACCATCCTCGGTGAAGTCAAGATGATAGTGTGTCCAAGCGCCCACAAGCAGCCCATTTATACATTAGGTATGGAAACAGATCGTATTCTGCAAGTCATTTATTGCTCAAAATTGCTAGATTTCCTGAATGCTGAAGTTTGCTCCAAGTTAATCTCTAATTGTTTTTGCATTTACTTGTATGCTATGTTGTCGATTTTTAGCCATTCAATTTATCCTTTTCATGCCATGAACATGTGCTTGATATTTTTCTTTTTATACAAGTAGGAACATCTCCATCTTATGCGGTTGATCCTCTTCTCTCACCAAAACAAGTCATTTGCATGAATCATCTATAGTTGGTCGACGCCTGGTCAAAGTCTGAGTTAGTGTATGATATTTCAGATTAGTCGAAAACTTAGTATTTAAGTATTTGATGAGTGTATTCTCGTTAACTTGAGTTTAAACGTTTTAGATTAGTAATTAGACTTAATCAATTATTCCAATAAGTCAAATTGTAACTAATGGTATCACATACACACGTTGGTTTATCTTTGATCAGAAAGAAGACCTCCGACTGATCAATGGGAGGGAAGCAGTCAAACGCGAATCTCGTACTGCTGCGGCCTCCTTTTTCCTATTTTGCGGAAGAAGACAGGTGTCGCAATCGCGTGCGTCTTTCGAAAACGGAAGAAAGACCGAAGTGTGTTTTGACCAAGGCTAGCTCGCCGTCACCGTTGGTTGCCCATCGGACGGCTCATCGCTTGCCAATTTTTTTTTCACATCGATGTAATCGGAACCGTCCGTTGCGGGAGCCTGACGCTTGTAATCGGAAGCCAGCTGTAGGAGGCCAAAATGGTAATATCGAAACGACACAGAGGAAGACGGTGGTTGGGTGTTGGGTAAAAAGCTTGAATGACGCCCCCCTTCCCCGTCACCTTTTTCCCGCGTTGGATCGAGACGCAAACCCCTCGCTAAAACCCTACCCTTTTGATCCGACTCCACATCCGTCTTTTCATGTTTTAACAGGTTTGTGTGAGTGGAAAGGAGGAGAAACGAGTGTCCCTCTTTTTGGTCGAATCGGAATCCATGGCTTTGCTCTTCCTTTTTGGGATGATTTGCGGCTTGTAGAGAGAGAGAGAGAGAGAGAGAGAGAGAGAGAGAGAGAGAGAGAGAGAGAGGCGGGGAGCGGTTCGATCTGCGATGGATCGCCGGGAGGAGTTGAAGTTTTCTGAGCACGTCGTCAAGACGAGGAAGACGGTCCTGGCAAAGAGAGCGGCTTCCCGGGGATCAGAATGCCGGAAGAGGGTCGTCCGGATCCACTTCGATGATGTGGATGCTACCGATTCGTCGTCGAGTGACGGGGAGTGTGGCGCCCGCCGGCTTGTGAGGCGGCAGGTGCACGAGATCGGGATCGAGGTGGTTCCCGTGCCGCGGCGGAGGGCGGCGCTGGCGAGGAAGGAGACGGCGGCGGGAGGAGGGGAGAGCCGGAGGAGGAAGTTCCGCGGGGTGCGGCGGCGGCCGTGGGGCCGATGGGCCGCCGAGATCCGCGACCCGCGCCAGCGGAAGCGGGTCTGGCTCGGGACGTTCGACACGGCCGAGGAGGCGGCCACGGTGTACGACATGGCCGCCGTGCGGTTGAAAGGCTCGAAGGCGGTGACCAACTTCCCGGCCGCGACACCGGTGGCACAGACGACCGAGGAAGAAGAAGCGAAGTGCGAAGTCAGGGGAGGCGGCGGCGGCGTCGGCGTGACTGGGGCGCGCTCCTCTCCGACGTCAGTGCTCCATTACGGCGACGAGTGGGCGCCGTTCGACTACACCGGCAACGAGGAAGTCGACCCCTTCGGGCTCGGAGCGGACGCATCCCCGCTTTTCTTCACGGAATACTACCGGCCGACGCGGCGATTCTGGCAGGCGGAGTTCGGCGACTTCGACGCCGAGGATTTCTCCTAGCGGATGGACTGTTTCGAGTCCCGGACGGTACCCTTCACAGGGGCAGTGTCGTCCTTTCACGAGTTGCTTATAGCTTAAATTATTTTTATCTACTATTAATATTTTTGGTTTTGTCACGTTCGGCGAATAGAACATGGAGGAGCAGTTATTTGAGTGAAGCGTGAAACAGAGAGTGAGCAAAGAGTCGAGGGAGCTTTTCTTGGAATCTAAGCTTGTGACGTGTCACAGTTTTGCTTGTTTGCTGGTGATTTTTTCTTGTATTTTCATTTTTTTGAGAATGGTATGTAAGAAAATAATGGATTTGAAGGTTGAAATCGTAGAAATAAATTGGGCACGCGACTTTTCTGAGGGCCACGTGTCGGTCAGCGGGCACGTGGAGAAAAGAAGACCATGTGGGGACAAAGGGGAAGGAGTGAGAGCGACGTGGAGAGGACCCCACAGGCAAGATACTTGTAATGCCACCCCGGTGGCTGCGATCTCGCCGGCCCCATCATGATTGGGTCGGTATCCCGTGGCCCCATTTAGTCCTCCGTGTTTCCACCCTGCTGATATGCACCAGCCAAACAATAATATTAGATGATACAATAAGAAGTGTTGGCAAAACGATAGCAATATTGGATCAATGAAAATGTATTTACATCAGGAAATTTATACAGATCATCAACTAAGAATTAGACTAAGGATCGGCATGGGATTAAATAGGCCCAATCTTCGGGGATGTATCGAATAGTACTGTAGTGTTGTTGAAGATGGTGACAAATCTGCAGCAGCAGCAGCAGCAGCAGCAGCAGCAAATCTAGATCGTTGATTAGGTACATCCGGGGACGACAAACGGTAAGATCTCTGTGTGCTGAAAAGATTAGGAGAAGGGGTCAGACTTGTCGCAGACAATAATAAGAGTACAGGTCAGAGACGTAACCTGGAAGCCAACATCTTCTGGAGAAAAGTTGTACTGAGGAGGACAGGGAGGAGGGAAAGTAAATGGCACACCAACCATAAGTGAACTGAGATGGGAACTCGGAAGAAGCCGCATCGCCGCAGGCATGCTTGCTGGAGCAGGCGCCACTTGGCCCCGCTCAAGCAAGTCATGTGGGTGGGCCCAAAGCGTCCTCTCTTTTGCAGCACATTCACGGACTTTGACTGAAGAAATAATCGAGCGGGAGCAACGGCAGCAGAACCCACCACTCGAAAAGCATTGGCGATTCACAAAGTTGAAAGGGGTTCCTGAACCAAAACGATGTGCATGTTTCTTGTAAAGCTTCGGAAGAGGACCACCGCGTTACAGCACTTGTAGTTTCACTTAGAAGACTTTTCTCCCCCGTCCAATACTACTGTTCCTGGGCAGCAAGCATGAAACGAGATCAAGTTAGACCAAATCAAGTCTCATGTTCGATGAAAGTAATTGAATTTTGATGTCTATTTATGAGCTAGTTGATGATGTGAAAGGCAGAGAGAATGTTAGGTAGGTTGCGTGATATATAGATCAGTCCATAACTTCATTGATTAATCTCATTTTGGTATAGGAGTTAAAAGTTTGAAATGATCATTCACTTAATGAAACTAGTAACAATCATGGTCCCATTTGAGATAATAATGCAGACGAGACATTCCCAAAATGAAACTAGTAAAGAAAAACTGGAGGAAAAGAAATTCGGAGTAGATGTTTCAATAAATTTCAGCAATAAGGTTTTGCAGTTTCCTAAAACACATGGCGATGACATTTAAAGCAAGTCCAATAATAACATGCTCCTACAACATGCGATTACCATGGATTGAAGCAGCATTAGGGAACTTTGTGGCATTAAAAGTTTAGTCAAAATTGATGAGGCCTTTCTTTCTAAAAGAAGCCCTTCTATAAGCCAAAAGCTTTGCCATATGAAGAATTTTCATATCCATAAAATAGTTTGGTTGATTAGGAGTTCTTTCTAAAAGAAGCCCTTCTATAAGCCAAAAGCTTTGCCATATGAAGAATTTTCATATCCATAAAATAGTTTGGTTGATTAGGAGTATTTAGTTCTTGCATCTGTTCGGATGGAATGCGTCACAAGAAGGTCCTTAGTGAGTGTTTGGTGAAGATCCATGTTAATATTACCTTGGTGTCAACTACTAAACCTTCCTACTGAGATTGTGGAATAATAGGGATGGATATCAAGTTCGACCTTTTCTGAGCATAATTTTGATTAGCTACATGAAAGTATATTTTCCAACCTAAAAAAATGTGACACTCAGAAACCAAAGGAACAACCATCGAATAAGTGGATGTATCCATAGTTGAACAAGATGTTTCCTAGTCATTGCACATTGTGCATCGATTGCTCATGATCCATTCTCATGCACAATTGTATACATTTCAATGGAGAACTATGATTCCTCAGGAATTCATATGTAAATCCTACTTGTTGTGAACTAACCATTCATGTCTTTTCCTCAAATCATACATCGTCTTTTCCTCAAATCATACATCGAACACATTGTACAACCTCATAAGCAAACCATTTTTTTGACCATATTTCACGACTCCAATTTATGCTGAATGAATTAGCTGTTTTCCTCCATTGACAAATCTTAAATAACTAGGGTGATTCCACATTCATTAAGAGTTCTTCACTTATCTAAATTTGGGATGCTTCCACAATTCATGGCAAATCATTTTGATGAAGCATCTAGGGTATTATGTCGAAAATGAATGATCAAGAAGCTGGTAATAATGGTGAAAGGTTTTACCAGCTGCAACGACCAAGTATTTCTATTCTGCTATATATTGGTGATTCACCAGACCATGCTCCATCTCGACACTTACCAGTTGCAGGGCAGCCTTTTCCGGTGAATCAGGGTCTCAGTGAACATACTGGTAGAACTAAAGTTCCTTTTTATGTTTATTTATAAACAGGATATGACCAACCTCCTCCCAGCATCATCTCTTCCACAAACAACACTGACCAGCCTCTCCCCTTCCACTGGCTAGCCAAGCTCTCTCCATTTCTCAACAAAAGCCACAAAGAGAAAACCATCAAAACCTCAATAGATCTGGGCAGCAGCAGGTGTCCACCACAATCCCCCCAACGAATGCAAACCATCATCAACCCACACCATCAAAATATTTTCTGCTTTTCATCTTCTCACTTGTTTTCCCATTGAACAGACTGTACATGGGGCCCATTTCATGTTGATTTTGTCATTTTATTTTTTGTTTTCTCCTTGTAGCTTTTCTTATCATTTTTCTTTCTTTTTGTGGGTAAAGCGGCATGCTAGAATGGTATTTCTGTTTTTATTTGTCCTTTTGCTTTAATTTTTTAAGATTTTTTACATTTTGTCACAGTCACCCATATCGCACACTGACATGGGATAGTGCACCATATGTATAAGTCTGCCTAGAGACCCGTATGGTACCAGTATATGAGAAGGCATTCCCTGGCAGCAACTTCCACAAATCATACATTTTCATTTCACCCTAGAAACCCAAGGGTGTATAAGAAAACAAGCAAAGTATACTCATGACTCATAGATCCAAATGATCGAGAATAAACAAAAGTTCTACGATAAGAACGCAAATACAGATGGAAAAATATGAAGTTAACATATGATGACAAAGACATGTTAAAAAAAGATATAATACTTAACTTTGTATTGCACAAATATATATACATGATTATACAATAAGAACCCTAATACTACTCTCAAGATTATGGAAGTCAACATATGAAGATTAAGACAAAGCTAAAAAATATGTAATACTTAACAATTATATATACATGATTGTATTTTTCTGTCAATCAGTATACTTAAAATTGAGCTAATAAGTTTCCCAAATAAATGCAACCAATAAAACCAACTATCATTTTTGGTAGAACATTTTTTAATTTGAAAAGTTGTCTATTAACATGTTTACAGAGAGTCTGCATAAATGGGAAGAAGAAAATGCAGGTGTCTTATAGGCTGGAGGTAAAGCAGTTGATTGCATATTGAAGTGCTTAAATGAAGGCAAGTAAAGATTAGCATGCACACTAAGGCAAGATGCAGAGTTCAAGCACAATGGTGTCCGGCAAAATATCCACTCCATGTCAAAGCAAATTTGAACAGGAATATGTAGGGGAAGAATGTCATGAATTTGCCGACACATAGTGTCCTAAAATTATTCCAGCTAGCTTGTGATGAGATTTATTCTTGCATAATGCTAAGCCAGTAAGTAAGGTCAGAATGATATTGAAGATACCTTAATCTATTAGTTACATCTTCACTAAATAACATCCTTTTCCTTCAGTGTAGGGAGCAAAATAGAACCTCAAATAGCAGATGTAATGGTGAAAATTCGAATTAGGTTATTCATTAGACCTTCAGAACAGCCAAAGACTTCAAAAAATTGCCATATCCACACACAAAGGTGTATACTCTCATGAATCATCGAACAGAACTGCAACAAAAAACTACATCAGAAAAGGATCTAAATGAGCAAGATCAACACAACCACTCCAGAAGACTGGGAACATGTACCTGATGAAGGATGAAAAATCGAGGCAATGGTCTCTGAGGGGACAAGCATGCGACAGCGCGAAGCCGGGATACAAAGGCAGCCGGAGGGTTAAACATGGTGTACTCGGCCGGGGAAGGCGGCAACGGGAAGGGGTCGGGATTTGGAGTCGAGAAGGGGAGAATGAGCGCTGGGGATCGGATTTCTACGCGTTATCGGGTATAAATACATCTAGGAAGGGGCGGATTCTGATCCGCATCGTCTTTGTTCTCGTTATCGGGTATACATCTAGAGAGTGGCAGATTCTGATTCGCATGTCATTTGTTCTTGTTATCGGGTATACATCTGGTACGTAGCTCGATCCGATAAGATTGACGAACGCATAGTTAAGATCCATTATTTGGTCCTAAATCATATCCCAAATCAATATAAAGACCAAAAAACCCCTCTCTAATAGGAAGGGACAATTATGTCATTTCTTGATCTCATTTCCTCGTAATCCATCTTTGCATATATATATATATATATATATATATATATATATATATATATATATATATATATATATATATATATATATATATATATATATATATATATATACCATGTAAAAGGTTTTTGTGATTGCTGATACGCTCGGAATCACGATTGTCAGCCCTTCATGTCTCATCGAAAACCCTAGTTTCCCTTTATCGGTTGGTCCCCATGTTTTCATCATTTGGCTGCTGATAAGACACGAGTCGCTCGATAAGGTTGTGTGTTTGTATTGGTCTGGATCTGACATGTTTTCTTCTGAGTAGGGCTCTCATGTATTTCTTGAAAGCTCTATTGCATGACGATATCTTAATCAAAACTCTTCTTCCTGGCCTAATCGTTCGAGAACATTAGATCTACTTTTCATATTTCAAACTTTTTGGATTATATCCATCAATGATTCTTATAGTTTCTTACTGTAGGACCTGGAATGTTGTGATGAGTAATTGAACTATTACGTGATTGGTCTTTGTGGGATGTACTTCTCTTGAATAAATTTAGTCTGTACTCAATTTGTTTGCTAGTAATCAGAGACTGGTGCATATTCTCGGCTTTTAGTAAACTCCTCTTCTCAATATTGAAAACGTAATAGTTCATCTTAATCATAATTGGCATCAATTGTGAGGCTTGACAAAGGAGCGTTTTCTCTTGCTCATTGAAGGTCTATCTCCAAGTAATCTGCTAATGCTCTAGGGATTATATGATTTTAATAGAAAGGGGTTTTTATGTTCGATGCTGTTGTTTGCTATCTGAGTGATGGTTAGCATGATAAATGATACAAAAAATGACCGGACCGCGTAAGTATAGGAAGAATCGATTGTGTAGCATCATGTATGCTATCATAGGTACATGGGATAATTTGTCATAAGTGGATGCTATACCTGCAAGAACTGCAGCACGACAGGTGTAGGATTCTATAATGCATATGTTTTCATGGTCATTCTATTACTACGGTATTTGAAAAAAAAAATGTATGATTTTTCTTTCGTTGGACAAAAACTGCAAATGTCTGATTGGATGTTTATTGTGGAAGAACTAGACCACCCTTCGGTAGCCAAGAAGACATGCAAGAAAAAGAGAGTAGGAATTGACCCACTGAAGGATGACCCATTCAGAATGAAGGCATGGTACATTAGAAATATTTACAGTAAGCAGACAGTGTGACTAGTAGTCTCTTTTGGATCTGCAAATAACGAGGTAATATAACATTCAGAACTCATTCCACAGCTTAATTTTGTCCTCACATGTGGACTATGACAGATAAATTATCCTACTCAATTATCTATGAAAATTACTTGGTGTGATTTCTTTTGTTGCTGTGTATGGCTTCTTTTTTATTAATTAGGCCAATTTCTTATGGCTTCGATTGATCACTAGAACATGCTACCACTTTCATGCATTAAGTTGTTTTTTCATTTTCTAATGAATGAGCCCTTTCTTTTTTACAGAAAAAATAAGTGAACCCATTGTCTTATACTATCGAATAAAATGGGTAATTGCATGGAAAAGGTTAGTGTTTCTTACTACAACAATATGTCAACTTTATTTTAGAGTTTAATAAAAAAAACGGAGTTCAATATATGTGATCTAAGGAATTTATGGTTTTTGTTTGATTTACTATGTCAACTTGCATGGCTCTTTTGTTTTCCTATGTGTTTCTGTTTTTTTATTTATATTTTAGAGTTTAATAGAAAAACAGAGTTCAATTTTAGCTTTTTAGCTATTTTATGCACAACTTAAGTGTTTTACTTAAAATTGTCATCTTGATGATGGAATGAAAACACTAAACAAAGCTTGCAAGTGCCACACGTAAGTAGATCTAAAACTGGAAATGACAATATTTGTGGTTTCGAAGATGATATTGAAACTAGAATTTCTGGTTTTTTCTAGCTAGCTGTGTGTGTGCGTGTGCATGATATAATAGTTTGGTCCATTGACGCTGTTTTAAATGCAATTTAAATCAGTTTGATGTGTTCACTGATGTGGTCTTATTGCTTCATGCATATTTTTGTCTTTGGTGATTAAAATTTTGAATTCCAACATTATCATCAGTTTGTTTAATTAAAAATGCTTCTTATCTATTTGCTACATACAATTGATAAATGGGAAACGTTAATCAGTTCTTAATAGAAATATCTCAATGGCATGCTTCATATTGGTTGAACTATTCCAAGTTTTATACCTAATGCCGGTCATAGATCGGAAAAAAAGAGCACGAAATATTGGTATAAGTCTATGTATTTGGTTCTTTACAGGATTTTTTTGGCATCATGGGATATCCAAGCAACTCCAACATTCTTTTTCCTCGAGGATGAGCAGAAGTTGGACGAGCTCATCAGTTCGGAAAGTATGGAGCTCGAGAAGAAATTAATCAAGTTTGTTAACCACGAGAGATGACTCAAGTCAGACCTACATTAGTGTATCAAGTGTTGTGCCATTTGCCCTGACCACAAAACATAATTGACATCCCAATGTTGTTTGCATTCTAACAGAGACCAAACAAATAGGATATATCAGTACCGGACGATGATACAATAACCCGAGGTTTTATCTTGTAATGGTTGTTCGATGTCTTCGCCAACCACTTGTTGGGCTCCCTTGAGATCGCCCAAGCAATTGTATCAACTTTTTGAGTGTTGTATTGCACCAAAAAATGAATGTAAAAAACACTTGGCTATGGAAGATACTGCAATAAAGATATGATGTGCACTGTGGTGAAAGATCAGTGTTGTTTGTGGTGATGGTAGACACTCAATAAAGATATGATGTGCACTCGATGGATTCCAAATAAATTTGGAATCCATGACAATGTATATGCTAATTGTTAGTGGTATGCTTGAGGCTTGCATGGATGGCCCAAAAACAAAAAGGGCATCCTCCTCCATATCTTAAATTTAAAATTTAATTTGTAATTTTAAATTTTAAATTAAATTTTAATTTTAATTTTAATTTTTAAATTAAATTGGAACATTTAATTCGTCAATCTCCTCCTCCATATCTTATATCTTATAGGAATACTAACAAAGGGCACAAGAAAGAAAAAAATTTGTGATGGAAAAGAAGAAAAAAAGAGGGAAGATAATATTTTTTTATTTATTTATAAATTTTTTGGATAAATTATTAATGGAGGGATATCATCCCATAAAAATCAATTAGTGACAATTTTTTAGAGTAAATTACCATATGTATTTACAGGTGGAACCATTTGCCATCCAGCTTACGTGGCACTTTTTGTTTCGCCGCACCCTACAAAACCGTTGGTGGAGGATAACCTTACGGTGCACACGTGGAGGAAGTCCGACCTCTGCTGCTGCGTCGTCAAATCCTTATGCCGCCAACGCAGGCAAGCCCCCCTGTTGTGAGCCATGGCTTCTCTCCCTCCTCCCACTGCAACATCTCTCGGTAAGAATCACCCCTTTCCCTGGCTCCCTTCTTCCAAGTACACCTCCCTGAGCCAGCTGAGCCCGCCTCCCAAGCCATCCCGGCAAGTCGCAGGAAGGTGCAATGCCATGATCGGAGGCGTTGTTCTTCCTGAAGATTTTGTGGCGAACGGCCTTCACCTGGATGTCTCCAGTCCACTGTTTCCCTACCTGCAGTATGGCTTTGTTCAGTTCCAGAGAGTTGTTGCAGGATTGCCAGAGATAGAGAGGTCGGAGATCCTGGCTTTCGTGGGGCTGTGCTGGGTCTACCTGACTGTAAGGCCGGGGGTTCTCGTAGGAGCTGTGGATGCTTATGTTCTTGCCCCGTTGCAGCTGGGTATTGACAGCTTGCTGGGGAAGAGGAACCTCAAGACGAGTGATTTTGTTGTGGGGGATAAGTTGGGGGAAGGATCCTTCGGAATCGTATACTACGGTGCCATAGTGGAGAAGAATGGTAGTGATGTGGAAGATGGAGTGGCGCGAAGAGGAAGGAGAGCGAAGCTGGATCAAAAGTACAAGGAGAGGGTCATTTTGAAGAAGGCAAGCAATCTGTTTGAAACTTTGCCCAAACGACATGATCTTCAATCCCGTCCCTGCTTTCTTCAGCTCTTTACCTCTATACTTGATTGCCCTTCATAAGCATATTGGCTGCAAGTAAATCTTTTAGTCTCTGTATCAGGTTAAACTTGGAGTACTAAAGAGCTGAAAAATGTGCTAAATCTGGTCCAGGAGTTTGTGATTCAATTTCCTATTCTGCAGCTAGAGTTCAATTTCTTCTACGTGGTTGTCGAAATGCCAATTAGACAGCCATCGATGAGCACATTGGCTATGAAGTAAAATGTTGTTGTTTCTACTATCAGGTAAAGGTTGGGATAAAAGGAGCTGAAGAATGTGGTGACTTTGAGGAATGGTTCAACTACCGCGTAGGGAGAGCTGCTCCCGACTCATGCGCTGAGTTCCTTGGAAGTTTTATTGCTGATAGGACATCTTCGCAATTCACCAAAGGGGGCAAATGGCTTGTATGGAAATTTGAGGTATCAACATCCAGTAAGCACTTCTATTTTAGAGTTTATGCATAGATGTGCGCTTATGATCATTGGAATTGTGTGAGCAATCCAAAAATGGTTTAATTTTCTGTATAATCTTTCCCAATCTATAGGTTTGATAGAAACTCCAGATGACATAGATGCTTATGTGCAAAAGTGTAGAATTACTTTGGCTTAGGAAACCTTATCTACCAAATCCATTGTCATACCCTTTGATTCTTGAGATTCCATTTCATTAATCAACTCGAGCTCCGAAGGAGGGATTCAAATTTACTTGATGACTGATTGCCACAGCTGGTACGAAAATGTTCACTGTTGCAGTTATTATAAATCATCTTGATTGCGGTATTCTTTGAGAAAGAAATTGAACAAGGACCTAAGATTATAGCAAGTTCATAAGTTGGATATATGAACAGCATGGCTACAAAAAGGGAGGAGAGATCACACCTTGCAAACCTGCCCAGAAATACACACAAGTCAACTTGTCTTAGAAGATAATTTGTCATGCTTATCCTTTTCTCTCTGTCTATTTTTTTGTTGGGGAAAATTAATTCAAATGAGTATCTGTGTTTTCAAGATTTATATATGAATGATTGAAGTCCAACATGGAATTAATCGTGTAGAACAACCTAATTCATTGTTTGCCAAATTGGCAGCTTCTGCAGGCTTGCTGATTGTACTGTGATTGTAGATAAACATTAATTATTCTGTACACTTGTTTACTTCCATTGGAAACTATGCAATCATCATTAGCAATTGGTCCTATTCTTCATGTCATTTCTCGATATGCATGCTTGATAGTTTCTTAAGCAACACCATAGAATTTTTAGTTAAGTCTTGCTTGCAAATATATCTTCCATCTTATTCCTATTTCTATCTATTCATGTTCAAGGAACGTCATGCACATAATAAAAAAATTGCTCTTCATTAGCGTTCTGATCTCTTATTAAGAAAATTTAGGAGGATGCTATTGTTTCTAGGACACTTATTTTTGTCGTACTTATCACTGCTAACAACTTGTTCTAGGGAGACCGAAACTTGGCTGAGTACATTAAGGATAGGAACTTTCCATTCAACTTAGAGTCCATCATGTTTGGCCGTGTCCTCCAAGGAGTGGACTCAGTTAAAAGGAGTGCCCTAATCATTAAACAGATCATGCGACAGATAATAACTTCTCTCAAGAGGATTCATGATACAGGGATTGTTCATCGAGACATAAAACCTTCCAACTTGGTGGTGACACGAAAGGGACAGATAAAGCTTATCGACTTTGGCGCAGCTACCGACCTTCGCATCGGCAAAAACTATATACCCGATCGTGGGTTGCTTGATCCTGATTATTGTCCTCCTGAACTGTATGTTCTTCCAGAGGAGACACCCAGCCCTCCACCTGAACCTATTGCCGCCATCCTCTCCCCGATCCTTTGGCAGGTCTGTTCTTCATTGTCTTTCTGTTAACATGATTTTTAGCTGTGGTTTTAACATGTCTACCTGTCCAATGGAATTAAAAGATATTTATCGTATTTGATGCTCTTGAAATGATAGCATAGTGAACCTTCATTTGTTTCATCCTTCTTCAAACTCGGTTGCATTGGAGTTCTTCTAATGACATTTGATTTCTATCTCACTCCTGACTAGCACATAGAAGGTTCTGTTGAACATTGACACCCTCTTTTGTTTGTTGTTGTAGCTAAACAGTCCCGATCTATTTGACATGTACTCAGCTGGAATAACACTGATGCAAATGGCAGTTCCGAGCTTGAGGTCCAGCGCAGGCCTGAAGAACTTCAACTCCGAGCTGAAATCAGCTGGTTATGATCTCAACAAATGGAGGGACTCCACTCGCCTGAGCCCGGACCTGCGGTTGCTAGATTTAGATTCTGGTAGAGGCTGGGATTTAGCCACAAAGTTGATCTCGGAAAGAGGATTTCTAAGAAGAGGTCGGTTATCTGCTGCTGCTGCTCTGAGGCACCCATATTTCTTGCTTAGTGGTGATCAGGCGGCAGCTGTTCTTTCCAAATTAAGCTTTACAAAATAGTTCCTCTTTTTTTTTTTTTCTTTTCCCCACAATTACTCGTTACAATAGATCTGCATAGATCGATTTCTTCTTCTTCTTTTTTTTCCTTTCTTATACTTGCTGTGATGAACTCTTCATCGTTGTGTTCACCTGAAGCTGCAATACAACCTTCAATCATATCTTTCATTTCATATTGCACTCAATTCAAACACAGTGTCATTTACAGAAGTGACTCGGACACGCAAGATAAGAATGAACAGTGTGTTGTGATCTGCACACCAGTGGAGGAGAAAGTAGGGTTTTGGTGAAGACGGCAACTGACGGTATTATGTAACTCATCAGGAGCTTTTTATGCTTTAACGTCACAACAGGGATCCGAGTTTGGAGTCTCAGAGTTCTTCATGGGGCTCTGAACTCCCACAGCTGCCTTTGGAATGGTGTGTCTGTAGATTTCTGGAGTGCTGTGACAGCATCTGCAGTGTGGAGGGAGACTCGGCGAGTACCACGGCGTAGCCATCATCCATGTGCTCTGTTCCCTCCGGAAAGAGCTGCCAAACCAGGCATCCTCTTCCGACATCCCTTCTCATCCTGGAGCTCAGCAAGGTGTCGTAGACCGTCTCCATGAAGGTCTCCCTGAACCTGGAGTCGAACCTCTCATCCTTGACCGACACCCCGAACTCGCCGAAGACGACCGGCATTCCGAGCAACTTCTCGGCGTCGTCCATGTGCTGATGCATCCAAGCTCTCACGAACTGCAGGTGCGCGTCAGAGTCCGGATCTGGCAACCTTCGAGAGGGCACCGATTAACTACGAGTAGCACTACCTGTTACGGCTCCGTCGAGCAATCGTCTTGACCTACCATGTATCAGAGTAAACGTGAACGGAGGCGAAGTCGACGCCTGCAACTTGATGGTTCCTGACGAAATCTGTTCCTGCGTCGCCTGCACAGGTGTTCGGGTTCAGCTGCAATCTCTCGGGCGTCGACGGGCCATAGAAACCTTCCACGCCAATCTCCAACAGGTGCGTCGGATCAATGGACTTCACGTACGCCGCCATCTCCTCGAACCATGCCTGGAACAAGCCGCACCAAACGTCGAACACGGTTAGTGCACCGTCGAAGCATGCGGCGTCGACGAAAGCATAACCTGCAACGTGTCGCCCGAAGGATCCGAAGGGCAACGTGGCTCGTTGATGAGCTCCCACGCCATGATTGTGGGATCGTCCTTGTACGCCACATTGGTGAACGTGTTGACTCTGGTGATGACGGTCTAAATCAAGCGAGCAGAGGATGTGATCGGAACTGGTAATCTTAGCGTCTCACAGCCCAAACTGCACCTGTGTTTTACCTTCACAAACGCTTTGTAGTAGCTTTTGACAGTGGGATCCGAGAAGAAGTCGTCGTCACCAGACAAATCCAGGCCGGCTTCCTGGCCCCATCTCACATACTGTACCTTCCCTCCGTAATCTTCCCAGTTGTTGCAGAAGGACAGCATCAATCTCATCCCGTGCGTTCTTGCCTCGCTCACCACGAAGTCCAAACCCTGACGAGATCCCTCGGCTTAGGCCCAACATCGAACAGGTGGTGAAGGGTCGGTGATCGGTACCTTGAAGACCTCCTCGTCGTAGACGAAAGGGGAGATCTGGAGAGCCCGCCACCCGCCGTCGTTGAAAGCCCAAGTCCGGCAGACGGTGAGGCCGGCGGCAGCGGCATCCTTGAAGACGTCGCTGACCTTGCACCTCGTCGCCGGGTCGGCGGCGAAGACCATCAGCCAGTAGGTGTTGAAGCCATGAACAAGGAACGGCCGGCCCTGGACCACGAAGTGGGTGCCTCTCCTCTCTACCGCTCCCCACTCCTCGTCCTCCATCCCGCTCATTGCGTGTCCCTCGTAGCGGATCAGAGCAGCAGCCCAGGCCAAGGCTATAAGTACCGATGGAACCGACCCTGCGTTGCTTCCGACTCGAACGCTAGCCATCATCGGATCCTCTCCAATACCTGTACCGTCCTACGCGCTGAACGTTGGATGCTCCCATTCACGGATCCGCTCCAATTGCGAGCGACAACACGCGGTGGTTCGGCCTTCCCCTGCGCTGCCCGAGCCACCAAGCAGGTAAAGGAGGCTCGCCCATTCCGCGGTGTTAGTTGGAATGGAAGGTGCGTTTATGAGGTCCCCAAGGAGGAGGTCGGCTGGCGTGTTTGTGCGACCGTCGCAACGAAGCAAGCGGTGGGTTGGTGGTGATGGTATTTAATTGGGTATCTCTCCGTCTGTGATTCTAATAACTAATCTTTTTTCTAATACACATGATCGGACAAGGGGATACTGTACACCGTCCGATCGGTGGCGTCGACGTGATGAGATATCACGGGAAGAGGGTGGCGCTCCGGTGGGTCTCGGATGCAGAAACCAATGGCGGAGGGCTCGTGAGGCCGAGACGTGCTTCCCTCTATTCCACGAGTGACCGCACGAGCTTTGACGATTTCGCACTCTTCGTCATCTTCCTTCTGATCTCAAACAAAATCTACTCTGTGGATTGACCATCTCATTAAACAGATCTCGCCAGGCCATGTCAACCATTAGCTGTGGCTGACGGTGCATCAACATACTTTTCAAACATGTATGGTGTTCATACATGACGCCATCGTCTCCGTCTTTCTCGTTCTCGTTGCCTTCAGACCCAAAGAAGTTACTTGCGACACGCTGCTTGACAGAGACGGGGGGAGTTGCAAGGGCCCATGGCATCCCGAATCACGAGGAAGAGGAAGGGTTCGGATGTGCGCCACGTCGTCTCGTCCTATCTAATTATTTACGGGGAAAGAAAAAGAATTGATTTTGGTTTACTAGTCAACGCAGGTTTCTTTGAACGGGGGGATTATAGAGCGTGGAATTCATCGCATCGGTCCAAAGTCTTCCCTTTTGGCTCTCTCGGACACCAACACCGTTATTGCACGATCTTAGATGTCGATTTGGTGTCACTTGTGGCTCTCTTTTAAGATCTTATGACCAAAACATTTGTTACCCTTCTTGTTGTCCACCTGAAAAAGGCAGTTGCTTGATCTGAATCGACTGTAAATGGGCATACGCTAAGAAGAGGATGGAGGGGAGGTAGGAACAGAAGAGGAAGGAAAGAGATGGAAGCCTTCAACCTGGAGAGGTAAGCTTCCTTTATTTGCTGGTTCTAATCTTCTTTTTAGAGATATTAAAGCAAAGTTGGGAATTTGAATCTATAGATGATGAAGAAGAAGGTACCATCTTTGGTTTTCCCTCTTCTGTGTGGTGGAATCACCGAATGATTCCTGTCAAACTTTATGAGCATGCATGGATCTGGTACGGTTGACATATCTACAGGTAGATTCACCGAGTTGGATCGACGGGGGATGAGAACATCACTGGGTTTTCATATATTGATTGCGTGTAGCATCTGACTCATTTCATTTGCTCTCTTCTCTCTCAGCAATCAGGAAGGTGCATGAGAGAGGATGGAGGTTTGAGAGGCATCATCTTTGTCTTGCTTCTCTCTGTGAGTTGTTGGAGTCGATCATATGGTGCGGGTTGTGTGCCGCTGAACAACCATGGCCAGGCTAGTGAGATGCCCCAAATGCCATAAGCTTCTCGTGGAGTATCCTAATGTTCCCGTATACCAGTGTGGGGGATGTGGAATCGCACTTCGTGGTACGTTCTTCCCCTCTTCCTCATCAATTGAGGCCTTCCTCATGCTTGGTTTTGATGAGAATTCCTGCTCTGCAGCAAAGAATCAAGTTGACACAGCAGCAGATGCCGCCTCAGGATCACCCCAAGTCGACCATCCTGAGAGTCAATCAGACCATGGTTTCTCAGATTCCGGATCGGCCTCTTCGGTCGTCAGAGCAACAGCCCCTTCAACCATGCATGACCTCGAAGACGATCGCCGTGGCAAGGGAATCGACGGCGGCGGCTCTGCTGCCGGTACAGCTTCTTCTAGCAGAGTCGAAGATGAGAACGAGCAAGTCGAGAACACTCCGAAGCCCGATTTAGTCAGCGAAGTGGAGCGATCTTCTCGCTCTGTTGGCCACAGCAGTGCCTCAGAGGTAGAAGACATGGCTGGCACGGCTCGAGATGAAGGAATCTACGATGCTCTCAAGTCTCCGGCTACGATGAGCTCCCCTGCGTACGATGGCAGTGTCTCTTCTTCAGATGATGGACGCAGTGCTCGTCGTCTGGCTATGTCTCGAAGAACTTTTAAGGCCGCCTCCGCCGAGGCCAACCTCGAATTCAGGTATCTCGCATCCAATCCATTAAATGAGAGGAACAGCTCGCGTACGATGCGAAGCTTTAACGCCATCGGAGATGGCAGCTTTTCCAAATGCGGCAGCGATGAAGTCGGAGGGAGGTCGTCGTTCGACTCCGACGAATTCCAGTCCACACACAACTGGATGGCGCCCGACAGCGCACATCTGCACGATAAAGTGGAACTCTTGAGGAAGATCGATGAAGTGAGAGACCATCTTGCAAAGTTCTGCGTTGCAGATCCTGCTCAAGCCAGAAATGCGACCTTCCCAAGGAGGCATTTCTCCGAACAACAACCCTACTGTTCCTGCCTGCGCTGTCTGCAAGAGCGGCGACCGCACGCGGAAAGTGCCCACGACCTGCATTCGCGTTCTTCGAGGTCCGGAAGCCTGCACAAGCACGACGGCCATGAGTCGGAGAGGTCTGGTCCGAAGGACAAGCCGAAGCGCCATTGTCGACCCGTCTCAGGAGCTTCGCCCTTCGTCATCTGCGACAAGTGCACCAAGTTGCTCCAACTCCCAGCAGACTTCCTCGTATCGAGAAGGCGGGCGCATAAGCTGCAGTGCGGTGGCTGCCATGAAGTTCTCAGTTTGCCGTTTCCTGCCATGGCTCGAGCTCATCCTGAGGCGGTTCCTCCATCGTCCATGGAGGTGGAGAGGCACAACGAGGCAGAATTGGGAAGGGACGCGAACTCCATAGCGGCTCCACGGCTTCACCGGCTCATGGGGTATCAGTCCGCCAGCGATCTGCTGTACGAGCAACACGAGGACACATCAACCGTGCCGCATTCCTTTAGGGCTTCAGTGGCAGGCCGTGCCCGCAGTGAGTTTATAGGAAGAGGAAGCGGCTCTCCATACGAGGAGGAAGGCGAATCATCAAGAAGAACCAGAAGAGCCGGACTGCCTCGTCCCGGAATGCGGAGAGAGGACACGGGGAATCAAATCTGAAGCAGGGTTTGAGAACATATTCGTTGACTATTTCGATTCGGCCACCGTGTAATTGGTTGACTCAGATGGGAAGTAGCTGCTCTTCCTTTTTTTTTCCTTAAATTGAGTGGTTTGACTGCCGGTTGTGAAATGTAAGACATATATCGCCGATGGACGATGTAAATGAATTATTTGATTGCTGGAATTGTTTAACACAGCTTTGTCGGGTGAAAGCCCGTCTGGTAATTGTTCATGATTGTGATATTATCAATCATGTTTAGACTAATCCCATTTTTGGGGTAATAAATCGTTTGGCTCATCGAAATTGGATGAGATTCTAATACTCAGGTTGATAACTGATAATGGTGAAGTAAATTTATTGAACACTAGTCGGCCTCAATTGCCACATCTTTGTCACACCGAAAATAATTTTTGATAATGAGTTAATCGAGTAAAATATTTTATCATACAAAAAGAAAATATTTTTCGTCTTATCATTCTCGAGGTACGAGATGAATATGTTTTTGCTATTATGGATTGATTGATATCTACGTCGTATAGCTATTGATTAAAATTTATTATATATTATTAATTATTATGTTCGTTATTAGAGGTGAAGTCACATAAGAAATTAAGGCAACCTCAATAATGCATGCTAGCAAGTGGTTGTTGGAACGATGCCTTCATCTGCCTCTCCTCATCAACCACGTTAGCAGCGATAGTTGTGTGTTTGACCTTCTTTCCATTGCAATATCCTAAGAGAGATCGAGCATAACCACAGAAATAAAAATTGGAGATAGTAATGAAAACAGGCTTCGATTTGGTCATGTTGGACTCAAATTTAATGCTTAAGCCTCATGAGATCCATTCGTTCTTACAAAGAAAATTATATTAGACATCGAAAGAATAATCAACAATAATGAAAGAAATAAAAGCAACAACATATTCTAAGGAGATGGGCTAAATTCAAAATGAAAAAGCTTATGGATCAAGGTTATAACGGTATGATTGTATTCTTAATAAATGTAGTAAGATAACACCATAAGTAAAACATCGTATAAAAGAAAGATATCCTCCGTGGAGTGAAAATAAAGCTTAATCTCTAATATATCGACATACATGTAAAGATTTTTATATATTAACTCAAAGTCAAATCTCTAATCGAGGTATAATAAAATACATGATATAAAATAGAGTATAATCATCTCGTACTTAGGCTATCCGAAGACTAGACTTCAAGTCGCTCAACCATTCGATGGTTGAGGGATTGAGACTCAAAAGAGTTAGATGAAGAACCCATAATAACTGATCTAAGGAGAAGAAGAGAATGGTGCTCTAAGACAAAACTAAGGATAGAAAGACTAAAGACTAAGACTCAAGGAACTCAATAAGACTTAAAATGCAAGTGAGGTCTTCTTTTGCCCTGAAAGAGTTCTAAATAGAATACAAACTTCATATATCTTTTTGCCTTCCCACTTTTCTGTCTTTAATGTTCTATATATGATGATTTTTTTATCATCGTTTCCCACTCAATAAAGAGGCTGATCATCATGTTTGCTGATTTCTATCAAAATCATAATGTCAAATGAAATCTTGAAAATAATATTCAAGCATCATTGTCACCTAATGCACTCTTCTCATGCTAAGCATTAAAAATTATCCGATGTGCCCTCCTCAAGCCAAGCAGCAAAGATTGTCCAATGCACTCACCTCGAACTAAATATAAAAGGTTGTCCAATACACTCTCCTTAGGCTAAGTATTAAATGTTGCTTAATGAGTCCTCCTTGGATCAAGTATCGAAAGATATATAATGCACCCTTATAGGCTCAACATTTGAAGTTGCTTTATACATCTTTCTAATGTTAAGTATCAAAAGTAGCCTAATGCATTTTACTCGGACCAAGTATCAAAAGTTGCTTGACGGGCTCTCTTCAAGCTTGGTGTCAAAAAACCACCCAATATACTTTTGAGAAGAGTTTAAAGCATCCTGATAGCTTATTTGCATAAGTACTTGACAACCTTTGATCAGATCATCAAAAGCCAATGTGTCGAGATAAAGAAGTCATGACACTTCAAAACCTATTCAGAAGTATTCAAAAGTATAATTTTGAAGGAGGGTATATGATATAGGAAATTTTAGTATTCATCCAAAGTTTAACATATGATAGCCACATTATAAAAAAATGAGAAAGGAATAGACTATCACATGCACCATATCAATACAGTTAGAATAGAAAATATTTTTCAAATATTTTGTGTTATGAGGAATATTTCCTTAACTACTATATAAAGTAAACTCAAATATGATTATCGAGATCAAACACTCTTCTTATCTCTAAAACCTATTTTGAAAATTAAACTTGAGTACCAGATATACCAAGTTGAGAATCCCTCTCAACATTGATATTTGCATAAGAAACAAAACTCAGGCTCAATGCCAATCCCTCTCAACATTGATATTTGCATAAGAAACAAAACCTAGGCTCAATACCATGTTGGATATTTTTAACATCTGGGATAGAATAAGTTCTTGATATAGATCAAGATTGAACTAACTAAAACTAGGCATCTTTCCCAAATCTACCAACCACATCAAACGATAATAATATATTACTCATTTCTGGGTAAGTAATAGAATGTGGGTCAGTAAAACCCATAATGTATTTTATGCGAAATGTCAAGCTATACTGGAAGCAAGTGAGCTAAAGATCTTGGACTCAGCAATATCTGGGTCAAATTAGATGCTATTGAAATTGCTAACTATGCAAGGAGATTTAGTTCTCCTCATTAGTATCTTGGTTATAGACATTTTAGATTTTGCTTCTTCTATCAATGTTGTATATTAAGTTATATCTCTCAAGATAACATATAATGATTATACATCAGTCAGTTAATTTTGAGCATGTTAAGGTTGCATCCTTAATATAGGGAGCAGATTTTTCTATTAGATTATTTCAAAATAATATATTATTTAATCTACAGGATTTAATGGAATAGACTTTTCTTTTTTTTAATAAAAATTAAACTAGTGATGTAGTTTGGTTGGATTTTCATATTAACTCAGTATCATATGCTTTGCACCTCTAAAGATTAAATTTATGGCTCCCATCTTTGTGATAGATTCCAAAATTCCTCTATTTTAGTATCATTTCTATGTTTAGAAACAAGTGTTTTAGATCTAAAATGCTTAAAATCAGTATCCTAGGTACAATTTTTCGTATATATAACATGACTAAATAATTTTCATAAACACTTAACATGATTTACGACAATGCAATATGGTTTGATTATTTGCCAAATTATCACAGAATCTCAAAGAAGTTGCAAGACAAATATCTCAAAATCTTTCGTATCCTAGCTACAATATTTCGTATAGATAACATGACTAAATAATTTTCATAAACACTTAACATGATTTACGACAATACAATGTGGTTTGATTATTTGTCAAATTATCACAGAATCTCAAAGAAGTTGCAAGACAAATATCTCATATTTCAAATCTAACCATTGGGAACTATTAAAATAAAAACTAAGAGTTATAGACAAAGAAGAAACAAGAATTGAAGTATTTTAAATTGATAGACCTCAAGGATCCTGGATATGATATTTCTAAATTAAATCTTTTTAGAAAGAAGATCATATGAGCTCCAACTCAAATGATAAAAAATTTTAGGGTATACGTAGCATCTTGGATCAATAACATAGCAGCAAAAATAGATCGATAAAGAGATTCGTCATTATTGTGTGATCATCATGTGACATTTAGATAAAAATAAATAAATTTTATGGATAATTATAATTTCGGTTATGATTTATGAATTAAAATGTTATTTTGGAAACAGTGCTTTCAACAAAACCCAATGGTGAGAAAAGGCACAAGTGGCAAATATTCGCCGTATCATTTACTAACTAAAAGATTATTTTTCTCTTAGACATTTTAATTCTAATTTTTTCTACCAATAAGTGTTAAGAAAATTAAATTAAATTAAAAAAATTATTGAAGCCTCTCTCATAATCATATGGGTAAAAATAACTATAATCTCTAGAATTTAGTGAGAATAGAGAGACTATACTATGATAAAAGATATCATGAAAAAAAAAGATTATAAAAATAATAAATTATTAATAAATTAGATAGATTACATATAATAAAAATATATGAAAATATCTTTAACAATTAACTTACAAAACTCTCATCTATGACCCTATAAATAGAAGAGTTTATCATGAAAAAAAAAGAGAAAAGAAAAGAGTAAAGACTTATCTTTAAAAATAAAAAATTTAATTTGCCTCCTGTTTCAACCCTCAATTCTCCCTCTTTTAAGTTTCTCTATCTTATCTTTTTTGTTTCCCATCAAAGTGATATCAGAGTTAAGTCAAAATGGCTAATAGCATGTAACTTCAAATGTCTCGTCTTACAATATATATATATATATATATATATATATATATATATATATATATATATATATATATATATATATATATATATAAAAAGTAATTTGATGAAGGTCTTATTTGTATCACAAGACATGTGGGAGGTATTAGAAAGAAGCTATGAGGATCCTTAAGATGATGACATCTTTATAATAAACAAAAGAGATTTCTTGAATGACAAGAGGAAGAAACATAAAAATATGTCTCATCTACCAAAGGTTAGATGAAAGCAACTTCGAGAAAGTTGTGACTGCTAACACCTCTAAAGATGCTCAAGAGATTCTTCAACTCTTTCAAAGGAGTTGAAAAATGAAAAAAGTTTGACCTCAATCACTCAAAGTCGAATTTGAAGCATTGCAAATGAATGAGTTTGAGACTATTTTAGATTATTTTACAAGAACTTTTACTATTGTTAATTAACCAAGAAAAAATGGTGAGAATCTAAAAAATATATGTGTGATCAAAAAGTACTTTAATCACTATATAAAAAGTTCTACATTATCATGATCTCTATTCAAAAATCAAATGATTTAGACTAAATGACTATTGATGAGATAATAAGTTATTTACAAGCACAAGAACATATAGTCAATAAGAAAATCAGATATAGTAGAACAAGTTCTCCAAACAAAAATCTTACTAAAAAGAGATTTAGAAGGCTCAAGTGATCACGGTTGCAAAAGTAGTCACGGACATGAAAGAAGTTATGGTTATGGTAGAAAATATGGCCAAGGGGAAAGAGGAAGAAATAATAAAAAAATATTTGAATCTTGGATTTTGATAATAAAATTAATTGATAAAATTATGATCTAATCAGCATTTGAGTGACGCAAGATTATCTTCGATCATGGAAAGACAACTTGATTAAAGCAGGAGAATCATACGTTGGGTCAGAATGAAACATATCAAAAGATTGAAAATCGGGCCGAAGAACTGGTCGACGTGCTGAAAGGACTTTGTGCCATGAGTTCATGTATCAAGCTAGCAAGATTGAACATTACACCAAGATTATATGTTATAGGAGTCAATATGTCGAAGGATCAGAAAATACACCAAAGGAGAGGACGGTGTGTTGCAGGATCGGATGAAGCATCGAATGAACCACTGGCATGTTGGACAATATAGGATTTATGCTTGTAATCATGTGCATCTAGATCGAAGTAGTTTAGGTTGTAATTGAGTTAGTTTTATAGTGTAACCATGCTAACTCAATTAGAGGCCTATTGGGCCTAATCTAGGCTGAGTTGAGCTCATTGGGAGGCCCATTCAGTGATCTAAAAAGATCTATTTAGATCTTGTTAACTAGAAAAGTATGAAATATCCTTCTTTCAGAAGACTTAGCGATGGTACTACCAATAGTTAATTCTGCATGTGATGGTACTGCCAGCAGTTAATACTGTAAACGGTGGTACTACTAGAACTAAAAAAATCCAAGATAAAACCTTTTTGGCTCCTTTTTTAAATCATTTGAGGTCTATAAATACCCAAGCTATTACTGTTTAGAATAGAAAGGGGGAAAGAATTCTTGAGGAAAAATTATTATAATCTCTTTTAAAGTTTAGAGTCTATTCCTCCTAGAGTTAGAAGTTTTCTAAGGGAGGAGTGAGGTCTTGTATAAAAGAGAAGTGTGAAGGTTCTTTCCTGAGCTTGTGAAAAAGAAAAAAAATTGTAAAGAGGATAGTTGATATTCACCCATTGAAAGAAGATTGATAGTGAAAATCGATGTTCTCAAGTGAAGAGGAATCGAGAGTTGAGGAAAATATTAACTATGTTGAAAAGAATGAAGAAGATTCTATTTTAATATCGGCACATAAATAAAAAGATATCGTCATTCAAGACAAGTGATACTTAGACATAGGGGCTAGCAATCACATGTGTGGTTACAAAAATCTATTCATGGATTTAGATAAAATAGTAAATGAAAAAAATCTACTTTAGAGACTCTTTAAAAGTATCGATGAGAGGCAAAGGTAATATTACAATCTGCCTCAAAGATCGAAGTCATCAATTTCTTTATTATATCTTAGATATGAAGAATAATATTTCAAAGAATATTTTCTTTTATTGCTAGCACATAACTAATAAGATATTGTTATTCAAGACAAGTGATACTTAGATACCAGGGCTAACAATCACATAAATGAATAAGTCTACTTTGGAGACCCCTCAAAAGTATTAGTGAGAGACAAAAATAATATTTTGATCTACCTCGAAAATGGAAGTCATCAATTTCTTTCAATTGTTTATTATGTGCTAGATATGGAGAACAATATTCTTAGTCTTAAACAACTATTAGAAAATGATTATGATATTTATATAAAAGACAAAAAACTTTTTATTAAAAGCAATACAAATCACTTAATTACTCAAGTATAAGATGTCAAAGAATATATTATTTATCTTAATCCTTAATTATGATGTGACATAATATTTAAAGACTTGTGTGAAAGACTTCTCATGGCAGCGATACTTGAGGCTTGGACACTTGAACCTTAAAGATTTCAATATGTTATCAATAAAGAAGATGATAAATAATTTTCTCTATATACAACACCCAAGTCAAATATGTGAAGGATATGTTTTGGCCAAACAAAGAATAAGTTTTTCATATGAGGTAAATTTTAGAGCAAAAAAGCCACTTCAATTTATTCACACTAATGTTTGTGGTCTTATTGCTACAATATTTTTTGATAAGCATTACTAATTCTAATTTTTATTGATGATTATACAATAAAAACTTAAGTTTATTTCTCGAAAGAAAAAGGAGAAGTAAAACTTTAGCATGTTCAAGATCAAAACTTCTATGGAAAATGAAAGTGGTTTCTACATCAAAACCATCCACTCCTATTGAGGTAGTGAATTCACCTCTAGAGCATTTAAAATCTTTGTAATGAACATGACATATGACATTAACTCACAGTATCATATTCTTCTCAATAAAATGATATGATAAAGATAAATAATAAGATAATTTTTAACATGGTGAAAAGCTTGATCAAGACAAAAAAAAAGTATGCTAATGACTTTTGGGTTGAAGAGATAGCTTGTGTCATCTACATCTTAAATTAGTGCCCTATATCAAGCTTAGAGAACAAAACTCTACAATTGGCATGGACCAAAAGAAAAACAAACATCTCACATTTTAAAGAAGAACCAAGTTAGAGGACAAGAGTTTCAAACTCATCTTTATTAGATATGATCCTAAATTTAAGGCCTATAAATTATTTGATCATAATAATTCAAAGATTTTTATAATTAGGGATGTAGAGTTTTATGAAGGTGTATAAACTTGGTAGAAAAATATCGAAGAGTTGCATGAAGGTGAACAAAAGCAAATGGAGTTTGAAATTGCTTCATCGTCTTCACCACCATCATCGCTAACATCTTTTTTCTTATACACATATCTCAAGAAGATAGCTTAGTACCTTAAATGACAAAAAGTTCAAAAGATTTATATGGAATAAAAGATGAGTTGCATCTTGTTTGTCTTCTTATAGATAGTCAACCACTTCACTATAAAGATACCATGAAAAATAAAAGGGGCAAGGATGCTATAGATGATGAAATCAACTCCATTATAAGAAACAATACTTGGGAGCTATTATCATTGTCTCACATACAAAATCCTATTGAAGTGGGTTTACAAAATCAAAAAAAATATACAATGTTAAGTTAAGAAGCATAAAGCTAGATTAATATTAGCATGTTGCAAACAAAAATTTGACATCAACTATGATAAGGTATTTATCCTTGTTATCTGAATAAAAATTATTAAATTAATTATATTCATTATCATACAAAATAATTGGTCAATTTATCAAATAGATATTAAATCTATATTTTTGAATAATTTTTTTAAAGAAAAAAATACATAGAACAAGCACGGTATAGGTTAAAATACTAGAATTTATGTCTTCTTAAAGCAAAATGGTTATGAACAATATGCTTATGAATGTGCCATTTGTAAGAAAATAAAAAAAATAATGATCTTGTCTTTATTGGAAGCAACTTACTTATGCTTAAAAAAAATTCAAGTAAATAATGGTAAAAAAATTAAAATGATCAACATTGAACTCATGTCTTATTTCCCTAGTATCGAAGTGAAGCAAAATAAAGAATATGTCTTCATCTTATAAGAAAGATATACAAAAGAGGTTTTTAAAAAATTCAAGATAGAAGATTGTAAATCGATTGGTATAATCCATTTCAAAAGCTTGGTGGGAAGCTTAAGATATCTAACTAGCATGAGACTAAATATTTTATATGGAATTGGATTAGTAAGTTGATTTATGAAAGAACCAAAGTCAACACACACACGAAGGCCACTAAAAAATTCTATACTACATCAAACGTACCAGAACTCATGATCTATTATATTCATTTTCTAATGATTTTTGACTTGTTAGTTATTTTGTTGGTGATTATAGTTAGCTATAGAAGATCGAAAAAGTATAATTATCTTTGTTTTTATATGAGCAACATTATTTTTAGTTGGTATTCAAATAAGCAATCCATTATGATATTATATACATATGAAATAAAATACATAGTGGTATCATTATGTGTATGTCATGCTATATGCCTAAAGAAGCTTTTGACTGAAATTAATTATTCACAAGATCAAGTTACAAAGAAAAATATTGATAACAATTCAGTATTTACATTGGCCAAGAACTTGGTCTTACATAAACAAAGCAATTATATTGATGTTCATTACAATTTCATTCAAGATAAAAACAAGGATAAGAAAGTTTGGTTGAACAACATCAAATTCGATGATCAAGTTATAAATATTTTCACTAAGCCCCTCAATTCAAATATATTTTTCAAGATGAAGACATTACTTGGAATATGTGATAAAAATAAATTAAGTTTAAGAAGATGTAAAGAGAATTAAATTTGATTAAAAGAGAGGATTAAAACCTTTCTCATATTCATATGAATGAAAATAATTATAATCTCAAAATTTTAGTGAGAATGGAGAGATTACATGATGATAAAAATCACCATAAAATAAAAGATTATAAAAATAATAAACCACTAGTAAATTAGATAGATTACATACAATATAATAAAAGTATACGAATGCATCCTTAACAATTGAGCTTGATAACTCTTAACTAAGTTTTATCATGAAAAATTTGAAAATATAAAGAATTATCAACAAAAGATAAAAAAATTTAGCTTAATCCCTCAGTTTTTTTCTCTTTTAATTTTCTCTATCTTATCTTATCTTTTCGCATCATTAACGAATCTGAAATGAAATACTATGTCTTTCTCTACACCAAAATTTGCTTTATGATAATTATTGCACCTGCTCTACTGAGTTACTAACCACCAGCCATGGTTTCTTTGATTCCAGCAGCATAATTACTGCACCAATGAATTAATCATCTCAACAACTATTTTCTTTGTGGTTGAACCAACAACACAGGGACTACAGAAAGAATCACAAATCACAAAAGATGACCAGTGTAATGTTTGGGAAGAAAGCAAAGGTTTGTCGATAAGACACATACCCAGATCTGCACAATACAAGTGTGCAATAACTCCATAAACAACGAAGCTGTGCAGTCCTCGGAGTAAACACTTTTACCCGAGAATAATCTCCTAAGGAGGCATTAAAGTTTTTTACTTTTGATTTTAACTCTTAACTATATGACATGTACACAAAACCTGAGTGCAACAAAAGCCACGAGGCACCACAACAAGATAGATTCGACAACAAATGGCTATGCAGTGTTGCTTAGGCATCATTTTATTATTCCTCGGCTTTGTCCAATTCTTACATAGGTGTGTAATCTCAGCATCAGTGTACCTCTCCAAATCATTTCATGGACGAGCATCAGAAATAACTTTTTCTACGGGTTACATAATCCCCTCTGTACACATCCAATGATCAGACTCGTGCAAACAGGAACAGAGATGAAGAGTTCAACCATTTGACTTCACGCTGACCGATCAGCCCATTACAGCTATATTCCATCCTTGGCTTGCGTATTGGAAGTGCTGGAGAGCCTCTCATCGAAGGCCGGTGGGATCAGCTAAATGTGATCAGATGCATCGGTGAGCAGTCCCAGTTGAGACGATATCGTCCAGAAGTCGTCTCTCACGGGGGTCACGGGGATCTCAGAATCATCCAGAAAAGTATAGTCCATGTCAGGTTTATCAGCAGCAGCAGCAGCGGCCGAAGAAGCCTCTCCCACGGTAGCCAACGACTCAGGAACCAGTTGAATGTGATCAGGCGCACTAGTGAGCAGCTGAGGCTGAGGAGATGAGATGAAGAACTCACCGGCCTTGGGGCATAAATTGAGCCCAGAATCGTCCAGAGAGTTGTAATCTGTGTGAGATTCGCCGGTAATAGCACATGTATCAGTCGGAAGAATAATGGCCGAAGAATTCTCTCCCACGTCGCTCCTCCTTTGGACAGGGACCGATGCTGCGGGTACCACTCCTGCATCTTCGGTCGTTGTCCTTCGTCGTTTTCGTATGTCGTCTCCACCTGATGGGTCTTTGACATTGACGAGCCGCGGGAGAGGTCGATGCGGCGGCGCCGCCATGGTCTCCTGCTCCTTCACCGTATTGCTTGCACCGATGATCCCCCAGAGGAGTTTGGCCTGCAACTTGGGAGTCATATAAACTTTGCAGATGACCCACAACCTCTCTGAAGCATCACTTCTGGCATACTCCTCCATCAACCAGTCGCTTTTGATGTATCCCGAAGGCGATTGGACTTCGTAGCAGAAAGATTGCCTGCTGCCTATGACAGGGCCATGGTGGTCAACCACGTCCTTGGTGGCTTGGGTGGCTTTCCACCGGCCGGGCCCTGCGGTCCGAGACACTCGCTTGCCGTTGCCTAGCGGAGGGCTGCGGTGGGTGAAAAAGAACAACTCCCCGTCTTTGTGACTCATGGGGAACGCAGCTGCAAATAAACAGTTCAATAAATCCATGACCGCAGCTTGTATTAACAAGAATATAACAACGCTCCCGGTTTCTCGAACCCTAACCCGATCATGTAAATTCTATCACCGCTTTCAGGTAGACCGAAGAGGAGGAAAAGGGATGTCAAGAAGGAGGTCCATCCATCGACTCGTCCACTTCAGGGTGATCAACAAATAAATCTATCTGTTTCTTGAACCCTAACCCCACGGATAACACATTACCATCTACCCCGATAGAGAGAAAGTAAAAGAGAATCCGGAAAACAAGAAGAGCTACGAATTACCGGTGGTGTTCGCGGGATGGTCGCCATAGACGTTGGCTTCGGGAAGGAAGCCTTTGTTGATGGGCTGGAGGTGGTTCTTCCTCTTGAGGAAGAAATCCACTAGCTGCTGGGGCGTCGGCCAGAACTAGATTCCGGCCACCTGGCTACTCGATGCCATCCCATAGAGATCAGAGATGAAAATAAAAAGAAGGGGGCCACGGAGAGGGAAAAAGAAGAAGAAGAGTAGGGGGAGAGAGAGGAGGGAGAGAGAGGAGACGAGGAAAGCAATGGTGGCGGGTTTCCAAGTTATGGGCGGCCGTTTAAACAGACGGAGGACGGCACCACTGCAGATACTGACATTAGTATTAGATGATCATTGATTAATATTAAGTCTAAGCGGGTGTTTCCTATTCCGACATGACAAATCTTGAACCACTTGATGATCTGGATAATTATTATTGACATTTATCAGTTGTTCAATGGTTGACGGGCTCTGCGTGCACAAGCGAGGCTCCCATAACACAAGAACTGCCTGATCCCAATCATACAGTCGGTTGTGATCTTCCTCCCATAACACAATTCCAGAAGCAAAGGTCCGGTAGGATGATGCGGACAACTAGGCTCCGATGACACAAGAATCGTCCGATCTCAATCAAACGGTCAGACCAGCAGATGCTCTTCCCTCCCCCAATCGCTTTTTGAGGCGAATAGAAAGGTCGTATCGTCGATTGTTTTGCCGCGACGAAATCCCTCGCCATTGTGCCACCCAAACGTCGCCCTCATGCCCTCCACCCGCCAACTCCACTTCTCCTTCTCCGGAAACCGCTGGTATCATGGAGCTTGGCGGTGTGCGTGCCCATCGCCGGCCCCTGAGTAGGTCTTCTTTGGTTTCTTCTTTGGTGGCTGTTCATTGTGAGGGGTTGTGTCCTCATTAGCATTACCCATATCGTGATATTTTTTTTTATGTTTTCTTGATACGTGTAGAATGTTGGATTCAAAATCGATGAAATCATTTGTCGCTGCTAAGTTCTCGGATGTTCTGGGAACCTATATGGCTTTAGGGATTGATCGGCTTTGTGTTTCTAAGGGCTTTCCTACAAATGGGTTTGCTAGTGATATATCTTCTTATGTGAAGTGAAGTTTTTCTAGGTTGACATTGCCTTCATCTGAATCATGTGAGGTGAGCAGAAATATACTGCAAGATTGCTTAAACTCCGATGATTATGTTCACATATGTTACATTCTAGTTTTTGTGTTTTAAGAACTATTCTTACGCTGATTTTGATTATTGATCTGGAATTCTAGTTGTTCCGTTATTTGTTCCGTCTCGATTGTTCAAAAGGTTAGTCACTTCTGCAAAACCTAAAACATAAGCTACTAGGGTTCATTGGTTCGGTTTGGAATTCTTAAACCGAATCAACCCAAACTAGGTTGGAAATTAAACAAGCTAACACAAAATTGCCACCTGTTTTATTTTAATATAATTGCACACTGACAATAAAACAAATTGTAATGTGTTTGAGTAGAAAAGTACATGTTCTTAAAGAATTGTGTGGAGCTTTGATTGAGAATAAAATGAGTGAAAACTGAATATATGATGATGCGATCTACATATTCACTGTATTTAGATGGGCTGAATCAGTTGTGAATCAATGGCATGAGGAAAGGTAAGGAGAACTGAAGGAAAATTTATTAGAGAATATAAAAATGATTTGATTGCTCTTTTTTAGAATGGTATTTCAGACCACTTTCTCATTCTTTCGTTTTCATGTCATGAGTTACTATTTATCCTGCTATCTTTATATTATTTATTAGTTACATTGTGGAATACATCTTAAATAGAGTTCAATATGTAAATTTGGGTATCTTACATATAGTTTCTTATCTTCGCTGCCATTTGGTCTTTCATGCCCTGGCTTGATTTCTTTGTAATAATATGTTCATAACATTCTAGTACACAAATATAATGGATAATATAACATGTCCATGTTTTTCTAGTATGTGAAGAGAACCTATCCATTATAATGGATAATATAATGGATAAATAAGTTGTTTTACTATCATACCACTACGACTATTGGCAGATAACGGTGAAGAGAACCTAAGAAGAAACACTATCAACTAAAGCACACTGTTAGCTCAGACATGCTGATCCCGGAAGGCTTATTTGTGTTGGGGTTAGATGAAGCTCCATATTGGAATAAATAGTTTCTTCAGGATAGCTACATGACAATCGATGGTGCCTGGATATTGTTGAACGGGGCCAAGGGATAATGTTTAGTTAGGTCTGATTCACAATATATAGCAACATATCAATAATTTGCATTACATCTGTGAACTTTCACACATGGACATATCCTTTGGACAATTTTGTCATGGCATAGCTAATAGCATCTCTTCTATGTTTCACAATCATAGTCATAGTTTTCTTTTTGTATTCATCTCTTTCCTTCCCTCTTCTTTTTATCCTTCTTCTATGGTTGCCTCTTATGGCAGTCATTGGCTTCATTTCACTTTTACTCTGTAGATTAAGGCAGTGTTGGACATCACTTTTACCACACAAAAAAAAAAAAAAAAAAACATAGAAGTTCTTCAAGGATTGGTAATGTATTTTTGGTAAAGCTTTTACTAATTTAAGTGCATGTTTGGTATTTGTATCTGATGTTCTTTCTCCAGATTCAACAAGTTCTTCTCATGACCAAATGTCAATGTTGCAGTTGGCTCCGTAGGATGCATTTTCCTGACAGTATCTATTACTGCAATTTTTTTAGGTTGAAAACTGCTGTAATATATACATGAAACCCGCTGGCAAAGGTGTATTTTGTTGTAGCAGCTAAAGGTGGATGCTGCAGTTGGCTCTGATCCCATTTCTATACTTGCATTGTCGAGTCATTCAGCAGTATGGTAAAAATATCACTGTGCACATTTCATTTATTGGTTTGCTCGAATATCTGAATGAGCAGTAGTACTGATGGATCTTTGCTGATTTTGACCTCATTTTTTAATGCTCTCTAAAAACAATGTTTTGAGCATCATTCAAGACACTTCTTTTCATCTTCAGGCTGGGAGGGATCTCTTGAAACTAAGCTGGTTGCTCTTAGCAAGAGGGATATCCGAGGCTGTGCTGAGATTGGGCAAGGGAAAACTGTCGCTTTCAGTATCCCCATCAGGTAGTTTTAACTCCATTTTGTTCCTGCAAGTTGCTTATTCCTTGAATACATTCATATATATGTAGCTTAGATCTAAGGGACAACTTGCATATTCATTTGGACTAGCGATATGACTATATGAGTAGAGTCCTAGTGCTGCTACAGTTTAATACGGAGAGCCACCCAAGTGGACATATGTCTACTTTAGGATATAGTAGTATATTTCATCACAATAGTTGAAGGGTACGAACTGTCATGATGGCTTATTAAGGTGCGCAGCTGATCAATCAATTAAACTGTTTATATGGATAAGCATAAGCATGCAAGTCTGGTTGCTTCTAGAAGTGGGCTTTTATCAATATCAATGTGTACATGGGACCCAAATTAGTGGCCTAGACTGTCCTGCCAATGTAGACTGAATTATCAGAAACACGGAAAATAACTGGATCATATATTTTTAATGCGACAAAAATATATATTAAAAGACAATTGAATCATAGTCAGATCTCATCTAATCTTCGAAAAGAAGGAATGTTCAGGTCGGGAGAAAAGCCTTAAGATGAAACATCTGAGCCATCAGTCTTAAGGTTTTGCTCGTCATACGTCTCATCAAAACATAAACCGTAAAGGTCGTCGGCTAATTCATATTTTAGACATAAAGTTTGATTGTGTCAATCGCTGAGTTAAGATCGACGTAACATAATACGTCTTCCCATGTATAAGTCGGCATAAAGGTTTTGTCACTGTCAACCTGTGATTATCCACCCCCTGCTTGTAGATCAATCTCTTTGGGTTCGCTAAACAAACAATGGTACGAATGACCCACCTATAATCTTTGTCCCGACCATATTACTATATTATTATGTACATTAACATAACTACCGTAGAAGAAGGAAAACAAAGTGGCTGGGGACATGTAGTGTTGACTAGTAATAGGAGGACAGGTATTCGTGGATGGTGACAGGTCGCCTTTGCAAGATCGTCACCCAGTGTGACCCACGTCAGATGTCAGCAGTCCTTCCTCTTGTTAATCTGAGCATTGCGGAATCAAAACAATGAAAGGCTCCGAAACCAACCAGATTGTTCCGTGCCCTTTAGTATCCCAAGGCCATGCATTCAAGTTTCTGGGACATCTCATGATGAACCACTTAGTAGAGCTGTGTTTATTTTAAATAGCAGGATTCTAAGGACTGTGAACCATATACTAAGAGGCTTGATGTTTTGTGTGCATTCCGCAACGGGAATGGTCAATATTTTATAAAGAACTACTTATGATACATTCGTTACCAGCTTCTTGAACCCGTGATTGATGAAAGAGATGGTCAGTCTATGCGGAAGCTAACAAATCCAATTTCATCCTCTATGCCTGACACTTGATGTATTCCCTCTACCAAAATATGAACTGCCAAGACCGGCACAAGTAGGCTCAAGCAACCACAGCCACTGCATCTGATATGGTCTTTCCCCATTGCATAGCAAGCCGAAGAGAGGCTCTCTCTCTCTCTCTCTCTCTCTCTCTCTCTCTCTCTCTCTCTCTCTCTCTCTCTCTCTTACATCCAGCATAGGATAGCAGCCAACAAGCAGCCCTGCCTCGCGCAGTCGCCAAGATGAACCGGAACGCACCGCATGCCGAAGCCGCTTCGCTGTCGCCCTGTGGCCGTCGCGCGGCGATCCAAGACATCAGTCGAGCGCATGAACTCATGAGCCAACTGCAAGCTGTTCTCCTGCACTTGCCTGCTGGTAGCTGGCCGCAGCTGGGACAAGACACGGCGAAGCAGATACTGCTGCTCACCACGTCTGCTCTCTCCACCCTCCAATTCTGCGGTTGTGGGGCATCCGACGACGGCGGAACTAGCAAGTGTTCCGACGAACTGAGCAAGAGCTCCGAGGGAAGGGATGGGCCTCATGGCCGTCAGACAAGGTAATTGGATTCCAGGTCTTGTAGCTCCCTCACTTGGTCATCAGCAACTCTCTTATCTGATTAAGGAAGCCACAGGAGGAAGAACAAAACATTGACCAAAGTTACGACGGCTGTGCCCTACGAGGATGGCTATCAATAGAGGAAGTATGGGCAGAAAACCATCAACAATGCAATGTATCCGAGGTGATCTTCCTCAGTCAAGGTTTTCTCCTGTACTTCCTGGTTTGGATCTTGTGAGTTCTGACACATGATTCCCACACAGGTGCTACTACAAGTGCACTTACAGCGACGGGCAAGGATGCCCGGCGAAGAAGACAGTGCAGCAACAGGATAGCTATGCCGACCCACCCAGCTTCATGGTGGAGTACAGCATGAAACACACCTGCAAAACCCCCGAGACCATCTTCCCCGTAGTGATGGTGGAATCCTCTCCACAGAAAGCCTCCCTCCATGGCGGCGATTCCATCGGGTCATCGGACTTGCAGGACCTGCACCTTTCTCCTCTCTCGTCGGTCGTCACCCATAGCGAGAGCCACGACAAGTGCTCGTCAAGCAATGAACAAGAATAGGCATGTCAACACGAAGGCTTTTCCCTGATGCCAGTAAACACGCTTGACGAGTTGGATATGTAGTTGATGGATATGTTCATTGGAAACTTTGATGGATGGTTCTACGTTGAATGAAGCCAGTCAACTTTAGACTTCCTACATATATGTGTGTTTATATATATATATATATATATATATATATATATATATATATATATATATATATAGAGAGAGAGAGAGAGAGAGAGAGAGAGAGAGAGAGAGAGAGAGAGAGAGAGAGAGAGAGAGAGAGAGAGAGAGAGAGAGAGAGAAGGCTTGAAGAAAACCTTCCTGACTATATGAGAATGAGATAGTATCATTAAATAAAGCAAGAAAATAAGATGTATCTGTTAATTGTTGTTATTGGTAGTAGCAATCATTTTGTTGATCGTTAAGTACGATTGCAATTACTCAACATCCAACATGAAAAGATCTAAAGGTGCGGACTTATTCCAAACTTTTGCAACAGATGTATTAAATGCACGTATCACTGTACAAGAAAAGAAAGCTAAAATTAGCTTCACTTTATACACAGAGCCGTAGAGACTGATAAAATTAGCGTCGCCTAAGGAAGAAGAAAACACATTTGACATCTTTAGATGACGTGCGTCAAATCGACGAAGAGCAAATAACAGAATCTACCAACACCTATTTCCATGCAGCAGTACATTTGGCTTAAGATGAGACCCCTATTATGCATGTTCGTGATGCCCATTATGAAACTTCTGTAAGCATACACTTCATTTCTTTCTTACGAAAGCCAAGAAGACTTGATTGCCACCTGCTATTAGGCGTTCTGAGACCCAATCTCTCATGAGTTAGCTGTAATCACCATGACTTTGTCTTTTTTTCCCAAGACATCAATTAATCCTCACTCACTCAGATGGAGGTCTAGAAAAGCTTTCTTTTGAGGTTCATATTTTAGGCATAGCTGCATCGACCTTTGATGACTTCTTATTGTGCAACCATTGTGTCTGCTTCTATCTTATAAATATATATATAAAGTTTAAATTGTAAACATACGTATTGGCCTATTAGTTCTCATCATGCTAATAATATGAAATTATTTTTAATTTTATAAAATTATAAAATTATATATTAATAATAATTAATTTTATAATATTAAGTAAATTCATAATTATAATTTTAAATAGAAAATATATTAATTTAATTTGAATAAAACAACAGGCCTTAATTATATTTTTAGTCACAAATTCAGATATCAAAACTAACAAAATAATATTAAAATAAAAATAAAAAATATTTGATTTTCGTGAATTTATTATATCAGTTTAATTTAGTGGAAATGGATCAAATGTTAATCAAAATTAAAAATTATAAAATTAGATATTAAAATGGTAAATAATAATTAATTTTATTTAATTAAAGTGATTGCATGAATATAGGTTGGTTTAATTTAGTGGAAAGACCTACTTATTTTCTCATTGAACTTAGCTCAAATGGGATTTGTCGGTCTTAATTAACAATTTGGAATTCCTTCGTACCACCTAATTCATGCTTTACCTAATCGATTTTGGGCTTGGCTTTTCTTTTTAACAAATGCAGTTGTGCCAATATTAAAACCATAAACGATTTTTAGGGTATTCTTGGCTTTTTTTTAACAAAAAATGCAGTATCCAATATCAACCAATATTAAAAATATTCTTTTCTGTTACTTTAACAAAAATATCATTTTATCCTTCACCACTCGCAGCATAAACTTAAATTGACTTGATTTAGTAAAATAATTATTTTCTTCAACTAATATTGTATTCATTTAGTGACTATTTTCACATTATGTTTCACCTCTTCTTTAAAAATAGAATGTCCATCACCACATAGAAAAAAAATCTTTTCTTTAAAAGCGTAAAGGCTTTAGTAAAGGCTATGAATGCCTTAGAATTTTACCTAAAAAATCAAATTATCGGAATGATGTTTATCCAATATCAACCCCTAATTAATTTTTATTTAGAAATATTCTTTTTTTTACTTTAACAAAAATATATCATTTCCAAAAATATCCTTCACCACTACTGAGCCTCTTGGAACATGATGAACATATGAACCACCTTCCAAAGAACAGGAAGGATTTGGAACCTTAGACAAATCAATGCCACTTGATATCAACATTGCTTAAACTCTTTTTAATAAGTTCATTAAATAAAAATCTAAAAAAAAATGAACTTGAATAGAGGAAAGGCCAAAAATGAAGAAGAAATGCAAAGAAGAATCAAGTGATGAAACAACGAATTAGGTTTTAACTTTCAACTTTAGATAAGATAAATCCTGCTGTTGGTAGATGAGAGTAAGTAATGCGTGATAAATAAAGGACACTAGATAATTACATGATGTGTGATAATACAATTCCATACATATGATTTGTCATTTTTCTGTATCAATTTTCGGTTTCAATCTTGATGTTTTGGTTTTGCAAAGTGGAAGAGGTAATAGATAAATGATCCTCAGGATAGTGGTGATGATATTATAAGTTGTGGGGGAGTAGAAGATCAAGAACAAGACAATGATGACATACGTTGTAGGTGATGATTTCGATAAGTTATTGGTCTTGGCATAAAAATCTGATAGATTGAAACACATAAAAATAGGAAAATATATTATCATGATTTTTTATGTGTTTAGTCTTGATGGTTTTATGGCAAAACCTTTTGATGACATGTCATTTTTAATAACATTTGTGTTTCATTTTTGAACTCGATACACATCTTTTTATACAAAAAGGACTTAAGCATGATTACATGTAATCAATCGACATTAGTCTTAATAAAATTCCTGAATGAAAGATTTTGATGATAATTTCAAATTTATATGATGATTCATGGCTTTTGAACAAAAATTTGAACATACCTCATACTGATGAAATGAAAATATTAAAAGGATGCTATCATGCTTAAAAGTTATGGAATCATGCTTGATGAATTATTTTATGAAATTATAAAATTATATATTAATAATAATTAATTTTATAATATTAAGTAAATTCATAATTATAATTTTAAATAGAAAATAGATTAATTTAATTTGAATAAAACAACAGGCCTTAATTACATTTTTAGTCACAAATTTAGATATCAAAACCAACAAAATAATATTAAAATAAAAATAAAAAGTATTTGTTTTTCATGAATTTATTATATCAATTTAATTTAGTGGAAATGGATCAAATGTTAATCAAATTTATAAAATTATAAAATTAGATATTAAAATGGTAAATAATAATTAATTTTATTTAATAAAAGTGATTGCATGAATATAGGTTGGTTTAATTTAGTGGAAAGACCTACTTGTTTTCTCATTGAACTTAGCTCAAATGTTGGGATTTATCAATCTTAATTCACAAAAATTTGAACATTTATTCACTTGAAAAACTAATTGGCTCACTAATGACATATAATAGCTATGCATGACTATTGAGTTCGCACACTAAGCTAGGATCATGCAAAATGATAAAACATCTTGTTATGGCCAACAACAATGAAAGAAAGATTATTAGAATTAAATTGATATTTTAAGAAATCATGGTTGATAATGATATAAATGAAAATGCATGTATACCTTTTTGATGTTGTATCGGTTTGTTGGTTTTTAAACATAATGCACATCTTTTATACAAAAAACATGAGTATGAAAACAATTTATAATAAATGTATGTGATGATTTCGGTTTGTGATAAGTTACTTGGTCTTTGCATAAAAATCTGAACATGCTCACTTAGATTGAAACACATAAAAATAAGAAAATATATTGTCATGATTTTCAATGTGTCTGGTCTTGATGGTTTTATGGCAAAACCTTTTGATGACATGTCATTTTTAATAAAATTTGTGTTTCGGTTTTTAAACTTGGTACACATCTTTTTATACAAAAAGGACTTAAGCATGCTTACATGTAATCAATCTACATTGGTCTTAACAAATTTCCTGAATGAAAGATTTTGATAATAATTTTAAATTTATATGATTATTCATGGCTTTCGAACAAAAATTTGAACATACCTTATAATGATGAAATGAAAATATTAAAAGGATGTTATCATGCTTAAAAGTTATGGTATCATGCCTCATGAATTATTTTATGAAATTTACCTTTTCGCTCTTGAATGTTAATACTTGATTTTACTAAAGGCAAAGGCATGATTATAGGATGAAACACATAAAAAAGAGATTGCATTTTCTTGCCTATTGATATTAATGAATTCACATAAATCTCTTGAATCATGAAAATGATTTTGACGATTCGAACTTGAATGAGCTTTATCATAGTCATGATCTTGATTTTTCAGAACTATATATTTGAATTTTTATGAATTCATGATAACTCAAATTACCTTTTGGAATTCATGACATGACATGATTGATTCCTTGATTTACTCTTTTTATCATGTCTTGAAAATGAATGTTTAGAATCATGCTTGATGAGTTATGAAATTTGCCTTTACGCCTTGAACTTTCATACTTATCTCTATTTGATATTAAAAGACAAAGGCATATTCGAATGAAATCAATCATAAAAAGGGAAATGTATGATTTTTGAAAATTTTGATTTTCCATGAAAGACAAGTGATAAATTCATTTATGATAGTTTGTGAATCACTTGAATTAGAAATGAGATCTTGATGAAAATTCTTATGTATGAATCAAGTTGCTCTTTGTGCTATCCATTCTTAAATGAATCATGTTCTTCTTGAACCTAGATATCATATCCATCATGATATAGAAATGACATGATTTCTTTGCCTTGTATGCCTTATGTGGTAATTGAAAAATTGATATAAAAGAAATTTACTTTATGATGAATCAATGTATCATGACTTAATCTATGAGAATGATATGTTTTTATGTATCATGATTCTTGGTTGTATACCCTTTATCATGAATTGAAAATTGATGCTAAAGAAAATATTTGTGAATCATGATTTTGATTTCTCGAAACTATATGTTTAGAATTTGTTTTAAAATCATGATCTTGATTTTGCTAAAAAGAATAATTATGAATCATGAATAATATCTTTTGATATTGATCGTAAAACTTTCATTGATGTAAATTTAGAATTGATATGAAAAGTTGATCTTGCAAATCTTGTATTCCTCCACTTCTTTTTGACAAAACCAAAGGGGAAAGAAAACATGTTAGCATTTGTAATCATGACTTGATCTTGATATCTCGATATTTGACATTTGAATTTTTTTTATAAGATATCTTATGCTTGAATCAAGAGTTTTTCTCTTATATGACTTCTTCTCAAAATGAGAAATTTCTAAATGTATCATGAATTTTCCGAAATCATAATTCAAATTTCTTATGATTCATGATAAATTTAGAGATATTATGCTCTTTTATTTGTTTTCCCAAGATCTTTTGCTATTTACAAAAGAAGAGACATATCGAAATGAAATATGAATTGATATCTTGATTCTTTGTATTGGTTGTTATGATTTGAAGATTGATGTAAATTTCTATTGATGAAAACTTATGTGAAAAGTTTATTTCATCATATTTGATCCTCCCTTTCTGTTTGACTTGACAGTAAAGGGAATCCAGAGAACAAGAAGAGCCACGAATTACCGATGGTGTTCGTGGGATGGTCATCGTAGACGTTGGCTTCGGGAACGAAGTCTTCGTTGATGGGCTGGAGGCGATGCTTCCCCTTGAGGAAGAAATCCACGAGCTGCTGGGGCTTCGAGCGGAACTCAAAGCCGCCCACCTGCCTACTCGATGCCATCCTGCAAAGATCAGAGATGAAAAGAAGAAGAAGAAGGGGGCCACGGAGAGGGAAGAAGAAGAAGAAGAAGAAGAGGAGGATGGGGAGAGAGAGGAGACGACGAAAGCGATGGTGGTGGGTTTCCGAGTTGTAGGCGGCTGTTTAAACAGACGGAGGATGGTACCACTGCAGATAATGACATTAGTATTAGATGATCACTAAGTAGTATTCAGTCTAAGCGGGTGTTTCCTATTCTGACATGACAAATCTTGAACCACCTGATGATCTGGATAATAATTGTTATCACTTATTAGCCATTCAATGGGTGACGGGCTCCGCATGCGCGAGGGCCCTCACTCGTCAGCCCAACTAAAGAACACGATTCCAGATTCGATTTGGGTGATGTTAAGTTCGGACAACCGAGGCTCCCATAACACAAGTACTGCCTGATCCCAATAATACAGTCGACTATGATCTTCCTTCGATAACACAATTCCAGAAGCAATGGTTTGGTAGGATGATGCGGACAACGGGGCACCGATGACACAAGAACTGCCCGATCTCAATCAAACGGTCAGAAGAGCAGATGCTCTTCCCTCCCCCAACCACTTGATATGGCGAACAGAAAGGCCGTACCGTCAATCGTTTTGCCGTGACTAAATCACTCGCCATTGTGCCACGCAAACGTCGCCCTCAATCCCTCCGCCCACCAACTCCACCTTTGCCTTCTCCCGGAAACCGTTGGTATCCTGGAGCCAGGCGGTGCACGTGCCCATCGTCGGCCCATAAGCAAGTCTGCATTGGTCTCTTCTTAGGTGGCTGTTCGTTGTGAGGGGTTATGTCCTCTGAATTAGCATTGCCCATATCGTGATATTTTTTATGTTTTCTTGATAAATGTTGGATTTCGAATATTAAGTAAATTCATAATTATAAAATTATAATTTTATTAATAAAATTAATTTTATATATTAATATTATAATTTTCTTTTTAATTATATAAAATTATATATTAATAATAATTAATTTATAATATTAAGTAAAATCATAATTATAATTTTAAATAGAAAATAGATTAATTTAATTTGAATAAAACAACAGGCCTTAATTGCATTTTTAGTCATAAATTCAAATATCAAAACTAACAAAATAATATTAAAATAATAAATTTTTTTATTTTTTATGAATTTATTATATCAGTTTAATTTAGTGGAAATGGATCAAATGTTAATCAAATTTAAAATTTATAAAATTAGATATTAAAATGGTAAATAATAATTAATTTTATTTAATTAAAGTGATTGCATGAATATAGGTTGGTTTAATTTAGTGGAAAGACCTACTTATTTTCTCATTGAACTTAGCTCAAATGATGGGATTTGTTGGTCTTAATTAACAATTTGGAATTCCTTTGTACCGCCTAATTCTGTCGGTCGCAAAGTCATCGATTTTGGGCTTGGCTTTTCTTTTTTATCAAATGTTGTTGTGCCAATATTAAAAACAACATACACCTAAATTGACTTGATTTAGCAAAATAATTATTTTCTTCAACTAATATTGTATTCATTTAGTGACTATTTTCACATGTTTCACCTCTTCTTAAAAAAAAAAGTCCATCACCACATAGAAAAATAAGAGAATTTTACCTAAAAAAATCAAATTATTATATGTTTATCCAATATCAACCCCCTAATTGATTTTTATTTAGAAATATTCTTTTTTCGTTACTTTAACAAAAATATCATTTTATCCTCCACCACCCACCCCCAATCACCAACATATCGATATTGCACTCTTCTTTCCTCTTTAGATTAGATAAATCCTTGTTACGAGAGTAAGTGATGATGGTGATGAATAAAGGACACTAGATAAAGGTAACAGGGTTTTTTGTGTAAAGTGGAAGAGGCAACAGGTAAATGGCAGGATAGTGGTGATGATATTATAAGTTGTGGGGGAGTAGAAGACCAAGGACAATACGATGATGACATATTGGCAATGATAGATAGGAGTGGTGATGGGAGAATATAAAGATGGTCAATCATTTCAATATAAAGATACAATGAAAGATAAAAAGATGGAAGGATATTATATATGAAAAAAATCAACTCCATTACGAGAAACAAAACTTGGGAACTTTTATAAATCTCAAATTAGAGTTTTCTTGATTTCTTTAGATTTAAACTTATGGAATGTTATTGAAAATGGATTTCAACTTCCCTCTAAACTGACGAACAAATGGTCGGATTTAGAGAGAAAATCTTTTTCTTTAAATGCAAAGTCTATGAATGCTTTATTTTGTTCTCTAGATAAAACTTAATCAGATTTCTATGTGTGAAATGACTTTCGATATTTGGTACACACTTGAAGACACACACGAAAGAATGAGTAGTCAAATACTCGAAAGTTAACAATTTGATGCTTGATTTTGAGCTTTTTTGAATAAAATTAAGCGAGACTATCGACGATATGTACACCCGTTTTACAGATATCATTAATAGTTTGAAATATCTTAGTAAATATTTTTTGAGTTTTGATCTCATTAATTAGATTTTAATATCCCTTCCAAAGAGTTGGGATCCAAAAATAATAGCTATTTAAGAGTCTAAAGATTTGAACGTTTATTCACTTGAAGAACTAATTGGCTCACTAATGACATATAAAATAAGCCTCTTGGGATATGATGAACATATGAACCACCTTCCAAAAAATAGGAAGGATTTGGAACCTTGGGCAAATCAATGCCACTTGAGTGATGACTCAAGTGATGAGGACAATGATGAACTTGAACTTTTAATGAATTTTAATAAGTTCATTAAATAAAAATATAAAATTAAAAATGAACTTGAATGGATGAAGATGCCAAAAATGAAGAAGAAACGCAAAGAAGAATCAAGTGACGAAACGATGAATTGGGCTTTGACGGGCTTCAACAACGAGGTAAGAAACTCACCTAAAATGTTCTTATGTTGTTTTGAAATTACATGATATTTTTTGTGAGTGCTTAATTTAGTTTGTAGGAAATAAAAAATTATTTTCAAATATTATATCATGTTTCTCTTTTTAGTATTTTTGAAAAATTAAAAAAGTTGATCATGAAAATTATATTGTTAAAGTTTCATGCATGTTATGATTCATAATTTTGAATGATGTATGCAACACTATGGATGAAAATTACATGATGTGTGATAATACAATTTCATACATATGATTTTTGTATCAATTTTCGGTTTCAATCTTGATGTCTTGATGGTTTTGACAAAACCTTCTTTCCGATTTATATGATGATCCCTTTGGTTCTAAATATGATGCATGACTATTGAGTTCGCACACTAAGCTAGAATCATGCAAAATGATAAACAACTTGTTATGGCAACAACAATCAAAGAAAGATTATTGGAATTAAATTGATATTTTAAGAAATCATGGTTGATAACGATATAAATGAAAATGTATGTGTACCTTTTTGATGTTGTATCAGTTTTTTTGGTTTTTAAACATGATGCACATCTTTTATACAAAAAATTAAGTATGAAAACAATTTATAATAAATGTATGTGATGATTTCAGTTTGTGATAATTTACTTGGTCTTCGCATAAAAATATGAACATCCTCACTTAGATTGAAACACATAAAAATAAGAAAATATATTATCATGATTTTTGATGTGTTTAGTCTTGACGGTTTTATGAATAAAACCTTTTGATGACATGTCATTTTTAATAAAATTTGTGTTTTAGTTTTTGAACTATGTACATATCCTTTTATACAAAAAGGACTTAAGCATGCTTACATGTAATCAATCTACATTGGTCTTAATAAAATACCTGAATGAAAGATTTTGATGATAATTTCAAATTTATATGATGATTCATGGCTTCGAACAAAAATTTGAACATATCTCATAATGATGAAATAAAAATATTAAAAGGATGTTATCATGCTTGAAAGTTATGAAATCATGCTTGATGAATTATTTTATGAAATTATAAAATTATATATTAATAATAATTAATTTTATAATATTAAGTAAATTCATAATTATAATTATAAATAAAAAATAGATTAATTTAATTTGAATAAAACAATAGGCCTTCATTACAATTTTAGTCACAAATTTAGATATCAAAACTAACAAAATAATATTAAAATAAAAATAAAAAATATTTGCTTTTCATGAATTTATTATATCAATTTAATTTAGTGGAAACGGATCAAATGTTAATCAAATTTAAAAATTATAAAATTAGATATTAATATGGTAAATAATAATTAATTTTATTTAATTAAAGCGATTGCATGAATATAGGTTGGTTTAATTTAGTGGAAAGACCTACTTGGTTTCTCATTGAACTTAGCTCAAATGTTAGGATTTGCCAGTCTTAATTCACAAAAATTTGAACATTTATTCACTTGAAGAACTAATTGACTCACTAATGACATATAAAATGACATATAATAGCTATGCATGACTATTGAGTTCGCACACTAAGCTAGAATCATGCAAAATGATAAACATCTTGTTATGGCCAATAACAATGAAAGAAAGATTATTAGAATTAAATTGATATTTTAAGAAATCATGGTTGATAACGATATAAATGAAAATGCATGTATACCTTTTTTATGTTGCATAGGTTTTTTGGTTTTTAAACATGATGCACATCTTTTATACAAAAAACATGAGCATGAAAATAATTTATAATAAATGTATGTGATGATTTCGGTTTGTGATAAGTTACTTGGTCTTTGCATAAAAATCTGAACATGCTCACTTAGATTGAAACACATAAAAATAGGAAAATATATTATCATGATTTTTGATGTGTTTGGTCTTGATGGTTTTAGGGCAAAACCTTTTGATGACATGTCATTTTTAATAAAATTTGTGTTTCAATTTTTGAACTTGGTACACATCTTTTTATACAAAAAGGACTTAAGCATGTTTACATGTAATCAATCTACATTGGTCTTAATAAATTTTCTGAATGAAAGATTTTGATAATAATTTCAAATTTATATGATTATTCATGGCTTTCGAACAAAAATTTGAACATACCTCATAATGATAAAATGAAAATATTAAAAGGATGTTATCATGCTTAAAAGCTATGGAATCATGCTTGATGAATTATTTTATGAAATTTATCTTTTTGCTCTTAAATGTTAATACTTGTTTTTACTAAAGGCAAAGGCATGATTATAGGATGAAACACATAAAAAGAGATTACATTTTCTAGCCTATTGAGATTAATGAATTCATGTAAATCTCTTGAATCATGAAAATGATTTTGATGATTCGAACTTGAATAAGCTTTATCATAGTCATGATCTTGATTTTTCAGAACTATATATTTGAATTTTTATGAATTCGTGATAACTCAAATTGCCTTTTGGAATTCATGACATGACATGATTGATTCCTTGATTTACTCTTTTTATCATGTCTTGAAAATGAATGTTTAGAATCATGTTTGATGAGTTATGAAATTTGACTTTACGTTTTGAACTTTCATACTTATCTCTATTTGACATTAAAAGACAAAGGCATATTTGAATGAAATCAATCATAAAAAGGGAAGTGTATGATTCTTGAAAATTTTTATTTTCCATGGAAGACAAGTGATAAATTCATTTATAATAGTTTGTGAATCACTTGAATTAGAAATGAGATCTTGATGAAAATTCTTATGTATGAATCAAGTTGCTCTTTGTGCTATCCATTCTCAAATGAATCATGTTCTTCTTGAGCCTTGATATCATATCCTTCACGACATAGAAATGACATGATTTCTTTGCCTTGTATGCCTTATGTGGTAATTGAAAAATTAATATAAAAGAAATTTACTTTATGATGAATCAATGAATCATGACTTGATCTATGAGAATGATATGTTTTTATGTATCATGATTCTTGGTTTTATATCCTTTATCATGAATTGAAAATTGATGCTAAAGAAAATATTTGTGAATCATGATTTTGATTTCTCGGAACTATATGTTTAGAATTTGTTTTAAAATCATGATCTTGATTTTGCTAAAAAGAATAATTATGAATCATGAATGATATCTTTTGATATTGATTGTAAAACTTTCATTCATGCAAATTTAGAATTGATATGAAAAGTTGATCTTGCAAATCTTGTATTCCTCCACTTCTTTTTGACAAAAACAAAAGGGGAAAGAAAACAGGTTAACATTTGTAATCATGACTTGATCTTGATATCTCCATATTTGACATTTGATTTTTTTTATGAGATATCTTATGCTTGAATCAAGAGTTTTTCTCTTATGTCTTCTTCTCAAAATGAGAAATTTCTAAATGTATCATGAATTTTCTGGAATCACAATTCAAATTTCTTATGATTCATGATGAATTTAGAGATATTATGCTCTTTTATTTGTTTTCTCAAGATCTTTTGCTATTTACAAAAGAAGAGACATATCGAAATGAAATATGAATTGATATCTTGATTCTTTGTATTTGTTGTCATGATTTGATGTTTGATGTAAATTTGTATTAATGAAAACTTATGTGAAAAGTTTATTTCATCATATTTGATCCTCCCTTTCTTTTTGATTTTAACAGTAAAGGAATCCAGAGAACAAGAAGAGCCACGAATTATCGATGGTGTTCGCGGGATGTTCGCCATAGATGTTGGCTTCGGGAATGAAGTCTTCATTGGTGGGCTGGTGGCGATGCTTCCCCTTATGGAAGAAATCCATGAGCTGCTGGGGCTTCGAGCGGAACTCAAAGCTGCCCACCTACCTACTCGATGCCATCCCACAGAGATCAGAGATGAAAAGAAGAAGAAGAAGGGGGCCACAGAGAGGGAAGAAGAAGAAGAGGAGGGGGAGAGAGAGGAGACGAAGAAAGCGATGGTGGTGGGTTTTCGAGTTGTGGGCGGTTGTTTAAACAGACGGAGGATGGTACCACTGTAGATAATGACATTAGTATTAGATGATCAGTGAGTATTATTCAGTCTAAGTGGGTGTTTCCTATTCTGACATGACAAATCTTGAACCACCTGATGATCTGGATAATAATTGTTATCACTTATCAGCCATTCAATGGGTGATGGGCTCCGCGTGCGTGAGGGCCCTCACTCGTCAGCCCAACTAAAGAACATGATTCCAGATTCGATTTGGGTGATGTTAAGTTCGGACAACCGTGGCTCCCATAACACAAGTACTGTCGGATCCCAATCATATGATCGGCTATGATCTTCCTCCGATAACACAATTCCAGAAGCAATGATCCGGTAGGAAGATGCGAACAACTGGGCACCGATGACACAAGAACCGTCTAATCTCAATCAAACGGTCAGAAGAGCAGATGCTCTTCCCTCCCCCATCTGTTTGATAAGGCGAACAGAAAGGCCGTACCATTAATCGTTTTACCGCGACTAAATCCCTTGCCATTGTGCCACGCAAACGTCGCCCTCAAGCCCTCCGCCTGCCAATTCCACCTTTGCCTTCTCTGGAAACCGCTGCTATCTTGGAGCCTGGCGGTGTACGTGCCCATCGTCAACCCATAAGCAAGTCTGATTTGGTCTTTTCTTAGGTGGCTGTTCGTTGTGAGGGGTTGTATCCTCTGAATTAGCATTGCCTATATCGTGATATTTTTTATGTTTTCTTGATAAATGTTAGATTTCGTATATTAAGTAAATTCATAATTATAAACTTATAATTTTATATATTAATAAAATTAATTTTATATATTAATATTATAATTTTCTTTTTAATTATATAAAATTATAAAATTATATATTAATAATAATTAATTTTATAATATTAAGTAAAATTATATTTATAATTTTAAATAGAAAATAGATTAATTTAATTTGAATAAAACAACAGGCCTTAATTGCATTTTTAGTCACAAATTCAAATATCAAAACTAATAAAATAATATTAAAATAATAAAAAATTATTTTTCATGAATTTATTATAGCAGTTTAATTTAGTGGAAACGGATCAAATGTTAATCAAATTTAAAAATTATAAAATTAGATATTAATATGGTAAATAATAATTAATTTTATTTAGTTAAAGTGATTGCATGAATATAGGGTGGTTTAATTTAGTGGAAAGACCTACTTGTTTTCTCATTCAACTTAGCTCAAATGATGGGATTTGTTGGTCTCAATTAACAATTTGGAATTCCTTTGTACCGCCTAATTCTGTTGGTAGCAAAGCCATCGATTTTGGGTTTGGCTTTTCTTTTTTATCAAATGCAGTTGTGCCAATATTAAAAACAATATAAACTTAAATTGACTTGATTTAACAAAATAATTATTTTCTTCAACTAATATTGTATTCATTTAGTGACTATTTTCACATGTTTCATCTCTTCTTTAAAAAAATTCCATCACCACATAGAAAAATAAGAGAATTTTACCTAAAAAATCAATTATCATATGTTTATCCAATATCAACCCCCTAATTGATTTTTATTTAGAAATATTTATTTTTCGTTACTTTAATAAAAATATCATTTTATCCTCCACCACCCACCCCCAATCACCAGCATATCAACATTGCACTCTTCCTTCTTTCCTCTTTAGATAAGATAAATCCTTGTGATTAGAGCAAGTGATGATGGTGATGAATAAAGGACATTAGATAGAGGCAACAAGGTTTTTTTGTGCAAAGTGGAAGAGGCAATAGGTCAATGGCAGGATAGTGGTGATTATATTATAAGTTGTGGGGGAGTAGAAGACTAAGGACAATACGATGATGACATGTTAGCGATGATAGATAGGAGTGATGATGGGAGAATATAAAGATGGTCAATCATTTCAATATAAAGATACAACGAAAGATAAAAGATGGAAGGATACTATATATGAAAAAAAAAAGCAACTCCATTATGAGAAACAAAACTTGGGAACTATTATAAAACTCAAATTAGCATTTCTTGATTTTTCTATATTTAAACTTATGGAATGTCATTGAAAATGGATTTCAACTTCCCTCTAAACTGACGAACGAATGGTCGGATTTAGAGAGAAAATATTTTTCTTTAAATGTAAAGACTATGAATGCCTTATTTTGTGCTCTAGATAAAACTTAATCAGATTTCTACACGTGAAACGACTTTCGATATTTGGCACAAATTTGAAGACACACACGAAGGAATGAGTAGAGTCAAAGACTCGAAAGTTAACATTTTGATGCATGATTTTGAGCTTTTTCGAATGAAACCAAGCGAGACTATCGGTGATATTTACACCCGTTTTACTGATGTCGTTAATAGTTTGAAATGTCTTAGTAAATATTTTTTAAGTTTTGATCTCATTAATTAGATTTTAATATCCCTTCCAAAGAGTTAGGATCTAAAAATAATAGTTATTCAAGAGTCTAAAGATTTGAATGTTTATGCACTTGAAGAACTAATTGGCTTACTAATGACATATAAAATGAGCCTCTTAGAACATGATGAACATATGAACCACCTTCCAAAGAATAGGAAGGATTTAGAACCGTGGACAAATCAATGCCACTGGAGTGATAACTCAAGTTATGAGGACAATGATGAACTTGAACTTTTAATGAATTTTAATAAGTTTATTAAATAAAAATCTAAAACTAAAAATGAACTTGAATGGAGAAAGAGGCCAAAAATAAAGAAGAAACGTAAAGAAGAATCAAGTGATGAAACGACGAATTGGGCTTTGACGGACTTCAACAACGAGGTAAGAAACTCACCTAAAATGTTCTTATGTTGTTTTGAAATTACATGATGTTTTTCGTGAGTGCTTAATTTAGTTTGTAGGAAATAAAAAATTATTTTCAAATATTATATCACGTTTCTCTTTTTAGCATTTTTAAAAAATTAAAAAATTGATCATTAAAATTATATTGTTAAAGTTTCATGAATGTTATGATTCATAATTTTGAATGATGTATGCAACACTATGGATGAAAATTACATGATGTATGATAATACAATTCCATACATATGATTTCTATATCGATTTTCAGTTTCAATCTTGATATCTTGATGGTTTTGACAAAACCTTCTATCTGATTGATATAATGATGCCTTCGGTTCTAAATATGATGCATGACTATTGAGTTCGCACACTAAGCTAGAATCATGCAAAATGATAAACATCTTGTTATGGTCAACAATAATGAAAGAAAGATTATTAGAATTAAATTGATATTTTAAGAAATCATGGTTGATAACGATATAAATGAAAATATATATGTACCTTATTGATGTCATATCGGTTTTTTGGTTTTTAAACATGATGCACATCTTTTATAAAAAAAATAAGTATGAAAACAATTTATAATAAATGTATGTGATGATTTTAGTTTGTGATAAGTTACTTGGTCTTGGCATAAAAATCTGAACATACTCACTTAGATTGAAACACATAAAAATAGGAAAATATATTATCATGATTTTTGATGTGTTTAGTCTTGTCGGTTTTATGGCAAAACCTTTTGATGACATGTCATTTTTAATAAAATTTGTGTTTGAACTCGGTACACATCTTTTTATACAAAAAGGACTTAAGCATGCTTACATGTAATCAATCTACATTGGTCTTAATAAAATTCTTGAATGAAAGATTTTGATGATAATTTCAAATTTATATGATGATTCATGGCTTTCGAACAAAAATTTGAACATACCTCATAACGATGAAATGAAAATATTAAAAGGATGTTATCATGCTTGAAAATTATCGAATCATACTTGATGAATTATTTTATGAAACTATAAAATTATATATTAATAATAATTAATTTTATAATATTAACTAAATTCATAATTATAATTTTAAATAGAAAATAGATTAATTTAATTTGAATAAAACAACAGGCATTAATTATATTTTTAGTCACAAATTTAGATATCAAAACTAACAAAATAATATTAAAATAAAAATAAAAATTATTTGTTTTTCATGAATTTATTATATCAGTTTAATTTACTGGAAACAGATCAAATGTTAATCAAATTTAAAAATTATAAAATTAGATATTAATATGGTAAATAATAATTAATTTTATTTAATTAAAGTGATTGCATGAATATAGGTTGGTTTAATTTAGTGGAAAGACCTACTTGTTTTCTCATTGAACTTAGCTCAAATGTTGGGATTTGTCAGTCTTAATTAACAATTTGGAATTCCTTTGAACCGCCTAATTCTCTTGGTAGCAAAGCCATCGATTTTGAAATGCAGTTGTGCCAATATTAAAAATAACATAAACTTAAATTTACTTGATTTAGCAAAATAATTTTTCTTAAATTAATATTGTATTCATTTAGTGACTATTTTCACATGTTTCACCTCTTCTTTAAAAAAAAGTCCATCACCGCATAGAAAAATAAGAGAATTTTACCTAAAAAATCAAATTATCATATGTTTATCCAATATCAACCCCATAATTGATTTTTATTTAGAAATATTTCTTTTTCATTACTTTAACAAAAATATCATTTTATCCTTCACCACTCGCACCCAATCACCAGCATATCAACATTGCACTCTTCCTTCTTTCCTCTTTAGATAAGATAAATCCTTGTGATGAGAGCAAATGATGATGGTGATGAATAAAGGACACTAGATAGAGGAAATAGGGTTTTTGTGCAAAGTGGAAGAGGCAACAGGTAAATGGCAGGATAGTGGTGATGATATTATAAGTTGTGGGGGAGTAAAATATCAAGGATAAGATGATGATGATAGGTTGGTATTGATAGATAGGAGTGGTGACGGGAGAATATAAAGATGGTCAATCATTTCAATATAAAGATACAACGAAAGATAAAAGATGGAAGGATACTATATATAAAAAAAATTAACTCCATTATTAGAAACAAATCTTGGGAACTATTATAATACTCGAATAAGAGTTTTCTTGATTTCTCTATATTTAAACTTATGGAATGTCATTGAAAATGGATTTTAACTTCCCTTTCAACCAACGAATGAATGGTCGGATTTAGAGAGAAAATCTTTTTCTTTAAATGCAAAAGCTATGAATGCCTTATTCTGTGCTCTAGATAAAACTGAGTTTAATCGGATTTCTACGTGTGAAACGTCTTTCGACATTTGGCATACACTTGAAGTCACACACGAAGGAATGAGTAGAGTTAAAGACTCAAAAATTAATATTTTGATGTATAATTTTGAGATTTTTTGAATGAAACCAAGAGAGACTATCGGCGATATGTACACTAATTTCACAGATGTTGTTAATAGTTTGAAATGTTTTAGTAAATATTTTTTGAGTTTTGATCTCATTAATAAAATTTTAATATCCCTTCCAAAGAGTTGGGATCTAAAAATAATAGCTATTCAAGAGTCTAAAAATTTGAACGTTTATTCACTTGAAGAACTAATTGGCTCACTAATGACATATAATAGCTATGCATGACTATTGAGTTCACACACTAAACTAGAATCATGCAAAATGATAAACATCTTGTCATGGCCAACATCAATGAAAGAAAGATTATTAGAATTAAATTGATATTTTAAGAAATCATGGTTGATAACGATATAAATGAAAATGCATGTATACCTTTTTTTATGTTGCATAGGTTTTTTGGTTTTTAAACATGATGCACATCTTTTATACAAAAAACATGAGCATGAAAATAATTTATAATAAATGTATGTGATGATTTCAGTTTGTGATAAGTTACTTGGTCTTTGCATAAAAATCTGAACATGCTCACTTAGATCGAAACACATAAAAATAGGAAAATATATTATCATGATTTTTGATGTGTTTGGTCTTGATGGTTTTAGGGCAAAACCTTTTGATGACATGTCATTTTTAATAAAATTTGTGTTTCAATTTTTGAACTCGGTACACATCTTTTTATACAAAAAGGACTTAAGCATGCTTACATGTAATCAATCTACATTGGTCTTAATAAATTTCCTAAATGAAAGATTTTGATAATAATTTCAAATTTATATGATTATTCATGGCTTTCGAACAAAAATTTGAACATACCTCATAATGATGAAATGAAAATATTAAAAGGATGTTATCATGCTTAAAGGTTATGGAATCATGCTTGATGAATTATTTTATGAAATTTGCCTTTTCTCTCTTGAATGTTAATACTTGTTTTTACTAAAGGCAAAGGCATGATTATAGGATGAAACACATAAAAAGATATTACATTTTCTAGCCTATTGAGATTAATGAATTCATGTAAATCTCTTGAATCATGAAAATGATTTTGATGATTTGAACTTGAATGAGCTTTATCATAGTCATGATCTTGATTTTCGGAACTATATATTTGAATTTTTATGAATTCATGATAACTCAAATTGCCTTTTGGAATTCATGACATGACATGATTGATTCCTTGATTTACTCTTTTTATCATGTCTTGAAAATGAATGTTTAGAATCATGCTTGATGAGTTATGAAATATGCCTTTACGTCTTGAACTTTCATACTTATCTCTATTTGACATTAAAAGACAAAGGCATATTCAAATAAAATCAATCATAAAAAGGAAAATGTATGATTCTTGAAATTTTTTATTTTTCATGAAAGACAAGTGATAAATTCATTTATGATAGTTTGCGAATCACTTGAATTAGAAATGAGATCTTGATGAAAATTCTTATGCATGAATCAAGTTTGCTCTTTGTGCTATCCATTCTCAAATGAATCATGTTCTTCTTGAGCCTTGATATCATATCCTTCACGGCATAGAAATGACATGATTTCTTTGCCTTGTATGCCTTATTTGGTAATTGAAAAATTGATATAAAAGAAATTTACTTTATGATGAATCAATGAATCATGACTCGATCTATGAGAATGATATGTTTTTATGTATCATGATTCTTGGTTGTATACCCTTTATCATGAATTGAAAATTGATTCTAAAGAAAATATTTGTGAATCATGATTTTGATTTCTCAGAACTATATGTTTAGAATTTGTTTTAAAATCATGATCTTGATTTTACTAAAAAGAATAATTATGAATCATGAATGATATCTTTTAATATTGATTGTAAAACTTTCATTGATGCAAATTTAGAATTGATATGAAAAGTTGATCTTGCAAATCTTGTATTCCTCCACTTCTTTTTGACAAAAACAAAAGGGGAAAGAAAACATGTTAGCATTTGTAATCATGACTTGATCTTGATATCTCGATATTTGACATTTGATTTTTTTTTATGAGATATCTTATGCTTGAATCAAGAGTTTTTCTCTTATATGTCTTCTTCTCAAAATGAGAAATTTCCAAATGGATCATGAATTTTCCGGAATCACAATTCAAATTTCTTATGATTCATGATGAATTTAGAGATATTATACTCTTTTATTTGTTTTCCCAAGATCTTTTGCTATTTACAAAAGAAGAGACATATCGAAATTAAATATGAATTGATATCTTGATTCTTTGTATTGGTTGTCATGATTTAAAGATTGATGTAAATTTCTATTGATGAAAACTTATGTGAAAAGTTTATTTCATCATATTTGATCCTCCCTTTCTTTTTGACTTTAACAAAGGGGGAGAAGGGTTTTGCTAACTTGCATATTGCAAATGAATGCAAAACTCCTAACATGCAAAGGAAGCAAAACTTGCAAGCTTGCTATTCTTAAAAGAGAATAAAGAAATTACAAAGTTGCACATCTATAACTTATTAGCTTGCATGTTTATGTGATGAAAATTTTACAAAAATTACAAACATGTAAGGAAAATTTAAAGTGCACTTCTCAAGAGAGAAGAAACAAAATGCAACTTACATATCTTAAGAAGCGAATGAAAAATTGCTATCTTACCTATCATGAGAAACAAAGTGCAAACTTGCACATTTCAAGAAGCAAGTAAAAATTGCCATGCTTGAACTTAAAAAACTTGCTATGCTTTTGCACTTATATGTTGTGATGAAAATTTAGCTTCATGTTGCAAAAACTTGCTTATCTTTAAATATAGCTAGATGCTACTTCTCCTTTTTATTGATGACATAAGAGGAGAAGTAGATTGATGACTTTATGCATTGGATTGAATATTTTATATATTTGTATGATGTTTTAATGTTTTTCATAATATGTGTTGAATGTTACTTGGATTTGGCATGATCCAAGTTTTCTATCAATATAGCATATTGATAGGGGGAGTTTAGGTAAACTTCGGGGAGTTAAGATTAACTCCGTTAGTCATCAATTTATTGTCATCATAAAAAAAGGGGAGACTATTGGGTCTCGGATTTTGATGATGAAACTAATTGTTATGTTTATTTATTTAACTGTGTTTTGAGTGACGCAGGTCTACTCTCGATCAGGCTTAGATAATTATCGCAGGAAGAATCAACGTTGTACTAGAGGAAAATATGTCAAGAGATTGAACGTTGAGTCGGAGGTTCGGTTGACGATCGGCAGAAGGCTACAAACAAAGAAATCAGGTATCAGGCCAAGAAGAGCAAAGTTGTGCTAAGAAGATCAGGGTTGCTGGCGTCAACTGCTGATTGGACAACAGGTCACAAGAGAGGACGATACGCTGAAGAAACAGATAGAGCGTCGATGTGCCAATGACGTGTCTGGCGATATTTCGATTAAGTATTATAATAATTATCTAGATCGAAGTAGGATTAAGGACTAATTAGGTTGTAATTAGGCCAACCCAGTTAAGGGCTAAATGGGCCCGTACCCGGACAAGTTTGGGCCGGACTCAAGGCCCAAACAAGATTGCTAAACCTTGTTTGGTGGTGGCACCACTAGACTAGGACGATGGTAACACTTGGGTTCAGTCTCCCAGGTGCTCTGGGCGATAGTACCACCCTGGGGCAGAGTGCTTGGGTGGTGGCACCGCTAGCTGGGCGGTGGTACCACCCAATACACTAACCGTGTTAGTGTGTCATGCGGTAGTACCACCAGACTAGGCAATGGTACCGCCCAATGTCAGAGTCAGATTGGCGATAGTACTGCCAGTGACCGGCGGTGGTACAGTTAGTACCCCGAAAAACTGGTATGAGAAGTTTTTTTGGCTCCAAGTTTGAATAAAATTGGTACATCGCATTTGACTCCGGCACTTTGTTTCGCTTTATGTCTTCATCGTTATCGTAGTTAATCCTACACACAAGCCAAAACTCTACTTTGATCTAGACAGTTATTACAATGCGAATTGACATTATATTGCCTGGCACATCATTGGTCGGTGCTTCGTCCAATTCTTCGGCGCACTGTCCTCTCTTGTGGCCTGTTGCCCAATCGACGGTTGACCTCCGCAACCTCGATCTCCTTGGTGCAACCCACTCTTCTTGGCCCGATGCCCGATGTTCTATCAATTATCGATCGGACCTCCGGCTCGAAATCTAATATCCTGACGTGATTTCTTCCTATGCAATGTCAATTCCTTATGCGTCAACTGTCTAATCCTGATCAAGTAGACCTGCGTCACTTAAAATGTAGTTAAACAAATAAACATAATCAATTAGTTTCATCATCAAAATCCGAGACCCAACAGTCTCCCCCTTTTTTATGATGACAACTGATTGATGACTAACGGAGTTAACCTTAACTACCCGGAGTTTAACCAAACTACCCCTATCAATATGCAATTGATAGAACACTTGGATTATGCCAAATCCAAGCAATATGTATCAAAATTATGTCAACAAAAAATATCATGAAAATATATAAAATATTCAATCAACATTACATTGTATGAACTCATCAATCTACTTCTCTCCCTATGTCATCAATAAAAAGGAGAAGTAGCATCTAGCTATATTAAAAGGATGTGCAGGTTTTACAATCATACTAGTATCAAGATTGAAGTTTAATATACATCACTTTAAAATATTCAATTATAGTAAGTTTTTAAGGATATGTAATCATGACAATTCAACACTTGCTTCTTGTGCAAGATTGCATTTTGCTTCTCTTTGCAAGGTAGCAATTTTGGTGATGTTTGATATAGCAAGTTTCTTCATTACAATGATCGAGCTAGCAAATTTTTCATTTAAGTGTGCAAGCTAGCAATAAACTTTCTCCCCTTTTATTTTTGTCAAAAAGAAGGGAAGAGTACAATTCTTTTTCCTTTACATGAATTTTGAAACTATGATAATTAACAAAGATAAATATTCATGAGGTATCAAAAGTTTACATTCATGATTCAAAATCAATTTATAAGAACCAAGTTATGAATTCTATCATCAAAATTAAGTTAATAATACCAATTTAACATTTAAGCTAACACTTAAGGTACTCTTTTAGGATGCTAGCAATTTTACGATATATTAATAAGTAATTTTTGCTTGCTCTAGCAAAATTCTTTCTCTTGTGATGAACAAGCTAGCAATCAAGCTCCTCCTTTGTCATTGTTAAAAAGAAAGGGAGGGAATACAAAGTTTTCTTTACATTCACTTTCAAATAAATTTGTATCAATATATATATATATATATATATATATATTAGTTATCACATGATGCATACAATGCAAAAATGTAAAGGAATCATGTCATGAAGGATATCAAGAAGAAATCAAAAGGGACATGATTCATTTGGTAATAGATAGCTAAATCACTTGATTCATGCATTCAAACTATCATTACTCATCATGTGTAATTTCAAAATGTAAAGGTTGTCAACCATGATTCAAAACATTCATTTTCAAGCCATGATAAAGAGGATAAATCAATGATTCAATCATTAAGCAGATTTCTTTTTCATCAATTTTCAAACCATGACAAGTGATATTATCAAGTGTCAAGTCATGTGTAGAAAGAAGTATTGAAACATAGGAGAAAAAAAAATCAAATTGCACATGCAATGTTTCAATATTCAAAACACATTTTCTCAAGTTGAGTATCGATAACTCAAGAGAAAATAACTTATAATTCAATTGAATTTCTCTTCAATTATATGGGAGAATCATAGTATTAAGTAAGAAATCTTGAAAGACTCAAATTATCTAGATCATGATGTAGATAAAAATTCTCTTAAAAAGGATCTTGATTCAAAAAACAATTGAAGTTGTAATTATCAAGATCATGAATCATAAATATTTTCTTAAGCAAAAAATCACATGAGCACTTGATTATTTCATATGAAATCTCAATGTATCATGTTCATAAATTCTTTCTCTCCAACATGATTCATAGGAGGTATAATAGCAATGATATCAATTATGATTCATTTGGTAGCAAATAGCAAAGAGAACAATTTGTTTCATGCATAAGAAATCTCAATTTACAAAAGTCAAGTTATGATTTCAAGAGGTTAAGAGAAGAGTCAAGAATCATTTAAAAAAATGTATTCAAATTCAACTTGACAACTCCATACTTATCATTAAAATCATTTTTGAGATTCAAGAGATTTACATGAACATGGATTCATCATTTATCTTTTATCAAAAAATCAATAACTTTAGAGATAGACAAATTTCAAGTCACACGAATTTCTCTTTTAGTGATTTTAAATAATGCATTGATTTTATATCAACATACCTTTGTCTTTTTATATCAAATAGGATCAAGCATGAAAATTCAAGATATAGAGGCAAATTTCGTAAAACAAATCATCAAACATAATATCATCATTTTAATTATAATGTTTTTTTTTGTTGTTGTTGGCTAGAACAAGATGTTTACCATCTTATATGATTCTAGCTAGGTGTGAGAACTTTATAGTCATCCATCATTTTTAGCATCGAAAGCATCATTAAAGTATCTCATATACAAAATTCTATTAGTTTGAAATGGGTTTATAAAATTAGAAAAAAATATACAAGATTAAGTTGAGAAGTTCAAAGCTAGATTGATGGCAATGAGTTATAAGTAAAAATTTGGCATCGACTATGATGAGGTGTTTGCCCATGTTATCCAAATCAAAACTATTAGATTAATTATATCTATTATCATACAAAATAAAAGATTAATTTATCAAATAGATGTTAAATCTATATTTTTTGAATAAATTTTTTTAAAAATATATATACATAAAACAAGCACTATATAGATTAAAGCAAGCACTTAGAGCTTGAAATATTAGAATTTATGCTTACTTCAAGCAAAATGATTATGAACAATATTCATATGAATGTGTCATTTGTAGAAATATAAAAAAAAATAAAGATATCTTACTTATTTGCTTGTATATAGATGATCTTGTTTTTATTAGAAGCAACTTACTTATGTTTAAAGAATCCAAGTAAATAATAGTAAACAAATTTGAAATGATTGACATTAGACTCATCTTATTTCCCTGGTATCAAAATGAAATAAAATATAGAATGTATCTTCATTTTACAAGAATATACAAAGAAGATTCTCAAAAAATTAAAGATGGAAGATTGTAAATCAATTGCTCTAATCTATTTTAAAAGCTTAGTGGGAAGCTTGAGATACCTAATTAGCACTAGACTGGATATCTTATATGAAATTAGATTAATAAGTTGATTTATGAAAGAACCAAACTCCACACACACAAAGGCCGATAAAAGAATTCTATGCTATATCAAAGGCACAAGAACTCATGGTTTATTATATTTATTTTCTAATGATTTTTGACTTGTTGACTATTCCAATAGTAATTTGAGTTAGCTCTAAAAGGTCAAAAAAGTGTAACTGACTTTGTTTTTATATGGGCGATACGATTTTCAGTATTCAAAGAAATAATCTATTATGATCTTATATATATATATATATATATGAAATAAAATATATAGTGGTATCATTATATGCATGTCATGGTACATGGCTAAAGAAACTTTTGAATGAAGTTAGTTATTTATAGGATCAAGTTACAAAGAAAAATATTGATAATAAGTCATTATTTATATATTGATGTTCATTGCCATTTTATTGGAGATGAAATCAAGGATAAGGAAGTTTCATGGAACTATATCAAATTCGATGATCAAATTATAAATATTTTCACTAAGCCCCTCATTTCAAATATATGTTTCAAGATGAAGACATTACTTGGAATATGTGATAAAAATAAATTAAGTTTAAGAAGATGTTAAGAGAATTAAATTTGATTAAAAGAGAAGATTAAAACCTTTATCAAATCACATGGATGAAAATAATTATAATCTCTACAAATTAGTGAGAATGGAAAGATTACATGATGATAAAAATCACCATGAAATAAATGATTATAAAAATAATAAACCACTACGTAAATTAAATATATTACATATAATATAATAAAAGTATATGAATACAACCTTATCAATTGAGTTTGATAACCTCATCTAGCGCCTTATAAATAAATATATTTTATCATGAAAAAATAAAATAAAAAATAAAGACTTATCACCAAAAGACAAAAATTTTAGTTTAATCCCTCCGTTTTTTTTTTTTTCTTTTAATTTTCTCTATCTTATCTTTTCTTTTCGCATCATTAACTAATCTGAAATGAAATATTATGTCTTTCTCTACACCATAATTTACTTTATGATAATTACTGAACTCTGCTCTACGGAGTTACTAACCACCAGCCATGGTTTCTTTAATTCCAGAGCATAATTACTGCACCAATGAATTAATCATCTCAACAACTATTTTCTCTTTGGTTGAACCAACAACACAGGGACTACAGAAAGAATCACAAATCACAAAAGATGACCAGCGTAATGTTTTAACTCTTAACTATATCTTTTGGGATTCACCGCTTCCCGACTTCGAGGACATCAACACAAACCTGAGTGCAAGAAAAGCCACGAGGCACCACAACAACATTGATTGCACAACAAATGGCTATGAAGTGTTGCTTATGCAGTATTTTATTATTCCTCGACTCTGTCCAATTATAACACAAAGTGTGGAGTCTCGGCATCAATATACATCTCCTAATCATTACGCGGACGAGCGTCGGAAATAACTTTTTCTACGGGTTACATAATCCCCTCTATACACATCCAACGGTCAGACTCGTGCAAACAGGAATAGAGAGGAAGAGTTCAACCATTTGACTTCACACTGACCGATCAGCCCAGTACAACCATATCACATCTCGTCGAAGCCTGGCGGGATCAGATGAATGCGATCAGATGCATCGGTGAGCAATCTCAGCTGAGCAGATGACTTCCAGAAGTCGCCTCTCTCGGGGCTCACATGGATCTCAAAATCATCCAGAAAATTATAGTCCATGTCAGGTTTAGCAAGCGACCGAAGAAGCCTCTCCCACGGTGGCCGATGACTCAGGAACTAGTTGAATGTGATCAGGAGCACTTGTGAGCAGCTGAGGTTGAGGAGATGAGATGAAGAACTTGTTGGCCTCGGGGAATAAGTTGAGCCCAAAATCGTCCAGAAAGTTGTAATCCGTGTGAGATTCGCTGGTAATAGCACATGTATCAGTCGGAAGAACAATGGCCAAAGAATTCTCTCCCACGACGTTCCTCCTTTGGATAGGGACCGATGCTGCGGGTACCACTTCTGCGTCTTTGGTCGATGTCCTTCGTCGTTTTCGTCTGTCGTCTCCACCTGATGAGTCTGTGACATCGACGAGCCATTGGAGAGGTGGATGCGGCGATGCCACCGTGGTCTCCTGCTCCTCCACCGTATTGATTGCGCCAATGATCCCCCGGAGGAGTTTGGCCCGTGCCTTGGGAGTCATATAAACTTTGCAGATGACCCACAACCTCTCTAAAGCATTACTTATGGCATACTCCTCCATCAACCAATCGCTTTTGATGTATCCCGAAGGCGATTGGACTTCGTAGCAGAACGTTTATTCACTTGAAGAACTAATTGGCTTACTAATGACATATAAAATAAGCCTATTGTAATATGATGAACATATGAACCACCTTCCAAAAAATAGGAAGGATTTGGAACCTTGGGCAAATCAATGCCACTTGAGTGATGACTCAAGTGATGAGGACAATGATAACTTGAACTTTTAATGAATTTTAATAAGTTCATTAAATAAAAATATAAAATTAAAAATGAACTTGAATGGATGAAGATGCCAAAAATGAAGAAGAAACTCAAATAAGAATCAAGTGACGAAACGACGAATTGGGCTTTGACGGGCTTCAACAACGAGGTAAGAAACTCACCTAAAATGTTCTTACGTTGTTTTGAAATTACATGATATTTTTTGTGAGTGCTTAATTTAGTTTGTAGGAAATAAAAAATTATTTTCAAATATTATATCATGTTTCTCTTTCTAGCATTTTTGAAAAATTAAAAAATTGATCATGAAAATTATATTGTTAAAGTTTCATGCATGTTATGATTCATAATTTTGAATGATGTATGCAACACTATGGATGAAAATTACATGATGTGTGATAATACAATTTCATACATATGATTTTCATATCAATTTTCGATTTCAATCTTGATGTCTTGATGGTTTTGACAAAACCTTCTTTCCGATTTATATGATGATCCCTTTGGTTCTAAATATGATGCATGACTATTGAGTTCGCACACTAAGCTAGAATCATGCAAAATGATAAACAACTTGTTATGTCAACAACAATCAAAGAAAGATTATTAGAATTAAATTGATATTTTAAGAAATCATGGTTGATAACGATATAAATGAAAATGTATGTGTACCTTTTTGATGTTGTATCGGTTTTTTTGGTTTTTAAACATGATGCACATCTTTTATACAAAAAATTAAGTATGAAAACAATTTATAATAAATGTATGTGATGATTTCAGTTTGTGATAATTTACTTGGTCTTCGCATAAAAATCTGAACATCCTCACTTAGATTGAAACACATAAAAATAGGAAAATATATTATCATAATTTTTGATGTGTTTAGTCTTGACGGTTTTATGACAAAACCTTTTGATGACATGTCATTTTTAATAAAATTTGTGTTTCAGTTTTTGAACTATGCACATATCTTTTTATACAAAAAGGACTTAAGCATACTTACATGTAATCAATCTACATTGGTCTTAATAAAATACCTGAATGAAAGATTTTGATGATAATTTCAAATTTATATGATGATTCATGGCTTCGAACAAAAATTTGAACATATCTCATAATGATGAAATAAAAATATTAAAAGGATGTTATCATGCTTGAAAGTTATGAAATCATGCTTGATGAATTATTTTATGAAATTATAAAATTATATATTAATAATAATTAATTTTATAATATTAAGTAAATTCATAATTATAATTATAAATAGAAAATAGATTAATTTAATTTGAATAAAACAACAGGCCTTCATTACAATTTTAGTCACAAATTTAGATATCAAAACTAACAAAATAATATTAAAATAAAAATAAAACATATTTGCTTTTCATGAATTTATTATATCAGTTTAATTTAGTGGAAACGGATCAAATGTTAATCAAATTTAAAAATTATAAAATTAGATATTAATATGGTAAATAATAATTAATTTTATTTAATTAAAGCGATTGCATGAATATAGGTTGGTTTAATTTAGTGGAAAGACCTACTTGGTTTCTCATTGAACTTAGCTCAAATGTTAGGATTTGCCTGTCTTAATTCATAAAAATTTGAACATTTATTCACTTGAAGAACTAATTGACTCACTAATGACATATAAAATGACATATAATAGCTATGCATGACTATTGAGTTCGCACACTAAGCTAGAATCATGCAAAATGATAAACATCTTGTTATGGCCAATAACAATGAAAGAAAGATTATTAGAATTAAATTGATATTTTAAGAAATCATGGTTGATAACGATATAAATGAAAATGCATGTATACCTTTTTTATGTTGCATAGGTTTTTGGTTTTAAACATGATGCACATCTTTTATACAAAAACATGAGCATGAAAATAATTTATAATAAATGTATGTGATGATTTCGGTTTGTGATAAGTTACTTGGTCTTTGCATAAAAATCTGAACATGCTCACTTAGATTGAAACACATAAAAATAAGAAAATATATTATCATGATTTTTGATGTGTTTGGTCTTGATGGTTTTAGGGCAAAACCTTTTGATGACATGTCATTTTTAATAAAATTTGTGTTTCAATTTTGAACTTGGTACACATCTTTTTTATACAAAAGGACTTAAGCATGCTTACATGTAATCAATCTACATTGGTCTTAATAAATTTCCTGAATGAAAGATTTTGATAATAATTTCAAATTTATATGATTATTCATGGCTTTCGAACAAAAATTTGAACATACCTCATAATGATAAAATGAAAATATTAAAAGGATGTTATCATGCTTAAAAGCTATGGAATCATGCTTGATGAATTATTTTATGAAATTTATCTTTTTGCTCTTAAATGTTAATACTTGTTTTTACTAAAGGCAAAGGCATGATTATAGGATGAAACACATAAAAAGAGATTACATTTTCTAGCCTATTGAGATTAATGAATTCATGTAAATCTCTTGAATCATGAAAATGATTTTGATGATTCGAACTTGAATAAGCTTTATCATAGTCATGATCTTTGAATTTTTATGAATTCATGATAACTCAAATTGCCTTTTGGAATCCATGACATGACATGATTGATTCCTTGATTTACTCTTTTTATCATGTCTTGAAAATAAATGTTTAGAATCATGTTTGATGAGTTATGAAATTTGACTTTACGTTTTGAACTTTCATACTTATCTCTATTTGACATTAAAAGACAAAGGCATATTTGAATGAAATCAATCATAAAAAGGGAAGTGTATGATTCTTGAAATTTTTTATTTTCCATGAAAGACAAGTGATAAATTCATTTATAATAGTTTGTGAATCACTTGAATTAGAAATGAGATCTTGATGAAAATTATTATGTATGAATCAAGTTGCTCTTTGTGCTATCCATTCTCAAATGAATCATGTTCTTCTTGAGCCTTGATATCATATCCTTCATGACATAGAAATGACATGATTTCTTTGCCTTGTATGTATTATGTGATAATTGAAAAATTAATATAAAAGAAATTTACTTTATGATGAATCAATGAATCATGACTTGATCTATGAGAATGATATGTTTTTATGTATCATGATTCTTGGTTTTATATCCTTTATCATGAATTAAAAATTGATGCTAAAGAAAATATTTGTGAATCATGATTTTGATTTCTCGAAACTATATGTTTAGAATTTGTTTTAAAATCATGATCTTGATTTTGCTAAAAAGAATAATTATGAATCATGAATGATATCTTTTGATATTGATTGTAAAACTTTCATTCATGCAAATTTAGAATTGATATGAAAAGTTGATCTTGCAAATCTTGTATTCCTCCACTTCTTTTGACAAAACAAAAGGGGAAAGAAAACAGGTTAACATTTGTAATCATGACTTGATCTTGATATCTCGATATTTGACATTTGATTTTTTTTTATGAGATATCTTATGCTTGAATCAAGAGTTTTTCTCTTATGTCTTCTTCTCAAAATGAGAAATTTCTAAATGTATCATGAATTTTCTGGAATCACAATTCAAATTTCTTATGATTCATGATGAATTTAGAGATATTATGCTCTTTTATTTGTTTTCCCAAGATCTTTTGCTATTTACAAAAGAAGAGACATATCGAAATGAAATATGAATTGATATCTTGATTCTTTGTATTTGTTGTCATGATTTGATGTTTGATGTAAATTTCTATTAATGAAAACTTATGTGAAAAGTTTATTTCATCATATTTGATCATTCCTTTCTTTTTGACTTTAACAGTAAAGGAATTCAGAGAACAAGAAGACCCACGAATTATCGATGGTGTTCGCGGGATGTTCGCCATAGATGTTGGCTTCGGGAATGACACCTACCTACTCGATGCCATCCCACAGAGATCAGAGATGAAAAGAAGAAGAAGAAGGGGGCCACAGAGAGGGAAGAAGAAGAAGAGGGGGAGAGAGAGGAGACGAAGAAAGCGATGGTGGTGGGTTTTCGAGTTGTGGGCGGCTGTTTAAACAGACGGAGGATGGTACCACTGTAGATAATGACATTAGTATTAGATGATCAGTGAGTATTATTCAGTCTAAGTGGGTGTTTCCTATTCTGACATGACAAATCTTGAACCACCTGATGATCTGGATAATAATTGTTATCACTTATCAGCCATTCAATGGGTGACGGGCTCCGCGTGCGTGAGGGCCCTCACTCGTCAGCCCAACTAAAGAACATGATTCCAGATTCGATTTGGGTGATGTTAAGTTCGGACAACCGTGGCTCCCATAACACAAGTACTTCGGATCCCAATCATATGATCGGCTATGATCTTCCTCCGATAACACAATTCCAGAAGCAATGATCCGGTAGGAAGATGCGGACAACTGGGCACCGATGACACAAGAACCGTCTAATCTCAATCAAACGGTCAGAAGAGCAGATGCTCTTCCCTCCCCCATCTGTTTGATGAGGCGACGAAAGGCCGTCTGCCAATCGCTTTACCGCGACTAAATCCCTCGCCATTGTGCCACGCAAACGTCGCCCTCAAGCCCTCCGCCTGCCAACTCCACCTTTGCCTTCTCTGGAAACCGCTGCTATCTTGGAGCCTGGCGGTGTACGTGCCCATCGTCAACCCATAAGCAAGTCTGCTTTGGTCTTTTCTTAAGTGGCTGTTCGTTGTGAAGGGTTGTATCCTCTGAATTAGCATTACCTATATCGTGATATTTTTTATGTTTTCTTGATAAATGTTAGATTTCGTATATTAAGTAAATTCATAATTATAAACTTATAATTTTATATATTAATAAAATTAATTTTATATATTAATATTATAATTTTCTTTTTAATTATATAAAATTATAAAATTATATATTAATAATAATTAATTTTATAATATTAAGTAAAATTATATTTATAATTTTAAATAGAAAATAGATTAATTTAATTTGAATAAAACAACATGCCTTAATTGCATTTTTAGTCACAAATTCAGATATCAAAACTAACAAAATAATATTAAAATAATAAAAAAATTTATTTTTCATGAATTTATTATATCAGTTTAATTTAGTGGAAACGGATCAAATGTTAATCAAATTTAAAAATTATAAAATTAGATATTAATATGGTAAATAATAATTAATTTTATTTAATTAAAGTGATTGCATGAATATAGGTTGGTTTAATTTAGTGGAAAGACCTACTTGTTTTCTCATTCAACTTAGCTCAAATGATGGGATTTGTCGGTCTTAATTAACAATTTGGAATTCCTTTGTACCGCCTAATTCTGTTGGTAGCAAAGCCATCGATTTTGGGTTTGGCTTTTCTTTTTTATCAAATGCAGTTGTGCCAATATTAAAAACAATATAAACTTAAATTGACTTGATTTAGCAAAATAATTATTTTCTTCAACTAATATTGTATTCATTTAGTGACTATTTTCACATGTTTCACCTCTTCTTTAAAGAAAGTCCATCACCACATAGAAAAATAAGAGAATTTTACCTAAAAAATCAATTATCATATGTTTATCCAATATCAACCCCCTAATTGATTTTTATTTAGAAATATTCATTTTTCGTTACTTTAATAAAAATATCATTTTATCCTCCACCACCACCCCAATCACCGGCATATCAACATTGCACTCTTCCTTCTTTCCTCTTTAGATAAGATAAATCCTTGTGATTAGAGCAAGTGATGATGGTGATGAATAAAGGACATTAGATAAAGTCAACAAGGTTTTTTTGTGCAAAGTGGAAGAGGTAATAGGTCAATGGCAGGATAGTGGTGATTATATTATAAGTTGTGGGGGAGTAGAAGACTAAGGACAATACGATGATGACATGTTAGCGATGATAGATAGGAGTGATGATGGGAGAATATAAAGATGGTCAATCATTTCAATATAAAGATACAACGAAAGATAAAAGATGGAAGGATACTATATATGAAAAAAAAAGCAACTCCATTATGAGAAACAAAACTTGGGAACTATTATAAAACTCAAATTAGCATTTCTTGATTTTTCTATATTTAAACTTATGGAATGTCATTGAAAATGGATTTCAACTTCTCTCTAAACTGACGAACGAATGGTCGGATTTAGAGAGAAAATCTTTTTCTTTAAATGTAAAGACTATGAATGCCTTATTTTGTGCTCTAGATAAAACTTAATCAGATTTCTACGCGTGAAACGACTTTCGATATTTGACACAAATTTGAAGACACACACGAAGGAATGAGTAGAGTCAAAGACTCGAAAGTTAACATTTTGATGCATGATTTTGAGCTTTTTCGAATGAAACCAAGCGAGACTATCGGTGATATTTACACCCGTTTTACAGATGTCGTTAATAGTTTGAAATGTCTTAGTAAATATTTTTCAAGTTTTGATCTCATTAATTAGATTTTAATATCCCTTCCAAAGAGTTAGGATCCAAAAATAATAGCTATTCAAGAGTCTAAAGATTTGAATGTTTATGCACTTGAAGAACTAATTGGCTTACTAATGACATATAAAATGAGCCTCTTGGAACATGATGAACATATGAACCACCTTCCAAAGAATAGGAAGGATTTAGAACCGTGGACAAATCAATGCCACTGGAGTGATAACTCAAGTTATGAGGACAATGATGAACTTGAACTTTTAATGAATTTTAATAAGTTTATTAAATAAAAATCTAAAACTAAAAATGAACTTGAATGGAGAAAGAGGCCAAAAATAAAGAAGAAACGTAAAGAAGAATCAAGTGATGAAACGATTTAATTGGGCTTTGACGGACTTCAACAACGAGGTAAGAAACTCACCTAAAATGTTCTTACATTGTTTTGAAATTACATGATGTTTTTCGTGAGTGCTTAATTTAGTTTGTAGGAAATAAAAAATTATTTTCAAATATTATATCACGTTTCTCTTTTTAGCATTTTTAAAAAATTAAAAAATTGATCATTAAAATTATATTGTTAAAGTTTCATGAATGTTATGATTCATAATTTTGAATGATGTATGCAACACTATGGATGAAAATTACATGATGTATGATAATACAATTCCATACATATGATTTCTATATCGATTTTCAGTTTCAATCTTGATATCTTGATGGTTTTGACAAAACCTTCTATCTGATTGATATAATGATGCCTTCGGTTCTAAATATGATGTATGACTATTGAGTTCGCACACTAAGCTAGAATCATGCAAAATGATAAACATCTTGTTATGGTCAACAACAATGAAAAAAAGATTATTAGAATTAAATTGATATTTTAAGAAATCATGGTTGATAACGATATAAATGAAAATATATATGTACCTTATTGATGTCATATCGGTTTTTTGGTTTTTAAACATGATGCACATCTTTTATAAAAAAAATAAGTATGAAAACAATTTATAATAAATGTATGTGATGATTTCAGTTTGTGATAAGTTACTTGGTCTTGGCATAAAAATCTGAACATACTCACTTAGATTGAAACACATAAAAATAGGAAAATATATTATCATGATTTTTGATGTGTTTAGTCTTGTCGGTTTTATGGCAAAACCTTTTGATGACATGTCATTTTTAATAAAATTTGTGTTTGAACTCGGTACACATCTTTTTATACAAAAATGACTTAAGCATGCTTACATGTAATCAATCTACATTGGTCTTAATAAAATTCTTGAATGAAAGATTTTGATGATAATTTCAAATTTATATGATGATTCATGGCTTTCGAACAAAAATTTGAACATACCTCATAACGATGAAATGAAAATATTAAAAGAATGTTATCATGCTTGAAAATTATGGAATCATACTTGATGAATTATTTTATGAAACTATAAAATTATATATTAATAATAATTAATTTTATAATATTAAGTAAATTCATAATTATAATTTTAAATAGAAAATAGATTAATTTAATTTGAATAAAACAACAGGCCTTAATTACATTTTTAGTCACAAATTTAGATATCAAAACTAACAAAATAATATTAAAATAAAAATAAAAATTATTTATTTTTCATGAATTTATTATATCAGTTTAATTTACTGGAAATGGATCAAATGTTAATCAAATTTAAAAATTATAAAATTAGATATTAATATGGTAAATAATAATTAATTTTATTTAATTAAAGTGATTGCATGAATATAGGTTGGTTTAATTTAGTGGAAAGACCTACTTGTTTTCTCATTGAACTTAGCTCAAATGTTGGGATTTGTCAGTCTTAATTAACAATTTGGAATTCCTTTGAACCGCCTTGGTAGCAAAGCCATCGATTTTGAAATGCAGTTGTGCCAATATTAAAAATAACATAAACTTAAATTTACTTGATTTAGCAAAATAATTATTTTCTTCAACTAATATTGTATTCATTTAGTGACTATTTTCACATGTTTCACCTCTTCTTTAAAAAAAAGTCCATCACCGCATAGAAAAATAAGGGAATTTTACCTAAAAAATCAAATTATCATATGTTTATCCAATATCAACCCCATAATTGATTTTTATTTAGAAATATTTCTTTTTCATTTCTTTAACAAAAATATCATTTTATCCTTCAACACTCGCACCCAATCACCAGCATATCAACATTGCACTCTTCCTTCTTTCCTCTTTAGATAAGATAAATCCTTGTGATGAGAGCAAATGATGATGGTGATGAATAAAGGACACTAGATAGAGGCAATAGGGTTTTTGTGCAAAGTGGAAGAGGCAACAGGTAAATGGCAGGATAGTGGTGATGATATTATAAGTTGTGGGGGAGTAGAAGATCAAGGATAAGATGATGATGATAGGTTGGTATTGATAGATAGGAGTGGTGATGGGAGAATATAAAGATGGTCAATCATTTCAATATAAAGATACAACGAAAGATAAAAGATGGAAGGATACTATATATAAAAAAAATCAACTCCATTATTAGAAACAAATCTTGGGAACTATTATAATACTCGAATAAGAGTTTTCTTGATTTCTCTATATTTAAACTTATGGAATGTCATTGAAAATGGATTTTAACTTCCCTCTCAACCGACGAATGAATGGTCGGATTTAGAGAGAAAATCTTTTTCTTTAAATGCAAAGGCTATGAATGCCTTATTCTGTGCTCTAGATAAAACTGAGTTTAATCGGATTTCTACGTGTGAAACGTCTTTCGACATTTGGCACACACTTGAAGTCACACACGAAGGAATGAGTAGAGTTAAAGACTCGAAAATTAATATTTTGATGCATAATTTTGAGATTTTTTGAATGAAACCAAGAGAGACTATCGGCGATATGTACACTCATTTCACAGATGTTGTTAATAGTTTGAAATTTTTTAGTAAATATTTTTCGAGTTTTGATCTCATTAATAAAATTTTAATATCCCTTCCAAAGAGTTGGGATCCAAAAATAATAGCTATTCAAGAGTCTAAAAATTTGAACGTTTATTCACTTGAAGAACTAATTGGCTCACTAATGACATATAATAGCTATGCAAGACTATTGAGTTCACATACTAAGCTAGAATCATGCAAAATGATAAACATCTTGTTATGGCCAACATCAATGAAAGAAAGATTATTAGAATTAAATCGATATTTTAAGAAATCATGGTTGATAACGATATAAATGAAAATGCATGTATACCTTTTTTATGTTGCATAGGTTTTTTGGTTTTTAAACATGATGCACATCTTTTATACAAAAAACATGAGCATGAAAATAATTTATAATAAATGTATGTGATGATTTCGGTTTGTGATAAGTTACTTGGTCTTTGCATAAAAATCTGAACATGCTCACTTAGATTGAAACACATAAAAATAGGAAAATATATTATCATGATTTTTGATGTGTTTGGTCTTGATGGTTTTAGGGCAAAACCTTTTGATGACATGTCATTTTTAATAAAATTTGTGTTTCGATTTTTGAACTCGGTACACATCTTTTTATACAAAAAGGACTTAAGCATGCTTACATGTAATCAATCTACATTGGTCTTAATAAATTTCCTAAATGAAAGATTTTGATAATAATTTCAAATTTATATGATTATTCATGGCTTTCGAACAAAAATTTGAACATACCTCATAATGATGAAATGAAAATATTAAAAGGATGTTATCATGCTTAAAGGTTATGGAATCATGCTTGATGAATTATTTTATGAAATTTGCCTTTTCGCTCTTGAATGTTAATACTTGTTTTTACTAAAGGCAAAGGCATGATTATAGGATGAAACACATAAAAAGAGATTACATTTTCTAGCCTATTGAGATTAATGAATTCATGTAAATCTCTTGAATCATGAAAATGATTTTGATGATTTGAACTTGAATGAGCTTTATCATAGTCATGATCTTGATTTTTCGGAACTATATATTTGAATTTTTATGAATTCATCATAACTCAAATTGCCTTTTGGAATTCATGACATGACATGATTGATTCCTTGATTTACTCTTTTTATCATGTCTTGAAAATGAATGTTTAGAATCATGCTTGATGAGTTATGAAATTTGCCTTTACGTCTTGAACTTTCATACTTATCTCTATTTGACATTAAAAGACAAAGGCATATTCGAATGAAATCAATCATAAAAAGGAAAATGTATGATTCTTGAAATTTTTTATTTTTCATGAAAGGCAAGTGATAAATTCATTTATGATAGTTTGCGAATCACTTGAATTAGAAATGAGATCTTGATGAAAATTCTTATGCATGAATCAAGTTGCTCTTTGTGCTATCCATTCTCAAATGAATCATGTTCTTCTTGAGCCTTGATATTATATCCTTCACGACATAGAAATGACATGATTTCTTTGCCTTGTATGCCTTATTTGGTAATTGAAAAATTGATATAAAAGAAATGTACTTTATGATGAATCAATGAATCATGACTCGATCTATGAGAATGATATGTTTTTATGTATCATGATTCTTGGTTGTATACCCTTTATCATGAATTGAAAATTGATGCTAAAGAAAATATTTTTGAATCATGATTTTGATTTCTCGGAACTATATGTTTAGAATTTATTTTAAAATCATGATCTTGATTTTGCTAAAAAGAATAATTATGAATCATGAATGATATCTTTTGATATTGATCGTAAAACTTTCATTGATGCAAATTTAGAATTGATATGAAAAGTTGATCTTGCAAATCTTGTAGTCCTCCACTTCTTTTTGACAAAAACAAAGAGGAAAGAAAACATGTTAGCATTTGTAATCATGACTTGATCTTGATATCTCGATATTTGACATTTGATTTTTTTTTATGAGATATCTTATGCTTGAATCAAGAGTTTTTCTCTTATATGTCTTCTTCTCAAAATGAGAAATTTCTAAATGGATCATGAATTTTCCGGAATCACAATTCAAATTTCTTATGATTCATGATGAATTTAGAGATATTATACTCTTTTATTTGTTTTCCCAAGATCTTTTGCTATTTACAAAAGAAGAGACATATCGAAATGAAATATGAATTGATATCTTGATTCTTTGTATTGGTTGTCATGATTTAAAGATTGATGTAAATTTCTATTGATGAAAACTTATGTGAAAAGTTTATTTCATCATATTTGATCCTCCCTTTCTTTTTGACTTTGACAAAGGGGGAGAAGGGTTTTGCTAGCTTGCATATTGCAAATGAATGCAAAACTCCTAACATGCAAAGGAAGCAAAACTTGCAAGCTTGCTATTCTTAAAAGAGAATAAAGAAATTACAAAGTTGCACATCTATAACTTATTAGCTTGCATTTTTATGTGATGAAAATTTTACAAAAATTACAAACATGTAAGGAAAATTTAAAGTGCACTTCTCAAGAGAGAAGAAACAAAATGCAACTTACATATCTTAAGAAGCGAATGAAAAATTGCTATCTTACCTATCATGAGAAACAAAGTGCAAACTTGCACATTTCAAGAAGCAAGTAAAAATTGCCATGCTTGAACTTAAAAAACTTGCTATGCTTTTGCACTTATATGTTGTGATGAAAATTTAGCTTCATGTTGCAAAAACTTGCTTATCTTTAAATATAGCTAGATGCTACTTCTCCTTTTTATTGATGACATAAGAGGAGAAGTAGATTGATGACTTTATGCATTGGATTGAATATTTTATATATTTGTATGATGTTTTAATGTTTTTCATAATATGTGTTGAATGTTACTTGGATTTGGCATGATCCAAGTTTTCTATCAATATAGCATATTGATAGGGGGAGTTTAGGTAAACTTCGGGGAGTTAAGGTTAACTCCGTTAGTCATCAATTTATTGTCATCATAAAAAAAGGGGAGACTATTGGGTCTCGGATTTTGATGATGAAACTAATTGTTATGTTTATTTATTTAACTGTGTTTCGAGTGACGCAAGTCTACTCTCGATCAGGCTTAGATAATTATCGTAGGAAGAATCAACGTTGTACTAGAGGAAAATATGTCAAGAGATTGAACGTTGAGTCGGAGGTTCAGTTGACGATCGGCAGAAGGCTACAAACAAAGAAATCAGGTATCAGGCCAAGAAGAGCAAAGTTGCGCTAAGAAGATCAGGGTTGCTGGCGTCAACTGCTGATTGGACAACAGGTCGCAAGAGAGGACGATACGCTGAAGAAACAGACAAAGCGTCGATGTGCCAATGACGTGTCTGGCGATATTTCGATTAAGTATTATAATAATTATCTAGATCGAAGTAGGATTAAGGACTAATTAGGTTGTAATTAGGCCAACCCGCTAAGGGCTAAATGGGCCCGTACCCGGACAAGTTTGGGCGGACTCAAGGCCCAAACAAGATTGCTAAACCTTGTTTGGTGGTGGCACCACTAGACTAGGACGATGGTAACACTTGGGTTCGATCTCCCAGTGCTCAAGGTAGTACCACCCTGGGGCAGAGTGCTTGGGTGGTGGCACCGCTAGCTGGGCGGTGGTACCACCCAATACACTAACCGTGTTAGTGTGTCATGCGATAGTACCACCAGACTAGGCAATGGTACCGCCCAATGTCAGAGTCAGATTGGCGGTAGTACTGCCAGTGACCGGCGGTGGTACAATTAGTACCCCGAAAAATTCGTATGAGAAGTTTTTTGGCTCCAAGTTTGAATAAAATTGGTACATCGCATTTGACTCCGGCACTTTGTTTCGCTTTATGTCTTCATCGTTATCGTAGTTAATCCTACACACAAGCCAAAACTCTACTTTGATCTAGACAGTTATTACAATGCGAATTGACATTATGTTGCCTGGCACATCATTGGTCGGTGCTTCGTCCAATTCTTCGGCGCACTATCCTCTCTTGTGGCCTGTTGCCCAATCGACGGTTGACCTCCGCAACCCCGATCTCCTTGGTGCAACCCACACTTCTTGGCCCGATGCCCGATGTTCTATCAATTGTTGATCGGACCTCCGGCTCGAAATCCAATATCCTGACGTGATTTCTTCCGATGCAATGTCAATTCCTTATGTGTCAACTGTCTAATCCTGATCAAGTAGACCCGCGTCATTTAAAACATAGTTAAACAAATAAATATAATCAATTAGTTTCATCATCAAAATCCGAGACCCAACAGTCTCCCCCTTTTTTATGATGACAACTGATTGATGACTAACGGAGTTAGCCTTAACTGCCCGGAGTTTAATCAAACTGCCCCTATCAATATGCAATTGATAGAACACTTGGATTATGCCAAATCCAAGCAATATGTATCAAAATTATGTCAACAAAAAATATCATGAAAATATATAAAATATTCAATCAACATTACATTGTATGAACTCATCAATCTACTTCTCCCCCTTTGTCATCAATAAAAAGGAGAAGTAGCATCTAGCTATATTAAAAGGATGTGCAGGTTTTACAATCATACTAGCTATCAAGATTGAAGTTTAATATACATCACTTTAAAATATTCAATTATAGTAAGTTTTTTAAGGATATGTATTCATGACAATTCGACACTTGCTTCTTGTGCAAGATTGCACTTTGCTTCTCTTTGCAAGGTAGCAATTTTGGTGATGTTTGATATAGCAAGTTTCTTCATTACAATGATCGAGCTAGCAAATTTTTCATTTAAGTGTGCAAGCTAGCAATAAACTTTCTCCCCTTTTGTTTTTGTCAAAAAGAAGGGAAGAGTACAATTCTTTTTCCTTTACATGAATTTTGAAACTATGATAATTAACAAAGATAAATATTCATGAGGTATCAAAAGTTTACATTCATGATTCAAAATCAATTTATAAGAACCAAGTTATGAATTCTATCATCAAAATTAAGTTAATAATACCAATTTAACATTTAAGCTAACACTTAAGGTACTCTTTTAGGATGCTAGCAATTTTACGATATATTAATAAGTAATTTTTGCTTGCTCTAGCAAAATTCTTTCTCTTGTGATGAACAAGCTAGCAATCAAGCTCCTCCTTTGTCATTGTTAAAAAGAAAGGGAGGGAATACAAAGTTTTCTTTACATTCACTTTCAAATAAATTTGTATCAAAATATATATATATTAGTTATCACATGATGCATACAATGCAAAAATGTAAAGGAATCATGTCATGAAGGATATCAAGAAGAAATCAAAAGGGACATGATTCATTTGGTAATAGATAGCTAAATCACTTGATTCATGCATTCAAACTATCATTACTCATCATGTGTAATTTCAAAATGTAAAGGTTGTCAACCATGATTCAAAACATTCATTTTCAAGCCATGATAAAGAGGATAAATCAATGATTCAATCATTAAGCAGATTTCTTTTTCATCAATTTTCAAACCATGACAAGTGATATTATCAAGTGTCAAGTCATGTGTAGAAAGAAGTATTGAAACATAGGAGAAAAAAAAATCAAATTGCACATGCAATGTTTCAATATTCAAAACACATTTTCTCAAGTTGAGTATCGATAACTCAAGAGAAAATAACTTATAATTCAATTGAATTTCTCTTCAATTATATGGGAGAATCATAGTATTAAGTAAGAAATCTTGAAAGACTCAAATTATCTAGATCATGATGTAGATAAAAATTCTCTTAAAAAGGATCTTGATTCAAAAAACAATTGAAGTTGTAATTATCAAGATCATGAATCATAAATATTTTCTTAAGCAAAAAATCACATGAGCACTTGATTATTTTATAAGAAATCTCAATGTATCATGTTCATAAATTCTTTCTCTCCAACATGATTCATAGGAGGTATAATAGCAATGATATCAATTATGATTCATTTGGTAGCAAATAGCAAAGAGAACAATTTGTTTCATGCATAAGAAATCTCAATTTACAAAAGTCAAGTTATGATTTCAAGAGGTTAAGAGAAGAGTCAAGAATCATTTAAAAAAATGTATTCAAATTCAACTTGACAACTCCATACTTATCATTAAAATCATTTTTTAGATTCAAGAGATTTACATGAACATGGATTCATCATTTATCTTTTATCAAAAAATCAATAACTTTAGAGATAGACAAATTTCAAGTCACACGAATTTCTCTTTTAGTGATTTTAAATAATGCATTGATTTTATATCAACATACCTTTGTCTTTTTTTATCAAATAGGATCAAGCATGAAAATTCAAGATATAGAAGCAAATTTCGTAAAACAAATCATCAAACATAATATCATCATTTTAATTATAATGTTTTTTTTTTGTTGTTGTTGGCTAGAACAAGATGTTTACCATCTTATATAATTCTAGCTAGGTGTGAGAACTTTATAGTCATGCATCATTTTTAGCATCGAAAGCATCATTAAAGTATCTCATATACAAAATTCTATTAGTTTGAAATGGGTTTATAAAATTAGAAAAAAAAATACAAGATTAAGTTGAGAAGTTCAAAGCTAGATTGATGGCAATGAGTTATAAGTAAAAATTTGGCATCGACTATGATGAGGTGTTCGCCCATGTTATCCAAATCAAAACTATTAGATTAATTATATCTATTATCATACAAAATAAAAGATTAATTTATCAAATAGATGTTAAATCTATATTTTTTGAATAAATTTTTTTAAAAATATATATACATAAAACAAGCACTATATAGATTAAAGCAAGCACTTAGAGCTTGAAATATTAGAATTTATGCTTACTTCAAGCAAAATGATTATGAACAATATTCATATGAATGTGTCATTTGTAGAAAGATAAAAAAAAATAAAGATATCTTACTTATTTGCTTGTATATAGATGATCTTGTCTTTATTAGAAGCAACTTACTTATGTTTAAAGAATCCAAGTAAATAATAGTAAACAAATTTGAAATGATTGACATTAGACTCGCTCTTATTTCCACTGTATCAAAATGAAATAAAATAAAGAATGTATCTTCATTTTACAAGAATATACAAAGAAGATTCTCAAAAAATTAAAGATGGAAGATTGTAAATCAATTGCTCTAATCTATTTTAAAAGCTTAGCGGGAAGCTTGAGATACCTAATTAGCACTAGACTGGATATCTTATATGAAATTAGATTAATAAGTTGATTTATGAAAGAACCAAACTCCACACACACAAAGGCCGATAAAAGAATTCTACGCTATATCAAAGGCACAAGAACTCATGGTTTATTATATTTATTTTCTAATGATTTTTGACTTGTTGACTATTCCAATAGTAATTTGAGTTAGCTCTAAAAGGTCAAAAAAGTGTAACTGACTTTGTTTTTATATGGGCGATACGATTTTCAGTATTCAAAGAAATAATCTATTATGATCTTATATATATATATATATGAAATAAAATATATAGTGGTATCATTATATGTATGTCATGGTACATGGCTAAAGAAACTTTTGAATGAAGTTAGTTATTTATAGGATCAAGTTACAAAGAAAAATATTGATAATAAGTCATTATTTATATATTGATGTTCATTGCCATTTTATTGGAGATGAAATCAAGGATAAGGAAGTTTCATGGAACTATATCAAATTCGATGATCAAATTATAAATATTTTCACTAAGCCCCTCATTTCAAATATATGTTTCAAGATGAAGACATTACTTGGAATATGTGATAAAAATAAATTAAGTTTAAGAAGATGTTAAGAGAATTAAATTTGATTAAAAGAGAAGATTAAAACCTTTATCAAATCACATGGATGAAAATAATTATAATCTCTACAAATTAGTGAGAATGGAAAGATTACATGATGATAAAAATCACCATGAAATAAATGATTATAAAAATAATAAACCACTACGTAAGTTAAATATATTACATATAATATAATAAAAGTATATGAATACAACCTTATCAATTGAGTTTGATAACCTCATCTAGCGCCTTATAAATAAATATATTTTATCATGAAAAAATAAAATAAAAAATAAAGACTTATCACCAAAAGATAAAAATTTTAGTTTAATCCCTCCGTTTTTTTTTCTCTTTTAATTTTCTCTATCTTATCTTTTCTTTTCGCATCATTAACTAATCTGAAATGAAATATTATGTCTTTCTCTACACCATAATTTACTTTATGATAATTACTGAACCTGCTCTACGGAGTTACTAACCACCAGCCATGGTTTCTTTAATTCCAGCAGCATAATTACTGCACCAATGAATTAATCATCTCAACAACTATTTTCTCTTTGGTTGAACCAACAACACAGGGACTACAGAAAGAATCACAAATCACAAAAGATGACCAGCGTAATGTTTTAACTCTTAACTATATCTTTTGGGATTCACCGCTTCCCGACTTCGAGGACATCAACACAAAACCTGAGTGCAAGAAAAGCCACGAGGCACCACAACAACATTGATTGCACAACAACATTGATTGCACAACAAATGGCTATGAAGTGTTGCTTATGCAGCATTTTATTATTCCTCGACTCTGTCCAATTATAACACAAAGTGTGGAGTCTCGGCATCAATATACATCTCCTAATCATTACGCGGACGAGCGCCGGAAATAACTTTTTCTACGGGTTACATAATCCCCTCTATACACATCCAACGGTCAGACTCATGCAAACAGGAATAGAGATGAAGAGTTCAACCATTTGACTTCACACTGACCGATCAGCCCAGTACAACCATATCACATCTCATCCGAAGCCTGGCGGGATCGGATGAATGCGATCGATGCATCGGTGAACAGTCTCACCGAGTAGATGACTTCCAGTCGCCTCTCTCGGGGCTCACATGGATCTCAAAATCATCCGAAAATTATAGTCCATGTCGAGTTTAGCGGCGGCGTGAAAGAAGCCTCTCCCACGGTGGCGACGACTCAGAACTAGTTGAATGTGATCAAGAGCACTAGTGAGCAAATGAGGTTGAGGAGATGAGATGAAGAACTTGTTGGCCTCGGGAATAAGTTGAGCCCAAAATCGTCCGAAAAAGTTGTAATCCATGTGAGATTCGCTGGTAATAGCACATGTATCAGTCGGAAGAACAATGGCCAAAGAATTCTCTCCCATGACGTTCCTCCTTTGGATAGGGACCGATGCTATGGGTACCACTTCTGCATCTTTGGTCGATGTCCATCGTCGTTTTCGTCTGTCGTCTCCACCTGATGAGTCTGTGACATCGACGAGCCACGGGAGAGGTGGATGCGGAGATGCCACCGTGGTCTCCTGCTCCTCCACCGTATTGATTGCGCCGATGATCCCCCAGAGGAGTTTGGCCCGTGCCTTGGGAGTCATATAAACTTTGCAGATGACCCACAACCTCTCTGAAGCATTACTTATGGCATAGTCCTCCATCAACCAGTCGCTTTTGATGTATCCCGAAGGCGATTGGACTTCGTAGCAGAACGTTTATTCACTTGAAGAACTAATTGGCTTACTTATGACATATAAAATAAGCCTCTTGGAATATGATGAACATATGAACCACCTTCCAAAAAATATGAAGGATTTGGAACCTTGGACAAATCAATGCCACTTGAGTGATGACTCAAGTGATGAGGACAATGATGAACTTGAACTTTTAATGAATTTTAATAAGTTCATTAAATAAAAATATAAAATTAAAAATGAACTTGAATGGATGAAGATGCCAAAAATAAAAAAGAAACGCAAAGAAGAATCAAGTGACGAAACGACGAATTGGACTTTGACGGGCTTCAACAACGAGGTAAGAAACTCACCTAAAATGTTCTTACGTTGTTTTGAAATTACATGATATTTTTTGTGAGTATTTAATTTAGTTTGTAGGAAATAAAAAATTATTTTCAAATATTATATCATGTTTCTCTTTTTAGCATTTTTGAAAAATTAAAAAATTGATCATGAAAATTATATTGTTAAAGTTTCATGCATGTTATGATTCATAATTTTGAATGATGTATGCAACACTATGGATGAAAATTACATGATGTGTGATAATACAATTTCATACATATGATTTTCGTATCAATTTTTGGTTTCAATCTTGATGTCTTGATGGTTTTGACAAAACCTTCTTTCCGATTTATATGATGATCCCTTTGGTTCTAAATATGATGCATGACTATTGAGTTCACACACTAAGCTAGAATCATGCAAAATGATAAACAACTTGTTATGGCAACAACAATCAAAGAAAGATTATTAGAATTAAATTGATATTTTAAGAAATCATGGTTGATAACGATATAAATGAAAATGTATGTGTACCTTTTTGATGTTGTATCGGTTTTTTTGGTTTTTAAACATGATGCACATCTTTTATACAAAAAATTAAGTATGAAAACAATTTATAATAAATGTATGTGATGATTTTAGTTTGTGATAATTTACTTGGTCTTCGCATAAAAATCTGAACATCCTCACTTAGATTGAAACACATAAAAATTGGAAAATATATTATCATGATTTTTGATGTGTTTAGTCTTGACGGTTTTATGACAAAACCTTTTGATGACATGTCATTTTTAATAAAATTTGTGTTTCAGTTTTTGAACTATGTACATATCCTTTTATACAAAAAGGATTTAAGCATGCTTACATGTAATCAATCTACATTGGTCTTAATAAAATACCTGAATGAAAGATTTTGATGATAATTTCAAATTTATATGATGATTCATGGCTTCGAACAAAAATTTGAACATATCTCATAATAATGAAATAAAAATATTAAAAGGATGTTATCATGCTTGAAAGTTATGAAATCATGCTTGATGAATTATTTTATGAAATTATAAAATTATATATTAATAATAATTAATTTTATAATATTAAGTAAATTCATAATTATAATTATAAATAGAAAATAGATTAATTTAATTTGAATAAAACAACAGGCCTTCGTTACAATTTTAGTCACAAATTTAGATATCAAAACTAACAAAATAATATTAAAATAAAAATAAAAAATATTTGCTTTTCATGAATTTATTATATCAGTTTAATTTAGTGGAAACGGATCAAATGTTAATCAAATTTAAAAATTATAAAATTAGATATTAATATGGTAAATAATAATTAATTTTATTTAATTAAAGCGATTGCATTAATATAGGTTGGTTTAATTTAGTGGAAAGACCTACTTGGTTTCTCATTGAACTTAGCTCAAATGTTAGGATTTGCAAGTCTTAATTCACAAAAATTTGAACATTTATTCACTTGAAGAACTAATTGACTCACTAATGACATATAAAATGACATATAATAGCTATGCATGACTATTGAGTTCGCACACTAAGCTAGAATCATGCAAAATGATAAACATCTTGTTATGGCCAATAACAATGAAAGAAAGATTATTAGAATTAAATTGATATTTTAAGAAATCATGGTTGATAACGATATAAATGAAACTGCATGTATACCTTTTTTATGTTGCATAGGTTTTTTGGTTTTTAAACATGATGCACATCTTTTATACAAAAAACATGAGCATGAAAATAATTTATAATAAATGTATGTGATGATTTCGGTTTGTGATAAGTTACTTGGTCTTTGCATAAAAATCTGAACATGCTCACTTAGATTGAAACACATAAAAATAGGAAAATATATTATCATGATTTTTGATGTGTTTGGTCTTGATGGTTTTAGGGCAAAACCTTTTGATGACATGTCATTTTTAATAAAATTTGTGTTTCAATTTTTGAACTTGGTACACATCTTTTTATACAAAAAGGACTTAAGCATGCTTACATGTAATCAATCTACATTGGTCTTAATAAATTTCCTGAATGAAAGATTTTGATAATAATTTCAAATTTATATGATTATTCATGGCTTTCGAACAAAAATTTGAACATACCTCATAATGATAAAATGAAAATATTAAAAGGATGTTATCATGCTTAAAAGCTATGGAATCATGCTTGATGAATTATTTTATGAAATTTATCTTTCTGCTCTTAAATGTTAATACTTGTTTTTACTAAAGGCAAAGGCATGATTATAGGATAAAACACATAAAAAGAGATTACATTTTCTAGCCTATTAAGATTAATGAATTCATGTAAATCTCTTGAATCATGAAAATGATTTTGATGATTCGAACTTGAATAAGCTTTATCATAGTCATGATCTTGATTTTTCGAAACTATATATTTGAATTTTTATGAATTCATGATAACTCAAATTGCCTTTTGGAATTCATGACATGACATGATTGATTCCTTGATTTACTCTTTTTATCATGTCTTGAAAATGAATGTTTAGAATCATGTTTAATGAGTTATGAAATTTGACTTTACGTTTTGAACTTTCATACTTATCTCTATTTGACATTAAAAGACAAAGGCATATTTGAATGAAATCAATCATAAAAAGGGAAGTGTATGATTCTTGAAATTTTTTATTTTCCATGAAAGACAAGTGATAAATTCATTTATAATAGTTTGTGAATCACTTGAATTAGAAATGAGATCTTGGTGAAAGTTCTTATGTATGAATCAAGTTGCTCTTTGTGCTATCCATTCTCAAATGAATCATGTTCTTCTTGAGCCTTGATATCATATCCTTCACGACATAGAAATGACATGATTTCTTTGCCTTGTATGCCTTATTTGGTAATTGAAAAATTGATATAAAAGAAATTTACTTTATGATGAATCAATAAATCATGACTCGATCTATGAGAATGATATGTTTTTATGTATCATGATTCTTGGTTGTATACCCTTTATCATGAATTGAAAATTGATGCTAAAGAAAATATTTGTGAATCATGATTTTGATTTCTCGGAACTATATGTTTAGAATTTGTTTTAAAATCATGATCTTGATTTTGCTAAAAAGAATAATTATGAATCATGAATGATATCTTTTGATATTGATTGTAAAACTTTCATTCATGCAAATTTAGAATTGATATGAAAAGTTGATCTTGCAAATCTTGTATTCCTCCACTTCTTTTTGACAAAAACAAAAGGGGAAAGAAAACAGGTTAACATTTGTAATCATGACTTGATCTTGATATCTCGATATTTGACATTTGATTTTTTTTTATGAGATATCTTATGCTTGAATCAAGAGTTTTTCTCTTATGTCTTCTTCTCAAAATGAGAAATTTCTAAATGTATCATGAATTTTCTGGAATCACAATTCAAATTTCTTATGATTCATGATGAATTTAGAGATATTATGCTCTTTTATTTGTTTTCCCAAGATCTTTTGCTATTTACAAAAGAAGAGACATATCGAAATGAAATATGAATTGATATCTTGATTCTTTGTATTTGTTGTCATGATTTGATGTTTGATGTAAATTTCTATTAATGAAAACTTATGTGAAAAGTTTATTTCACCATATTTGATCCTCCCTTTCTTTTTGACTTTAACAGTAAAGGAATCCAGAGAACAAGAAGAGCCACAAATTATCGATGGTGGTCGCGGGATGTTCGCCATAGATGTTGGCTTCGGGAATGAAGTCTTCATTGATGGGCTGGAGGCGATGCTTCCCCTTGGGGAAGAAATCCATGAGCTGTTGGGGCTTCGAGCGGAACTCAAAGCTGCCCACCTACCTACTCGATGCCGTCCCACAGAGATCAGAGATGAAAAGAAGAAGAAGAAGGAGGCCACAGAGAGGGAAGAAGAAGAAGAGGAGGGGGAGAGAGAGGAGACGAAGAAAGCGATGGTGGTGGGTTTTCGAGTTGTGGGCTTGATAAATGTTAGATTTCGGTAAATTCATTTATAAACTTATAATTTTATATATTAATAAAATTAATTTTATATATTAATATTATAATTTTTTTAATTATATAAAATTATAAAATTATATATTAATAATAATTAATTTTATAATATTAAGTTTAAGCACAGACGGAGGATGGTACCACTTGTAGATAATGACATTAGATTAGATGATCGGTGAGTATTATTCATCCTAAGTCGGTGTTTCCTATTCTGACATGACAAATCTTGAACCACCTGATGATCTGGATAATAATTGTTATCACTTATCAGCCATTCAATGGGTGACGGGCTCCGCGTGTGTGAGGGCCCTCACTCGTCAGCCCAACTAAAGAACATGATTCCAGATTCGATTTGGGTGATGTTTAGTTCGACAACCGTGGCTCCCCATAACACAAAAACTATTGTCGGATCCCAATCATACGATCGGCTATGATCTTCCTTCGATAACACAATTCCGTGCAATGATCCAGGTAGGAAGATGCGGACAACATGATGCAATTTTGCACCGATGACACAAGAACCGTCTAATCTCAATCAAACGCGGTCGAAAGAGCAGATCCTCTTCCTCCCCATCTATTTGATGAGGCGACGAATAGAAAGGCCGTACTGGAGTTAATCGTTTTACCGCGACTAAATCCCTTGCCATTGTGCCATGCAAACGCAAGTTTTTAGATGAAACCAAGTGAGACTTGCCCTCAAGCCCTCCGCCGCCAACTCCACCTTTGCCTTCTCCTAAAATTATATTGTTAAAGTCGCTATGCTATCTTGGAGCCTGGCGATGTATGCACGTGCTCATCGTCAACCCATAAGCAAGTCTGCTTTGGTCTTTTCTTAGGTGGCTGTTCGTTGTGAGGGGTTGTATCCTCTGAATTAGCATTGCCTATATCGTGATATTTTTTATGTTTTCTTGATAAATGTTAGATTTCATATATTAAGTAAATTCATAATTATAAACTTATAATTTTATATATTAATAAAATTAATTTTATATATTAATATTATAATTTTCTTTTTAATTATATAAAATTATAAAATTATATATTAATAATAATTAATTTTATAATATTAAGTAAAATTATATTTATAATTTTAAATAGAAAATAGATTAATTTAATTTGAATAAAACAACAGGCCTTAATTGCATTTTTAGTCACAAATTCAGATATCAAAACTAACAAAATAATATTAAAATAATAAAAAAAATTTATTTTTCATGAATTTATTATATCAGTTTAATTTAGTGGAAACGGATCAAATGTTAATCAAATTTAAAAATTATAAAATTAGATATTAATATGGTAAATAATAATTAATTTTATTTAATTAAAGTGATTGCATGAATATAGGTTGGTTTAATTTAGTGGAAAGACCTACTTGTTTTCTCATTGAACTTAGCTCAAATGTTGGGATTTGTCAGTCTTAATTAACAATTTGGAATTCCTTTGAACCGCCTTGGTAGCAAAGCCATCGATTTTGAAATGCAGTTGTGCCAATATTAAAAATAACATAAACTTAAATTTACTTGATTTAGCAAAATAATTATTTTCTTCAACTAATATTGTATTCATTTAGTGACTATTTTCACATGTTTCACCTCTTCTTTAAAAAAAAGTCCATCACCACATAGAAAAATAAGAGAATTTTACCTAAAAATCAAATTATCATATGTTTATCCAATATCAACCCCATAATTGATTTTTATTTAGAAATATTTCTTTTTCATTACTTTAACAAAAATATCATTTTATCCTTCACCACTCGCACCCAATCACCAGCATATCAACATTGCACTCTTCCTTCTTTCCTCTTTAGATAAGATAAATCCTTGTGATGAGAGCAAATGATAATGATGATGAATTAAGGACACTAGATAGAGGTAATAGGGTTTTTGTGCAAAGTGGAAGAGGCAACAGGTAAATGGCAGGATAGTGGTGATGATATTATAAGTTGTGGGGGAGTAGAAGATCAAGGATAAGATGATGATGATAGGTTGGTATTGATAGATAGGAGTGGTGACGGGAGAATATAAAGATGGTCAATCATTTCAATATAAAGATACAACGAAAGATAAAAGATGGAAGGATACTATATATAAAAAAAATCAACTCCATTATTAGAAACAAATCTTGGGAACTATTATAATACTCGAATAAGAGTTTTCTTGATTTCTCTATATTTAAACTTATAGAATGTCATTGAAAATGGATTTTAACTTCCCTCTCAACCGACGAATAAATGGTCGGATTTAGAGAGAAAATCTTTTTCTTTAAATGCAAAGGCTATGAATGTCTTATTCTGTTCTCTAGATAAAACTGAGTTTAATCGGATTTCTACGTGTGAAACGTCTTTCGATATTTGGCACACACTTGAAGTCACACACGAAGGAATGAGTAGAGTTAAAGACTCGAAAATTAATATTTTGATGCATAATTTTGAGATTTTTTGAATGAAACCAAGAGAGACTATCGGCGATATGTACACTCATTTCACAGATGTTGTTAATAGTTTGAAATTTTTTAGTAAATATTTTTCGAGTTTTGATCTCATTAATAAAATTTTAATATCCCTTCCAAAGAGTTGGGATCCAAAAATAATAGCTATTCAAGAGTCTAAAAATTTGAACGTTTATTCACTTGAAGAACTAATTGACTCACTAATGACATATAATAGCTATGCATGACTATTGAGTTCACACACTAAGCTAGAATCATGCAAAATGATAAACATCTTGTTATGGCCAACATCAATGAAAGAAAGATTATTAGAATTAAATTGATATTTTAAGAAATCATGGTTGATAATGATATAAATGAAAATGCATGTATACCTTTTTTTATGTTGCATAGGTTTTTTGGTTTTTAAACATGATGCACATCTTTTATACAAAAAACATGAGCATGAAAATAATTTATAATAAATGTATGTGATGATTTCGGTTTGTGATAAGTTACTTGGTCTTTGCATAAAAATCTGAACATGCTCACTTAGATTGAAACACATAAAAATAGGAAAATATATTATCATGATTTTTGATGTGTTTGGTCTTGATGGTTTTAGGGCAAAACCTTTTGATGACATGTCATTTTTAATAAAATTTGTGTTTCGATTTTTGAACTCGGTACACATCTTTTTATACAAAAGGACTTAAGCATGCTTACATGTAATCAATCTACATTGGTCTTAATAAATTTCCTAAATGAAAGATTTTGATAATAATTTCAAATTTATATGATTATTCATGGCTTTCGAACAAAAATTTGAACATACCTCATAATGATGAAATGAAAATATTAAAAGGATGTTATCATGCTTAAAGGTTATGGAATCATGCTTGATGAATTATTTTATGAAATTTGCCTTTTCGCTCTTGAATGTTAATACTTGTTTTTACTAAAGGCAAAGGCATGATTATAGGATGAAACACATAAAAAGAGATTACATTTTCTAGCCTATTGAGATTAATGAATTCATGTAAATCTCTTGAATCATGAAAATGATTTTGATGATTTGAACTTGAATGAGCTTTATCATAGTCATGATCTTGATTTTTCGGAACTATATATTTGAATTTTTATGAATTCATCATAACTCAAATTGCCTTTTGGAATTCATGACATGACATGATTGATTCCTTGATTTACTCTTTTTATCATGTCTTGAAAATGAATGTTTAGAATCATGCTTGATGAGTTATGAAATTTGCCTTTACGTCTTGAACTTTCATACTTATCTCTATTTGACATTAAAAGACAAAGGCATATTCGAATGAAATCAATCATAAAAAGGAAAATGTATGATTCTTGAAATTTTTTATTTTTCATGAAAGACAAGTGATAAATTCATTTATGATAGTTTGTGAATCACTTGAATTAGAAATGAGATCTTGATGAAAATTCTTATGCATGAATCAAGTTGCTCTTTGTGCTATCCATTCTCAAATGAATCATGTTCTTCTTGAGCCTTGATATTATATCCTTCACGACATAGAAATGACATGATTTCTTTGCCTTGTATGCCTTATTTGGTAATTGAAAAATTGATATAAAAGAAATGTACTTTTTGATGAATCAATGAATCATGACTCGATCTATGAGAATGATATGTTTTTATGTATCATGATTCTTGGTTGTATACCCTTTATCATGAATTGAAAATTGATGCTAAAGAAAATATTTGTGAATCATGATTTTGATTTCTCGAACTATATGTTTAGAATTTGTTTTAAAATCATGATCTTGATTTTGCTAAAAAGAATAATTATGAATCATGAATGATATCTTTTGATATTGATCGTAAAACTTTCATTGATGCAAATTTAGAATTGATATGAAAAGTTGATCTTGCAAATCTTGTATTCCTCCACTTCTTTTTGACAAAAACAAAAGGGGAAAGAAAACATGTTAGCATTTGTAATCATGACTTGATCTTGATATCTCGATATTTGACATTTGATTTTTTTTTATGAGATATCTTATGCTTGAATCAAGAGTTTTTCTCTTATATGTCTTCTTCTCAAAATGAGAAATTTCTAAATGGATCATGAATTTTCCGGAATCACAATTCAAATTTCTTATGATTCATGATGAATTTAGAGATATTATACTCTTTTATTTGTTTTCCCAAGATCTTTTGCTATTTACAAAAGAAGAGACATATCGAAATGAAATATGAATTGATATCTTGATTCTTTGTATTGGTTGTCATGATTTAAAGATTGATGTAAATTTCTATTGATCAAAACTTATGTGAAAAGTTTATTTCATCATATTTGATCCTCCCTTTCTTTTTGACTTTGACAAAGGGGGAGAAGGGTTTTGCTAGCTTGCATATTGCAAATGAATGCAAAACTCCTAACATGCAAAGGAAGCAAAACTTGCAAGCTTGCTATTCTCAAAAGAGAATAAAGAAATTACAAAGTTGCACATCTATAACTTATTAGCTTGCATGTTTATGTGATGAAAATTTTACAAAAATTACAAACATGTAAGGAAAATTTAAAGTGCACTTCTCAAGAGAGAAGAAACAAAATGCAACTTACATATCTTAAGAAGCGAATGAAAAATTGCTATCTTACCTATCATGAGAAACAAAGTGCAAACTTGCACATTTCAAGAAGCAAGTAAAAATTGCCATGCTTGAACTTAAAAAACTTGCTATGCTTTTGCACTTATATGTTGTGATGAAAATTTAGCTTCATGTTGCAAAAACTTGCTTATCTTTAAATATAGCTAGATGCTACTTCTCCTTTTTATTGATGACATAAGAGGAGAAGTAGATTGATGACTTTATGCATTGGATTGAATATTTTATATATTTGTATGATGTTTTAATGTTTTTCATAATATGTGTTGAATGTTACTTGGATTTGGCATGATCCAAGTTTTCTATCAATATAGCATATTGATAGGGGGAGTTTAGGTAAACTTCGGGGAGTTAAGGTTAACTCCGTTAGTCATCAATTTATTGTCATCATAAAAAAAGGGGAGACTATTGGGTCTCGGATTTTGATGATGAAACTAATTGTTGTGTTTATTTATTTATTTGTGTTTTGAGTAATGCAGGTCTACTCTCGATCAGGCTTAGATAATTATCGCAGGAAGAATCAATGTTGTACTAGAGGAAAATATGTCAAGAGATTGAACGTTGAGTCGGAGGTTCGGTTGACGATCGGCAGAAGGCTACAAACAAAGAAATCAGGTATCAGGCCAAGAAGAGCAAAGTTGTGCTAAGAAGATCAGGGTTGCTGGCGTCAACTGCTGATTGGACAACAGGCCGCAAGAGAAGACGATACGCTGAAGAAACAGACAAAGCGTCGATGTGCCAATGACGTGTCTAGCGATATTTCGATTAAGTATTATAATAATTATCTAGATCGAAGTAGGACTAAGGACTAATTAGGTTGTAATTAGGCCAACCCAGTTAAGGGCTAAATGGGCTCGTACCCGGACAAGTTTGGGCCGGACTCAAGGCCCAAACAAGATTGCTAAACCTTGTTTGGTGGTGGCACCACTAGACTAGGGCGATGGTAACACTTGGGTTCAATCTCCCAGGTGGTCTGGGCGGTAGTACCACCCTGGGGCAGAGTGCTTGGGTGGTGGCACCGCTAGCTGGGCGGTGGTACCACCCAATACACTAACCGTGTTAGTGTGTCATGCGGTAGTACCACCAGACTAGGCAATGGTACCGCCCAATGTCAAAGTCAGATTGGCGGTAGTACTGCCAGTGACCGGCGGTGGTACAGTTAGTACCCCGAAAAACTGGTATGAGAAGTTTTTTGGCTCCAAGTTTAAATAAAATTGGTACATCGCATTTGACTCCGGCACTTTGTTTCGCTTTATGTCTTTATTGTTATCGTAGTTAATCCTACACACAAGCCAAAACTCTACTTTGATCTAGACAGCTATTACAATGTGAATTGACATTATGTTGCCTGGCACATCATTGGTCGGTGCTTCGTCTAATTCTTCAGCGCACTGTCCTCTCTTGTGGCTTGTTGCCCAATCGACGGTTGACCTCCGCAACCCCGATCTCCTTGGTGCAACCCGCTCTTCTTGGCCCGATGCCCGATGTTCTATCAATTGTCGATCGGACCTCCGGCTCGAAATCCAATATCCTGACGTGATTTCTTCCGATGCAATGTCAATTCCTTATGCGTCAATTGTCTAATCCTGATCAAGTAGACCTGCGTCACTTAAAACGTAGTTAAACAAATAAACATAATCAATTAGTTTCATCATCAAAATCCGAGACCCAACAGTCTCCCCCTTTTTTATGATGACAACTGATTGATGACTAACGGAGTTAACCTTAACTGCCCGGAGTTTAACCAAACTGCCCCTATCAATATGCAATTGATAGAACACTTGGATTATGCCAAATCCAAGCAATATGTATCAAAATTATATCAACAAAAAATATCATGAAAATATATAAAATATTCAATCAACATTACATTGCATGAACTCATCAATCTACTTCTCCCCCTTTGTCATCAATAAAAAGGAGAAGTAGCATCTAGCTATATTAAAAGGATGTGCAGGTTTTATAATCATACTAGCTATCAAGATTGAAGTTTAATATACATCACTTTAAAATATTCAATTATAGTAAGTTTTTAAGGATATGTAATCATGACAATTCAACACTTGCTTCTTGTGCAAGATTGCACTTTGCTTCTCTTTGCAAGGTAGCAATTTTGGTGATGTTTGATATAGCAAGTTTCTTCATTACAATGATCGAGCTAGCAAATTTTTCATTTAAATGTGCAAGCTAGCAATAAACTTTCTCCCCTTTTGTTTTTGTCAAAAAGAAGGGAAGAGTATAATTCTTTTTCCTTTACATGAATTTTGACACTATGATAATTAACAAAGATACATATTCATGAGGTATCAAAAGTTTACATTCATGATTCAAAATCAATTTATAAGAACCAAGTTATGAATTCTATCATCAAAATTAAGTTAATAATACCAATTTAACATTTAAGCTAACACTTAAGGTACTCTTTTAGGATGCTAGCAATTTTACGATATATTAATAAGTAATTTTTGCTTGCTCTAGCAAAATTCTTTCTCTTGTGATGAACAAGCTAGCAATCAAGCTCCTCCTTTGTCATTGTTAAAAAGAAAGGAAGGGAATACAAAGTTTTTTTACATTCACTTTCAAATAAATTTGTATTTCAATATAAATATATATATAAAATATATATATATTAGTTATCACATGATGCATACAATGCAAAAATGTAAAGGAATCATGTCATGAAGGATATCAAGAAGCAATCAAAAGGGACATGATTCATTTGGTAATAGATAGCTAAATCACTTGATTCATGCATTCAAACTATCATTACTCATCATGTGTAATTTCAAAATGTAAAGGTTGTCAACCATGATTCAAAACATTCATTTTCAAGCCATGATAAAGAGGATAAATCAATGATTCAATCATTAAGCAGATTTCTTTTTCATCAATTTTCAAACCATGACAAGTGATATTATCAAGTGTCAAGTCATGTGTAGAAAGAAGTATTGAAACATAGGAGAAAAAAAAAATCAAATTGCACATGCAATGTTTCAATATTCAAAACACATTTTCTCAAGTTGAGTATCGATAACTCAAGAGAAAATAACTTATAATTCAATTGAATTTCTCTTCAATTGTATGGGAGAATCATAGTATTAAGTAAGAAATCTTGAAAGACTCAAATTATCTAGATCATGATGTAGATAAAAATTCTCTTAAAAAAGATCTTGATTCAAAAAACAATTGAAGTTGTAATTATCAAGATCATGAATCATAAATATTTTCTTAAGCAAAAAATCACATGAGCACTTGATTATTTTATAAGAAATCTCAATGTATCATGCTCATAAATTCTTTTTCTCCAACATGATTCATAGGAGGTATAATAGCAATGATATCAATTATGATTCATTTGGTAGCAAATAGCAAAGAGAACAATTTGTTTCATGCATAAGAAATCTCAATTTACAAAAGTCAAGTTATGATTTCAAGAGGTTAAGAGAAGAGTCAAGAATCATTTAAAAAAATGTATTCAAATTCAACTTGACAACTCCATACTTATCATTAAAATCATTTTTGAGATTCAAGAGATTTACATGAACATGGATTCATCATTTATCTTTTATCAAAAAATCAATAACTTTAGAGATAGACAAATTTCAAGTCACAGGAATTTCTCTTTTAGTGATTTTAAATAATGCATTGATTTTATATCAACATACCTTTGTCTTTTTATATCAAATAGGATCAAGCATGAAAATTCAAGATATAGAGGCAAATTTCGTAAAACAAATCATCAAACATAATATCATCATTTTAATTATAATGTTTTTTTTTTGTTGTTGGCTAGAACAAGATGTTTACCAACTTATATGATTCTAGCTAGGTGTGAGAACTTTATAGTCATGCATCATTTTTAGCATCGAAAGCATCATTAAAGTATCTCATATACAAAATTCTATTAGTTTGAAATGGGTTTATAAAATTAGAAAAAAATATACAAGATTAAGTTGAGAAGTTCAAAGCTAGATTGATGGCAATGAGTTATAAGTAAAAATTTAGCATCGACTATGATGAGGTGTTTGCCCATGTTATCCAAATCAAAACTATTAGATTAATTATATCTATTATCATACAAAATAAAAGATTAATTTATCAAATAGATGTTAAATCTATATTTTTGAATAATTTTTTTAAAAAATATATATACATAAAACAAGTACTATATAGATTAAAGCAAGCACTTAGAGCTTGAAATATTAGAATTTATGCTTACTTCAAGCAAAATGATTATGAACAATATTCATATGAATGTGTCATTTGTAGAAAGATAAAAAAAAATAAAGATATCTTACTTATTTGCTTGTATATAGATGATCTTGTCTTTATTAGAAGCAACTTACTTATGTTTAAAGAATCCAAGTAAATAATAGTAAACAAATTTGAAATGATTGACATTAGACTCGTCTTATTTCCCTGGTATCAAAATGAAATAAAATAAAGAATGTATCTTCATTTTACAAGAATATACAAAGAAGATTCTCAAAAAATTAAAGATGGAAGATTGTAAATCAATTGCTCTAATCTATTTCAAAAGCTTAGTGGGAAGCTTGAGATACCTAATTAGCACTAGACTGGATATCTTATATGAAATTAGATTAATAAGTTGATTTATGAAAGAACCAAACTCCACACACACAAAGGCCGATAAAAGAATTCTACGCTATATCAAAGGCACAAGAACTCATGGTTTATTATATTTATTTTCTAATGATTTTTGACTTGTTGACTATTCCAATAGTAATTTGAGTTAGCTCTAAAAGGTCAAAAAAGTGTAACTGACTTTGTTTTTATATGGGCGATACGATTTTCAGTATTCAAAGAAATAATCTATTATGATATTATATATATATATATGAAATAAAATATATAGTGGTATCATTATATGTATGTCATGGTACATGGCTAAAGAAACTTTTGAATGAAGTTAGTTATTTATAGGATCAAGTTACAAAGAAAAATATTGATAATAAGTCATTATTTATATATTGATGTTCATTGCCATTTTATTGGAGATGAAATCAAGGATAAGGAAGTTTCATGGAACTATATCAAATTCGATGATCAAATTATAAATATTTTCACTAAGCCCCTCATTTCAAATATATGTTTCAAGATGAAGACATTACTTGGAATATGTGATAAAAATAAATTAAGTTTAAGAAGATGTTAAGAGAATTAAATTTGATTAAAAGAGAAGATTAAAACCTTTATCAAATCACATGGATGAAAATAATTATAATCTCTACAAATTAGTGAGAATGGAAAGATTACATGATGATAAAAATCACCATGAAATAAATGATTATAAAAATAATAAACCACTACGTAAATTAAATATATTACATATAATATAATAAAAGTATATGAATACAACCTTATCAATTGAGTTTGATAACCTCATCTAGCGCCTTATAAATAAATATATTTTATCATGAAAAAATAAAATAAAAAATAAAGACTTATCACCAAAAGATAAAAATTTTAGTTTAATCCCTCCATTTTTTTTTTTCTCTTTTAATTTTCTCTATCTTATCTTTTCTTTTCGCGTCATTAACTAATCTGAAATGAAATATTATGTCTTTCTCTACACCATAATTTACTTTATGATAATTACTGAACCTGCTCTATGGAGTTACTAACCACCAGCCATGGTTTCTTTAATTCCAGCAGCATAATTACTGCACCAATGAATTAATCATCTCAACAACTATTTTCTCTTTGGTTGAACCAACAACACAGGGACTACAGAAAGAATCACAAATCACAAAAGATGACCAGCGTAATGTTTTAACTCTTAACTATATCTTTTGGAATTCACCGCTTCCCGACTTCGAGGACATGAACACAAAACCTGAGTGCAAGAAAAGCCACGAGGCACCACAACAACATTGATTGCACAACAAATGGCTATGAAGTGTTGCTTATGCAGCATTTTATTATTCCTCGACTCTGTCCAATTATAACACAAAGTGTGGAGTCTCGGCATCAATATACATCTCCTAATCATTAAGCGGACGAGCGCCGGAAATAACTTTTTCTACGGGTTACATAATCCCCTCTATACACATCCAACAGTCAGACTCGTGCAAACAGGAATAGAGATGAAGAGTTCAACCATTTGACTTCACACTGACCGATCAGCCCAGTACAACCATATCACATCTCGTCGAAGCCTGGCGGGATCAGATGAATGCGATCAGATGCATCGGTGAGCAGTCTCAACTGAGCAGATGACTTCCAGAAGTCGCCTCTCTCGGGGCTCACATGGATCTCAAAATCATCCAGAAAATTATAGTCTTTGTCAGGTTTAGCAGCAGCGCCGAAGAAGCCTCTCCCACGGTGGCCGACGACTCAGGAACTAGTCGAATGTGATCAGGAGCACTAGTGAGCAGCTGAGGTTGAGGAGATGAGATGAAGAACTTGTTGGCCTCGGGGAATAAGTTGAGCCCAAAATCGTCCAGAAAGTTGTAATCCGTGTGAGATTCGCTGGTAATAGCACATGTATCAGTCGGAAGAACAATGGCCAAAGAATTCTCTCCCACGACGTTCCTCCTTTGGATAGGGACCGATGCTGCGGGTACCACTTCTGCGTCTTTGGTCGATGTCCTTCGTCGTTTTCGTCTGTCGTCTCCACCTGATGAGTCTGTGACATCGACGAGCCACGGGAGAGGTGGATGCGGCGATGCCACCGTGGTCTCCTGCTCCTCCACTGTATTGATTGCGCCGATGATCCCCCGGAGGAGTTTGGCCCGTGCCTTGGGAGTCATATAAACTTTGCAGATGACCCACAACCTCTCTGAAGCATTACTTATGGCATACTCCATCAACCAGTCGCTTTTGATGTATCCCGAAGGCGATTGGACTTCGTAGCAGAAAGATTGCCTGCTGCCTATGACACGGCCATGGTGGCCGACCATGTCCTTGGTGGCTTGGGTGGCTTTTCACCGGCCGGGCCCTGCGGTCCGAGATGCTCGCTTGCCGTTGCCCAGCGGATGGCTGCGGTGGGTGAAGAAGAACCACTCCCCGTCTTTATTACTCATGGGGAACGCAGCTGCAAATCAACAGTTCAATAAATCCATGACCACAGCATGCATTGACAAGAATATAACGACACTCAGTTTCTCGAACCCTAACCTGGCCATGTAAATTCTATCACCGCTTTCAGGTAGACCGAAGAGGAAGAAAAGGGATGTCAAGAAGGAGGTCCATCCATCAACTCGTCCACTTCAGGGTGATCAACAAAGAAATCTATCGGTTTCTTGAACCATAACCCCACGGATAACACATTACCATCTACCCCGACAGAGAGAAAGTAAAGGGAATCCAGAGAACAAGAAGAGCCACGAATTACCAGTGATGTTCGCGGGATAGTCACCGTAGACGTTGGCTTCGGGAATGAAGTCTTCGTTGATGGGCTAGAGGTGGTGCTTCCCCTTGAGGAAGAAATCCACGAGCTGCTGGGGCTTCGGGTGGAACTCAGAGCCACCCACCTGCCTACTCGACGCCATCCTGTAGAGATCAAAGATGAAAAGAAGAAGAAGGGGCCACGGAGAGGGAAGAAGAAGAGGAGGAGGGGGAGAGAGAGGAGACGAAGAAAGCGATGGTGGTGGGTTTCCGAGTTGTGGGCAGTTGTTTAAACAGACGGAGGACGGTACTACTATAGATAATGACACTAGTATTAGATGATCACTAACTAGTATTCAATCTAAGCGGGTGTTTCCTATTCCGACATGACAAATCTTGAACCACCTGATGATATGGATAATAATTGTTATCACTTATCAGCCATTCAATGGGTGATGGGCTCCGCGTGCGCTAGGGCTCTCACTCGTCTGCCCAACTAAAAAACACGATTCCATATTCAATTCAGGTGATGTTAAGTTCGGACAATCGAGGCTCCCATAACACAAGTACTGCCTGATCCCAATCATACAATCGGTTGTGATCTTCCTCCAATAACACAATTCCAGAAGCAAAGGTCCAGTAGGATGATGCGGATAACTGAGCTTCGATGACACAAGAACCGTCTGATCTCAATCAAACGGTCAGAAGAGCATATGCTCTTCCCTCCCCCAACCGCTTGTTGAGGCGAACAGAAAGGCCATATCGTTGATCGTTTTGCCACGACTAAATCCTTTAGCATTGTGCCATACAAACGTCGCTTTCAAGCCCCCCGCCCGCCAACCCCACCTTTGCCTTCTTCGGAAACCGCTAGTATCCTAGAGCTTGACAGTGTGCGTGGTGCCCTGTTAGGGATCGAGCGACACTAAGAGGGGGGGATGAATTAGTGCAGCGGTAAAGAACGATAGATTTTCAACGATTTAAACCAACTTCGGAAACTTCGTACAAAAAGAATAAACGTTTCGATTAAAACTGTTTCGATTGCATACGTAAAAAAGAGACAATGAAGTAGAGCATCAAAGTAAATATGGTTTGCAGTAATGTAAATGACAATAAGATAAACGCAAACCAATTTTATACTGGTTCAGTCATCCGACCTACATCCACTTCCAAAGCTTTCTCCGATGAGGCTTCCAACTTCCACTAGCAAATCCTTTTGAAGGGGAAGGACCAAATACCCCTCTTACAACCCTTTTACAAGTTCACACTCTTACAGATTTTTCAAAGAGAAAGAAAGAGGAAACAGGACTTTTCTAAAACTTTAGCTCAATTTCTAACTCTCAAAAGGGTGCCCCTTTCAACTGAGAAAGGGGGGGTATTTATAGATCCAAAGAGGATTCAAATTTGAGCTCCAAATTTGAATTCTGTTTGGGTTTCCTCTTGGCCGTGCTACGCTTTGTCGGGCGGTGCCATCGCTATCGCTTGTCGATCGACAAAGGCACATGCAGTTCCACGGCCCAAGGCAAGCGGTGCTACCACCGCTGCATTCTGGCGTTAGGCGGTGCCACCGCCCAAGGTTCAGCCACTGGGCGGTGCCACCGCCCAGGTCATTTCAGCACACTGGTTTCGGTTGAAAACTTGACCGAAATCGGTCCAAATGAAGTCCAAATTGGTCCAAATTTGGTTTATAAGATTAACACCTAATTCTAAACTAAATTATATGCTAACTACGAATTTTAAAGATATTTTCTAAGCTATTATAAAGTCCATAAGATGACTTCTTTCGACGAGCTTTCAACGAACTTCCGACGGTCTTCCGACGAACCCTCAGAAACCATTCTACGGACTCCCGGCAAGCTCCTGGACTTCACGATGATCTTGGCGAGTTCCAACAAGCTTCATTGGCAAGCTCCGCAAACTTCCGACAAACCTTCCGACGAACTTCCAAAAACCCTTCGGCAAGCTCCCTACTCATTCTCGATCGGTTCCGGCAACACTCCCAATGAATTTTCAAACTCCCTTCGAACTCTTGAACTCCCAACGATCCATCACACTTGTCTTCCAGCACTTTGTTTCACTTTATGTCTTCATCGCTATCGTAGTTTATCCTGCACACACACAAACAAAACACTCTACTTCGATCTAGATAATTATTACAACACGAATTGACATTCAGTTGCCCGGCACATCATTGGTCGGCGCTTCATCCGATTCTTCAGCACATCGTCCTCTCTTGCGACTTGTTGCCCAATCGACGGTTGACCTCCGCAACCTCGATATCCTTGGCGCAACTCCACTCTTCTTGGCCCGATGCCCGACATACGAAGCCTTCTGCCGATTGTCGACCGAATCTCCGGCTCGACATCCAATATCCTGACATAATCACCTCTAGCACAACGTCAATTCCTCCAGCGTCAACTGTCTAATCCTGATCGATAGTAGACCTGCGTAACTCAAAACGCAGTTATACCACAAATCACAATCAATTAGTTTCATCATCAAAATCCGAGATTCAACAATCTCCCCCTTTTTGATGATGACAACTAATAGATGACTAACGGAGTTAACCTTAACTCCCCGGAGTTTAACCAAACTCCCTCTATCAATATGCCAATGATAGAACACTTAAATTATCCCAAATCCAAGCAACATTCATCATAATTAAGAGAATACATCAAACCATCATGCAAATATATAAAATATTCAATTCAATGCATGAAGTCATCAATCTACTTCTCCCCCTATGTCATCAACAAAAAGGAGAAGTTGCATCATAGCTAGTTTAAAAGATATGCAAGTTTTACTATCATACTAGCTAAATTTACATCAACATTCAACATTTAAGCATACAATCATGGCAAGATTTTTAAAGATCTCCAAGCATAGCAATTCAACACTTGCTTCTTATGCAAATTTGCACTTTGCTTTTCTTTACAAGGTAGCAAGTTCCTTCATTACAATGATTGAGCTAGCAAAATTTTTTATTCAAGTATGCAAGCTAGCAAAAGCCTTCTCCCCCTTTATCAATGTCAAAAAGAAAGGGAGGATCAAATACTTCAAATAATCTTACATGAGATTCAACAATAATTTGTAACAAAAGTGCAAGCAATTTTGTTGAAAAAGTAAAGTTGAGCAAGATTTTTGCCTCTCTTGATATAGCAACTTTTTGCTTCTCAATGTTCAATCTAACAAATTTTTCTCTTTTGATGCACAAGCTAGCAATTTAACTCCCCCTTTATCATTATCGAACAAATGATCAATTATAAATTTGCATTAATCAATATATCAATCATCTCATGATGCATACAAGATAACAATGCAAAGAAATAATGTCATGAAGGATATCAATATGTAAATTTAATAATCTAGCTCCCCCTTTGTTAATGTCAAAAAGAAATGAGGACTTAATGGCTAAAAATTTCAATAATTATACAAGTCATATAAAGAAATCATGTCATGATATCAAGAAAAATTTAAGAATGACATGATTCATTTGACAAATCCTTTTAATAGAGTAAGAGAATTATACAATCAAGGATCATGATAAAAATATATCAATATCATAGATCAAGTCATGATTCAATGATTCATCATAAAGCAAATTTCATCAATTTTCAATCATCAAAAATTCAAGTCATGAATATAAATTTAACATTCAAGTTAACATGACAAGGAAGAGTAAATCTTGATTCATGTAAGAAAGTTCTCAAGTTTATAAGTCCAAGAAATCAAGATTATTATCTACAAATTTTCTTTAGCATCAATTTTCAATTCAAGATAAATGTCATACAACCAAGAATCATGATATATAAAAGCATATCAATATCAAGGATCAAATCATGATTACAAGTGCTAACATATTTTCTTTTCATTCATTTTCAAACCATGATAAAAGAATGATTCAATCATTAAGCATATTTTTTTTTTATCAAATTTTCAATCATCACATAAGACATGCAAGCAAAGAAATCTTTTCATTTCTATGACATCAAGGCTCATGATTCATTTGAAAAGATATAGCACAAAGAGCAACTTGATTTATGCATAAGAATTTCAAGTATCAAATATTGAGATATCAAGGCTTGGGTTGTTTTCCTCTTTAGTAAATGATAAAAGGAAGCAATCATAGAGGAAAGTATTTCAATTTACATAAAATATCTCAAGTCAAGAATTCAAAGTCATGATTTCAAGAGATCAAGAGATGAGTCATAAAATCATTCAAACTCATTGTGTCATCTTGAAACCCATAATCAAATCAAAATCATTTGCGAGATTCAAAATGCTAGCAATTTGTATTAATCATGACAAATGATACATCAAAAATGTCTACATCAATATTTCATTCATCAAGTCATGAAGCATACAAAGTAGTATTGAAACATGAGAGAAATGTTCAAATTATCAACTCATAATCAATTCATCGAAATCACTTTTATAATTTACGAGATTCTTAAGATATCATGAAATCATTAATCTTGATAAGATGAGAAAAACATTAAGTGATTCTTCTAACGCATTATCAAATTCTTGTTCATAATTTTAGTGATTCACAAAATATCATAAATGAATTTATCATTTGTCTTTCATGGAAAATTGAAAACTTTAGAGAAAGAGAGATGTTCAAGAAACATGCATTTTTCTTTTAGAATTTTCATTGATTTTGTACAAACATGCCTTTGTCTTTATAATGTCAAATAGAGATAGGCATGAAGGTTCAAGACATAAAGGGAAAACCTCACCAAATAAATTATCAAGAGCCAAAAAATATAGCACATTACACATAAGGCATCTTCCTACAAAAATTCAATTCAACATAATAATGTGTTTCATTTTAATCATCGTGTAAATCTGAAACATAAGTTTTGTCATTTATGCCATTAAGATCAAAATCTTTCATTAGAAAATTTTATTAAGAGAAACGGAGATGGTTTACATGTAAGCATGCTCTTGTTATTTTTGTATAAAAGATGTGTATCAAGTTTAAAACCAAAAAACAGATTTCGTAACATAAATCAATAAGATACACAAGATTTCATATTTTCATTATGCTATTATGAAAAGCAATACGGAATTCACCAAGATAAATATTCATTGGATTTAATCTTGTTACGTGTACAAGCATGAGATGCAATTATCATGATATTTGTTTTTATGTCAAAAACATACATCAAGATTGAAATCGAAAACCGATACGAAAGTCATAAACATACATTCAGTTTATCATGATAAATAATTTTTGTATCAAAAACATGCATCTTGTTTAAAACTCAAAGCAATATCATGAATTCATCATGATCATATACTTTCCTTTTTATGTGTTTCATTTGTTTCATATAGATATACATCATTTAAAAATTTCATTATAAAAATGTTTAAGAGTCATTAATCCAAGATAGAGATTTTCAAATCATAAGCATGATATTACAAATCATTCAATCATCATTCATAATGTTGCATACACCATTCAAAAAACATAATATAATTTTTTAAAAATATTTTTTAAAATTTCTAAAAACACAAGAAAAGTATGAAAAAAAAATTCCTACTAAGTTAAGCATTTATGGAAAGCATCATGTAATTTCAAAATAATTCAAGGGAGTTAAGTTGCTTACCTTGTTGTTGAAAACCGTCAAAGCGTAGTTCGTTTCTTCTTTACTTGATTCTTCTTCTTCTTTGGTGGCCTCTTCCTTTGTTCAAGTTTATTATTAATTTTAGATTTTTGTTTCATGAACTTATTAAGATTTAGTGTTGGAAGTTCAAAGTTCTCAATAGTGTCCTCATCACTTGAGTCATCATTCAAGTGGCATTTCAAAGTTCAGAGTTCCAAAACCTTCTTGTTTTTTAGAAGGTGGTTCAAATGTTCATCATGTTCATTGTGTTCCAAGAATGCCATTTCATAGGTCATTAGTGAGCCAATTAGTTCTTCAATAGGTAAATTATTTAAATCTTTAGCTTCTTGTATTGCGGTTACTTTAGGATCCCACATTTTTAGAAGGGATCTTAAGATCTTACTTACGAGTTCAAAATCCAAAAAATATTTACCAAGAGCTTTTAGACTATTGACAACATCCGTGAAACGGGTGTACATGTCCAAGATAGTCTCACTTGGTTTCATTTGGAAAAGCTCAAAATCATGCAATAAGAGGTTTACTTTTGAGTTTTTGACTCTACTAGTTCCCTCGTGCATAATTTCAAGTGTTCGCTAAATTTTAAATGTCGTTTCGCACGTAGAAATCCGATTGAACTCATTTTTATCTAAAGCGCAAAATAAGGCATTCATAGCCTTTGCATTTAAAGAAAAAGATTTTTTCTCTAAGTCCGACCATTCGTTCATCGGTTTAGAGGGAAGTTGAAAGCCATTTTTGATGATGTTCCACAAATCTAAATCCATTGAAAGTATGAAAACTCTCATTCGAGTTTTCCAATAAGTGTAGTCCGATCCGTTAAAGAACGATGGACGTACAATCGAAAAGCCCTCTTGAAAGTCATTAAGAGCCATTTCTCGTGGGTGTGAATCTGAAAGAGAAAGAACGTGGCTCTGATACCAATTGTTAGGGATCGAGCGGCACTAAGAGGGGGGGTGAATTAGTGCAGCGGTAAAGAACGATAGATTTTTGACAATTTAAACCAACTTCGAAAACTTCATACAAAAAGAATAAACATTTTGATTAAAACCGTTTCGATTGCATACGTAAGAAGGAGACAATGAAGTAGAGCATCAACGTAAATATGATTTGTAGTAATGTAAATGACAATAAGATAAATGCAAGCCGATTTTATAGTGGTTCAGTCATCCGACCTACATCAACTTTCAAAGCCTTCTCCGATAAGGCTCCCAACATCCACTAGTAAATCTTTTTGAAGGGGAAGGACCAAATACCCCTCTTACAACCTTTTTACAAGAAGTTCACACTCTTACAAATTTTTCAAAGAGAAAGAAGGAGGTGAACACAAGCTATTGAAAATAAGACTTTTCTAAGACTTTAGCTCAATTTCTAACTCTCAAAAGGGTGCCCCTTTCCATTGAGAAAGGGGGGGTATTTATAGATCCAAAGAGGATTCAAATTTAAGCTCCAAATTTGAATTCTGTTTGGGTTTCCCGGTGCTAGCGGTGCCACCGCTTGTCGTATGCGGTGCCATCGCCGTCGGTTGTCGACCGACAAAGGCACAAAGCGTTCCACGTCCCAAGGCAAAGGCGGTGCTACCGCTGCTGCATTCTGGCACTGGGTGGTGCCACCGCCCAAGGTTCGGCCACAGGGCGGTGCCACCGCCCAGGTCATTTCAGCACATTGGTTTTGGCCGAAAACTCAGTCGAAACTAGTCCAAATGAAGTCCGAATTAGCCCAAATTTGGTTTATAGGTTAACACCTAATCCTAAACCAAATTATATGCTAACTATAAATTTTAAAGATATTTTCTAAGCTATTATAAAGTCCATAAGACAAGACTTCTTTTAATGAGCTTTCGACGAACTTCCGATGGTCTTCCGACGAACCCTCGGAAACCATTCTGTGGACTCCCGGCAAGCTCCCAAACTTCACGATGATCTTGGCGAGTTCCAACGAGCTTCATTGGCAAGCTCTAATCTTTCTTGGCAAGCTCCATGAACTTCCAACAAACCTTCCGGTGAACTTCCGAAAACCCTTCGGCAAGCTCCCTACTCATTCTCGGCCGGTTCCGGCAACACTCTCAACGAATCTTCGGACTCCCTTCGAACTCTCAAACTCCCAACGATCCATCACACTTGTCTTCTGGTACTTTATTTCACTTTACGTCTTCATCGCTATCGTAGTTTATCCTGCACACACACAAACAAAACACTCTACTTCGATATAGATAATTATTACAACGCAAATTGACATTCAGTTGCCCGGCATGTCATTGGTCGGTGCTTCGTCCGATTCTTTGGCACATCGTCCTCTCTTGTAGCTTGTTGCCCAATCAACGGTTGACCTCCACAACCCCAATATCCTTGGCACAACTCCGCTCTTCTTAGCCTGATGCCCGACATACGAAACCTTCTGTCGATTGTCGACCAAACCTCCAACTCGACATCCAATATCCTAACGTGATCACCTCCGGCACAATGTCAATTCCTCTAGCATCAACTGTCTAATCCTGATCGATAGTAGACCTACGTAACTCAAAATGCAGTTAGACTATAAATCACAATCAATTAGTTTCATCATCAAAATCCGAGATTCAATATGCCCATCGTCGTCCCCTAAGCAGGTCTACTTTGGTCTCTTCTTAGGTGGTTGTTCGTTGTGAGGGGTTGTGTCCTTTGAATTAGCATTGCCCATATCGTGATATTTTTTATGTTTTCTTGATACGTGTAGAATGTTAGATTCTAAATCGATGAAATCATTTGTCGCTGCTAAGTTCTCGGATGTTCTGGGAACCTATATGGCTCTAGGGTTTGATCGGCTTTGTGTTTTTAAAGGCTTTCCTACAAACGGGTTTGCTAGTGATGTATCTTCTTATGTGCAGTGAAGTTTTTCTAGGTTCATCTGAATCATGTGAGGTGAGCCGAAATATACTGCAAGATTGCTTAAACTCCAATGATTATGTTCACATATGTTAATATAATCTTATTCTAGTTTTTGTGTTTTAAGAACTATTCTTACGCTGCTTTTGATTATTGATCTGGAAATCTAGTTGTTCCGTTATTTGTTCAGTCTCCATTGTTCAAAAGGTTAGTCACTTCTGCAAAACCTAAAACCTAAGCTATTAGGGTTCATTGGTTCAGTTTGGAATTCTTAAACCGAATCAAACCAAACTATGTTGGTAATTAAACAAGCTAACACAAAATTGCCACCTATTTTATTTTAATATAATTGCACACTGACAATAAAACAAATTACAATGTGCTTAGTAGAAAAGTACATGTTCTTAAAGAATTGTGTGGAGCTTTGATTGAGAATAAAATGAGTGAAAAATGAATATATGATGATGCGATCTACATATTCACTATATTTAGATGGGCTAAATCAGTTGTGAATTAATGGCATGAGGAAAGGTAAGGAGAACTGAAGGAAAATTTATTAGAGAATACAAAAATGATTTGATTGCTCTTTTTTAGAATGGTATTTCAGACCACTTTCTCATTCTTTCGTTTTCATGTCATAAGTTTGTTGAATCTCGGATTTTGATGATGAAGTCAATTGATAGTTATATGATCTAATCCATTTTTTAGATAAGTGTACAGGATTAACTATGATAGACATAAAGTAAATTATCGGAGTCAAGTTACTGAAAGTTCAAGAGTCCACCGAAAGTCCGAAGAATCATCGGAAGTGCTGCCGGAGCCAACCGAGATGGAATCAGGGACTTGCTGAAGGTTTCGAAAGTTCGTCGAAAAGATCGTCGGAGGTTCGTGGAGATCACCGAGAAGGTTTAGAAGGTTGCCAAAGGCTCGTTGAGCTTGCCATAGAATCCAGGGGCCTGCTGGGAGTTCGCTGGAAGAAATCCGAGGGAGTGTCGGAAGTCCGTCGAAAGTTCGTCAGAAATCTCTTCGGAAAATGACTTGATGATGTCGATTTAATTTGGTTTTAAGTTCATAGTTAGCACTTGATTAGGGTATAAACTAGGTGTTAATCTTGTCTAGACCTGTAATGGGCCAATTGGGCCTTAAAGGGGCTGTGTTGGGCTGAAATTAAGGCCCATACAGCTTCTGGGAAGGTCCGACAGTGGCACTGCCAGATGGCCGAGGGCTAGGCGGTGGTACCACCCCAGTCAACGGTGGTACTGCCTGACAGGTGGTTGCAACCACTTGTGTCAGGCGGTGGTACCACCAGTGCTAGGCGGTGGTACTGCCTTGTCACGCACTTAGCTAGAATTGCCTAAGTGGTGAGGCACCCTTGCGACAAGCCACCGACTTAGCTGAAGTTGCCTAAGTCAAGAATCGCCTTTGCGCCCACTTCGACCGGACTTAGCTTGGATTGCCTAAGTCTTGAGGCACCCTTGCGACATACGCATTCGCAAAGGGTCAGCCGAACTGCAACCTAGTGCAGGTCCCGTAGGACCTGTAAAAAGAGAAGTTGATTAGTTTTGAAACGAGCGACGGACAAGTCCCGACGTCTCGTGAAGAGGGAAGCTTTACAAGCAATTGAGCAAGCACTTGGAGTGCAAAAAAGCAGAGAAAGAGAGGAGGGAAACAAGGACTTTAGAAGGATGAATGAGCAGCTGCAAGTCCGCAAATAACTACTCCCCAAGTGCCAGGCGCAAAGGTAAGTTTCCGTCAAGTTGACATGCAAACTTGTAAAAGTGTTCAACGCCCGACACTATACTGAAGACCCATCCAGCCATGTGCCACCCGAGGGGTTCCAGGGTGCTGAGATGGCTGACAAAATTTTGGTGGTCACGGGCTGCAGAAATCAGCCCGTGGCACACGAAAACGGAGCTATTTTTGGGGTTTTGGGGCAGATGTAGCGAGCGATCATTCTGCAGCACTACAGCTCCTGTTTCTTATATTTTTACAAGGAAAAACACACCAAAACATGGCAAAACAGACTGCCAAGGATATGTACAAGCATGGGCAAGCGACGAACGGAACGTTGAACGAAGTTACTGCGAGTGTGCGATGATCGTTCGTGACATTCTCCCCCACTTAAGCTGTCGACGCCCTCGTTGATACTCTTTGGTAGGCTTTGATAGCTGCTTCTTCATGTCGGAGGGTGTCTTCTGGCTCCCAACTAGCTTCGATTTTGGGAAGTTTTCACCACTTCACCAAGTATTCAATCTGCTTAGCTCCATTGGGTAGCTTTGTCTTGTGATCTGCTAAAATGGTTTCAACTCGCTTCTCATAGGAGGCTCTGGTGGGAGGTTGTCGAGTTGAAATGCCTCGAGAAGCATCTTGCGGATCGGAATGGTAGGCTTTCAAGTTGCTGGCGTGGAAAACATTATGAATCTTGAGCCACGCCGATAGCTGCAACTTGTAGGAGACGTTGCCCACCCTACTGATAATTGGGAAGGGACCATCATACTTGTGCACCAATCCTTTGTACACCTTGTTCCGAAAGAACTGGAGTGATGCTGGTTGGAGCTTCACTAGCACCAAATCGCCGACTTTGTATTCCTGGGGTCACCTTCCCAAGTCTGCCCACTTCTTCATCTTTCTGGCTGCCTTCTCCAAGTAGGCCCACGTAATATCTGTATTTCGATGTCATTCTTTCGCCAAGTGATATGCGGACGGACTACTCCCTATATATCTAATAGCCAAAGTGTGAGGAGTCGACGGCTGTTGTCCGATGATGATCTCAAAGGGGCTCTTGTTGGATGCAGAGCTCCGTTACATGTTGTAGGAGAATTGGGCTATGTCCAATAGCTTCACCCAATCTCGTTGGTTGGCACTCACGTAGTGCCGAAGATATTGCTCTAGGAGCGAGTTTATTCTCTCAGTTTGGCCATCTGTCTGGGGGTGGAGGCTTGTGGAGAAGTATAGCTTCGACCCCAACAATTTGAACAACTCGGTCCAGAATCGTCCCAGAAACCGAGCATCTCGATCACTTATAATATTGTGCGGGACTCCCCAATACTTCACCACATTCTTCATCATTAGCTTCGCTACTTCCTCTGCTGAACAGTGTAGAGGTGCGACAATGAAGGTTGCATACTTCGAAAATCGATCGACCACCACAAGTATCGATCCGAGTCCCCCTACTGCCGATAAGCTAGATATGAAGTCAAGAGAAATGCTCTCCCACGGCCTTTCTGGTATAAGCAACAGCTCTAAAAGTCTCACCGGCTTCCGTTGCTCCACTTTGTCTTGTTGACAAGTTAGGCACGTCCGAACATATTCCTCCACATCCATCCCCATCTTCGGCCAATAGAAGGCCCTCTCCATGAGAGCTAACGTTCGGTGAATACCCGGATGTCCTGCCCAAAGGGAATCATGACACTCCTTCAAAAGCTCACGCCTCAGATTATCCACCCGAGGAACATAAACTCTATTCCCTTTGGTGTAGACGAGTCCCTCCTGGACCCAAAATCGTCGTGTCTTACCTTCTTGGATCAATTGCATCAATGTTACTGCTTGGGGATCAATGTACAGTCCATCCTTGATCCGGGAAAGGAAGTTGGATTGCAACTGACTTGTTTGGCCTCTGCCCTCCAGTTGCATAGCATTCACGGCCTCCACTTTTCGACTCAAGGCATCAGCTGCCACATTTGCTTTTCCGGGTTTGTACTCCATTGTCATGTCAAATTCTGCCAGGAAGTCCTGCTATCGTGCTTGCTTTGGAGAGAGTTTCTTTTGAGTCTGGAAGTAACTCAAAGCGATATTGTCTATCCTCAGCATAAATCACGATCCGAGAAGGTAGTGTCGCCACACTCGTAAACAGTGGATCTCCGCTGTCATCTCCTTCTCGTGCACTGGATACCGCCGCTCGGTTTCGTTGAGCTTGCGGCTTTCATAGGCCACTGGGTGACCCTCTTGTATAAGTACTCCCCCAATAGCGAAGACTGAAGCATCTGTATGGACTTCGAAGGACTTTCCATAATCTGGCAATTTGAGTACCGGTTCTTCCAAAATGGCATCCTTTAGGTCTTGGAATGTCGCTTCACATTTGTCGAACCATCTCCAAGGCTGCTCCTTCTTCAGCAACTCTGTTAGTAGAGTTACGCACTTCGAATACCCCAGTATGAAGCGTCGATAGTAGTTCACAAACCCAAGGAATGATCTCAGTTCAGGCACCTTCTTTGAAGTTTGCCAGTCCACAACCGCTTGCACCTTTGATTTATCTATCTGAATGGAACTGTCGCTGATTCGATGCCCTAAGAATAAGATCTCTTTCTGAGCAAAGTAGCACTTCTCTCTTTTTACGAACAAAGAATTCTCCCTGAGAACTTTGAAGATTGTTCGAAGGTGTTCAATTTGCTCCTCAAGTGTTCGGCTGTAGACGACGATATCGTCCAAGTAGACAACTATAAACTTGTCCAAATACTCCTTGAATAGCTGGTTCATAAGAGTACAAAATGTAGCTAGAGCGTTGGTTAAACCGAAAGGCATCACCAAGAACTCAAACGCTCCATACATGGTTACACAGGTAGTCTTCGCCTCATCACCTTCAGCAATACGCACCTGCCAATACCCCGACCGAAGGTCGAGTTTAGAAAAATACGTTGCTTTGCCCAATTGGTCGAACAAGTCTGCAATGAGCGGGATGGGATATTTATTCTTCATAGTCACTTGTTGAGGGCTCGATAGTCGACGCATAGTCGGAGACTCCCATCCTGCTTCTTTTGGAAGAGAACTGGAGCTCTGAATGGTGCTTTGGAGCTGCGGATGAGACCACCGCTTAGCAGTTCATCTAATTGCTTTCCGAGCTCTGCCAACTCAGGAGGGGGCATGCGGTATGGTGGTCTTACTGGAGGCTTCACTCTCGGTTCCAGCTCAATAAGATGATCCACGCCTCTGCTTGATGGCAGAGTTTTCAGCAACTCAGGTGGCATAACATCTGCAAACTCCTTCAGAACATTTGCCACCACAGCAGGTTCTTTAATGGCCTCCCCATCGAGCGTTTCCAACTTTACAACCGCCACAAATGTTAACTCTCCTTTGCGCACGCCTTTCTTCAATTGCACCGTCGATAGTTGTTGGGGATCCTGGGTTCCTCTCCGAGAGACGGGAACCACACAAGGGTTGTCACCTCTCATCAGACATAAGGAGTCTAGGAACGGCATCAGCACCAACTTTGCTGCGTGCATGAACTCCATTCCAAGAATCACTTAGAAGTCATCCAATGGCACCACCATCATGTTTGTGCGCCCGCTCCATGATCCGATCTTGATAGAGACTCCCTTTGCTAGCCCAGAGATTCGCTTAGCCTCCAAGTTGACCGCCTTCATCTGACTTTGGTTCTTCTCTAAGATTAACCCAAGCCGCTTTGCTTCTCGGTCGGCGATGAAGTTGTGGGTAGCACCCATGTCCACCATTGCTCGGGTGGTTTGACCATTGAGTCTGATGTTTACGTACATCAGCTCACTGCTTCCTGCTTTTTGTTGCTTCAGCTTCAGGTTCTCCCCCACTTGACCCCGCAATGCATTCAACAAACACATCTCACCCATTCGGGGTCCTTGCGACTTCTCATCGTCGCTACCCGATTCGGAGCTACTCGAACTGAGGGCAACTGCCTTGCCCTTATCTGGCTTGGGGGGTTTGATGAAAGCCGACAAGGCATTGAGTGCCTGCTTTTGTGGGCACTCCCACACACTGTGTGGTCCTCCGCACAAGAAACATCTCATAGGTTTTGAGGCCCTACCGTTTGAGTTCGGCCCCTTATGGAAACTCTTCTTCCTTTGCTCACCCCTAGGTTCCTTCCTAGGAGGGTGCCTTGGTTGGTGATTTCCTATGGACTGCTTCTTCTTCCTCGGGTCCTCTGAAGAAGCAAAGTCGGTAAGCCTTTCTGCGGCTGCAATTGCTCTGACCAAATCAGTGACATTCCGTCGATGAAGTTCCTGTTAAGCCCATGGCTTCAAGCCATCAAGAAAGCTAAACAACTTATCTTTTTCAGACATGTCCTGAATGTCCAGCATCAATGCAGAAAATTACTTTACATAGTCCCGAATGGAAGTCGTTTGGTGGAGTTGTCTCAACTTCCTCCTTGCGACGAACTCAGTGTTCTTGGGCAGGAATTGAGTTCTCAATTCACGCTTCAAGTCGTCCCATGTGTCCACTCGGCACCGACCTTGTTGAATCTCTTCCCAACGGGTTCTCCACCAAAGCTTTGCATCTCCATTCAGATACATAATCACTATTGAAACTTTGGTGTCCTCAGAGTCTGGCCTCGTAGCTCGGAAGTACTATTCCATATCAAACAGGAAATTCTCGAGCTCCTTCGCATCTCTAGCACCCCCATAACAATGTGGGTCGGGTGCCCTGAAGCTTTGTGTCGGCACAACGCGGGTGTTGCTTCCCCCCGCTTCAACGCCCTTGTGAGCATTGTAACTCTGGAAGTGAGTTTCGTCACCATATCTTGCAAATGTTGCACGGAGTCCTTTGTGTCATCCGTCAGTCGGTCGACTAAGGCTTCAACCTTATCGATCCGGGATTAAGCTTCTTCTTGCGAGCTCTCTATGCCAAGAAGCCTACTTTGGCCTTGGTAGAGTTCATCCAAGCTCGCTTCAAGAACATCCAAGCGGGTTTCCGCCGCTATGATCCTCTCTCTGTGGCTCTTTTTCCCGGTTGGCGCTCCAGATTGCGCCTCCTCCGCTCTTGGCGAGCAGCCAACTTCTCGCTCATCACGCTCGCTACCTCGCTCCTCATGAGCGGCTCCAGTAGTAAGAGAGCGAGTTTGCACATGCAGCCCTCCTGCGACTGCTTGGGACAACATTCCGGCTTGCCCCATTTTGCTCGATTCACCATGTTGTTTCGCCATGGTGAGATTGCGAAGTTCCTTCGCTGCTTACTCAAATTGCTTGCCTGCTCTGATACCACAATGTCACGCACTTAGCTAGAATTGCCTAAGTGGTGAGGCACCCTTACGACAAGCCACCGACTTAGCTGAAGTTGCCTAAGTCAAGAATCGCCTTTGCGCCCACTTCGACCGGACTTAGCTTGGATTGCCTAAGTCTTGAGGCACCCTTGCGACATACGTATCCGCAAAGGGTCAGCCGAACTGGAACCTTGTGCAGGTCCCGTAGGACCTGTAAAAAGATAAGTTGATTAGTCTTGAAATGAGCGGCGGACAAGTCCCGACGTCTCGTGAAGAGGGAAGCTTTACAAGCAATTGAGCGAGCACTTGGAGTGCAAAAAAGCAGAGAAAGAGAGAAGAAAAACAAGGACTTTAGAAGGGTGAATGAGCAGCTGTAAGTCCACAAACAACTACTCCCCAAGTGCTGGGCGCGAAGGTAAATTTCCGTCAAGTTGACGTGCAAACTTGTGAAAGTGTTCAACGCCCGACACTATACTGAAGACCCATCCAGCCATATGCCACCCAGGGGGTTCTAGGGTGCTGAGATGGTTGACAAAATTTTGGTGGTCGCGGGCTGTAGAAATTAGCCCGTGGCACATGAAAACAGAGCTGTTTTTGGGGTTTTTGGGCAGATGCAGCGAGCGACCATTCTGCAGTGCTGCAGCTACTGTTTCTTACATTTTTACAAGGAAAAACACACCAAAACATGGCAAAACAGGCTGCCAAGGATATGTACAAGTATGGGCAAGCGACGAATGGAACGTTGAACGAAGTTACTGTGAGTGTGCGACGATCGTTCGTGACAGCCTGCACCCCGAAAACTTGGGATGAGATCCGTTTCAGCACCATTTTTTAATCTCAAAAGAGTCTATAAATATCCCTTTACTTCTAGCTGGTATAGCACCTTTTGAAGTGCAAAAATCGAGTCTAAGCTATAGCAAATTCTTGCTTTCAATTACTCAAGTGTTCACCTTCTTTCCTCTCCTTGTAAAAATTCTGTAAAGAGAGTGAACCTCTTGTAAAAGGTTATAAAGGGGTGTTTGGTCCTTCCCCTTCAAGAGACTTGATAGTGGAAGTTGGGAGCCTTATTGGAGGAGGCTTCAAGAGTGGACGTAGGTCATTTGACCGAACCACTATACATCGCTACGTATATTGGTTGTGTGAGTGTTTAAATTTCTGCATCGTAAATTCTTTTGTTGCAAATTATCGGATTTCTTCTCTCAACTTCCTATTTCATTCACCTGAATCATTTTAAGTTAAAGTCTCTTTTGTTAAATCGAGTTCCTATACGAATCTCCGAAATCGGTTTTTAAAAGTTCAAGTTTTAATCCGCTGCACTAATTCACCCACCCCCCCTCCCTCTTAGTGCCACTCTGAACCTGAAAATTGGTATCAGATCCAAGTTCACTCTCATATTTGGTTTAAAAACCAAGAAGGCTTTTTCCGACATGCAAGAGGGTCACTCCATTACACGTCCACCTATGTTTAATGGGTTGGACTACATGTATTGAAAGACTCGTATAATGATTTTTCTTATTTCCATATATTTTGAGCTTTGGAGCATCATCGAAAATGGATTTCAAAAATCTTCTCTTCCGATGAGCGAATCGAATGAATCAGAGAAGGTTTTTGCTTTGAATGCAAAGGCTATGAATGCCCTATTTTGTGCACTTGATAAAAAAAAGTTTAATCGCGTTTCAATTTGTGAATCGGCTTTTGATATTTAGCGCACTCTTGAGATCACTTATGAAGGCACTAACCGAGTGAAGGAGTCCAAAATCAATATTCTTGTGCATTCTTATGAGCTTTTTCGAATGAAACCAAGTTAGTCCATTGGAGACATGTACACCCGCTTCACGGATGTCATCAATGGACTCAAGGCACTTGGTAAAGATTTTTATAATTTTGAATTAGTAATAAAAATTTTAAGATCCCTTCCGAAAAATTAGGATCCAAAGGTTACGGCCATTCAAGAGGCCAAGGACCTTAAAACTTTTCCTATCGAAGAACTCATAGGGTCTTTAATAACCTATGAAATGACATGTCATGCTCATGATGAGCTAGAGAACCCCCTTCTAAAGAACAGGAAGGATATGGCATTAAGAGCTCAAGAAGACCACTTGAAAGGAACATCAAGTAATGAGGACTTTAACAAAGATATTGCACTCTTAACTAGAAAATTTAAAAAAATCATTAAAAAAGGTAAATTTAAAAATGAATTCAAAATCAAACTTGAACCAAAAAAGGATCAAGTCATATGCTATGAATACAAGAAGCCAAAGCACTTCAAAAATGAATGCCCACAAGCCAAGAAGAAGCAACTCAAGAAGAAGAAGGCATTGAAGTCTACATGGGATGACTCAAGTGACTCCGAGGATGAAGAAGTAAGCAACAAAGATGAGGCCAACTTCACTCTAATGGCTTTGTGAGAATAAGTAAGTAATTTACTTAATGAAGATGTATCTTTCGATGAGCTTTCAATTATTTTCCATGAATTATTTGATGAATGTAGAACTATTACAAAAAAATTTAATTTTTTTAAAAAAGGAATATGCTTTACTGCTAGATAAATTTAAAAGTCTTGAGCATGATTCTCTCCCTCTACTCCCATGCTCTAAGTGTAATCACTCAGAAGCAATAAAAAAGGAGAACTTGCTACTCAAAGAGACCCTAAACAAGTTTAAGGTCGGTAGCAAGAGCTTAGACATGATTCTTGCAAACAAGGGTCATGTCAGAAATAAATATAGAATTGGATTCATGAGTGGATCTCACCGAACTCAAACCACATTTATTAAAGGGCCAACATTACATGTATCTTCTCATTTGAAATGTAATTTTTGTTATAAATTCGGACATGTTGTTTATAAATGTCCATATAGGAAACTTAGCCCACATAAATTAGTATGGGTTCCTAAAGGATCAATTAGGAACTTATTGAATAATGATAAATTTAGTAGATCGATTTTTGAGGCACCCAAGTCAAAATGGGTACGTAAAAACCATCCTTATAGACAAAAACACCCACAAAAGCTAGGAGCAAGAGATGGTACCTTAATAGTGGATGCTCAAAGCACATGACCAGAGATCCATCTCAATTCTCTAAGCTCTCTAGCCAAGACGAAGGGTTTATCACCTTCGGAGACAACAACAAGGGTAAAATCATTGGCAAGGGTACTATAGGTAACAAATCAACCTTTTCAATTGATAATATATTATTAGTAGATGATTTAAAACATAATCTCTTGAGCATTAGTCAATTATGTGATAATGGTTATATTGTAAGATTTGAATCTAATGCTTGCATCATCGAAAAACCACATAACAACACATCTATAATTGTAATCAAGCAAAATAACGCCTACACTATTAACCTTGATGATCTTAGTAGTGAAATATGTTTTTCGGCTTTGAATGATGATGCTTGGCTTTGGCATAAAAGATTAGGTCATGCTAGCATGAAACTAATCTCTCAAATCACATCTAAAAATCTTATAAGAGACATTCCCAAGGTTAAGTTTGTTAAAGATAAAGTATGTGATGCTTGTCAACTAGGAAAACAAATTAAAACTAGCTTCAAGCCAAAAAATCAAATAAGTATCTCTAGACCATTACAATTGATCCATATAGATTTATTTAGACCAATTGACACAACAAGTTTAGGAGGTAGCAAATATGTCTTTGTGATTGTTGATGATTATAGTAGATTCACGTGGACTTATTTCTTGGCTCACAAAAGTGATTATTTTAAATGTTTCTCTAAATTCTGTAAACTTACTCAAAATGAAAAGGGTTTCATGATTTCATCAATTCGGAGTGATCATAGTGGTGAATTCTAAAACCGTGACTTCTAAAATTTTTGTGAATCAAATGGGTATAACCACAACTTCTCTACTCCAAGAAATCCTCAACAAAATGGAGTAGTAGAAAGAAAGAATAGAAATTTACAAGAAATGGCAAGAACCATATTAAATGAACAAAGTTTATCCAAATATTTTTGGGTCGAAATCGTTAATACGGCTTGCTATGTCATGAATAGGGTTCTGGTAAGACCCTCTCTATCCAAGACTCCTTATGAACTATGGAATAACAAAAAACCTAATGTTTCTTACTTTAAAGTTTTTGGTTGGAAATGCTTTATTTTAAATAAAAAGGATGCCTTAGGAAAATTCAATGCTAAATCCGATGAAGGCATCTTTCTTGGCTACTCTTCTGTTTCTAAGACTTTTCGTGTTTTTAACAAAAAAAAACCTTAGTTATAGAAGAGTCTATTCATGTGATTTTTAATGAAATTTCTGAAATTAAGAAAAATGATCTTGATGATGATCTTGATTTTGATTATTTGAATTTAAATGAACCCTCTCCTCAAAATAGCAACTTGGATGCATCTTCTTCCGAATTTTCCTTACCTAAGGAATGAAAGTATGTAGATGCCCATCCTAAGGAGCAAATTATAGGAGACACATCGAAAAAGGTTCAAACTCGTTGCTCTTTTAAAAAATTTTGTGCTTATACCGCTTTTCTTTCTCAAATTGAGCCTAAGAGCATTGATGAAGCCTTGAAAGATAATTCTTAGGTTATCACAATGCAAGAGGAATTGAACCAATTTGAGAGGAATAAGGTGTGGAAGCTTATTCCTAGACCTAGTGACCATTTAGTTATCGGTACTAAATGGGTCTTTAGAAACAAGCAAGATAAATATGGTATCATGGTTAAAAACAAGGCTAGATTAGTGGCCAAAGGTTTCAACCAAGAAGAAGGTATCGATTACGAAGAAACATTCGATCCTGTGGCAAGATTAGAAACCATTAGAATGCTCCTTACCTATGTTAGTAGTAATAACTTTAAGCATTTTCAAATGGATGTCAAAAGTACCTTTTGAATCGCTTTATTTCCAAAGAAGTGTATGTTGAACAACTACCCGGATTTGAAAACTCTCTTCTTCCTAATCATGTGTTTAAACTAACTAAGGCTCTCTATGGTTTGAAACAAGCCCCTAGGGCTTGTTATGAGAGGCTCAGTTCTTTCTTAATTTCAAATAATTTTACTAAAGGCAAGGTTGATACTACATTGTTTATTAAACATTTTGAAAATAATTTTCTTATTGTTTAAATTTATATTGATGATATTATTTTTGGTTCTTCGGATGAATCACAATGTGAATCATTTACTAAGTATATGAGCCATGAATTTGAAATGAGTCTAATGGCTGAATTAAACTTCTTTTTAGGATTACAAATTAAACAATTAAGTGATGGTATATTTCTTAATCAAACAAAGTATACTTTAGAATTGTTAAAATAACTTAACATGGATAGTTCAAAAGCCATCAACACTCCAATGAGTACTTCCACTAAGTTAAACTTGGATGAAAGTGGAGAAAATTTTGATCAAAAAACATATAAGGGAATGATAGGTAGCTTACTATATCTCACCGCAACTAGGCCGGATATCATGTTTAGTGTAGGTCTATGTGCAAGATTCCAAGCTAATCCTAAATTATCTCACCTTAAAGCTGTTAAAAGAATCCTTATGTATCTTAAAGGAACTCCTAATCTAGGATTATGGTATCCAAAATCTGATAACTTTGATTTAAAAGCTTATGCGGATGTCGATTTTGACGGATCTAGAATCGATAGAAAAAGCACATCCGGAACATGCCAATTTCTAGGATATGCACTTGTTTCTTGGGCATCCAAAAAATAAAATTCTATTGCACTATCTACGGCAGAAGCCGAATACATAGCTGCAAGTGCATGTTGTGCACAAGTTGTTTAGATGAAAAATACTTTAGAAGACTATGGAATTAATTTTAAAAATATTCCCATAAAATACAATAACACAAGTATTATTTGTCTAACCAAAAATTTCATTCAACACTCAAGAACTAAGCACATTGATATTAGGCATCACTTTATACGAGATCATATCAATAATAATGATGTCACTCTAGAATTTATTGACATAAAACACCAATTAGCCGACATCTTCACAAAACCTCTAAATGAAGAACAATTTGACTTCATTAGAAGAGAATTAGGCATGCTAAATTTGTCCTAATATTTAATAGTGCATGTTTTCCAAAATGTTTATTTTGATAGTTTCACCTTTATATTATCCATTCAGGCTTTCAATGATATATGAAACTTTCATTGTTAATCATTGATCATAATATTTTGTTTTGAATGAAGAACTCATTTTCATCTTTCGATCGAAATGTTTCAATAAATATTTCTAATGAAGCCTTCATGATGTTATTTTATTTTGAACGATTAAAAGGTTTTAATGATTATTCAAATATTTCAATTTTCGTTTTAGTATTCTCATAAATTTTGTATAACATCATCCCCTTCAATAAAGATCATGTCTTTCGATGATGTATGTATAACTTCATACTCTCTCCACCTTCCTTTGTGATGACTAAATGGATTATATATGAAGCTTGACATATGCATAAATTAATGTCATGAATTCTACATAAAAATCAAGCTCTTAAATGTTTATTTCAGATTTTATTCATATGCTAATCATTATGACTCAAGGTCTTATGATTTCATATCTTCTCCCTTCATAAAAATGACAAGTTGAATCTCATCATGAATTTTGATATCTCTCTCACAATTTTTTTTTTGAATATGTTTGATGATTGGCTTCAATAATGTATCCTTTAGCCTTATACTTATGCTTGAATTTTTCAATTAAAATTAAGTCTTGAACCATGAACAATCATGGTTATACATTTTCGCCTCAATGATCATTTTTCGGATTTCATAAGCATGAATAAAAATGATCAAAATATTTTTCAGATTTGTCTGTCGAGGATGATATATTTTGGCTTTATGATTCCTCTCATATATCACTTATGTCACTTCTTTTTTTATTAATTTTCACCCCTTTTATCAAGTTTATTCATCTCCTTTTTGTTGATGACAAATGGGGAGAAAAATGTGAAATTGATGACTTGATAAATATCATGCAAAATGACTTATATAGTGTAATAAAATAAAAAATGTCTCATAAGATTTAATATTGTAATTCAATTGCTCTTGCCATGAAGCATTGCAATGAACTTTTTAGTATTGCAATACATCACATTGCATGTGACTTTTATAATTGAAAGATTCTTACTATATCATGTGTAACAAATGGCATCTTTCAATTGATATGATAAGTTTTCATCTCATGATGTATCCAAATATGATATCGCATTTTTCAATCATGAGATCTAATTTCAAAATTATTGGTATCTTGTATTGAAATGATAAATATTTATCATTCTTCGACTTGAAATTAAATGTCATGCTTTGATATTTCTTGTGAACGAAACCTCATGCTTGTTAAGCATGATGATAAGTTCAAAGGATGAAACTTATCGGTTTTGGCTTGAATTCAAGAGATTGGATTCAAATATTTTTACTTTCTCATTATATGGCATATAGATAGGGGGAGTTAAGAATAACTCTGTCATCAATTGATTGTCATCATAAAAAAGGGGGAGATTATTGAATCTCGGATTTTGATGATGAAGTCAATTGATGGTTATGTGATCTAATCCATTTTTTAGATAAGTGTGTAGGATTAACTATGATAGACATAAAGCAAATTACCGGAGTCAAGTTGCTAGAAGTTCAAGAGTCCACCGAAAGTCCGAAGAATCATCGGAAGTGTTGCCGGAGCCCATCGAGATGGAATCGGGGACTTGCCGAAGGTTTCGGAAGTTCGCCGGAAAGATCGTCGGAGGTTTGCGAAGATCACCGAGAAGGTTCGGAAGGTTACCAAAGACTCGTTGAGCTCGCCATAGAATCCGGGAGCCTACAGGGAGTTCGTCGGAAGAAATCCAAGGGAGTGTCGGAAGTCCGCCGGAAAGCTCTTCGGAAAATGACTTGACGGTGTTGGTTTAATTTGGTTTTAAATTCATACGTAGCACTTGATTAGGGTATAGACTAGATTTTAATCATGTCTAGACCTATAATGGGCCAACTGGGCCTTAAAGGGGCGGTGTTGGGTCGAAATTAAGGCCCATATAGCTTCTGGGAAGGTTCGGCAGTGGCACCGCCAGATGGCCGAGGGCCAGGCGATGGTATCGCCCCAGTCAATGGTAGTACCACCTGACAGGTGGTTGCAACCACCTATGTCAGGCGATGGTACTGCCAGTGCTAGGCGGTGGTACTGCTTGCACCTCGAAAACTCGGGATGAGACCCTTTTGAGCGCCATTTTTTAATCTCAAAAGAGTCTATAAATACCCCTTTACTTCTAGCTGGTAGAGTACCTTTTGAAGTGCAAAAATTAAGTCTAAACTATAGCAAATTTTTGCTTTCAATTGCTCAAGTGTTCATCTCCTTTTCTCTCCTTGTAAAAATTCTGTAAAGAGAGTGAACCTCTTGTAAAAGATTGTAAATGGGTGTTTGGTCCTTCCCCTTCAAGAGACTTGGTAGTGAAAGTTGGGAGCCTTATTGGAGGAGGCTTCAAGAGTAGACGTAGGTCATTTGACCGAACCACTATACATCGCTGAGTACATTGGTTGTGTGAGTGTTTAAATTTCTGCTTCGTAAATTCTTTTACTGCAAATTAATCGGATTTCTTCTCTCAACTTTCTATTTCATTCACCTGAATCATTTCAAGTTAAAGTCTCTTTCGTTGAATCAAGTTCCTATACGAATCTCCAAAACCGGTTTTAAAAAGTTTAAGTTTTAATCCGCTGCACTAATTATCCTGCTATCTTTATATTATTTATTAGTTACATTGTGGAATACATCTTAAATAGAGTTCAATATGTAAATTTGGGTATCTTACGTATAGTTTCTCATCTTCGCTGCCATTTGGTCTTTCATGCCCTTGCTTGATTTCTTTGTGATAGCATGTTCATAACATTCTAGTACACAATTATAATGGATAATATAACATGTCCATGTTTTCCAAGTATGTGAAGAGAACCTATCCATTATATTATCCATTATAATGGATAATATAATGGATAAATGAGTTGTTTTAGTATCATACCACTATGACTATTGGCAGAAAACGGTGAAGAGAACCTAAGAAGAAACACTATCAACTAAAGCACACTGTTGGCTCAGACATGTTGATCCCGGAAGGCTTATTTGTGTTGGGGTTAGATGAAGCTCCACCTTGGAATAAATAGTTTCTTCAAGATAGCTAGCTACATGGCAATCGATGGTGCTTGGATATTGTTGAAGGGGGCCAAGGGATAATGTTTAGTTAGGTCTGATTCACAATATATAGCAACATATCAATAATTTGCATTACATCTGTGAACTTTCACACACTTTGACATATCCTTTGGACAATTTTGTCATGGCATAGCTAATAGCATCTCTTCTATGTTTCACAATCATAGTCATAATTTTCTTTTTGTATTCATCTCTTTCCTTCCCTCTTCTTTTTATCCTTCTTCTATGGTTGCCTCTTATGGCAGTCATTGGCTTCATTTCCACTTTTACTCTGCAGATTAAAGCAGTGTTGGACATCACTTTTACCACACACACACACACACACACAAAAAACATAAAAGTTCTTCAAAGATTGATAATGTATTTTTGGTAAAGCTTTTACTAATTTAAGTGCATGTTTGGTATTTGTATCTGATGTTCTTTCTCCAGATTCAACAAGTTCTTCTCATGACCAAATGTCAATGCTGCAGTTGGCTCCGCAGGATGCATTTTCCTGACAGTATCTATTACTGTAATTTTTTTAGGTTGAAAACTGCTGTAATATATACATGAAACCCGCTGGCAAATGTGTATTTTGTTGTAGTGGCTAAAGGTCGATGCTGCATTTGGCTCTGATCCCATTTCTGTACTTGCATTGTCGAGTCATTCAGCAGTATGGTAAAAATATCACTGTGCACATTTCATCTATTATTTTGCTCGAATATCTGAATGAGCAGTAATACTGATGGATCTTTGCTGATTTTGACCTTTTTTTTTTAATGCTCTCTTAAAACATTTTGAGCATCATTCAAGACACGTCTTTTCATCTTCAGGCCGGGAGGGATCTCTTGAAACCAAGATGGTTGCTCTTAGCAGGAGGGATATCCGAGGCTGTGCTGAGACTGGGCGAGGGAAAACTGCCGCTTTCAGTGTCCCCATCAGGTGGTTCTAACTCCATTTTGTTCCTGCAAGTTGCTTATTCCTTGAATACATTCATATATATGTGGCTTAGATCTTAGGGACAAATTGCATATTCATTTGGAATAGCAATATGACTGACTATATGAGCAGAGTCCTAGTGCTGCTACAGTTCAATATGGAGAGCCACCCAAGTGGAGATATGTCTATTTTAGGATATAACCAAATTCAAGTGACTTTATGTCAATTATCTGCTATCGAATTGTTCGATTGCTCTAATTCATCATAGGAGTCTATCTAGTCATAGAAGTCATTTGAAAATATTGCTTTGAAGCATTTTGTTAATGTTATAAATCACTATGGTGTGAAGTTTATTGAATAGTATATTTCATCACAATAGTTGAAGGGTACAAACTGTCATGATGGCTTATTAAGGTCGGCAGCTGAACAATCAATCAAACTGTTTATATATATGGATAAGCTTCAGCATGCAAGTCGTTTGCTTCTAGAAGTGGACTTCATCGATATCAATGTGTACACGGGACCCAAATTAGTGGCCTTGTCTGTCCTGCCAAAGTAGACTCAAGTATCACAAACGCGAAAAATAACAGGATCATATATTTTTAATGCTGCAAAAATAAATATTAAAAGACAATTGAATCATAGTCAGATCTCATCTAATCTTCGAAAAGAAGGAATGTTCAATTTGGCTGGCATGCCGATGTACAAGTTTTGAGCTAAGGAGTTTGAAAAGTCGATAGAAAAAACTTAAGATGAAACATCTGAGCCATCATTCTTAAGGTTTTGCTCGTCATACCTCTCATCAAAACATAAACCGTAAAGGTCGTCGACGAATTCATAGTTTAGACATAAAGTTTGATTGTGTCAATCCTTGAGTCAAGATCGACGGAACATAACATATCTTCCCCAAGGTTTCGTCACTGTCAAGCTGTGATTATCCGCCCCCCGCCTGTAGATCAATCTCTTTGGGTTCGCTAAACAAATAATGGTGCGAATGAACCACCTATAATCTTTGTCCCGACTATATTACTATATTATTATGTACATTAACATAAGTATCGTAGAAGAAGAAAAACAAAGTGGATGGGGACATGCAGTGTTGACTAGTAATACGAGGACAGGTATTCGTGGATGGTGACAGGTCGCCTTTGCAAGATCGTCACCCAATGCGACCCACGCCAGATGTCAGCAGTCCTTCCTCTTGTTGATCTGAGCATTGCGGAATCAAAGCAATGAAAGGCTCCGAAACCAACCGGATTGTTCCCCACAGATGTTCATTTCGGTGCCCTTTAGCATCCCAAGGCCATGCATTCAAGTTTCTGGGACATGATGAACCACTTAGTAGAGCTGTGTTTATTTTAAATAGCAGGATTCTAAGGACTGTGAACCATATACTAAGGCTTGATGTTTTGTGTGCGTACCGCAACGGGAATGATCCATATGTTATAAAGAACTACTTATGGTACATTCGTTACCAGCTTCTTGAACCCGTGATTGATGAAAGAGATGGTCAGTCTATGCGGAAGCCAACAAATCCAATTTCATCCTCGCCTGTGGAAGTCTCGCGTAGATTCCATAGGTTTTGGATGGTGCTGACCGTTAACTAATCTTTATGTGCATGGTTTCATGACCTTCCTCGTTTACTTTGGGTGATGTGTTTTACATATATGTCAAATATTTACCAAATTACTTTGTTCTGCACAAAGCGAGTCGACCAAGTTTCATGCCTTCTTTGCACCTTCCATGGTGTTAAGACTGGCATGATTACGTTCAGCATGGCACAGGCTGATGCTAGGAAGCTGACATGACATGTCTGGTTGTTGGCTTCCTCTATGCCTGACACTAGATGTATTCCCTCTACCAAAATATGAACTGCCAAAACCGGCACAGGTAGGCTCAAGCAGCCACAGCCACTACATCTGACACGGTCTTCCCCATTGCATAGCAAGCCGAAGAGTCTCTCTCTCTCTCTCTCTCTCTCTCTCTCTCTCTCTCTCTCTCTCTCTCTCTCTCTCTCTTACATCCAGCATAGGATAGCAGCAATCAAGCAGCCCTGCCTCGCGCAATCTCCAAGATGAAGGGGAACGCACCACATGCCGAAGCCGCAGCGCTCTCGCCTTGTGCGCTGTCGCCCTGTGGCCGTCGCGCGGCGATCCAAGACATCAGTCGAGCGCATGAACTCATGAGCCAACTGCAAGCTGTTCTCCTGCACTTGCCAGCTGGTAGCTGGTCCCAGCTGGGACAAGACATGGCGAAGCAGATACTGCAGCTCACCACCTCTGCTCTCTCCACCCTCCAATTCTGCGGCTGTGGGGCATCCGACGATGGCGGAACTAGCAAGTGTTCCGACGAACTGAGCAAGAGCTCCGAGGGAAGGGATGGGCCTCATGGCCGTCAGACAAGGTAATTGGATTCCAGGTCTTGTAGCTCCCTCACTTGGTCATCAGCAACTCTCTTATCTGACTATGGAAGCTGCAGGAGGAAGAACAAAACATTGACCAAAGTTACGACGGCTGTGCCCTACGAGGATGGCTATCAATGGAGGAAGTATGGGCAGAAAACTATCAACAGTGCAATGTATCCGAGGTGATCTTCCTCAGTCAAGGTTTTCTCCTGTACTTTCAGGTTTGGATCTTGTGAGTTCTGACACATGATTCCCACACAGGTGCTACTACAAGTGCACTTACAGCGACGGGCAAGGATGCCCGGCGAAGAAGACAGTGCAGCAACAGGATAGCTATGCCGACCCACCCAGCTTCATGGTGGAGTACAGCATGAAACACACCTGCAAAACCCCCGAGACCATCTTCCCCGTAGTGATGGTGGAATCCTCTCCACAGAAAGCCTCCCTCCAGGGCGGCGATTCCACCGGGTCATCGGACTTGCAGGACCTGCACCTTTCTCCTCCCTCGTCGGTCGTCACCCATAGCGAGAGCCACGACAAGTGCTCGTCAAAAAATGAACAAGAACAGGCATGTCAACACGAAGGCTTTTCCCTGATGCCAGTAAACACGCTTGACGAGTTGGATATGGAGTTGATGGATATGTTCATGGGAAACTTTGATGGATGGTTCTACGTTGAATGAAGCCAGTCAACTTTAGACTTCCTACATATATGTGTGTTTATATATATATATATATATATATATATAGAGAGATATATATAGAGAGAGATAGATAGAGAGAGAGAGAGAGAGAGAGAGAGAGAGAGAAGGCTTGAAGAAAGCCTTCCTGACTATATGAGAATGAGATAGTATCATTAAATAAAACAAGAAAATAAGATGCATCTGTTAATTGCTGTTATTGGGAGCAGCAATCATTTTGTTGATTGTTAAGTACGATTGCAATTACTCAACATCCAACTTGAAAAGATCTAAAGGTGTGGACTTATTCCAAACTTTTGTAACAGATGTATTAAATGTACGTATCACTGTACAAGAAAAGAAAGCTAAAATTAGCTTCACTTTATGCAGAGAGCCGTAGAGATTGATAAAATTAGCGTCGCCGAAGGAAGAAGAAAACACCTTTAACATCTGTAGATGACGTGCTTCAAATCGACGAAGAGCAAATAACAGAATCTACCAACACCTATTTCCATGCAGCAGTACATTTGGCTTAAGATGAGACCCCCATTATTCATTTCTTTCTTACGAAAGCCAAGAAGACCTGATTAATCATTCTGAGACCCAATCTCCCATGAGTTAGTTGTAATCATCATGACTTCGTCTTTTTTCCCCAAGACATCAATTAATCCTCACTCACTCAGATGGAGGTCTAAAAAAATTTTCTTTTGAGATTTATATTTTAGGCATAGCTGCATCAACCTTTGATGACTTCTTATTGTGCAACCATTGTGTCTGCATCTATCTTAGAAATATATAAAGTTTAAATTGTAAATATACATATTGGCCTATTAGTTCAGTCGGTTAGAGCATCATGCTTATAATATGAAATTATTTTTAATTTTATAAAATTATTAATTTATATATATAATAATTAATTTTTATAATATTAAGTAAATTCATAATTATAATTTTAAATAGAAAGTATATTAATTTAATTTGAATAAAACAACAGGCCTTAATTGCATTTTTAGTCACAAATTCAAATATCAAAACTTACAAAATAATATTAAAATAATAAATATATATTTATTTGATTTAGTTAAAATGATTTTTCCTGAATTTATTACATCAGTTTAATTTAGTGAAAACCGGAGCAAATGTTAATCAAATTTAAAAATTATAAAATTATATATTAAAATAATAAATAATAATTAGTTTGCTTTAATTAAAGTGATTGCATGAATATACGTTGGTTTAATTTAGTAGAAAGAGTTACTTGTTTTCTCATTGAACTTATCTCAAATAATGAGATTTGTCTGTCTTAATTAATAATTTAGAATTCCTTTGTACTGCCTAATTCTCTCGGTAGCAAAGTCATTAATTCTCTTGTTTTTCTAAGTTATGATAGATTTTTTGTTTAAGGAAGAGTTAAAACATGTGAAAATAGTCGCTAAAAGTCCATCGTTCCATTAATGACTTTTCAAAATTATTTTATTCAAAAAACAAAATAGTACCGATGACATTATAAATTATAAAAGAGTGAGAGGTCAAGGACAATACGACGAAGATGTATTAACGAGAGATAGAAGTGGTGATGTATTACGATGATTGATAAAAGTGGTGATGAAAAATTATTTTTGTTAAAATTAAAAAAAAATCCTATATAAAAAATCAATTAGAGGATCGTAATGGGTAAAATACCTGAAAACAAAATGTTATAGATTTAATTTGCAGCTATATAGGATCGATTCTTATCAAAGTCTAGTCTGATAGTAAAGACGTTAAAGAGAAAGTTGATGTGGCGTGAGGTTGCCGTGGAAGGCACGCTTTCTTGTCTTCCCTCCTCTCACTGCCTTGATGTGTGGCGTGCGTCCGTCCACTGTGCCTCAAATTTCCGAGATGCATCCAAATGTCACATCACCTTGCCCCAAAGAACCTTATTTGGTGCCCAAAAGGCTCCGAAAAGGCACACTGGACTTCGCATCTGATGCATCCACTGCGTGCTGATCTCCTTGGAATCGTGGGTGGCCATGAAAGAGCCTTCTTTGCCTTAGACAAACATGTCTCTGCGAGCCCTGTCATAACCCTAGTTTCTGAAAAGTCTTGGCTCATCATCTCCTACTGTTTGAGTTGGCAGAGATGACAACATTGCCAGCGTTGGTTGATTAATCCTATCCACTGCTACTGTCATCAAAAGCATGAACAATCAGCGACCTTGATTTCCTGTACTCAGTCAAAGTCCACTCGCTGGTGTGTGTGTGGATAAGCTGTTCCAGAAATCACTCAATTCCTACGACTCCAACGTGATCAACGCAAATTGATCCGAGCCTAATCCAAACATGACCCTACCCAAATCTCGTCGAGCGATCCAATTGCACGCGTGTGAGAGCAACTAGATGTTCTCACCTCAGCACCCTACGTCATCTCGCTTACGTCACCTTATGTGGGTTCTATTTCCATGTTCTTTCCTTTCCTCATCTTCCCCCCACCCCCCCGCCCCCGCCCCCTTATCTCTTCCCCCTCTATTTCTTCTCTTCACACTTTGTTCCCACCAAACACAACTCTCTCTCTCTCTCTCTCTCTCTCTCTCTCTCTCTCTCTCTCTCTCTCTCTCTCTCTCTCTCTCTCACGCAAGTCCACAACAGAACAAAGGAGGAGGAGGAGGAAGAAGAAGAAGATGGGCTCGAAGGAGGAAGGAAACAGGTGGCAGATGAAGCTGAAGGAAGAGCTGATCAAAACGCAGCAGTTGGCGACTCGCTTGATGGAGGTGCTGCAATCGGGTCCCGGAGAAGAATCGCTCGTCGACCAGGTTCTGAGCGCCGTCTCCAAAGCTCTCGTTATCCTGGACGCCGAGGGTAAAGCTGCGGCGCCACTTGGTGATGAGTACAGAACCGAAATCTCCGACCTGAAGAAGAAGAAGATCCTACTTCCTCGAAGAGTCGGATACAGAAGGAGGTAATCTTTGATCAGTAATCGCGGTGATGATTCCTCATGCTTCTTATTGGCTGGGAGAGAATCTTATGATGGTAGGTTAGGTTTGGCTTTTTCGGGTGGCATACAATCATGACGCTGATATCATCCATGGCATTATGTGCCTTTCCCCATCCTCTCTCGTGTTGATGAAGTTGGAACTGTTCGTTCTTGGTTTGCAGAGCACACCCATACACATGCAGAACCATCTTGGCCGAGACGAATGAAGATGGCTATGCGTGGCGGAAGTACGGGCAGAAGGACATCCATGGTGCTGCTCATCCAAGGTCTCAACCTTTCCTCTTTGTTTCTTGCAATTATTGAGTCTGGAAAAGGGCGAAGAACAAGTTGCACTGCAGCACTGATTGATGATAGCCTTGGAATGTCCGTCTGCCATTTGGTCATGCATGAACAGAGTCTTGTCTGTGCAAGTTCTCATGGTGTCTATGTGAACCGAGCTGCTCTGCTCTTGCAGAAGCTACTACCGCTGCATCCACAAGCACGACCGGGGGTGTCAGGCCACCAGGCAAGTCCAGAAGACGGACGACGACGACTCTGTCTTCGCCATCACCTACATGGGAGAACACACCTGCGCGGACGCGGCCACGCTGCCGGTGCAAGGACCACGCTGCGTCATCAGTTTCGAATCGAACGCCGCCGGCCAAGGAGCTCCTTCGCTGAAGAAGGAGTGCGATGAGGAAGTGGTGAGCAGTCACTCACCAGCCGCCGATTCTTCCTCGGTGTTCCCGGACTTCTCCGCTTTCATGGTGTCCGCTGCTGCGGCCGCCGACCAGTACGACGTCACGTCGGTCTTCAGGTCTTCCACCAGCAGCTTGGACATGGAGTTCGATCCGGAGACGTTCAACTTCGACGACGTGTTTAACCGGGGCGATGAGTACATCAGTTAAGAGGGGCTGCTGCTGCCTCAAGTGTAGTGTATGATGGTAGTAACATATCATATAGTGTTCCTGTACTCTATTATAACTTTAGATTAAATATTGCTTCCCAAAAGCACTGCATTCCCTTAGTGCGTGTGGTGGACATGATGATGCAAATGCAAGATGTTTATGTGTGAGAAAATATTAAAAAAATAAAAAAAATAATCATACATTGATAAATATCGAGTGATTCGGATCCGAGTCTAATTCTCGATCTAATAAATCAAAATTTTTAGATTGAATTAATGTCTGAGTCGATATATGTTTTTTTTTTTTACCTCGATATATGTCAAACCTCTCTCTATGTCTATGTGTCAGCAGCTAAAGGAAATCTATTGGGTGGATGGGGAACCGAAAGTTCACCATGTAGATAAAAAGGCAGCAGAAGGCAGAAGTTTCCTCGTCACCGAGTTGGGGACATCAATTGATTGTGAACGACACAAGAAAAGGTTACGTCGATGAACGACTTATTCTACCCGCGAGTGAGTGGGGTCAATTCATGTTATTGTACATGTAGCTCCCACAAACACAGAATCTTCTCGGGTGGCGGTCGTCCACCAGCGTCTGACTCGACGTGAAGCGGGTACGGCTGCTCCCACCGCCGCGACTAGGGATGTCACCGGGAAGAGGGGGCGGTGGCTGATTCCTTCCCACGGTTCCATTCGGATCAGAACCAAACCAGTCCCGGGCGGTTCCCCAAACCGCCGTCAATTTGTTGGTTTTGTGATTTTAATTGTTTTCATTTTTAAAAAAAATTAATTGTAATTTTAATTAAAAATAGATAAAAATATTTATGATTTTAATCGGATCCCGTCCTTATCGATTCTGATTTCTAATTTTAGAAAATCGAAATAGTAACCATGATTAGAGTTGCATTCCTCTTCCCTCATCCTCAATCTATTCGTTCATTTAGACAGAGCAGAACAGGGATGCGGGTTAAGAATTTTCATTTAAAACACAAAAACGTGGGTTCTTTCTATTATTCTAATTAATTTTTTATCCTGAAAAATTTTATTAAAATTTAGTTAAATAAAAATCAAAATTTTATTAAAAATAAATATAAGATTTATTGACTGATTAATATTAAAATATTAAAAATTATATGTGTTATATTATTATTAAATAAATATATTATGTATATAAATATAATAATATAAAATGAACAAAGACAGATAATGAGTGCTATATAATAATTTTGATGGTTTGAACTAGATTCAATTTTTATTTGATTTTTGATTTTGAAACAACTAAAATCACCAATTCCAAAAATCATGATTAAAGCTACATCCCCTATCCCTCATTCTCACTCCATTCATTCACGAAACAGGCACGATCAGGAATTTTCATTTATGACACGAATCCATGAGTTCTTTCTATTTTTAAATTAATCATTCATATCTAAACAAAAAATTTATAAAATTAAAATTTCTAAAATTAAATATAAGATTGATTTAGTGATTAATATTAGAATGTTAAAATTATATGTATTATATTATTATTAATAAAAAATATATAATATGATATTATATTATATTATAGTATATTAGGAGGAGCGCTCTATTCTCCGTCCGATAACCGTAGGTAATAAAAAATGCCTCCATCGATGGACGGTGGGATCTTCCGCTTCGGCGAGTCTCGTCGTGCCACCGACAATGCCCTACCGTACCAAGACGCGTCGACCGAAGAAGCCGTCGCCGGCAGACGACAGCCTCCCATGCTTGCCCCCTGTCGATCTTCCTTACGCGTCCTTTCCCCCTTCCTTCGATTGGAAGGCATCAGGGAGTTCCTTCCTTCCCACCCCGACCCGCTCCGCTATAAAAGACTCGGTTTTGGGAGATCCCCATATCTGCATCTCGTCTCTTCCAATCAGACAAGAAAGAACGCTTAATTCCTTTGACAAGTACTGAGGTAAGGTGTATGATATCTTGTTCCCCCTATTTCTCTTTTTTTTTTTTGGGCTAAAACTTGGATTTTTATCGGTTCCCCTTTCTATCATTTCCGGACTTCCTATCAGACGAAGAGTTCTAATCCAACAAACAAGGTTTCTCTGAATTGGTTTTGAGTCTTCTTGTTTGGTTCTGCTTTCATCTGAATCTAGTTTGATCAACTTGTTTCAGGGAAATGGGTCATCACCACCACCACCACCACCATGAGGGTGGCAGCCCATATGACTATCCCTTGGTGGCCCTTTGCTGCTGCCCGTGCTTGCTGCTGAGCGCCATGCTGAGGGGTCTTGGGGGTTGCATCTTTATGGCCTGCTACCCCGTCCTGCGATGCTTCGGCTTCGACGAGCACTATCACCACCACCACCACCACCACCACGATCATTGCTATTGAACAACCGAGCCTCGGGTCTCATGCCTTCAAGTTTATTGCATTTTGACTGTAGAAACATCTGTGAAATGAGCTTCCTTTTCTCGCAAATTATTATTATTATAAATGGCTTATTATTAGTTCATTATCTTCACGATATTTTCTATAATTGTATGATGATTGGCTTTCGTGAAGTGGATTGTCAAAGTTAATGTTCTGCTCTATGTATAATTGGATTAAGTGCTTCAGGTGCTGTGGAGCACATGAAGCATTTCTTCTGCAATCCCATTTGTATAACTAGTAGGCCAATAAATGACCATTGCTTTCTTGGTAATCATAAGTCACTGTTAGAATGGTCCCATACTTGTGGTGCATCTGTTCTATCAGTGTCTTGTATGTATCTTGGTCAGCCAACAAGTATAATCCACACAAGTGCCAGTCCTATTACAACCTTGTTCTTTTCATCAGTAAATGGTTGCATTTTACCACAGGTGAAAGAGGTAAATTCTATTTTTTCTTTGTTCATTTGATCAATCAAAGACCAGAGATTACAGGTCAAAGTCATCTCTTAAAATCTTTTGAATGGTAAAGCTTTCTTTTTCTTTATTCATGGAGCTTGTTAAACAGCATAGAACACAGAGTTCTTTCTATTTGTGACTAGAGAGGAAAGATGCTTTGAAGTCATAGGATACATTTTGTTAGAAAATTGGATGTGCTGATTGGAAGTGTTTCATATAGTACTGTATTTGACTACTTTTCTATGTTTTCTGTACCTCTGTGGCCATGCTAAAGTACTCAAAAGTGGATCTATCTCAGTTCTCACAGCATTCTTGCGGATAAATTAATTGTGCATTGCAAGTACTGGAAATTTGTCTTCTTACACAAGTTGAATATGTTATTGATCATATCTTTGATGAGGAGCAAACAAAAAGAAGATGGGGAAGAAAATGCATGCAGCAGTCTCACCTTGTGCCACTAGATCTCTTTGTTCTCTGAACTTGTCAAACATTAGTTTCAATTTTGAAGCATTTATCTAATTCTAATTATGCACCAATTATCATCGGTTTATGACTTAATAATGGCAAATCATATGCAAATATGACCAAAATACTAGTAGGCGAAAGAAATCCTTCATTTATGATATCTTTTGACTGACTTGTGAAACATGTCAGGGTTGGAATCTCGTAGATTTTAAGGTGAGTTGCACATATTTAGTCATTATTTTTCACTTTCAGTGTTGTTTTTGTGTGGCCGATCTAATTCTTTCTCCCTAGGCTATTAAATTTTCATGTGAATTGCACGTATTTAGTCATTATTTAACTCAAGTGGTATTATTAGGTTTTTTTTTTGCCAAGTTTTCATTAACAAATCTCAACTGTTCACTTTTTCCCTAATACATTCTTTTTTAAAAAAATTTAGAATATTTTTTAAAGAAAAAATTATCATGGTCTATGCTTCGTTGTCTCGTAGTTTTTTTCTCATTGCCTTTACGTGGTCGTCTATATCCTGTTGTTACTAAGATGTCATTAAAGCTTAGTCACAAGGTTCTCACTCTCGCCCCTTGTACTAAAAAAGAGTGCCTCAACTCATTTTTGTCCCATCTCGTGGCTTGATCAGGGGAGCAAAGTAGCTCATAAAATGAGGGATAGATGATACCTAACATAGTGGGCCATACAGGAGAGGAGGGAGGGGAAGTCTTGTTATCGTTACCTTCTTCACCTCCTTCGAGACCGACAAGACAAAGGTGAGGTCTTAGCAACATCTTAATAACAGTAGACAAAAGTGATTAATAAGGGCAGGAACACAACTAACGAACGAGAGTAACGGAGACCATCGTGGCAGGATGGAAATTAAAGTAATCTCATTTTTTAAAAAATAATGACATTATATTTTATTAAAAATATAAAAAAATTATATATATAGTTTTTTTAATCCAATGTATAATGCTTGAAACATAAGAAACATGATATATTACTTAGGAAAATTATGTTATATTCGCTTCTTTAGTAATTTATTTTTATTCATCTCAGGTCACACTCGAATAAAATATAGTTTTAGGATAATCCGTCATCAAATAACTCTAGAAGTCTATCAACTTTATTGAAAATGATGTATCATTGTTTGAATTATGAACTCTTACTCCTATTATAATTTTTGTTATATATCATTTCATTCGTGATAATTTGAATGAAACACTTGGACATATCCTTCGAGAATATCTATTTTCTATCTTCTTATGTTATAGTAAGATCTTTTAATATTGACTTCGTCTCTATAAGTTAAGTTATATTTTAATTAAATATTTATTAAGATAAGTTTTCTGTGTCTCGAAACATTTTTAGACTTTCGCACATCAAAATCGAGTTCGCTACATCAGAAACGAGAAATCCCGAAACGATAAGATCCTGTCCTTTGTCTCTTAAGGAGTTTGCATATGTTTTAGAAAAATTTAGTAGCTTCCCTGAATGTTCCGTCCTTATCGCATTTTTCACATAAGTCCTGCAACACAGCCTGTCAGCATGGTTTGGACCAGCACATCAGTGGGCCGCAACACAGCATAAGTGGTACTTTGTCTTGTTCCTAATGGTTCCTGACACGTGTAACCCTGGCGACCGTGTTGCGCAACCTCGTGCATCACGTTTCCCATATATCCGGCCCCCCGCTTTCGTACCCCCGTGTATCTCTACCAACGCTACCTGGCCAGTGGAGCCCACATCTGAGCTCACGCCAACTTCACGCATCACTCCACGCGTCGGGTGAATGATGTGAGCACGGAAATGTGGTTCCTTACACAACGTAAGAAAGGTTCATTCGTGTCAACGTCCTTTCACGTACACGTGTACGGCTCACGTGTCCCAGCTGCGTCAATAATAGGAAATATCTACTTTAATGAACCAAATCTACACGAATGTGAACCGCTATGGAGACGACGGAGCTCACCTTAACAAGACCCAAATAATTGGACCGACTGGGTCCACGGTCGGTCCAATTGAATTCGAATTGGGTCCAATAGAATTCCGAGCGGATTTGATTAAAGAATTGAATTGGTCATGTGGGATCCGCGAACACACTCCACCCGACACGATCCGCCCGAGTTGCACTCCCACGCATCGACACGTGGCAGCCAAAAATAAATCTTGTGGCGCGTCACGTGGTCACGTGCAACACGTTGGCTGTCAGTGGCTCTTGGGACGCAACCAACCCGTCCTCCTCATCCCTTACACTGCGCCCCACCATGATATTTTATGTGATCAAGATGCAGTTATTTATTTGTATTTTGGTAGGGTTTAGTCCCTATTTTTTATTCAATGATAATTTGATTAAATAATAATAATAATAATAATAATAATAATAATAATAATAAGGGAGGTCGGTTTGTTACTAAATACAAGGGAAGGTTGGGAGGGAGCGCTTCCAGAACAGAGGAAGCGCGACGGCCGCCACGTTGCTGCCGTCTCCTCTCTCACGGGCGGGCTTCTTTACGGGTTCCTCGAGAAGGCGACAAGAATCCGCGACCTCCGTCGCAAACCCTGATTGCGGCCCCCTCCACGGCTCGCATTCGATTTTTGATCCCGTCTTGCGTCGATCGATCGCTTTGCGTTTGCGTGTGGGTTTTGCTCGGCGTTTAGAATCATCGGTGTTGAAAAGGATAGTTTCCTTCGCATCTTGGATTTCTTCCGTTATCGTGCCTTTGAGCTAACCATCGAATCTTTATGCGTGGAATTCTTTTTTGATTGCTGAGATCTTCTTTTTCTTTTCTTTGGGTGGGAGATTAGGGTTCTTTTATCTTTCTTTGTGAGGGGATTGGTGTACGGTTTCTGTGTTGTGACTGGTTAATCGAGCTAAAGATTCGAGGGTTGCACTGATTTGTGGGAGAATGGGAGGGAAGTTTGTGTGGCTTCGGGTGGTGTGGGTTTCGGTTCTTCTTTGGGGATCTTGTTGGGGGAAGTTCGTGGTGGAGAAGAACAGCTTGAAGGCGACCTCGCCGGATTCGTTGAAGGGCATCTACGAGTGCGCAATCGGAAACTTCGGGGTTCCTCAGTACGGTGGGACGATGGTGGGGATCGTGGCGTACCCCAGAGCCAATCGTAAGGGTTGCCAGAGCTTCGGCAATTTCGACATCTCCTATAAATCCAAACCCGGAGGGTTCCCCACCTTTCTTCTCGTCGACAGAGGGGGTGAGTCTTAGTTATGAGCACTAGAAAAAATCGTGTGTGTTTTATCTATATGTTTAGACTCTTTCAAATCTTGTCAAATGTAGTGATTTTTCTTTGCATGCATGCATCTTCTTTTACTGTTTGTTTTCTTGAGTTTGTAATGTGTTGGAGTATTTAAAGATTATAGAGCTTTCGTACCTGGAGATATTATGTTCTAACTCTGAACACAAATGGAATAAAAATCCGAGGGCAAGTCTCCTATCCAGGACAAGGAACATCGGTGGACCCACAGCATGGTTGCTAGCCAAATTGTTGCTTCATTGTTTCTTGCCTATAGATATGGGATGATTAACCTCTTCAAATCTAAAAGAAGTTTCGTACAACATTCACAAGATACCAAGACATTTATATTTGTTATTTTCTTGAAACCTTTGTCAAGGTACAATCATCAATTTCTACCTTGATTCTTGACATCCCATTTCTTATTGCCTGTTCCTATCATTTCTTGATAGCTCTAAGTCATAGTAGATGCTTAGTTTATTTTGATTTATTTTGAATGAATTTGTTCCACTCAGAATGCATTCACTATCACCTGTGCTTTTTCTGATAAGAGAGGCTGCACCACCGCCTTCTCCTAGCTACTGATTCTACGATCCATCTACATTTAGCTTATACCAGCCCATTACAAGAATTTGACATGTCTAAAATTTACCTTTAGACTGCTGGGATTGAACATAGTTCATTATAGATGCGACAGCAATATATAGTATACACTATACAAAAAGGACAAACTCTTTACCCATGAATAAAATCTCATTATGCAGTTTCCATATCAATTAATGTGTGCAAGCAATGCTTTTGGGTTGCATTCTTGAATGTCTTCTAATATTTTTCAATATCAGTACTAATGATAACCATCTGATACCTTCGTTTGATTTTTTTTCAGGTCCAGTATGTTGCATGGATATCATTAACTAATGATCTATTAATCAAATGAATTTTGTTTATACATGTCCTGCTATTTACTAATTGAACTTGTGTCATACTGATTGGATGATCCTTGGTTGTGACGTGGATACAAATAAGTTATATTTAGGATGCATTGAATTTATATTGGTGGGGTAAGTGGAAATATATTTATGGGAGGCTTGTGCATGGGGCCACTCTCTTTAGATTGGCAATGCATTGAATTTATGGTTTGAGCGAACCTGGACGCAACACTACAATACTTTCTTCAGTTTGCTCAAGTGTGGCCTCGGTTCAATGTGAAGGTTGCTCCATTAAGATATGTACACACAGGTTTAAGTAGCAAAAGCAACCTCTCCTATTCGGGGGTAAGACCACAAATATCTGATCTTGTTAAGAGGCCCTGGTGATGGAGCCCTATGCTTTAAGAGTTACCCTTTGTCATTTTGTTTGAATGTCACTCTGAACATTTGACTTCATTATCTACAGTTGCCAAACATTCCTTTATTATTTTTAAAAACAAAAAAGTAAAGTAGTCATGCAATATGTTTGGAAAGCATCATTATTACTTTTACAAGTTCACTGAATCATGCATTCGTTTGACTGTGCATGCAGGGCTGAGAAATGTAATGAAAATTTTATATTTAATGAAACAATGCCCTGAACTAACTTCTATTGAGTTATTCTTTTGTTGTGAACAGATTGTTACTTTACAGCAAAAGCATGGAATGCACAGAATGCAGGAGCTGCTGCTGTCCTTGTTGCTGATAACAAGGCAGAACCTTTGATAACAATGGACACACCTGAGGAGGATGACAACAAGGCAGACTATCTACAGAACATAACAATTCCTTCAGCACTCATCAGCAAAAGCTTTGGAGATAGCTTAAAGAAGGCAATTGAGAATGGTGACATGGTTAGTGTCAATTTAGATTGGAGAGAATCTTTACCCCATCCTGATGATCGTGTAGAATATGAATTTTGGACAAACAGCAATGATGAATGTGGCCCCAAATGTGACAGTCAAATACAGTTTGTTAAGAACTTCAAAGGAGCAGCACAGATACTAGAGAGAAAAGGTTATACCCAGTTTACCCCACATTACATTACTTGGTATTGCCCTGAAGCCTTTCTTTTGAGCAAGCAGTGCAAATCCCAGTGCATCAACCATGGGAGATATTGTGCACCCGATCCCGAACAGGACTTTAGCAAAGGGTATGATGGGAAAGATGTTGTGGTCCAAAACTTGCGTCAAGTCTGCTTGTTTAAGGTTGCTAATGAAAGTGGCAAACCTTGGCTATGGTGGGATTATGTGACTGACTTCGCAATACGTTGTCCTATGAGTGATAAGAAGTACACAAAAGAATGCGCTGAAGAAGTAATCAAATCACTTGGTGAGATGAATATTTTTGTTTGGTGTGTCATTTGATGAGGTTCATTGTTGGTTAAGGGAATCAGGATTTCATGATTGACTATTACATCTTCCTTAATGTGTGATTTTTTCTATAAAACTAATGTGATATTTTTTTTACAGGCATTGATCTGAAGAAAATAGACAAATGCATGGGGGATCCTGATGCTGACAAAGAGAATGCAGTTCTTAAAGCAGAACAAGATGCGCAGGTTAAGGCATTGCATTGTCTTTTCCATATTGATCTCACAATTTGTGTTCATTCCCATAATACTGTTTTGTATCTAATGCCTATTCTCAGATTGGAAAGAATTCCCGTGGAGATGTTACTATTTTACCAACTCTTGTTATTAATAATAGGCAATATAGAGGTAATTGTTTTAAGCATTCATCTGGTGCCTTGTAACAGTTTGCTCACATTGACTTTCTATCATTTCTTTTGTTTATCAGGTAAGCTGGATAAGGCTGCAGTGCTGAAAGCAATCTGTGCCGGTTTCCAAGAGACAACTGAGCCAGCTGTTTGTTTGAGCGAAGGTATTACTAGAGTCTCTTGTGATAATTGATATAAAGTTGCTATCTTTAACATTTTGCAACTGGAGATTAGATTTGAAATGAATTTGTATTTAACATATATGGTTTTACTATACAGAGATAGAAACAAATGAATGTCGGGAGAACAATGGTGGATGTTGGCAGGATAAGGCCGCTAATATTACTGCATGCAAGGTACTCATTCTTGTACCAACAAGTTAATATCCACAGGAGGGTACAGACTTTCACGTTTGGTTGATCTTGTTCTATTACTTAATCTTATGCAGGATACTTTCCGTGGAAGAATATGTGAGTGCCCAGTTGTGGAAGGTGTGAAGTTTGTTGGTGATGGGTACACACGTTGTGAAGGTACACAATCTGTCATTTTAGTGGAAAATGTAGTGATATTAAAAAATTCTCATTGTGGCCAAGATGTTGGGAATGGTTTCGGTATGCTTCACTTACATAAGTTTGGAGCATGGTTTGCATTACCGGTCCGTACCGGTGTACCGACCAGCTGTCGGTATGGTACAACCAAACTGTACTGAGTGTACCGACACATGATATATTAGAGTGTACCGATGTACCACCCATATTAGTCCTCTATCGGACTAGTACATACCGCCCATTTGAGAGGTATGCTTCGGTACGTCAAACCTCGGTTTGGAGTATTGCTAAAATGCTAGCCAAGAACATTGGATCTAAAAATGACTCTTTATAAGTTTAAATTTTCGTGGTCTTTCTTTCTGGTTTAGGTATGCTTCACCTATGTAGGTTTGGAGCTTTGCCAAAATGTTGGCAAGCAACATTAGATCTGAAAATGTATCTTCATAACTTCAACATTTCATGGTCTTTCTTTCCAAGAACATATTAATTTTTTTTACCATAGATATTCAAACCGGCTGAGTGTGTAATTTATTTAGACGAAAAAAATGTTAGCAATTCTTGTTGTATGACTTAAGATATTCAAGCAATGTGCCATGGCTACCCAGAAAAGAAGGTTATGAGAATATGCGGATGGTCACAATTAGGTTTGTAACAGGTTTTCTACCACTTTGACATTTAATGTTACTATCCATAACAGAAAGTAGTTTAGTGTCGGGTGCAAAAAAAAAAAAAAGATGTTGAAACATTATGTTTTCAAAGGTGCTGTTTAGCTATTTGATTTGGGCTTTAAAATGTCAAGTGACTTTCAGGACTTCTTTTGGAGCATTTGTTTATCTAATCTCATATATATTATATATGGGGGGACTTTCTGGGAAAGGAGGGGAGAAGATCTTTGATGTCGATGATCATTTAAAGATTGATTAATGTTTTAATCATTAAAGTGAATTGTAACACCACACCATAGAAAATAATTTACTTATCTATTACATGTTGGGGAATTGTAACAAATCATCTACCATAGTGTACTCATCTATTACATGGATGAGAATTTGCTAATCCGTTGGATGATCATGATCTTCATGGTTTCCTATTTTTCCTGCTTTTACTTGTTTGTTGACTTTTCAAACTTTCTGTCGGGCTTGCTTAATCTTTCGATAGTTTTAAGTAAATCAGGTACCCTTATATCTTGAAAATTGCAACAGATCACTATCACAGTTTAGCACCTCTAATTTGTGGGCAACAATTTTGCTTGTCCTATAACTGTATATTGTGATCTTCATGGTTGCCTGTTTTTGTGTAGTTTTTACTTTTTGCTTATTACTTATCTTTTGTCTAGAAGGATCCTTTAAAAGGTTCTGGCCTTTTGAGGAAGCTGCTTCCATTCTGGTTCTCCTTTCTTCTTATTTGTAACGATCAATTACTAAGTTTATTGGATTCATTTTGAATGGAGAAAACAATACATCCATTATGACAAGCATAAACATGAGTTATCTAGTTGAGATTTTTATGGATACATGTACATTTTCTATTTCAGCTTCAGGATCTGGTCGATGTGAAATCAACAATGGTGGATGTTGGAAGAAATCTCATGAGGGGAAAACATTCTCTGCTTGTGTGGTAAGTGATTTAATCATGTCATTTGCTTGTGTTGATCTTTTGATCAGAATCTAACTAGCATAGTGTCAACATGCAGGATGAGGGATGCAAATGCCCACCGGGCTTTAAAGGTGATGGAGTTAACAAGTGTGAAGGTATTATCTCCAAGATCCTCTATCTTGGTTTTGAGATATTTGAGCTGTACATGGCTTCATATCATGCCATTTAAGGTGCTGTTGGTAAAAATCAGTGGATCAGTTTTTTGATCCTTCTGTTTTGACTCATTTACTTAAATGTATTTCAGGTTGTAAAAAATAAAAAATAAAAAAATAAAAAAAATCTTGGAGTCCATTTGGTATAATCAGTCATGTTTAGGGTTCCTTCTGTTTTGACTCCTATACTGTCTAATACTTTTAGGAAGCTCAAGAGGGTGCGACAATGTAGTTATTTAGTTCTCTAATTTATTAGCATTTCTAATCACATTTTGTTCCAGATGTTGATGAATGCAAGGAAAAGACAGCCTGTCAATGTTCTGGCTGCAAATGCAAGAACAATTGGGGTAGTTATGAGTGCAGCTGCGGTGATGATTTATTATATATAAAGGAGCATGACACATGCATAAGTGCGTATATATAACCCCTTGTCGGTAATTCTTTATTTTCTTGTGACATAAAGCTATTTATTCACAATAAAAACACTATCATTGCATTAAAAACACTATCATATACCATATGAAGTTCTGTTTCAAAATGTTTATCATTGCATTAAAAATATATCCAGGTAAGAAGCCTTCCACAGAGGTCGGCTGGAGCTTTTTGTGGGTCATCTTCTTTGGCCTGGTTATCGCTGGAGTCGGTGCTTATGCCGTATACAAGTACAGAATCCGGGTAACGCCCTTTAAGATTCTTCAAAGATGTGTTTCTTTGTCAAGCCTTTCTTTATCAAGAAACCTTATTAGTATGTTTCTATACGCTTGTGTGTTCTTGGTATGTTTGCACTGACAGCTCTGTGACGTGGACCCTTCAAATGGTATGTGTCATATGTGGGTGATGTTACCGTAATCTGGGTTGGTTGGTTTAGAAGAGTGGAGCATTAGGTCAAGGCTAGAAATTCTGTTTGTCAGATAGATGTGTTCTTGAATCTCTAGAATATTGGTTGACAGGGGGAACTTCTTGCTCCTAGTCATATAGATGTATACGTGAATCTCATTACTCTTTCTTTTTTATTTTTTCTTTCTCAGAGTTACATGGACTCGGAGATCCGGGCTATCATGGCTCAGTACATGCCACTTGACAATCAAGAAGCTCAAAACCACATCCACCACGGTGAAATCTGAGCCAGATTTGTTGCTTTTTTTTTTTTAATTTCATTGTTGTTGATCCTTTAACCGCAGGGAGTCAGTAACACCTTTCTTGTAAAGCTGAATCTTATTAACGCACCACCATTGGATTTGGAAACTGGTAGATGATAATTGCAATTCTCATGTATGCGATGCTGTAGATGCACCAGTTGGATCTCTTTTCGATCCAAGTGGTAAAATCACAGGTCATCGAGCATGCAACTCCGCTTACATGGTAATGTTACGTTACAGATGCAAATGTTTTGACTGCTGAATCCTTGTGTCGAGGTACATTACCGTGGTTATAATGTGTGTGTGTGTGGGAATACCACGATTTTTCATTATGGTTAACAATTTTTTTATTCTTCATTATTTACAAAAAAAATTAAGCATTGTATTTTTTGTTAAGTTTATTGTTTTTTTATAAAAAACACCTTTTTATAAGGATGAAAAGAAAAGAAATATTTGTTCTTTGTTCTGAGAACGTCACCAGAGAGCAAAGGCCGTTCATAAATTTCTGAAAAAAAAGTTCTTCGTATTCGTCATGTTCACTCCGAACCAACCACAAAGGCCAACTGCTGACAGCTGTAACATAAAAGCAGAAGGCCGACCCTCCACAAATACAGAATATAATGAAAAAAGAACAATGCGAATTACTCCTTCCGAGTCAGCAAACTTCGCCCTGAAGGTTGACGGAAAAGTCGAGGGCACGTAAAAAGAGCAGGCATAGGAAGAGATAATTAGCTTTCATGGTCACCTTCACCAATCTGTAATTGCGACAAGCTCTCAGAATGGTGGAAAAGGTTCAAATTACCAAAGATTGAAAAGACAAAAAAAATTACCACCAACTCTCTGAACTCTGTTCCACGCTTTTTACCCTCACGATGATCAATCACGAATCTATAGGCATAGAAACCTACCATTGCACCACTATTTACCAAAACAGAATCGTTATTGAAAGTAAAAAAAAGAGATTATCGAAAAAATCAGCTTTAATGCTTTGATGTTTTCAGAAGCAGACTGAAAAAATCACGCCCTCACTATACATAATAAAGAACAAAGGCATTAGTTGGAGCAGCTTAACATTACAAAGGGGCCATAAACATTTCTTCTTTCGCTTACAAAAATATCCTTCTAGACCAGAAAGACAAAGCAAATATTAAACTATGATTTGAAAAACAATGCCATAAATTTCCTGCAAACATCTTTTTGTCATCATCAAACAAACTGCACTCAAATTTTTGGTCTTTGAAAGTGAGTGATAACTAATATACTATCTAAAAGCTTAACCCACATCAAATATTGGATTCATCAGGACATGATCACAACTTGATCCATGTATCGCAAAAACCATTGCTCTAATACCATTTATTTATTACAAATCAGAAAAACTACATGGACCAAACCCCCTGAGATTGTACTTGGAAGATGATCCTTAAGAGCAGGCAGAAAGAGTGATATGGAAGTAATCGGAATGTTACATTCAGAAATACTTGATTAGAGAGATAAAGAAGAACACTGACAAATACAATCGGAATGTTACACTGAATCACATCTTCATGAAACAGTGTGTGTTTTCCCTAAGATGACAAAAGGTATTTGAACTTAGATGTAATAAAATTATTATCTGGAGTTTCAATGTTATGGGCCACGTGATGCAATTATATTTTTAAGAAAAGAGATATGGAGAATACAGAATAATTTTCAATCCAGTTTGGATAGTTTGTTGTACTAAAAGCATCCAACAATTCTAAACTTTTTTAACAAAGGCAAGTGGTTCTGATATTAGAAGAAGAAAACAGGTGATGAATGATGGAAAAAGAAGAAAGAAAAAAAAGTATAAAGTTCTTAAGCTTACTAATAACCTGATAAGAAGCGTCAAAAGGCTTGAAAATGAACCCCTCTGTGATTTTGAAAAATAAATCATCAGAACTCAGCAAAATTTCGCATCAATATCAAAACAACACAATCTAAATGTTCTTGGCAAATCTTTCAATTTGTGCATGACTATAGGAACTTTTACCTCACAACACAACAACCACTGCCTGCAGAATATAATACTGGAAATTGCTGCAACATCAGAGCTATCGTTAGCAGATGTGATTGCAAAGCAGAACAATGAAGAACACACTATTGAAATGAGTATCACTACTAAATTGATACATCAACTCAAGAAGCTAAAACTCTAAACCATGACAAGCAACAAATATCACATAAAAATCAAAATAAGGTTTCAACAAACAAATGACGAGAATGATTATTTATCTTATTAGCAACATATTACCCTTGCACAAACTCCAACTTGGTCATTAGGTTTCTTCATAATTCAAGGTTCTAACCATTAAATGTAAGTGGTAAAAGAATCATGGTCCTTGACATAATTCATGAAACTTCACTAATCCTTGGCTCCAAGATACAGTACCTCCTTAGCTTACCAACCTTTTAATAGATTTGCTACTATAAGTGTTTCCCAAATTCTGTTATCTCTTGTTCAATTAGAGGAAAAATAAAAAAGAACATTGCACTTTATGTCACCTCATAAGAAGAATCTGAAAATGACAGATATTTTTACAATGACATCATACTAGGGGGATGGAAACAGATCAAATACAAAATACCAAATTTAAAAACCATATCAGTGTACATTTTTAAACAGTGGTAATGGATTTAGATTAAAAAAAAAGGGTACTAAATGTCATATATAACATATATAAATTGGAATAGGAAATCTGTATCATAGATGTGAATATTGCATAAATTGCCTATCACCAATTAATAATAATAATAACTTAGACCTTTTGAAGACATTACCTGCAGAGTATGACCTTAATGCAAACATGAAAAAAAATAGAGGAAGAACAAGAAAAATGGAATATGCAAACATCAAACTACATAATACTTTTCTAGTCAAGTATTGGCATGTTTAACATACATTTGGCCAGTCAGTTGTCCTGCTTATAGGTAGAACTGCACATGCATATTCATATCCATAAGATTTTGAATAATAGCATTCAAATATGAAAAAAAAAAAAATCAGGACAGATCATGCAGGCTTAACCACTTTGCTGAACTAGTGGAGGCAAACTCTCTTAGTTAGTATCTAGGATAGGAAGCGAGGGAGATATCCTCCTTTCAAATAACTGTTCCTCCAGGTAACTTCAAGGTTTTCGAGGCAGATCAAAATAGCCAACCTTCTCAAACAAACCTTTCAAATGATTGCAGTTAATACCACAAGACAAGGCATGGTAACTTGTCAGGAGTCAGACAGTTAAGAAGACACTATATTTAATGGGAAAAGAAATTAGGAAAGGGAGTGGAGAGAGAAAACACAACATGGGCTAATTTTGGAACTTTTTGTTGATTACGATAGCATGGCAAAATTGCATATGATGATGGCTACCTAAAATGTCTCTCGCCCATATACATACCCACCACAAGGAATGCAATTCTTACTTGTATGTCTCATGGTTGTAGTCACATGAGATGAACAGTTTTCACATTTCAGCAGTGAACTTCATTAAAGATACCATAACAACGTTAAAGATTGGATCTTGCCTACCCATGAATAGCTGAAGTACTCAAAACACTCGCCTGAGAATTGAGACCAAAAAATAAAATGTGGCCAATGGACCCTGGAGCAACATATAGCACCATAGTTCTGTGCAAAACATTGAATGCTCATAGACTAAAAAAGATACTGATGCTATCTTCTTCATCTATCAAGTTAAAGAGCCTAAGCTGGTAATCCTGATAATGCTGCCAGTAATCCAGTCAATCAACAACCGCTAGGTATGATGAGAAACAAAAAGTTGGATCTGCATGTATGAGAACAATCCCCGTTGGATGACAATTCAAAACATTTAACTCTGCATATTACTTGAAGTTCCTGTAAGTAACATTTCTAATGGAAGTCTTTGAAGACCAGATTATGGGAACTTCATATTCAGAGTGACAAGAAAATCATCAACTAAGATTCCCACTTTATAGGCAGTAAATGTGCAAATTCCAATTCATTAATTCAGGCCTCTAAGTTAAAACCAAAGATAACAAGAATCACAAAAAGGAAGTGATTATAAATTTCCTGACTGTTTGCTACCGGTTGGCAACGCTGCAAGGGCAACTTCACATACGTTAAGCCATATTTAAGGCTTGAATCTGAATATGAACAAAGCATGGGAACCATACTTGGTTGGAACAGACTAACCAGTTTGCCCTATCAAAAGAAGTGAGGTTGGTTTTCCATTCTTCCATGACCTCAAGCTTGACACGCTCAGAGCCAAAATTGCAGTGCCAAGAATAACACCAAAACGAATGGCAGGAATGCTTCCGGTCAGCATGAAATAAATGAAACCACCAACGGCAAGAAAGGAACCTAAACAAAATTTGAAGAAAATAAAACAGCCAGAAGAGAAAAAAATAAGTTCTGATGAAACTATTAACTGATCAAGAAAGAGAACACTAACAAAGATTATAAAAAGAATGCCCACAGAAGTCGAATATATGAACACATCTTCATGCATACCGTACAGAATTCCAAGGTAAAAATCTCTAATGGCGGACACGTTCTTCAAGTCATTTGCTGATGCATAAATTTCCAAAATGTCTCTCAGTGAGTCAGGAGATTTCTTTGCTGCTGTAGAAAAATATTCTTTTCCTTCTTTTGAAAACTCTTTGGCTATTATTCTCAAATCATGCCGTGCTTTATCAGCTTGGATCTTCAGCTTCTCAAATGTATCCATCAATATTTCCATTGCTTTCTTTGAGTAAATCCCATATGCTCCTTCTGATATAGCCATGACTTTCAGGGCTTCAGTCATGAATCGTTGTAGTGCCTTCTTCCATGCTTCTTGTGATGCCCCAGCCCCTTTCTCCAATTCAATATCTGAACGATTCTACATTGGAATTAAGACAGAAATTAGCATCTCTTGGCATATTAAAAATAATCTCAGAGGCACATAAACAAAGGTGGATGCGTACAAATTGGAAGTGACAATTTAAATGATGAGATAACATTCCTTTATACTTGAAATACTATCTAAATAAATAAACTTTGTTGACCTTGAGTAAAATCTTTCAGATTAACCCAGTTATTTAGGCATTGCAAGAAAATTTTAGCATTTTGAACTTGCAACTGTTTCTTTTTCTGGTTTTCTTGTACCCTTTTACTCACAAACCCTGTATACCCTTGTCTCTGTTAGTCTTCTTGCAGTCTTTTTCTTGTAACTTAATGCAAGAATCTTCTCGATCAACTCAATTGACTGAAGATCTGCATCAACTCCAGCAGCATTCTTAGATATCGGAGCAGTCACAGCCTACTAACCCATCACAAGATCTCCAGACCCTCCCAACAGAAAATTCAATCTCCCGGAGGCACCAGGCACAGAGAAAATTTAATCCCCGTTGCTCCGACCGATCAAGAACGAGAATACAAGATAGTGCACAAAGAGGTGGATTGCTAATGCCTCACCTGTTCCTCGCCAGAAGCCGCGAGAGGAACAAATTTCATCGACCGCCGATCCACGGGCACGAGGCGAGCTCCCAACCGCCTCTTCGAGAGCGGGGAATGGGCCGGACCCAGAAAGCGGGGGGCGACGACCACCGGGAAGGAGTCGGCGCCCGGTCGGATGCCATAAATATCAGGGTCAGGGCGTCGGAGGGGAACCAAGCCTTGGAGAGAGGCGGCCATTGGCGACCTCGGAGAGAGATCGAAGCAGAGAAAGAGGAGGTGACAGAAATGGCGGAGAGACTCAAGCAAGAAAGTAACGGCCTCTCTCCGTCTCGCTTCGAGAATTTAAGCGGGCATTTTATACACGTCAGCTCCCCCAAGGGCGCCTGCCTCGTTTATCTGAAATCTTCTTATGCCGCGTTCCGTACCTGCCCCGTGATTGGCGGCAATAGTGGGTCCCGCACCGGTGTCCTCTAGGTATCGGAACACCAAACTGTAGGCGCCCCGATTACACCGTCGCATGGTAACCCGCCCGACCGATACTCGACGGGTCCCGCCTGGGTCCCGCAGTGGCACAAAGCGTCACGCGTAGCGTACCCGGAACAGACCAACACAGGTGGAGAAGACCATGGGATACACGGAAAGGACTGATACCCACACCGCCATATCTTCCGAAGGGCGGAACAAAGGCACAAATGCCAGTGTCACCCAAACAAGGCAGACATGCAAAGCACAAAGTGTAGGGGGGAGATGAACCTGTGCAGCTTTGGCATTTAAGCTCTGCAACTCTCGCAACGCAACCAAACTGTCTAAATGTCCTCCTCAGAATCAACATTTTCTTCAAGAGTTACAAACTGACCCTCCCTGAAAGCACGCAACCACAAATGAGTTCTATCAAAAGATAATTCCTACATCACAGCGGAAGCAACTCTATATGAAAGCAATAATTACATTGCGAGATGCTTGCTTGCAGAGAAGTAGCACCTTGGAATGAGGCCTCCAAAGAAAACATTCCAAAAGTTCCTGAAGTTTGGAAAGGTGAAAATAATTAACCTCTTACTCTTGTCACCATCACCTTACCATGAAACAAAAATGAACATGGAATAATAAGAGCCAAATATGAAGGGGAAAGTGAGTACATTACTCAGGCAGGAGACGAACCACTCGTTTCACACTTGAATGTTGCCACACCATCGTCAATGCTGCAGAGCGGCTGGATCCGAAATAGTTACAAGATATCAAAGATATTTAACTCTATCACCCACGATAAAAATCATAATAGAAAGTAGATTGTCGATACATAATTTCCTAAAAGATATAAAATTAATCAATCAAAACCTATATGGCAAAGGAGCAGACATGAGTTCACCAAACCACAAATCCAACCCAAATAATCAGTTAAATAATCAGGGATCTAAAGGAAAAGTGCTGGCGATGAAGATTATCTTGAGTTTTCTTTATCACTGAAACTATCATACAAAAATTTACTATGACATAGCATAATGCAATCCGCAAATTCAACCATGTTGGAACACACAATATTTGCAGAATTTTAGCAAGACATTTTATGACATGGAATCGGGTTCAACCATCTAAAACTAATCTTGATAGTAATAGCAACTGGCCTATTTTGGGAAAACTATAGAAGGAATTCCATCTCTATCAGGAGTTCCACAGGTATCGGAAAAAGATATTCATATCTCAATGAAAACATGCCTCTAGAGCAGAGCTTAAAATATTATACATCTGTAGGGACTCTAATGCCTATAAGATTAATATCAATATGGTCTAGAAATATTCTCCTAATTAAATAACCATGATGCTATAACTAAAGACCATCCCACATAGGGTTGCTGATTCCTCTCTTGTTTCTGGGTCTAACCAATCCATCTGGGCCTCATATGGTGCTATCCATATGGCTTGGAAGGTCGTGCAACAAAGGAGAGTTGCCCTTCCATAACTTCTTGGTGACTAAGTTGGCTGCCAAACCCTTCTTTGGGTAAATAAGGCTGTTGACTATTATTAGAGACAAAACCAATACAGGGCCAAAGACTTTCCATACATAATAGGCAGCCACCTTGTTCATTTAGTGAAGCCCGAGACTATCTGTGTGCGTTTGAGCAGGCGTCTATCACTTTCTTTAAAAGACTAAAAACCAATGTTCCATGCTGATCACCTTAAGAGGGATTCTATTAAATAAGCAATACATGCAACTGAGACATCTTACCTTCACAAGCACATGCATTAACTAATACACAAGTGCACATTTGTAAATAGTTGCATCGAACAAATTGTTGCATGACATTGTCAAAAGTGCATATCTAAAACATCAAACTAGTTTTTCTAATCAAATCACCAATCCCACAACTTAGGCTACCATTGTTCCAGTCATAGCTATTAGCAAAATACAAATTCAGCTAGTCCAAGTAAATTACAATGCCTCATACAACTAAGAACAAAGATTCGATAAAAAACCAAAATATAAGACATACTTTGACAAATTAGTAAATTAGTACACAGTTTTAAATGAATTAAACATACCAAAAACAATAAACTGATGAAAGCCTAGTTGAATTGAGTGCACAATCGTAGCCCCTGAGGATTCAAGCCTGTTGCCTAATAAAACAGCCTTGGCTTCACATTCTCATTCAGACAATTGAGTGCACAAGGCATGCATCAGTTTCACTGGGAAAGCTAATTGCAAAAAATACCCAATTCACCGCCTAACACCAACATTTAAAGATGTAATGATGAGAACCATACAAATGCACGAGAGGTATTTTCACTCAACATCATTGTGAATACTTCACCCATTGGATAAGAACTTTAACTCATCCTCACTCGAAGGTGTCAGTCAGCCTAGCTGGTAAAACCTTTACAGTTTATCGCAAGATCTTGGGCTCAAATATTACCTTCGTCACTTACCATATATATATATATACATATATATATATATATATATATATATACATACATATATATATATATACATATATATATACATATATATATATATATATATATACATATATATATATCCATATATATATATATATATATATATATATATATATATATATATATATATATATATATATATATATATATATATATATATATATATATATATATATATATATACATATATATATATATATATATACATATATACATATATATATATATATATATATATATATATATATATATATACACATATATACATACATATATATATATATATATATACATATATATTTATACATATATGTATATATATATATATATTTATTTATTTATATTTGTGAACAAACTAAGATATTGAACCTTCAATGCTTTCACTTGAGAAATTATTATGTACAGTTGTAATTTGTGTAATTCCCATGCCGACCCCAAAATAACTTTTCGCCATGTTTCAGAGACTAGTCGATATAACTTCAAATTCACTATAATATAAAACATGCAGTCACGAATGTTTATTTGCTAAAAAGTAGACAGCTACCAGCAGATATCTCCCACTTTTTGCTGTATAGTGTCTTCTATTAAGGAATACACATAAAACATATCACCAAACACAAAGAAGAACTATATTTTTTCACAAGCATATAATAAACATTAAAGATTACTCTTTCAAGTTATAACAAAAAAAAATGTAGCACAATTTTGTTGTGGGGCAAATGAGTACCGAGACAACTTTGATTGCTAGACAAAATTGTCAAAATCTACAGTCAACTGCCACCACTGAGTATTCAGTAATCATCATTGCTGAAAATTAAGGATGCTGATAACCTTGGTGGCACAGATTAGCAGAGGAAAGCTCTTTTTATCCAAAAAGGATCAAAGTCTGGAGTCTGGACCACATTACTGGCATGTAGGAAAATCAACTCGTGACAGATCTCCAAACTTCCACCAAGAATTAATAGTGGACAAATATGCACACTTAAATTTGATGGAAACTAACTCAAAAAGGCAAATGCAATCTCCCATACTTGGTTCCACCAGCGCCAGAAAACATCCAACTATACAAAAGGTTGATAAGTATCTGTATCTTCAAGCACAGATTGGACATCAGTGAAATTAAGCAATGGCACACACAATGTTTCTCAAAAATAATTAGCATGGGCCAAACCAATTTATGAAGAGAATAAATGCAATATCTCACCAACTTTTCAAGAAAACACTTAATAATGGCCAAGTGTGTATATCTAATTTTATTTGAAGAAATAATATGTAAAAATGTTACATTGAAAGCTCCTATAGTGCAATTCTGCCAACAAAAAAGAAAGCATTGAGCACTCAGAATTCCAAATTCTCATTTTGCCTCTTTGACTACTAATTCCAAAATGAAAACAAAGTAGATGAATTAGCACTTTCTCTACCAAACCGAAAGAAAGGTCAAAGCAAGCAACGAAATCAAAGTCAAATATAAGTTTCAGACTCACGCGTTTCATCTGCCGAGTCCTTCATTTGGCTGATAATGCTGACACAAATTACCGAAATCAAAACAGTTGAAGCATCTTTTTATTGTTCGATGAGATTAGGGAAACAGTTCGGAACTACAAGAATTGGAAATCCTTAGAAGAAAAATCTTGGGAATCAAATTTTTAAGTGGCAAAGGACATGGAAAATATAAGGCACAAGCTAACAGACATCAATCAGGAAGCCATAAACTACGCATCTTTTTCGAGAAGCATCATCATGAAGGAGAAAAAGAAAGAACACATTATACGAAGAAAATTGAGAACATCAATCGAGGACTGGATTCGGAGGAAAGAATACCTCGTTCTCCACTTAAAGAAAAAAGAGGAGACACATAAACCCTATACGAAATCAAAAGAGAACACTAACGGAATCGAGAGAAAGGCGGTGCAAGAGAGCAGAAGGCGACGGCTTTGTTGCGGTCGGGAGCGGCACCGCCGCCGTCCAAAACGGCGGTGGCTTTGGGGTCTCTTTCTTCTTTCGGAGACCAGGGTGGCTCGGATACCGTACCACCCGACGGCCATTCGGCTGATGATTGCCGTTTTTACATTTCTGACCTTGCAAAGTTATGAAATAACACATTTAACCCTACCTGGCCAACATATAACGTAACTCGTACGTCCTTCCCATTGACATCCCTTCAAAACATTTAAAATTAATTACAAAATACTTACCAACAAGTTTTTGAAAGATACTAACATCAACTATAATTGACTTTGGCAGAGCATATAACAATGTGCCTTGTATTGAATAAATGTTCAAGTAAAATTAGAGGATTATATCATCATTAATCGGATAGAATAGCAAACTCATTAATTTATTAAAATAAATCAGCTGAATATTCAGATTAATAATAATACATCCATCAAATCTACGCCTGTTAATTAAAAACCTTATCCATGTGAAACAAATCTTCATTCACGTAAAAACTAAACTTGAGGATCTTACAAGTTTTTCTTTAAAAAATAATTTTTATTTATTATATTAAATAACAGAGAGACCAATCAATCATACAACAATAGACTAACCATGCCAAAGTCCCCAATCAAATTTCAATTTTATATTTCCTGAGTAAAGGAATGAAAACAGCAACACCACATCGAAGGAAGTATGTTGTCAGGGAACTGACTGTCACATCACTGCAATGCACTTCTGCAGCAGGACAAAGAAATGAACAAATTCCATACAGAAGATACCATGCCACAAAGTGAAGTCACATTGAGCTGCTGTCCATTTTGAGGTTTCAGAAGCTCATGGTGATGAACCACAAAGCAGAATAACAGTGTCATCAGGCAGTCTTAGCAGAAGACAAGCAGATCTAAATTATATACAGAGGCTGAACAAAGTCCACTCTGCACATCACCATAACAGAGAACTAACTGATTGGTTCCAATCATAATGCAAGGCTGGCACTGATCTTTTATCTACAAATAAATTGTAACCATTTTCCCTACTATTGAGTGGTAGACAGGTATACCATGTATTCATATAGCACGCTAAAATCACAAAATATATAAGGCACAAAAATAAAAAAATAAGAAGAAAAAAATATGGACAATTAAAAACCTTCAACTCTAGGCCTCGGCAGCGTAGGTGAGGGTGGCTTCCTGCTGCTGCTGCTTATCCTATTATCTTCTAGTGAAACTGTGGTAGAACAGCTTCGCCGCGGAAGCGGAATGGACAATGAAACTCTTGGGGACGATAGTGGTTGTGGCGGCGATGGTGAGAAATTTGTTGGTGGTGGTGGTGTGGGGATGATGATACCATTTATGCTTTGAGACTTTAGCATCTGTTTTCCTGAAACAACAGATGGCTCCTGAAGAGGGTAGCGGCTAGGGTATTTCATGTCTTGGACATTCTCCAGCGATTCCACGATGGTCCTCATGGTGGGCCTCTCTGAAGGATCCTTCTGAAGGCATTTTAGTGCAATGTCGGCAACAGTTCGGGCAGCTTTGGAAGGGAACCGTCCTTTGATGCGGGGATCCATGATAAGCGACAGGCGGCAATCATCATCAAGAAAAGGTCTACTCCACTTCACAATGTTCCGTTCTTCTTTAGGATATCGGTTGTCAAGATTCTTCCGGCCAGTCAGCAGTTCAAGAAGGACAATTCCAAAACTCCACACATTGCTCTTAGGAGTCAGCAACCCTTTCTCCAAGGTCTCCAATGATAGGCTCGAACAAGCCTGAATGAAGATAAAAGAAACATCTCATTGAAGGAGTTCATGTTCACATATTCTCATCATGTTTACCTATCAAATAAACAAACAGAATCCTGTTGAAATAACTCTAATTCTCCTAACATAACATTTTGTTTCCATCATGCACGGCCTTAATCATTTGATATCATAAATTTGATGCAAACATTAAAGAAAAATATGGTAACTGTAGTTCCACTTCACGTTGCAGGATGGCTCAGCCTACTGGCAACTCATTACATTCAAATTTCTAAAGTACAAGTCTCCATTAGATAAATTTACCAGTCACGGCATATCTGAGTATAAATTACTTAGAACAGGTTCAACGGACAACTTAATTGACAATTGAAAATGTTCTACAGCAGAGGAATGCATGTCATCAGGCAAGCTGCAGATGAGAAGCTAAAATATTACAGGAACTAAAAAGCAATTCACCAACCGATGATTAGAAAGTCCAATGCTGTAAAAATTTTGAATGGGACAATTTCTACCGGCAGACACCAGAGCGTACTGCCGGTAGTTTTCAGATGTTCATCCCTATCCCATAAAAATAAGCCATAATGAAAAAACTTATAATCGGAAACCATATAAAAATATTGAATGTGTATATGCAGGAAGTGATATAAAATTGATTGGCTTGTACCACATGGCATTAGGTTAGGTCAGCCACCAACTATCCCCCAGTGCATTTGAAAAAATTGGTAATATCATTCTGATAAATGTATATTACTTGTCAGCATCTAATCCTTTTCATGGAACAAGACACATTTTGATTGGCTACTGTGCATATAAAGTAAATCACTTACAATAGAAGAACTTGAGATGCTCGTCTCCTGATTGTAACAGACATATCCGTATCCTGAGAGCTTCGCACTGAAATCCTTGTCAACTTGTATATTTGATGTTGAAAACTCATGGTACATGGCCTGATAAAATTAAACAAACGTGTCACTCAGAGATATCACAAAGCATAACACCAAACCACTCTAGAGATTCTTAAAACATGATAGATGCCAAATGCAGTCCAAGACAGACTACAGCAGTTTGTTGATTCAAGATGAACCATGTTCAACAAGCATACTAATCTGATCTGTTGTGGATTGTTCCACATCTACAGTTATTCTATCAGAGATTGTATCCACAAAAGTTCTCTGACCTTCCATGTTTTGAATTTCCCTTGATTGCAGATATATTAAATAATGATTCTCTTGTACTAGTAGAATGAAAAGATGAACGAACAAGATAGTGGTCATCAACGTCATAAATGTCATATTATCCTCTTGAGATTGTCTATGAAGTATTAAAATAATTTTGTTTACGCAATAATTTCATGATATTAATCATCTTCTTAAGGCAGTCAGTCCCACAGAAGAAATGAAAATTTTCTAAGTTTCCACCAATGGACAGAAATGCTCAGCTTACATACTTGAGTTTTGACAATCTTAAATTGCATAAAGAACATGTCAACGATAAAGTTGGTTCACCTGAAAAGGGCCTTCTTCATGTAGAAATGCAAGACCTCTTGCAGCACAGAGAGCCACTTTCATCCTTGTACACCAGCCGATGGATGGACCATCTGATCTTCCATGAAGCAGCCGATCTAAACTTCCATGGTGAAGCCTCTCGTAAATTAACATCCGCTCACCATAACCCTCTTGAGCATGATATCCAATCAGCTTACAAAGGTTAGGATGCTGCAGTGAAGCTAGCACATTCACCTCGTTAACAAATTCCTTCAACACCTGAAATATCCAAAACATGATACTTCAATGATATATGTAACCATCATTACTTTTTTTCAAAATATATTAAGTAAAGATCAATGGCCTAGATTTTATCAGACAGTTGCTGCAGACTGAATAAAAAAGAGGTGGTGAAATATATGTGTTTGTGTAGAGGTATCCTAATTCTTTCTTGAAGTTTTAAAAGAAAACATTACCAAAAGCCATGTCGTCAAGAAGAGAACTTATAACTTTCAAGAAGATGGTACTTGCAAGACAAGCAAAGGTCACTGAGCCACCAAAGACAAGGGATATTCACGCCATACGACAAACTCTTAAGAATTATACTCCCATGGAGAATTGATAAGTTCTCTGGAGCTCCACATGCGGAGGAAACACAAGAAGCAAGCATACAGGAAAGGAAGTCCTAAAATGATGATTTTCATATCTTTTATTACCTGCATGGAATGCAATACGCGAGTAACTGTGGCTTCAGTCTTCTTCGACCCCATCGTATCATCGCTAAAGCTTGCCTTATAAATTGTAGATGAGGTGCCTTCTGAAATGCAACGGTCAGCAGAGAAGTGCAGACATGCACTTGAAACTTCTTCATATGAGAATTTCCGAAAACCTCCCCCTAGAGGTGGCAATGGGAGTGGGCCAGAGGGGGCAATAGGACCACTGGCGCTGCTTGACTTGAAGCTTCCCAAATTCTTTAAAACCGAATTGGCCTGCGGTGACGGAAGTGGGAGAGGTAGAGGATTTGAAAAGTGTTGGTCCTTCACCACCCGACCTCTGCCCCTATACTCCTCTTGGTCATCAAACTCCATGGAAGCAAGAGCATCCCGCTCAGCCACAACGAGGCTAGAAGGGGCAGACAATGCTCTGGTTCTGATGTTTGGATATTGACTGGCAGATTGGCCAGATTTTGTTCGGTTTCTGAAACTCGGAGGGGCAGATTGGAGAGACGGCCCATGGGACTCTGGCTCAGGAAGTGTGAATGTTGCATTCTCTTTGATGTTCGGGGGTTTTCTGCTAGACAAATTCCCACTTTTCTTTTTCTTGTGCTTCAAGATGGTGAAGCAACCCATTTTGCAAGTACCAATGAGTTAGATATGTCCTGAAAGTGAAACACAAATAACCATATCATCAGAAGAAGGTAGATGAGAATATAAGCAAGCATATAGCAAGAATTTGGACAGCACTGATTCCACAGCCACCAAAAAAATTCTTCGATGCCAACTAGCATGCCCTTGTGAGACTAAATCAATCATCTTCTTGAGGGGAAGAGATGCATATAAAAGACTGTCATCTCCAATAAAACTATGTTCGATCGAATCGGTTGAAGTCTTAAGTGATCTAGAAATGAGAATTCGCCAACTCGTCGTTTGATCGAATCTGTCGACTATCTAAGCAAAAGCAAGACCTTTTTTGCTAACGTAGTAAGCGGTATAAAAGTCAGAGACGGTTCTCCGAGAAACATTCAATTCGTCAAACAGTTAAATGGAATCGATTAATAAGAACTAGGATGATGGCTATTACAATCTGAAACGACTTCCGCTTCATCCTACGCCCTTCTGAAACAAGTTTTCCTATAATAACGTAGGAATATCCCCATAGATTTCACACACTTACAACGATCCACCCTTAGTTTCCTCAAGAACCCTCCAAAAGGCAATGAATTGTAATCCATACCTAACCTGATTCCCAAAAAAAATTCCAAATTTACGAATACCACTAAAAAAGAACTCGAAGCAAGCAATCGAATCCTTCCGGAACAGAAGCCCTAAAAACAAATGTTCCAAAGACCGTCAATTTCTTAGACCTCCACCCAAAAGAAAGCCCCTTGAGAATCCCAAAGCCAAAGACTCGCATCGAGATCAAGCAACGAGGAACCGGGAGAGGCAAAGCTCCAACCTTGGGTCGAAAGGTACTGCTCCGTCACCCCGCCGCCGATCCAACGAGCAAGGCGCCAACTCCAGACAAAGAAACAAGTTCGATTCCGCGTGCGCGCGTGGCTCTGAGGGAGAGGTGAGAGATCACACAAGAGCCAGAAGAGGAGGAGGAGGAGGAGGCAATGCAGAGGGAAGGGGGTGGGGAGCGAGAGGAAATGTGGAATTAGAATAAGGAGGTGGTGGCGACAGCATGAAGCACTGGTCAAAGAGGGGAAGGAAAAGTTGATGGGACAGCTACAGGGAGGACCTACCATGTTCCCAAGAATATCCCAACCTCTCCTCGCTTATGTCTCGAGTGCCACCGCCAAAAAAATGATCAGAGATTTGGGCGTGTCTGCACAAGATGGCAACAACGTAAATAAATACTCTTTGGAGGGTAAAAGAATAAGCCATGTTCTCGTTGATGTGACAGTCAAGTCAAAGACGAAAAATATATTTTTTCCCCGCTTTGCAAATCTATTTTAAGTGCAGTCAAAGAAAGAAAAAGGAAGGATGGAACGTTTGACCGCCTGCGGACCCTACGATCGTCCACGGCCGAACAAAACTGACGTTCGAGATCTCTTCTCGACGAAGGTGTGAGTCACGCCAGGGGAGCGAGTAGGAGCAGCAGCGGCGCCAACGCCCGATCCACTAGTTGATCATTAATTTGGAGGGACGCGGATCCGATCTACAGGCCACGAGTCCGACCCTAATCAAATCCAATGAATTGTGTGGCTGTTAGGACGTCAGATCACGGCCGACCATTTGAGGTCAACCGCCACCCATGCTGGTCTGCGGAGACGCCCGAAGCGTTGCACCCCTTTTGTGGCTTCCCCTCGTCATCCTCTTCGTTGCAATGCTTTCTTTGGGTTAATTATATATTATTTTTATAATTACTTATTTTTAATATTGATAAGGATGAATCTTGATGTCTCGTGGTTTCTCCCGACACGTAAACGATAACTAAACGAAGGCTCAAAGTAACTTACGAGAGATTACGTCACCTGTCTCAACTTCCCAAAGTAAGTCCACAAGAACCACTTATTACTGAACACGTAGTTAAGAAAATAAATCGTCCTCCATATTAATAAATAACGTCATGACCCGACTTCATCAGCATTCTCTTTCGAACGAACGATGAGGGTACCACATCCTGTTTGACCCAAAGAAATAAGAAAGCTCAATCGAATGTATCATCATGACAATCCCCATATGCTGCCTCTGGGAGCACATGCCGATAAGTCACCTGCACTAAATGTTTCCACCGCGTCGGATAAGGGAGCCTCAATAGAGGTTTGTTCGCTCCACTCAACGCTAAATTATAAAACTCATGCCCCGAGCCAAGCTTAGTAAACAAGCAAAAGATGTTCTTTACTTTTTCATTGTTGATATTATTATCTTCCTCCTCTTCTGTTTTCCTGACTCAAGCATCAAAGAGGTTAAACCAAGATACCCTCGGTATAGGCTTATTGTATAGGGTCATCGACGTAGCTAGGAGATGTAACCCGGAAGCTAACCAGCAGAGGAGATCACCTAGCTCCCGAACTAAACTTCACCGCTCGAAGACTGACTGGTCCTTGCTCCTCAGCTCTTCATACATCTTTCTTCGTTCTGCTCATTGCACATGTTGTCCACATAATCCGGAAGAACCATCATAAGAGACTTATGTTTTCGGTAGAGAACCAACTAGACCGACTCACCAATCGACGATCTGTGTATTAATAAGTATATTAATTTTTATATTTTAAAATTTTATATTAAGATTTTTATATTTGTGAAATTAAAATATTTAATCTTGTTTCTTTTCACGCTATTGATTCTGCTAACAAAAATATCATAAGATTTATTACTAAGCATATATTAATTCTGTCTTACTTTAATTTCTCATTACATACGTATGATATTTTCATCAATAGAATCAATAAAAATAAAATTAAATATTTCACTTTCATAAATATAAAAATCTCAATATAATCTTTGAAAATATAGAGATGAAAATATTAATTAACTTGATTGTGGGTGTCAAGTTTGGGTGTAAAGATTATTAATATGATATATATATATATATATAATTTATATCAATATTTACTTACAGTCTATTTACATACTCCTATATGTTTTAAATGAATTCAATCTAAATTATTTGGAGGGTTTGATTATGAATTCAAATGGGAAAAGATTTCTTTATGATTTATTATATATTTATTATATTAATACCTCATGAATATATATATTTTTTGCTTTAACGAAAGAGTTTGTGACAGAGATTATTGAGAGTATATAAAAGGATCTATGTTTGAGTTGAGATTAATTAAATTATATTCATAATTCATTTTACATGAAAAAAATCTTGATTACCTTCGTAAGGAATTTGATATGGTAGCGACTCTTAAGATGAATTGGATTTATATTACAATCAAATGTCGGGTCACAATCCAATCTCGATGTTGGATGCTATAATAGCACTCTTCTATTCAAAGAGTACTTATCAACCCGATTGATTTCATACAATGTCGTGAACTCGATGCAACATAGCATGTGCATCCACATAACAATTAAGGGTGTCAGATGTCATGGAATTAATGGTAGGTTTTATGAGATTGATTTTGTACATGGGAGACAAAATTCTCACCATTTATTGCTCTTCAATGCTCCATTTAATGTTTTTGCCTATGCATTAGATTCGAATTTTATATAAGCACAGTGACAACCATAATAATTCTTCCAAACATATGGACACTGTCACAAATAACATCAATAATAATTCAGTAATTTTTTAAAAAAAATCTTAAGTTTCTATTTATTCTAAATATTTTTTTTTATTTCTACATAACATTCTTATTTTCTAAAAGATAATATTATTTTAAATTTTTTCCTGCCTTCACCCCTCATCACCATGCACCAATTCGTCACAATGTCTTGTTGCTTTCGACTCATTGCTCTAGCTCTTGTCCGTCAACTATGCCCTCACCTTCTATCATTTCCAAGATATCATTAAAGACTTTGTTTTTGCTCTACCGTATATCTAGGGAAGGAAGTGGTCACCAATTGAATGATCCATAAATGATCAATAAAAATATTAAGCTGATGACAAGCGATGTGAAAGTTAAAAATAATTTTAATTTTTTAAAATAGTGAAGAAAAAGTATTTGTTCTTAATAGAATCACAGAGGAATTCTATGTAGATTGATCTTTGAGGAGGGTCAACCCTTGGAACACTATAGGGGTTCCACCCTCCTTGGTAATCGACCAAATGACTGAATTTGTAGATTGATCTTTTTTTTTAAGAGGTGGAGGCTACATGCTTATATAAGGCTCCAAACCCTAGTCCTATGGGGTTGCTTGCTAAGTAAATTATATATTTTGCCTTCAACCCTAGTTGACTTGCCCAGTAAATAAGGCGATGGCTAGGAAGCCCTAAGGCCCCAAATATAAACCTTAGTCGCTCTTCTTTATAAATAGAGATAGCTAAGTGGGGTTTATTACAATCTCACAATGTTTTTATTAGCTATTACTTGGTTGAGTAAGACTCAACCCTACTAGGGTCCTATCAAGCTCGCCCTCTTCAAATCAGCCTTGTCCTCAAGGCTAAGGTTCCATGAATTCAGGGGACCAAGTCTTCAACTCCTCATATGATTCTCATGTGCATCTTCAAGTGGTAAATTATTCCAATGCACTAGTACTTCAATAGAGGGACGTCGACAATGCATCACGATTTTGCGATCGAGGATAGCTTATGTTTGGGCTTGAATATCTCCATAATCAGTGGTGTTGGATAGTTGAATCTAGGGTGACTCGTGTTCTCCAAACTTGGGTTTCAAGCATAATACGTGAAAGATAGGATGAATTTTGGCATCCTCAGGTAATTTAAGTCTATACGTCATTGCTCCAATATGCTCTGTGATTTGATAGAGCCCATAAAAGTGTGCGGATAGCTTCATGGAGGCTCGTGTGTTGATGGATAGTTGCTTGTATGGCTGTAGGCAAAGATAAACCCAATCCCCTATTGAAAATTCTCTTTCGCTTCATCGTATGTCGGCTTACTGTTTCATTCTAGCTTGAGCGTTAGAGAAATTATCCTTTAGCAATTGTAGGAGTTTGTCCCTGTCAATTAAATCGTGGTCAACTTGATCTACTTTAGTTGATCCAATTACATACTTTGGAATCACAAGGGTCGGTCGACCATATAATCCTTCATATGGGGTACATTTTGTAGATGAATGATATATAGTATTATACCACCATTCAGCCCAAGGGAGCCATTTCGCCCACTCCTTTGGTTGGTCATTGGCAAAACACTGAAGGTATGTTTCTAAACACTTGTTCACTACTTTTGTTTGGCCATCAGTTTGTGGATGATATGCTGTATCTTGAGTTTGGTGCCCTGCAACTGAAATAACTTGGTCCAAAATTTACTAGTGAAGACCCTGTCACGATCACTTACAATGGACCTTGGCATCTCATGTAGTTTAATAATATTTTCTGTAAAAATCAAAGCAATACTAGCAGTAGTATAGGGATTTCGCACAACACAAAAATGAGCATATTTCATAAGTCGATCAACCACCACGAGGATTGTGCTTTTACCTTTGGAAGGTGGCAGCCCTTCGATGAAGTCCATGGAGATGTTAGTCCGCACCGAATCCGGTATGGGTAGTGGTTGTAGCTTCCTTGGACTCGCCACTATTTCACCATTTTGTTGCTAACATATATCATATTATGTCGCATATTCAGAAATAATTATTTTGAACCCTCTCCAATAAAAATTTTACTTCACTTTTTTGTAGGTTCTTAGAAATCCGGAGTATCTTGCTGAAGGAGTAGAGTGCATTTCATGCAGGATGATTTTGATATAAGAGGAGTCAGGTATAAGCACAATACGACCTTTGTAGCGTAGATTTCTCGAATCCCAAGTGTAGTGGGCTATTGCGCTTGGATCCTCCCCAAATTTTTTATAATGTTGTTGGTCTCTGGATCCTTCTTCCATTCCCCCTCCCCTAATGTCCTCGGGGAAGCCGATGGTAGGAAGGGAGATGGCTTAAAATTCAGCTTGCTCAGGTAGCCGTGAGAGTGCATTTGCAACAATATTTTCTTTCTTCTTTTTATAAATAATTTCATAATCAAATCCTAGAAATTTGGTTACCTATTTTTACTACTCAAGGGATGATATCTTCCACTTCAAAAAGTACTTGAGACTTATATGGTTGGTTTTAATTTGAAATTACCGATCGATCAGGTAGGGTCCACCTAGTTATTGTGTGTAAAATGACGAGCATCTCCTTATCATATATTGACATTTTTTTATAAGAGTAAGACAATCCCTTGTTGGTGTATGTGAGTGGTCAACCATTTTGCATGAGAACGGCTCTAATTCTAACTCTAGATGCATCGGCCTCAATGATGAAGGGCTAACTGAAGTCTGGTAGCGCTAGCACCGGCATCATCGTCATGACTGTCTTAAGTTTGTCAAAGGTAGCAGAGGTTTTGTCCGATCATTGGAATACATCTTTTTCAATAGAGAAGTGAGGGGTGCACTGATCTTCCCATAGTCCTTCATAAATTTTTGATAGTAGCTCGTTAGTCTAAGGAACCCGCATAATAATTTCACGTTTATAGGTTTTGGCCAGCCCTGCATTGCTTCAATTTTTCTTGGGTCTGCTACCACTCCTTCAGATATTATGTGCTCAAGTTACTTTACTTTTTACTCCACAAAGCTACACTTTAATTGCTTAACAAAAAGAATATTCTCTCGAAGGATCGTCAAAACAAATCGTAAGTGCTGAAAATGAGTCTCAAGAGAAGGGTTGTAAATGAGAATATTATCAAAAAAATACTAGCACAGATTTTTGAAAAAAGCTTCGAAAAATATTATTCATGAGACTTTGAAAGGTTGAAGGAGCATTAGTGAGTCCAAAAGGTATTACCAAAAATTCATAATGGCTATTATGTGTACGGAATATAATTTTTGGAATGTCATCTTTACGTACTTGAATTTGGTGGTAATCAGATTGGAAGTCCAACTTTATACAAAGTCGAACTCATTTTAACTCATCAAAAAGTTCATCAAGCACTGATATTGGGTACTTATTCTAAAGCTCAGTAGTACGTGTTGCCATCAAGCGGTGCCTTCGTGTCATCGTCATGATCACCATCATCATCATCTACATGATCACGGATGAGGCGATTCCACGACACATCCACCGACACCATCGCCTCCGCCATGGTCTAGCAGCGACTGCCGGCAAGTCGGGCACGACGAGTGCGAGGCCAACCACTTGTCGATGCACCTGACATGGAACCCGTGGTGGCACCTGGGGAGCACCCGGACCTTCTCCCCGTCGGCGAAATCGCCGAGACATATGGGGCAGTCGGTGGCCGGGAAGTCGGCCCCCGGGCCGTACACGGCCACCGGGATGCGGCGAAGCGACCGCTTCTTCATCCCCGTCGCCGCCAGCCTCGCGGAGGCTTCCTCGGGGTTCTCGAATACCACCCGCCGGCCGCACCGGAGAGCGCACCGCACCACGGAGTTCAGTCCGAGCGCGAACACCAGGGCGCACAGCAGCGCCGCGAGGATGAAGACCATGTTGGTGTCAAAGCTGGCGGAGCCGCCGCCGCCATTGTTCCCGGTGGCGTGCTGCCTGGTCCCGTTGGCCGCGGCCGGTGGCGTCCCCAAGAACTCGCCGAGCAGCCTACGCATTGTGGATTCTGTCATGCGGCCGCCCCAGAGCGAGAAGTAACATAAGAAGGGGAAAGAGGAGTTGTAAGACTTCAGCCTTTCTCTCACCGATCCCTCTCCGAATAGTCTTCTCGGGGAGTGATGCTGCGAGGAATCCGAGAAAGAAAAAAGACATCAGAAGAAGCAACCTTATTGCCTTAGCAGAAACCAACGGTGAAGAAGAGGAGAGAGCTATCGCAGACCTCTGAATTGCTTCCGCCGGAACCCACTGCTGCCGGTGACTGCAGACCTTTGGCTTCCACGATTAAGCGAGATCTTTGGATGGATGAAATCAGTGACCTGGGAGGAAGAAGGGGAATCTACACAGACACGGAGAGAGAAAAAGGAATTGACATGAAAAGATGTACACTGTGCTTTACAGAAACATGTACGTAAAAGTTGAGCTTGTCACAGAAGATGCATCGATGAGAATTGAGCACCCAAACCACTTGCTTGATCTTTCATGTTACAGCCAACACATGTTACGGCATCCATGAAGGAGACATAATGATGTGCTGGCTCTCACAGCTTTCAATCTCGCATTGGCTGACAGTAGTCCTTAGGGTATTGATGGGGCCTGCAGGAAGATGTCACCGCTGCATGCTTGCTAGATATTTTGCTGCTGGTGATCTGTGTGTGTTGAAGTGACAGAGATCTTTTCAGCTCAGTCCACCTCCTACCAACCGCACCTTGTAGAGAGCAAATGGCTCGTTGAGATCCTGTGATAGAGGTGCATGTGTCAAACTTTTAGAATGAAAGATCCATGGACGTCCACTTCAGCCGCGTCCAATTACTCATGTCATTACTTTGAACAAAGGCGATTACACATACTTGTGAGAAAAAACCGAAAAATATAATATGTTTCTTAATCACTATAATAGAAACACGTTGAAACTGAATGCGAAAACAAAATTACGTACCTCCAGTCATTGTTGTCGAGAAACTTCTACAGCGATTTCTTTTGGTATTTTGATTCTTCTCGACTCAGAACTCTCACTTTAGATGGTGTAGGAAATCCCTGAAGTCTTTCTTGAGAGATTAAGCCAAGGGACCAAAACTTCTCTTTATATAGATGTTCTCCCATCAAGAATATTCATTACCATCAAATTCATAACGTTAAAGAATTAATTCAAGTTTTGTAACGTTTGGACCATCATTAAAAAATTTAATGATAATGAATAGAAATTTAATAATAACGGTTAATAAAAAATCGAAATAATTAAATTATAATAAATGGAGAAATGAATGATGAACTTAATGAGAACGGTTATAATTTCTAAAATCAATAAAATTCAATGATAATTAATAAGAAACGATTAATGTATCAATGGGCTCACGAGAATTACGTACATCAACTCAGTAATGTCATTTTTCATTATGTTACATATGATTGGATGAGAGGTTCTATTCACGAGAGATTACGCTTCATGAAGCTGCAGTATGTGTGTGCCAAAATGATATGGGAGAGGAGACTGTGCTGACCAACAAAATTGGTTTGATGAACTTATGCTACGAAGTGAATCATCCATCATTTTTAGCCAGAACAAGCCCAGGAGAACAGCATCAAACAAAGATCTACGTTTGAGTACATACCGAGTACATCAACTAGAATGTGAGCTTCAAATAGATCGTAGCACAGCTACAGAACCCAACCTACTGCAACTACGTGGCTATATGTAAGCTACAACGACGATGGAGAGCTTGCACACTTGGAAGAATGTTCCCAGAACGTTAACTCCCACCTTATTTATGAGGCACTTGAACACCTTCTCCGGCATAAAGTAGCAGCTCCATCACTTCACCCTGCAAAACCAAGTAACCGGTAAAAGTGGTGTCTTAAGCATTACGTTGGATTCATGATGTCTTATGGTAGCCATATCTACATGTACAGCGTTACGTTCAGATACTTGCCGAGAGCAGTCGGTGGAGGGGCTGATGCTGTAGGGGATACTGACGCCGCACTTGCTCGGGATCCCGGAGATGAGACCGGGCTCAAGCCCCTCGATGCCGGCCGTGGATCTCTTGAGGCAGTTGCACGTGGTCTGCCGGTCCGGTGTGGTCCGTGCGGCGCCATCGAGCGCCCTCACCCCGGAGCAGCACCCTGCGGTGAGAGGCCCCATGGCGCAGGCGTAGCCCAGGCACGGCATAAGGTAAGAGACCACCTGGCCACAGCTGATCGCCGCGTGTGCCCCGGCGGTAAGAAGGCAGGCCAGCACGAGAGCCAGGAGAGCACCAGAGCGAGCCATGGCGTTGCGGTACTGCTCTAATACGTACGTCTTTCTCTTCTTCTCTTGAGGCTGGGCAGTGTGCAGGGAAAGGGTTGCCATGGCGGTGCTTATAGTATGAGGGAGGGTAGGTGGGAGTTGGGTTCATGAAAGATGTTGCGTTAAACTGGTGAACTACAAAATGGGGAACATGAGAGGCTATACGGTGAGTAATATGCAGCGTCATGAAGGATACGAAAGAACATGTCCTCCGAATCAGTACAAAGTGGTGACATGATTTCTACTGTGGGTATTAAATGGAGGTTTCGATGGGTTGTACGGGACGATAACTGATGCAGTGGTTTAATGGGGAGTCGCAGGCCAATGACAGGTAAAGTCGAGATGGTACGGCCTCGAGATTCGTGCAGAGATGCCATACGTGCGGTGACACTGTTCTTCCATCTAATCTTCCATATTGATGATTTATAATACGTACGTGTAGGCAGTAGCTATTGCGTTGCAAAATGACGATCTTGCCCTTACGTTGCTACTTTTTATTAACTATAATTAAAAATATTAAAAATATTTATTATTTTTACACCTATCATAATTACTCTCCAATAATTTTTTTACACCTAAAAGAATATGAACATTAACTGACAAATAACTAAAGAATCATGGCATGAACTTCCACCACGTTAAGACAAATAATGGATTGTTTTCGAGAATATTTCTCTAGCTGGGAGTCGTTGACTTTAAAGAATGGTTGGATTCTGTCTCCCTCGTAATCTTTCCATCTCGGTATTAGTTACTTAGCCATCAAAGGGAAGCATCATGGCATCAATCTTTGTTGAAGCAAGAAGGCTGGTGAGGAATCCACTACCACGGGAGCTTTGTTCTCCACCTTTCTCCGTTCAACCCTTTGTAGTCTAACACGGCGTCACCGACTTAGCTTGTGTTCATACGACGGTCGCGGCCTGCGAAGGAGTTGACCCATAAGAACAAGAAAATGATTCAAATATAATATTATAATATTATAATATAATTGAAAGAGAATATTTTTAAATAAAAATTAAAATAATATTAAGTAAGAGGTAAAATTTAAAACACTTCCAATATTTTCAAGTGTAAACACATTTGCTCTATAAATCATGATATTATTTATAGAATATAATGGTAACTATCTTATCATCTTATATCATCTATGATTAACTTGGATGTAGAAATTATCTTATGATAATAACTTTTTTATATTATAAGCTATTTAAATAGAACTACTTAGAAGATGACTAAAACTATCCATAACTATCAAGGATCATGACCTATAAATCAATTTTCAATCATTTCTCTTTATTTATAGTTATATAATTCAATTTGAGATATAAAATAAATATACTTAAATAAAAATGACTTAATGAGAATATCTATAATTTATTCATCGGTGTTACAATACCTTATTGTTGTAACTCCACTTTCCATAATATCTCAGATAAAATGATAGCATATTTTTTTATATTTTATTCTTCTATGAAGGTCGGATTCTTAGTCATTACAATTGACTTTGTTATTATAAAATATTTTAATTACTTTTTTTGTTCTTAATAAAAAATTTTGAAAAATCTTTTATGTCATATTGCTTGACAAGCTTAATGATGTTGCAGCTATATATTTTACTTTCGATATTGACAATATACTTGTTGCTTGCTTCTTTAAATTTCAAGATATAGCTCTTAATTCAAGGTTAAAAATGTTGTTTGAGGTACTCTTTCTATTATTTAAATCTCCTACCCTATTACTATCAATGAAACCAAATAACTTTATATTTAAGATTATAAGAATACTAAATATAATAATACATAGTTCCAATAATATAATGTAGAATTCTCTTAACATCTCCAGTGTGATGTTTACTTGGACTATATATAAACTTGGATATTACACCAATAGAAAAGGTAATATCTTATCGAGTATAAGTTAGATCACACCTTTAACCAAACTTCTGTAGTATCTTGCATTTGTCAAGCATGTATCATCTTCAAGTTTTAATTTCTCATTTATATTCTTAGGTGTTGCTATAGATTTATAGTTAATCATATAAGACTTTTTAAGTTGATTTATTACATATCTTTTTTATGAAATAAAAATTTTGTCTGATCCTTGTTTTATCTCTAATATGAGAAAATAATGCAATAGACCTAAATATGATATTTTAAACTTATTCATTATATATTTTTAAATTATATCACAAGAGAATGAGATGAACCCATATATATAATATCATTAATATAAAGATAACCCATAAGAAGATTATGTTTGTCTTCATAGTAGATTCATTATTACTTCTCTTGTATTTATTTTGATAAAAATAGAAGTCAATTTTACTACATCATATCATTAGAGCTTGTTTAAGCTTATAGTTTTTTTTTAGCTTACATATTTTTTGTTCATGCCCTTTAACTAAAAAAATCTAAGAGTTAAGTAACAAAAATCTTTTTTTTGTAAATCCTCATTTAAAAATATAGATTTTATATCAAATTAATAAATAAACTAACATAAGTGAGAAGTTAAAGTCAAAAAATTTCTTGAGATTTTAAATATAACAATTGGCAAAAATGTATCATCAAAATTAATATGTTATTGTTGTGAATATTCTTTTGCTATAAGTCAACCCTTATGCTTTTGGATATATCCATTTGTAGTATATTTTATTTTGAACACCCATTTCAATTTAATAGTTTTTTTTAATAGATCTATTAGCTCTCATATTTTATTCTTCTCAATTGACTTAATTTCCTCCTTCATTATTTTTTATCATTCTTTTTTTTAACTGCTTCCTAAAAGTTAGTAGGATATTTGAAATAAACAAAGTAAATATTGAATCATAAATTTTTGTTAGTGAATTAATTTTTTTAGAGGGGTTTCATCTAAGAAATCATCTGATGAATCTAAATTGCTATTTATTGAGGCTAATGATGAACTTGTTAGGGTAATATTGATTATGCAAAGTGTCTAATTCTATTATAATATGAATTTATTTTTCACTATTATCCTAATTTCAACTTGTCCTTTCTTTAAATATAATATTTCTGTTAATAATAGCTTTACTATTAACAAGATTATACAACCAATATGTTTTGGATTGTAAGAAATAACCATTTAAGATGTGTTTTTTAGATTTTTATTAAGCTTATGATGATTTTATGAATTTATCAAAGCATAAATAATACAATCAAAAAGTTTTAAATGGCTTATATTTGGCTTGATACCATACTTGACTCATTCAAAACAATTATTATTAGTAAAATATTCAATAAATAAATTGTTGTTGTAGCTGCTTTGATCCAAAACTGATTTAGAAGATATTTTCTCTTAAACAAACTTCTTGTCATTTCAATGATAGTATGATTCTTACATTCAGCTACATTATTTTACTCTAATATATATGGTGCTATCAATTCCCAATGAATATCATTTTTTTCATAAAAAAAATTAAAATTATTAAATAAAAATTTATCATCTTTGTTTATCTGAAGTATCTTCATGCATCTATTATATTGCCCTTCCACAAGTGTCTTGAATTTTTAAAAATAATCAAATATTTTATATTATAGTTTTAGAAAATATACCAAACTCATGCACCTATAATTATCAATAAATAGTAAAAAATATCAACTTTCATCAAATAATTTTATATTCATAGGTCCACATAAGTTAGTATTAATTGATTCAAAACAATTAAATATTCTTCATGCTTTTCCAATAGGAACTGATTTCTTACTTTATTTACTATAAATGTATCCTTTACATATATGAAACAAATGTATTAATTTTGGATAATTCAAAATTATTTCTCTTTGAATTAATGTTAAGGTGTTTATATCTTAAATCCCAAAAATTAGATCTATTCTTTTGAATTACAATAAGAGCATATTTTTATACATTTCAAACATTAATGAAATATCTAATTTTGAGTTATACAAACATTTACTATAATCAAATTAGATTTTTTTATCTTTAATAGTATATAAACCATTATCAAATATAATTAAATATTCATCATTCATCAATTGTTCAATACTCACTAAATTATATGATAAACTAGGAATAAAAAAATATTATCAAGATATTTTATCTTCTCTTGACCTATCTTCACCTCAATTATTCTTTCATCTTACATAGATTTTTTTATTATTTTAAATATAATTATTAACTTATGAGGTTTATCAAAATCTTTGAACATTAATCATATGCTTAGAATATCTATTATCTAAAAAATTAAATATTATTTGAGATATCATTAACTTATGAATGAGTCATGAATAATTTATTACTTTCTTTATTTTTCTCAATATACCTTGCTTGATTTTCTCTTTTTCGATAATATACTTTTATGTGGTCAAACTTTTTATAATAGTAGCATTAAATTTTACTCTTGTAGTTTTTTTTTATCAAATTTGATTATTTTTGTTTATCATATCTATCAAAGAATATTTTTTTCTCTCTTTTATTTCATCTACCATGAAATTCTCCTCCGCCACCTCCTCTACTACATCCTTTTTCTATTGACTTTTTTTATCTTTTCTTTTGAAGGGAAAAACTCTCATTTAACTTAAAATATTTTTCTTCACTTTTCTTAAGTGACCTATTAAATCTTACTTCATATGCTTGCAAGAAACTCATTAGTTTATCAATAAGAAAATAGACAAATCTTTTGACTCCTCAATTGTAGCAACAACATAATCAAATTTTGGAGTTAAGATTCTCAAAATTTTTACAACAATAATATGATCATAAAGATGTTCATAGCAATATTTTATTTGACTAACAATTTCATTCATTTTAAAAGTAAAATTTTGCAATGAATCAATATTTTTCATGAACAAAATTTAAAACTCACTAGGAAGGATTTGAAGTCTTACCATAATCATCTTCGATGAATTTTAAAGTTCATTTTAAAGAATCGACTAGGCTTATTTTGAGGTTATAGATATCGTAATTTTTTAGAAGATTGTCTCATATATAGTTTGTTGAATAAAGAACAATATTTTTGAGTTTTTGTATTCTCTCATAAGTTGATTTTTTTTATTTGATTCAGTATATCCATTTTCTATTAAGTCCCAAAGATTATAAATCAATTCTCAACAATCATTCATCTGTCAATTTTGAAAACAATGCTTCGATGACTAATAGATATATTTGGGATCATAATGACTATGTTCTTGTGTGAGATATATCACTCTTCATTGATGAAAGTGTAATCAGAAAATTACTAACAAATTTCTTATTTTAAAAAATAAATATTAAATTTATTTGTTATTTTTATATTTTACATTGATAATATTCTCATACTATTTGATAAACATATTTAGTTCATTGAGAGAAAAGTTAAACTATACATTTATAAGCATATATACTGGAGTCTATCCTAAAATTAAAAACTATATAAGGCTCATCCAAAACAAGAAATTCATCATGCCCCTAGTTCTATCTTTTTAGCCGATGAATTTTGTTATCATTTGTCCTAAAGATCTGAATACACATAGAATCTTCAACCTTTATCCTAAAAAAAAAATATTTATAATTTTTTTATCCTTGATCCTAAGGATCTCAATTCATATTTCGCCCTCACCATTTATCCTTAAAAAATATATAAATTAGTTGTTCATATATGAACTCTTAAGAAAATGAAGAATTATACCATAAACAATGCCAAACTCATATTAAAGGTTGAAGATTCAAAACTTCATCGATATATTTTAACACCCAAAGCGTTAGTACGCTGATAGTGTCCAGACCCACTTATCCAATCTTACTAGATATATTCTATATTTAAAATATTAGTTTGATGATAATATATCATACCCACTTGTTAAAGGTTGAGTGTTCAAGATCTCATCCGATATATTTTTATTAAATATATTAGGTAACTTAACTAATTATCACAATATATTGATCTTGAATCATCCTTTCCTCACTTATCTTGATTAGCCCAAGTCAAACTAAGCAAAAGTATATATTGACTAGCCCATGGGTGTACCGAGTGTTGTGGTCAATTTGTTTAGGCCCAATGTAACAGCCTAAGCCCAATAAGAGCCTTAATTGAATGATCGATTCAAAGTCCACGAACAAAATCTGTGATAATAAATATATAAAAACAATCAATAAATGAACAAAATCTGTGTGGATTTGATTCATCCTCTCATCGGCAGACATCACGGATGCAAAGTCACATGAATAAATCTAACGATGTGATTTCAAGTCGAAGCGGCAGAGGTCAGTGATTGAATAGCTGCCACATTTTCGATTCAAGTGCTCTTCAACTGCAGACACTAAACGTGCCATGTCTTTCAATAGAAACACAAATAAGGAGAGTAAAGAACGGCTTCAATCCCACTCCAAAGCTAGGGTATGAATAATAATAGATAAAGTACCGGTAAATTTTATCCTCTTTCTTGTATTTGGCGAATTCAAACTCGTCCTCGAATCATTCGGATGGACGAGCCGATTTGATAAAAATTACTATATCTTAAAAATTAGAATTATTAGATTATGTGATTCTATCTATGTATAAGTTATATTACAAATATAATTAGATTTTAATTATGATTATTAATCTAATTATAATAAGATTTCTTAAGAGATGGACTTGATGAGAGATGCTCTGTTAATTACTTATCATCGGCTCTCTATTCTCATCTATCCTTAATCACAATAATTAGTCAATGAGAGATTATATATCATTCTCTCATCTCTTTTTTATCTATAATTTATCATTTATAATGATCCTATAAAGGATAAGAGAAGAGAAGGATAGTGCACTCATAGATCATATAAAATTTTTTTGAATGATATTTAAAAATATACATTGTGTAGATATATTATTATTTGATTTCAGAATTTAATATTATTTTTAATATAATAATAGCATAAAAATAATTTTTATACTTACAAGAATCTCTACAATGACTTAATCTTTCATGGAGAGGCAACCCACTTGAGAAGAGTTTTTATCTCAATAGTATTACAAGAATCTCTTCAATATTATTGAGCTATAATTTTAATATTCTCCATGTGGAGTAAAAAAATATATATTCTCCACATAGCTCATGTCAATGTCGAGAGTCACACTGATTGAGTTTTATATGTCAAATCATAATTTATTAACATCACATATGTATTTTTCTAGACAAAGTTATCTTGAATTGATTAATAATATAATAATTTATTATCATGACGAGAAAAAGACATCCGTCACGTTTTTAGTAGTCCAAGAATTTCATGTTTTGTTCATCTTTTAAGACTAATATTTTTGAGAATATTAGGCCTCATCGTATAGTAATATTACGAAAATGAGTTATATGTGCTTGGCACATTAATCACGCACATAGAATTTGATGATAAGTGTAGCTACTTGGTCTTTAATTATAATATGGACATGGACACATCATTAAATAAACCTCGAAAATAGTGGAAAGAATCGACCACATTAGCATTATGATTCGTATTTATGATTGATTTATCATTAATGAAGCCCAACAAATTCATTTATATTTAAGCAAATAGAACATCTTGGACGATTATTTTGCGTATAGATGACTGTTTAATGTTGATACTTTCATGTCGTAGAACAAGAGGAGGAGAAGAGAAAGAGAGAGAGAGAGAGAGAGAGAGAGAGAGAGAAGGGGTGTGGAACAGTTGATGGGTCATGTCACAAGAAACAGTTGTGGGTTGGGAGCATGCATGCGTCCAAGCCCGGTGTGTATGGGTGGACCCCCACTCACATGGGTGTTTGGGTGCATGTTGTGGAGGTCGGTCCAATTTTGGCCCTATTTTATTTCAGGGGATTGCAGACAGAGTTACATTCATACATATACTTATATAGTTTGACTATAGCTTATGTCACCTTCCAAAATTTAAATTTCTTCATCTGTCTTTATCCTTGTCATTCATCGAGAAAACCCACGTCAATATAATATATATATATGTAGATATATACACACATGTATATGTATATATAATTAACGTAAGAGTAGGAAGGATGTTGCATCAATTGAAGATTTGTGGTATACTTACAAGATTTAGACATGGCATCCGCCCTTGTCTCATTCCTGGGTCAATGTCAGGTCTCATGAACAATGCCGAGCGCCAAGATATGCTCACCGTGTTGGAATCGGCATAGCACCCGTCCATGTCATGGGATTGGCCGCAATCCCCGCAACCCCATGTGCTCCTAACATGGTGGGTCCCCCTCCCAAATCGTCACCTAATCCCTAATAATTCACAGTTAATTAATGATGTAGGTATACTTTGGGTTGGGTTTGGTTCGTAGTTAAACCTCTACACCGCCAACATAACGTGATGGGTGAGATGGTCCAAACCATCGCACAGGAGGAGGGGGGCCCCACGGCATCAGTCAGTGGGTACTCAGCGCAACATTTGCATGTGCGTTGGATATGCATGCGCAGCGCAATCCGTCTCGAGACTGTGGCCGGCTATGGACATACGAGCGCCCGACTTGTCCCTGCGTGCCCCCCTTCTCCTCCTATAAATGCGCTCCCTCCCCCGTCCCTCCCATTTCATCAAACACCTGCGGCGCACCTTCTCCGATGGCATCACCAAACCCCTCCCTCTCCAACGTCGTCTTCCTCCTCTTCTCTTCCCTCGGCTTTCTCGTCGCAGGGGCCTCCGGGGACTCCGGGTGGCAGAGCGCCCACGCCACGTTCTACGGCGGGAGCGACGCTTCCGGCACCATGGGTAACTAGCCGCCCTTTATCTCTCTCTCTCTCTCTCTCTCTCTCTCTCTCTCTCTCTCGCCCCCGTCAGTACGTATGATGAGTGGTGTGGTTATATTGCTGCTTCCTGTGTGTGAATGGCAGGTGGAGCGTGTGGGTATGGCAACCTTTATAGCCAAGGCTACGGCACGAACACGGCGGCGCTGAGCACGGCGCTGTTCAACGACGGGCTCAGCTGCGGCTCCTGCTACGAGCTGAAGTGCGACGACGACCCGCGGTGGTGCCTCCCGGGGTCGATCGTGGTCACCGCCACCAACTTCTGCCCGCCCAACTACGCGCTCCCGAGCGACAATGGCGGGTGGTGCAACCCGCCTCGCCCCCACTTCGACATGGCCCAGCCGGCCTTCCTCCAGATCGCGCAGTACCGCGCTGGGATCGTGCCGGTGGCCTTCAGAAGGTGAGCTCCTTTTCCCCCGAGACCCACGCAGCGCCACCACCTCCGCGACATCTCTCACTGATGTGCCTGCGATGCTGCTCCAGGGTGCCGTGCGTGAAGAAGGGCGGGATCAGGTTCACCATCAACGGCCACTCCTACTTCAACCTGGTGCTGATCACCAACGTCGCGGGCGCCGGCGACGTGCACGCCGTGTCCATGAAGGGCTCCAAGACCGGGTGGCAGGTGATGTCCCGCAACTGGGGCCAGAACTGGCAGAGCAACTCCTACCTCGACGGCCAGAGCCTCTCCTTCCGCATCACCGCCAGCGACGGCCGCACCGTCACCAGCTTCAACGTCGCGCCCGCCGGCTGGCAGTTCGGCCAGACCTTCGAGGGCGGCCAGTTCTGACCTCCATCGCTCCCATTCTTCCACCCCCACCAACCATTGCCGCAGGAAGAGAGGGAAGAAACCTCTTCAAGCACTATATATCAATACATATTGTGTGTGTGTGTGTGTGTGAGAGAGAGAGAGAGAGAGAGAGAGAGAGAGAGAGAGGTTTGACGCCAAGGCCGAGGTTGTTTGATGAGCACCCGCCAAGGACTTCTCTTACAAGTAGAGAGCTATCATATGATGTTGGTCTTAATTAGCTATAAGGATTGCAGGCAATAGTACTGCCCTATTGTTCCTCATCAAATGGATGAGAGATGGCTGTGGGGAGAGGCTGCTGTACTTGTGTGGTGTGGCAATACACCATCTGTAGCAGCCACACATTTGCATGAAATATATATGAAACATGCATTGCTTGTCGTTTGGCACCTCATTGTCTCCTTTCTTGATCTCTTCCAACATGTGACCGAGTAGGAATTATCATCTTCTTCACAGGGTTATCAGATTCCACTGTTGACATCATATTCTTACACTTCAAACTCCCCAGTATATACTTAGACCTCATTGCATTGCCCCCGGTTGACAAATCATGAATGCATGCTTCTGTCAATTTAACAGGTCTACTTTGACTGGATCAAAAGAAGGATACCAAAGTCAAAGAAACACTTCGTTGTTGCCTTGGTATCGAAGTCTTAGCTGATGAAGAAAGAAGAAAGAAATGAAAGACTAAGGAAGGACACTATATACTAATAGCTAAATTCAAATACTAAATCTCTCTCCTTTCCTCTCTTGAACAACCATCTCTCATCAAAATTTTATATAATAACTAAATCCTAATTTAGAAAGTTTCTTCCCATTCTTGAATTACTTCTTTATTCAAGTAATTTGGATTTTATTAGGAATCCAAAAAATACTCGCTAATCATAACATCCATCTTTCAACATATAACTCCTATGATTGGGGATCCAACAATGGCAACTAAGTCTATATTTATATGTTCTTTGATAGCACTAAATCTGAGCAATAATTCTGTATCGTTTGTGTTCGAGTGAATACATATTTTGTTTTGCCATGAATATAATTCTTGTGACGATAAAATTAGCAACTCCATGAATAAATAAATATGATTATAATGCTTTGTTGTTTGGTATTGGATGGAATTGATTTCTAAAATAGCCGTTCCTTTTTTTCTTGAGGAGAAAAATGTTAAATGTATGATACAATTTATGAGCCAAAAGATGTCAAATACACTTTTTATGTGGAAAAAATAAATCATATTTTCACATGAAACCAAAATAAAAAAATAAAGAGTAATCATCTAAATTAATCTCGTTTCAAAGAAAAAAAATATATAAATAGATGAATTCCCCGAAAAAACCACTTGTATACAAGTATCTGAAATTAGTGTTGATATATATTCTAGATTTATTTTTATAAAATATTTTTGTGATAATTTTATTTTTTTAAAATACTCTAATTAATAATTGGAGTCGATTCAAAAAAATTAGGACCGGTTCGAAATTTGCTGAACCAACCGCATGAACCAAGTCTACAAGGCCAAATCAATTAAAACCAAAAGAGAGAGAAAAAAAGAGAGGAGACGGGCGAAATTGAACCCAAAGGAGGAGGGAATGTTCCAAAATGATTATTATTATTTTTCAGTGGATTCACCATATATATTATAATTTTTCTCATGTTAATCGTATTTTGTCGTTTTCTTTATTGCTTATAAAGTTGCAATGAAAATTCGAAGCTTAGCCACAACACCACCACATGAACCGATGCGAAGGAGTCCAACGTGGGTCCCACGTGACGTGGAGGCATAACAAATATAAAATTAAAAATAGCAACAAAAAAAATCAGTCAATTTAAATCGCTATCTACTTCATTTTACCGTAAAAAAAAATCATAATCAATATTTTCTGCATATTCTAACCCAAAAATAGTAAAAAGAGAGCAGCAAAAATAAGTCGAAAGAGATACGTTTGGGAAGCGTTCCTTTTAAAATTTACAATTTACAAATATATATATATATATATATATATATATATATATATATATATATATGCTTTTTTAATCACACGCAGCCAAAGGGGTTTTCGTCCGAGCACAGGGAACCGATCCCGTACGAAACCTCAAATCGCCTCCCAATCCCTAAACCCGCCCCGATTCCGCCCTCTTCCCCCAATTCCCTCGCCGAAATCCCTCCTCCAATTCCGATCGACTACCGATCTCGCCAGGGGAGTATCTCCTCTTAATTCCGTCCATCTGTCGGTCCGTCGCCCTGATCCTTCCGCCGTTTCGATTCGCCGTCGGCTGGAAGGCTTGGGACCGCGTGGGTGTTCCGGATCGAATTCGTCTTGGAATGGGCGATCTGCAGTCGTGGCCGCCGCTGGCCAACGGCGACGCGGCTAGGGGGCACCACTCGCCGCGGGCGCAATTGCAGGAGCCTAATCCCCACCCCTCGATGATCAGGGCCGAGAACTGGCGACGGGCCGAGGAGGCCACTCGAGAGGTCCTGCGGTCTATCCGGCCGACGGTGGTCTCAGAACAGAGGCGGAAGGCCGTCGTGGATTACGTACAGCAGCTGCTCAGGACGCGCATCCAGAGTGATGTGAGTCTTTTGTACTCGGTTTTTTTCTGTCCGATCTTTTATGGCGATGTCTTAATCCCTTCTATCTGTTGACTTTGTTATTTCTTCTTTTTTTTTTGGTTAAATTTGGTATTTTTCTTGCGCATTTTTGGTTCTTTACAGTGGGGGATACTTGACCTGGGCGGTTCTTTTTCAATTGTAGTTCGTAAATGTTTTTGCAGTATGCATGATGCTTGTGGTTCACGTCTCCCTCACTGTGTCTTCGCGTTGTTTTTTGAATTGTGTATTTGTTAGGTGTTCATTGAGTGTGGTGATTTCTTTTTCGCACTTCCTTAAGTGATAATGACTTATTACTTGAACTTTTACTTCTATAAATCAGGTCGCATGCTGTTCTACATGGAACATTGCGGTTCTTACCCTGTTTGCTCCTTTGTGGATTATCCTTTGCAAAGTTAGATGTTTAGTGTAACTTATTTATGTTGTAGAATATTCATGATACGCCGTGATCTGCCACAGCTTCCTCGGTACAAATTTTGCCTATCGGTTGTTATTATCTTTTAAAAGAAACATATATTCCTGCACTTCTTAGCATTAACTCCTCTTCTGCACTTCTTATGATCTTGACCATTTGAAGATGTGGGTTTGATGACAGGAATAGACGATTCTAAATGTCGTTTTCATGACCACATTATTGTTTATGTGGTTCTGCTGAATGTATTAGTGTTTAAAATTTGAATGATTTGTACTCAATTTTGTTTTAACAGTCTTTATTGCTAATGCAAATTCTATCAGGTGTTCCCATTTGGATCAGTTCCCCTGAAGACATATCTTCCTGATGGGGATATTGACCTTACTGCTCTTGGTTTACCAAACTCTGAAGATGCTTTGGCAAATGACGTGTGTTCTGTTCTTGGAGAAGAAGAAGGGAATAAGGATGCCGAGTTTGAAGTGAAGGATGTACAACTCATTCGTGCTGAGGTTCCTCAGCTTGCTGATTTCAGTTTAATGTCCTATTCATGTGACATTTCATTTCTGATGGATCATGAACTGCTATTAGTGCTGTATGTTTAGCTTGGATCTGTATCTTCTTTTCAGAATTTAACCAAATAAGAAATGGAGGTGGGTTTGAATAACTTATACACTCTCTAGATTGAGAGAAGAGAATTGGAGAAGACAAAGGGAAGTGAGAGAAATGAGATAAATATGGTGATTTTTATTTTGACCCCATTTTTTAATTCTCTTTGAAAAGGAGTGAGAGAAATGGGATAAAGAAAATCTTTTAGCGATCCATTTTTCTTATCTTCTATATTTTTAAAAAGTAGGGAGATGTCTTTATTGTCTTTTCTTTTCCTCTCCCAATCAAATTTGAGCCTCAGCCATATGGTTGGATATTATACAAAAAGAAAAATCACCACATGATATGTTTTCCATCACATGATGCATATTGCCCTGTTTATGATCCATAGTTTTATAAGGCTGTGATTTTGTAAAATCATGCCTCCACATTGTGCATCAGGGCAGACAGTGATAACAAACCCTTACAGCTATGTTGATAGGAGGTCTGCAATAATCATGTTTTTGAGTCTTACGATGTGAATTTCTGTGGGCAGGTTAAACTTGTCAAATGCATCGTGCAGAATATTGTGGTGGATATCTCATTCAATCAGATTGGTGGGCTTTGTACACTTTGCTTTCTTGAGAAGGTAGTGTCAAAAGTTTGCTGGTGCAAGTTCAGAAATCTGACCTTTTATTTCCTTCCAAGACACAAGAACTCTTGAAGTTGACATCAGATGTTATTGCTAATATGAATTTTCATTCTTGGCAGAAAATTTTAAATCCAGTGCTGTCTTGTAGGTTGACCGACAAATTGGAAAAAATCATCTTTTCAAACGCAGTATAATATTGATCAAAGCTTGGTGTTATTATGAAAGTCGCATTCTTGGAGCTCATCATGGTCTGATTTCTACTTATGCATTGGAGATTTTAGTATTGTATGTCTTCCATCTATTCCATAATTATTTAGATGGCCCTCTGGCGGTGAGTGTTCCAAGAAATAAACACTTCATACCTAAAATTTCAGTTTTTTTTACTTATATTTTTTTGCAATGGGTTTTTGGGCTATAAACATCTTGTATTTCTCATGAGGGGCTGTCATTTTCCAGGTTCTATACATGTTTTTGGACTACTATAGCAAATTTAATTGGGAGAAATACTGTGTCAGTTTAGATGGCCCTGTTTCTGTTTCTTCGCTACCAGAGCTAGTCGGTAAGCAGACTAAGTGTTACTAGTCATGGCAATTGTATAAGACTGTAACTGCTTGGTGACCAGTTCAATTATTCTTTCTCAGTGGAACCACCAGAATCTAATGGGAGCTGTTTACTACTTAATGAGGAATTTATTAAAGAATGCATAGAAATGTTTTCAGTTCCATCTAGAGCATATGGAAATAATTACCAGGTATTCACTCAGAAGCATCTAAACATAGTTGATCCATTGAAACGAAACAATAATCTTGGGCGAAGTGTTAGCAAAGGTATGCGAAAATTTTCCTTCTGCTTAGTTCTAGTGGATTGCAGTATTGCAAACGAATTTGAAGACCTTTTATTAAGTTGTTCCTTATATTCTTTTTTGATTACAGGTAACTTCTACCGTATTCGCAGTGCATTTACTTATGGTGCTCGAAAACTTGGTCAGATACTTCTATTGCCTTCTGAAAGTATTGCAAATGAAGTTAATTTGTTCTTCAAAAGTACTTTGGATAGACATGGAAGTGGGGAAAGGCCCGATGTGCAAGATGCAGCTTCTAGTCATCCAGACAGTGGAACTATCGATGATAATGGGGTTGAATCTATATTATCAAACTTGAATATTGAAGACAACAACAAGGAGTCACATCTTCCATGTTCAACAGCCAGTATGTCTAACGGCACATTAAGTGAGAAGATAAATAACATCAAGATTTTAGACTCGGAGCAGGAGAACACATCCAAAAAGCAATCTGACAGGCATTCCTCTAGTCAGAATTATAACTCAAATTGGCTGCATAACTGTTTTAAAATTGGTTCCGTTGTTCCTGTGGAAGATGTTTCTGGTAAACATTTGGTTGATAATGCTGGAGATCTTGTTTCTGCTAGAGCATATGATTCAAGGTCATCAGATGAAAGTCTCAAGGCTTCAACTTCTGGAAAAGTTCATCATGCACCCCACTTGTTCTTTCATGTAGAGAACATATCTGAGGATGGGACGATCGATAATTTAAATTCAGGGGATAATGGAACAGAAAGAGTGTCTTCAAGCAGATCTTCAGCCCCTAATGAGGAAATGAAACATGAAATTAAGACATCAAGTAGTACATCCTGTTTTAGAAAACCCTCGTTTTCTGTGGCTGCTGGATCCATCCATGAATCATCATCATCAAGTTGGAATTCCTATCTGTCAGAAGATTCAAGCCTTGGGGATTGCTCAACTAATGGAAATTTAAGTCATGCAAGTCCCAAATCTAGTAAATTGTCAGATCTCATTGGTGATTATCGTCTGTACTTTAGCAATCTTCAACATGCTCAGGAGTTGCAGGAATGCATTGTGAGCCCGTATCTAGTCCCAGTCTACCGAACATCTCCTTCCCAGTTTCAGAGCAAACATACCTGGAACATGCGAAACATGTACCCACATTTAGGTGCAAATGGACTTGGTCCTGCGCCACCATTTTCTCCAAGTTATTATTTAATCCCACCTGTGATTTCTAACGAATATGGTACCAAAGTTATCACAAAAACAAGGGGAACTGGCACGTACCTTCCCAACACGGTATATTGCATTTATGCTTACTACTTTGGTGTGATTCTGTATGATTAAAAATTAGTCAATTTGGACAAAATCTCCTATTGTTCAGCTTATCTTTTTCAATGTTGCTTTGTTATGTTTTATTGAAATCCAATCCAGATCTATTAGTAAATATTTCATAAAGTTGGGATTATACTTAAAAATTGTTCACTCGTGGTATGGTTAGGTTTTTTATCATCCTGTGCAGCCACAAGATATGGGTCACTTTAAGGGAACAAACTTTTATGGAATTACGGCCGGCATAATCTATATCTGTGGAGATGCTTACTACTTAAAAATTTATTTGATATGCAGAATTCTCGTTCATACAGAGATAGACAACCATCAGGAAGGGGCAAGAATCAAATGCTTACAGATCACTTTCCAAGATACCGCAGAAATGGTCACATGGACACACCAGATTATGGGGGTTCATCAGAGGAAAGGAATCAGTGGTCATCTCCACGTTCACAAGCTCCAGCTTTTGTGGTAAATGGTCATGAAAAGCCAATTCCGTTGGATGTTCCTCAGTCCACACGCCCTGCTTTTGTGGTGGCACCCCATGGCAATGTCTCCGGGGGAAAACTGGAATTTGGGTCTCTTGGTCCTGTTACCGTGGGAGTTCCCTCTCCAGGACAAGGTGGCAATTTTGAGTCAGCCAATCCCGTCGGTCGCGCCTCAGGGTCAGTGATTCCTGAATCAACGGTTGAAAGACCCTATAAGAGTTTGAACCATGCAAGGTAATAAACATTTCCTGGAACTTTTATTATTAAATGCAGCAGAGTTTGGTATTCATAGTTTTGCATGGTTTTTTCTTAGATGTGAATTCAACATATGCCTATCAGAACTGACTATGATGAAAGAGTATGCAATATGTTGACTAATGGATACTAGAACCAGCATTTTTGTTTGCATAAATAAATAATTTCAGCTGAAGCAAACTAGTATTTATTACGTTGGGAATATTCCAACTTTTTTTCTGGATAATTACAACATTTTTTGTCTTAAGCTTCTAGCTAAAGTTTTGTCACTGTTATTTGCAGCGCTCTTGGTACTATAAAAATTTATAATCCGTGTTTGAGTAACCATATTTTATATTGGTTTCCTGATGAAATTAGTATTTAATTGGGACCAGATTGAGTCTTACTTTATCGATCTTTTAATTGTCAGGATTTAGATTTGTGGTGCTGTTTATATTTCTGGGGTCATGGTGACTTGTAGAAGATCTGTATTACTCTGGATTGGTTGTTTGTCAGGTTTTATTGAATTTGAGGTCTTTTTTATGCTGTCTTATTCGGGATGCTGGGCTACCAGTAGGAGATAGTTCTAAAACATGAGGGAATAAGAGCATTAATTTGAAGAGCTCTGACATAACATAAAAGGCACAGGAGTAAGCGTCTGCCTTAACTCTTGTTTTTGAAGGAGTAGGAACTATCCAAATTCATTTAGGTCCAGAAAAGATGGAAAAATAGAGGGAGAAAATAATGCTGATAAGGAAACAAATAAGACAACCAAGATTCAGCTTGCTTATCTCCACCAAACCTTAGCTTAATATATTTGTCTTCCTTTTTCCTAAGCCATTAATGAAAATACACTTGAATAGTTTTCATTAGGGTTGTTTGACAGTCCTTGAGGGAGCAAACTTGAAAATGTATTATTGAATCTAGAAAATTTAGAAAACGGTGAAGCTTAAAAGCTGTCATCGTCTACGAAATGTCTTATTGAATCTATGCATTATTCAAGAGAGCAAACTTGGCAGAAATCTATTAGATATAAATTTAAAGAACTATCATCTGTAGAAGGTAGATTTGGCTGATGGCAGAGGAAGTGGTATAAGAGGACATTAATAAACTCCAAGATTATTGATAGTCTCGGTTTATGCTGCAAATGTATTGAATCTGCACTTGTAAGCAAGTCAGTTATAGCACATAGATTGCTAAATATAGGGTTTAAGGTCACATTCGGCTGTACAAACTTCTTCATTTTTATTTGATCGGGGAAAAGGCCCGTGACAAGTTACATAGTTGTTGGTGTCAAATAGTATTGGTAACCTTAAGAATGCAAAATGAATGAAATGTTGCAGGCTAAGCCAACCATATCAGCTCAAAGATGAAGGTGATTTCCCTCCACTAGCCGGATGAAGGCCATGGACTACATTCTCCTACATCAAGTAGAAAGCAGATATGGGAAGAATTGAACATCAAATGCTAACTATGTGGAGCAGTTGCTTGAGCAGCAGTTCTGAGGTGTAAATAGTAATGTGTATTTTTTGTTAGGGTGGTGAATTAGCATACTGTACATCCTAATTGTCTTTTTAAAATCTGGATCTCACACCACATTTTGGTGGATTTTGATCAGGTCGTGATTTATTCCCCTTTTTCAGTCTATATAGTTTGTGCCTTTGCAACACTTTCAAGTGATAGCAGTCGTTGGTTTGTTAGAAAGCAATGCGAGAATTGGGGAATGGATGGGATGCGTAGCTGTTATTTTATTATAGCAATGAAACTGTTGCAGGTGCTTTTTGTTTTTAATCTGTTCATCATGTTCTTCAGCATAACTTTCCCTAATTTCTGATTTCATCCGAGTTGCACATGAGACATGTTGGATGCGGTATAGTCGCCTTCAGAATAGCCAAACTTGAAAGACATTCGTTGTCTATTGAACACTGGAAGATTTCTTCTGAATCCCCGCCTTCTTGCATTACAGTTATGTAGTTTGCCTTTGCTTTCCCAGATATATCCTTTTTTCTTGAATGCGGAGGAGGCATCACAGGCTTTATTATTTTGATTCTCCAAATTGATTATTTGGAGTATGTTCGTAATCTTTATATATTTGTGTCAACCCATTGTAATTTATATATATTTGTGACCTCTCTTTTTTTTAAAATTTTTTTTCTCCCAGTTAAACTTGATTAACTATATTAAAGGATTATAAAAACGCTCAATCGAGAGAGTTATTCTTTCCCCAGTCAGCCTATCCTGGCAAATTTATCAGCGAAGAGGAGGTGGCAATGTAAAAGCTTCCAGCAAAACACTCTAATTCTTTCAGCAAAACGCCCTAGTTATCAAGACCAGCTCCTCATTAAAAAAAAAAAAAAAAAGAAGAAAACACTAACTGTAGAATTATCAATCAAAGTCGACAAATACCTCAAAAAAGCATAAGTAATCGAAAGGGCAGATAGAAGAACCACCACTAACAGATTTCATAAACCCTCGTTAAGAGACCCAAGAGCATTTAAAAATAGTTTCCAACACCAACCGGCATTAATCTTGCTGAAAATGTTCCATAGGTCAATAATACTTTGAAAGGATAACATTATCCTCCACACCATAAGTTTGACTTCATCCTAGCCACTTAAAATGGAGACAACCTCGCCAACTCCGCGGGCCACCACCGGCGTTGCCGTCTTCCACCCTCCTCCTCGCACCACCATGCTCCCCTCTTCTCCGATGTACCGCTGACTCCTCCTTCCCTCGTCATACGTCTCCTTCCACCGTGGGAGTTGCCATTCGTCTCATCAATGGCTAAGTCAAACCGTAGCCACGGATTGTTCAACCTCGGAGGCCCACAACATACCGTCTCAGCGGCATTCGAGACCAGCCACGAAAATGATCTCCACTCGAGCACTGACGCCACCACGTCCGTAGAGCCTTGCTAGAAAATTCTTGATGCCCCTTTGTCCATCCCCATCCATCTTCTCATCTTTGCTCTTGTGAGGTTAGCATCAATGATCGGGAGTGGAGCCTGCCTCCACTCCCTGCGCGCCGAAGCAGTCGCCCTTGTGGCCTGCAACATTATGCTCAGTGTCGACGACGACGCCGGGCTCCTGCGCCTCCTCCTCTTCCTCGTCTTCCCCTGTAAGAACCAAAGACGGACGGTCACCGGAGCTCATCCTTCTTTCTTCTCTTGCTAGCTGAGGTGCAACGCCACCATCTTTCGCCAGACAGTCGTCGCCCGGCATGATCGAGACACGGCACCGGAGTCGCGCCGGCGGGTCTCTCGACGTGTTCCGTGGCTACGTGGAGACCGATCCCACCGGTCGTTATGGACGTGTAAGCTCTCTTGACCCGTGAAACCCATATCATCTGTTACAGTTCAGTCGGTGTCCGCCGGCGGTGGCGCTGCAAACGATGACACGCACGCTCTACCGCGCGGTGAGACATCTGACAAATGATTCTTGTTCTTTCTTCGCGTCATCCATATGGATGCCCACGCAAACCGTGTGCCATCCATCACGATGGGGATTGCGCTCGTCCAAGCCATGCGAATCATGCTATTATAATTATCACACCACTGCGCTTGTGTGCAAAGAAATCAAGAACTCAGGATAGCCAAATAGGATGAATGACAATGTTGAAGAAGAGGTGGGCAGAGTATGAAAAAGGATGTGATCCATAGTCGAATAATCTGAGGAGTTGATGTAGATGACCACCACAAATATTGGTGCTAAAATTCCTTTCCTGTTGTCTGCAATGGAGATTCCTTGTGAAGATATGAGCACCATGAAAATGCATGGAGATGCCTTCAGCACAAGTAAAGCATTACCTTTCGGCGGTCAGAAATCTACAGCTTGGTGCTATGTGGAAAAGGACTTGAATCCTTCCCAGTGTGAATGAGCATCATGTCAACCCCTCTTGCAACCCCACCTTCATTTCGTGACAACATAGTCTCGTGAAACTCTCATATGCTTCTGATCTGGACTTTACTTGCTCGTTAGCATTTTTCTCTACGTATAGACAACAAGAAATTATCTGAGACGGAGCGCAGAATCCTCACATTCTCCTGTTTCATCTGCAATGGCAGTTCGATGAAGTGCTTGGCAGAGGAGCCATGAAGACAGTGTATCCTCCAAAAGAGTTGTTGCTGATTGATTTCGGTGTTTAGATTATGACCTCCCGAATCGCTTTACTGTCCGACATGAGTTCCTTGACGAAGGACTTCAGATACAAGGCGTTCGATGAGGTAAATGGCACCGAGGTGGCATGGAACCAAGCTAAGCTGTGCAGCATGCTGCGGTCGCCGGAAGCGCTACAGCGGATGTACTCGGAGGTCCACCTCCTCGGCTCCCTCCACCATGAGTCCATCATCAGATTCCACGCATCATGGATCGACGTCGAGAACAGGACCTTCAACTTCATCACTGAGATGTTTGCTTCCGGTACCCTCCGAGAGTACGTTCCATTAGCCTTATCTTCGAGTACTTTAACTCCTGCAAGTCGATTTTAATGTCGGCATTTGAACCAACATCAATAGTCTGAAGTCTGAGATTATCTCACTGATCATATAGTTTTCGGTGACTGATCTAAAGAGATGGCACATCTTAGGTATCGGCAGAGGTATCCGCATGTGAACATCGGAGCCATCAAGAACTGGGCTCGACAGATCCTGCGCGGTCTCGCGTTCCTGCACGGTCACGATCCGCCGGTGATACACAGGGACATCAAGTGTGACAACATTTTGATCAATGGCCATCTCGGGCAGGTCAAGATCGGTGATTTTGGGCTGGCAGCCGTCCTCCGGGGCTCACAGCCTGCACACACCGTTATAGGTGACCAATCCTTCTTCTCATAGCTCTATAATCAGTGTCTTCTTCCTTTTCCTGGTTGTGTATTGGGCAGCGATGGACTGGTTTGATTTAGAATCGGTACAGGAAGTTGGAATCGGTGTCAGTGACGTAAATGTCAGTCAAATCCACCATTTGTCACATATGGATGTTCTCCTTGGTGCTTACAGAGTTGTTCATCTGTTACACTAACGGATTAGAGTCGGCACACTCACTGAAGCAGTAGAATGGACTGGCTAATGGTTGCTCCTTTGTAGGAGGAAGGTTTTGACACTCGATTCCATGCTGCAATTCTTGGTTGCAGGGACACCAGAGTTCATGGCGCCGGAGCTTTACGAAGAAGAGTACAATGAGCTTGTGGATATCTACTCCTTCGGCATGTGCGTGCTCGAGATGCTTACTTCGGAATACCCCTACAGAGAGTGCTTCAATCCAGCTCAAATCTACAAGAAAGTTACTTCGGTAGGAGTTCTAACCGCAGGCTGTCTTCGGTTCAATCTTCGCACCGAAATCTGGATCGTGATTGCGTTCTTCCTTCCCAGGGACGGCTGCCTGATGCATTCTACGGCATCCATGATCCCGAGGCCAAGCGATTCGTCGGTAGATGTCTCGAAGATGTATCAAAGAGACCGTCGGCAGAGGAACTTCTTCTTGATCCTTTTCTCGCATTAGATGATCACACTGTTCCTGCTGATGCGGTTAATGGGATCAGATCGCAAGACCAAGATGGCTTGCACTCGATGGAGTTTCACGATGCTAATAGCACGGTGTGGAGAACTGACATGACCATCACAGGGAAGATGAACCCGGAGGACGATACGATCTTCCTCAGAGTTCAAATTGCCGACGAAGAAGGTATGGAACTTCCACCATGTGTAAGGAAGACTGTACGTTAGACTTCGATGCGGTTTTCTCTATCATGCTGATCAGGACATGTGAGGAACATTCACTTCCCCTTCGACATCGTTTGCGATACGCCGATCGATGTGGCGAACGAGATGGTGAAGGAGCTGGAGATAACGGATCGGGAGCCATCGGAGATAGCAGAAATGATAGCTCAGGAGATCACAGCTCTGGTGCCGGGTTGGAAGGCGAGAAGTGCACCCAACTATGTCTATCATGTCTACAACTACGAAGATGATGCCGAGGACGGTTGCAATCATCCCTTCTACAGCCTCTCCTCCTCTGCTTCCTCCCAAGGATCAGTCTTCGGAACAGGGCATTGCTTGGGGATGCTCGATCAGCAGCAGCATCCTCACCAGGAAGAGTGGTTTCAAGGTGCACTTCTTCCATTTTCTAGACTACCGATTTGATGTCATTGCGTCGTCTCAGTTCTGGTGAATTCGCCTCTGTGCAGGTGACCTGCATTCCGATGAAGATGCCATGAGCTACACGCAGTCAGGCAGGTATTCTTCCGTGAACTACTCCTCGAGAGACGAGCAAGAAAGCAAAGTGAGCTTCCACGGCAGCCACAAGTCGACGAAGCTCGGAGAAGATGCCGCAGTGGCCGATGAGTTCTACAAGCAGTGCAACATATTGCCGGAGCGCTCGAGGAAGCCGGTCGGTGGCCGGCGGCTGACGAGGAACCGATCGATGGTGGACATGCGAAATCAGCTGCTGCATCGGAATCTGGCGGAGCAGCTGAAGAAGCGCCTGTTCAAGACCGTGGGAGCAGTCGAGAACATCGGGTTTCAAACGCCCTGTGATGGCTCTCGCAACCCTTCCTCGTCCTCTCCAGCCGATCGTAGGAAGCAGAAGGCAATTGGGCCATCAGTTGCTTGCGACTGATGGTTGATTCGAATCGCCTTCGATCTGCGGCTGTGAAGGCTCGACCTTTTGGCGATCCAGTGCTTGTAATGACCCACAGGAGCTTTGACCTGTACTGTTCATCTCGATTGACCTTAGCCATGGAACGTAGAGGAGAATTCCCATGCAACAGGGGCGATCCATCCATGGATTTCAACTATTCTTGGAAGGAAGGACGGCTGATGCAATGGAAGAGAACGCACATTCTTTGGTTGTAATCGTCGACTCTTCCTTCCATGCCATGTCTCATCAAATCCAAGGAATTGTAGCGGGAGCATATCTTATGATTTCAAAAGGCCAAGTCAATATTGGCTGCTGCTTCCACAGCCCTTCTGTAGTGGTTTCGTCAATGAAAGCATTCAGCCAAAAAGATGCAGTTGGGTCTCTTCCAATTCCTCTCCCCATGTCTCGTGATAGGGTCATTTGTGACATTCTCTTATTGGAAGTAAGAGATGAACAAAGACCAACCAACACAAGAGATCCTATTCATCATTCCTGTCAAATCTCCTACTTAACTCCCCACCATGATCATTGCCATATCTTGCATGATTGACTAAGACGTCTTCTTTGGGTGCTTTCTCTGGATATGCCCAAACACCGCTCCCAATCACCTCCACCCAAAAAAGCTCGTGGAAGGTGCTTCCTAGTTGGCTGCTCATCTCAACTGGAAAGAAGAAGATAGGAAGACGAGATAAGACACTAATCGAATGGGCTCCCATCATCGACATGGCTCGTCTTCCAGTTTGGCACGTTAGGCGGCTCAGGCTTGTCGGCTCTCGTCGGCTATCACGCGTTCTAGAATCGCCATAGCTTTCCACTCGACACTGCTACTCCACATGGTCTGCCGTCCCACTCGAATCCAAATCTCTCGCTCTCTCTCTCTCATCCCTTCCGAGCAATGGCAATTTGGGCATATGAGGAACAGTAAAGGCGGTAATAAAGATCAAGATTCCTTTTTGATTCCCGAGGAAAAGGCAGAAGGATGAGCCGAGACACACAGCATTATCCTCGGTAAATTATCCCTGCAGAGGAGCTCTCAACCCCGGGACCGGCTTTGATTCGTCGCACCGTCCAACGCTTGCAAGGCTCCACCATCTTCGTACTTACCCCCATTCCACGTCTTTTTCTTCCTCTTCCACCACTCGGATGACTGTGGAGGGTGGACCGCTGCCGTACTTGGGCATGTGGGTGGTTCCTATTTAACGACCGGTGAAGTCAAGAATGGTTCGAGCCCTCCCGTAGGTATGTTCTTCTCTTTGTTCTAGTTTCATACACTGGATCTCTGGTCTCGCAGAGATGCATGGTAGAATCTTCTTGTGTATCTCTGGTGATGCTAACCGATCCATGTTTCCAACGCAGGCCTACATGCAGGAGACTCGGTGAGCAACTCCAAGACTCGTGATGGATCCTGAAGCCGGACAGAGTCCTAATGCCCTAAAGGTAAGATTGTGTTCACCGGAGATCCATCCCTCTGATTTCGTTTTCCCCCAATCTTTTCCAAGAGGACATTTATCTTGCTGAATGTATATGCTGAAGCCTCAAGTGCTCAATCATCTGCAGAAGAATTCCTGGAAGGCCACTTTGCTTTTGGCATACCAAAGCCTAGGCGTGGTATACGGTGACCTGAGCATTTCACCTTTGTATGTGTACAAGAGCACGTTTGCGGCTGACATAAAGCATTCCGAAAGTAACGAAGAGATCTTTGGTGTGCTGTCCTTTGTGTTCTGGACTCTTACTCTCGTCCCACTTTTCAAGTATGTGTTCATAGTTCTTAGAGCTGATGACAATGGTCAAGGTGAATATAGCGATGATCGAGCTTGATTTTTGGGGCCGAACATGTATTCCTTGGGTTTGTGATCCGTCTTCCTTGTGAACTTGCAGGTGGTACTTTTGCTCTGTATTCTTTGATTTGTAGAAATGTAAATGTCAGTCTCCTGCCCAACAGACAGGCGGCCGACGAAGAACTGTCGACATACAGATATGAATCCCATCCGGAAAGCAGCTACAAGCCGAGGATCAAAACTTGGATTGAGAAACACAAGAATTTACATGTTGTTCTCTTGATAGTAGTCATGCTCGGTACTTGTATGGTCATTGGAGATGGAGTGCTCACTCCGGCCATATCAGGTGGGCTTGCTTTCCTCTCTTGAAATTGAGAGTTGGTAATGTAAATATACCCTTTCGTGTTCGTTTATTCAGTTCCATTTTACTTCATACTTTCTTAAAAGTCTTATTCCTCTGTTGTTGTTGTTGTTGCAGTGTTTTCGGCGGTTTCAGGGCTTGAGTTGTCTTTGTCCAAGACTCACCATGAATGTAAGGTTCCAATCTTGCTTGGTCAAATCCATTTCTTATTAAACGAAAGGCTTGTATTATTGAACTTTTACTATAGCTGTTTTTAGAGGGCATAATACTGAAAGAACGGTTTTACAAGTCCAGAATGACTAGATATCTCAATATCAAATTATTTTTTTCTGTATTCCTACTCATGGTACAAGAGCATATGGACAATAATAAATCAATCCGATGATCTAGCCTTGCTTTTCTTGGTGATCTTGTTCCCCGATTGTGATATAACACGAGTTTTCGGTTATTGATAAGCTAGGAATTCTTGTTCCATAGATCATCGTCTTACAGGGCTTTGTTCACTCCAAAGTATTTGCTGTCTGAAAATATTGTTGATATGTCCCACAATTTCCATCACCAACTGACCAGTGTTCTGCTTCTGTAGATGCCGTGGTTCCTATTACTTGCTTCTTGATAGTGTGCTTGTTTGCGCTTCAACATTATGGCACTCATCGGGTTGGATTCTTATTTGCACCAATTATCATCACTTGGCTACTCTGTATCAGTGGACTTGGCATATACAACATCGTCAAATGGAATCCCCTTATTTATCAAGCGTTGTCTCCATATTACATGTTGAAGTTCTTGAAGAAGACAAGGAAGGCTGGTTGGATGTCCTTGGGAGGAATTCTACTATGCATGACAGGTAACTGTCGAAGTGGATCACAATGGATTATAGTTTTTAGCTCGTCAATAAGCCAAATGAACAACATAAATGAAAGTCATTTGAGGTTTATCCTTTGATGCCCGAAAGGTTAATAGAGTTCTATAGCTGCTTAAATTGGTTATTTAGATAATTGATATGGACAGGTCCTTTTTTCATGAAATTTTTCACTATCTATAAAGGTCTTGTTCATTATTTTCTACGTCGAGAACATGTGATGATTAATGGTATCTATTGTCACTGCAGGGTCAGAGGCAATGTTTGCGGATTTAGGTCACTTCTCATATAGAGCAATTCAGGTTAGTGTTTATACCGTAAATGATTGCTTATGTTTGAACTGTCAAGATTGTCACCGGTCTTTCCTTGTATTTGGTTAATGCAGATTGCTTTCACTTCATGCATTTATCCTGCTTTAGTTTTGGCATACATGGGACAAGCAGCTTACTTGTCCAAACATCATATTATCAGCAACAGTTACCAGATCGGTTTTTACGTCTATGTTCCAGGTGCCTTCTCTTTCTTCCCCACTCACAAGGTCTCAATTAGTATGAGTTTTCCAAAACTGTTCGAAGGCCCTGACATTTTCATATATCAGCAGTAGCAGAATATTTTTGTGAATTATTGATCGGTAGAGCTTCTTTTTCTCTTGCAGAAAGTGTGAGATGGCCTGTGCTTGTGATAGCAATACTGGCTTCTATCGTGGGGAGTCAAGCAATCATTAGCGGAACATTCTCTATAGTGAGCCAAAGTCAATCTCTCGGTTGCTTCCCAAGGGTCAAGGTAGTTCACACCTCCAACAAGGTACACGGCCAGATCTATATTCCGGAGGTGAACTGGGCACTCATGATCCTCTGTGTCGCTGTTGCCCTCGGCTTCAGAGACACAAAACATATGGGCAATGCATCAGGTTTACATTTTTTTGTCATCCCTCCTGAGCGCATTACTAGTATTTTTGCACTCAACACTTATCACAGTGTCACTCTTTTGTATATGTGAAAATACACGATGAGAAATAGTACAATTATCTAAATGGAGTCTGCATTCATGTCATTTTAAGATCGCAAACCTGCTTTCTCGAAAGTATTTTGCTGTACTATGGTTCTCATCATTTTTTGTTAAACCAATCTCTGAAGTGGCACACGACATTGTTCACATATATTGCTTGGCACACTCATTTTTCGGCTTGCTTTCATCTGTTTATTTATATTCTGCAACCATCAGTATGTTTCGACCTCATTGGCTGATCCTCTTTCTTTTCCTGTGCAGGCTTGGCAGTAATTACGGTGATGTTGGTTACCACTTGCCTCACGTCCTTGGTCATGATCTTATGTTGGCACAATTCCCCTCTTCTGGCACTTGCATTTTTCCTTGTCTTTGGATCAATCGAGGCCTTGTTTTTCTCTTCCTCACTCATGAAGTTCCTTGATGGTGCTTGGCTACCCATTCTTCTCGCGCTCATCCTAATGGCCATCATGTTTGTGTGGCATTATGCAACAATCAAAAAATATGAGTTTGATTTGCAGAACAAGCTTTCCCTCGACTGGCTTCTCGCCCTCGGCAACTCTCTTGGCATTTCCCGTGTCCCAGGCATCGGTCTTGTCTACACTGACCTCATATCGGGCGTGCCGGCAAATTTCTCTCATTTTGTGACGAACCTTCCGGCGTTCCACCAAATCTTAGTCTTTGTCTGCATAAAATATGTTCCTGTTCCTTTTGTTCCTGCTTCAGAAAGATACCTTGTCAGCCGTGTGGGACCTCCAGAATTCCGATCCTACCGGTGCATTGTGCGGTATGGCTACCGTGATGTCCACCAAGATGTCAACTCTTTTGAGTCAGAGCTCATTACCAGTCTGGCTGATTTCATTTATTCTGAAGCATTAAAGCATTGCGACCCGTCTAATGCTGAGGCTGAGGGTGGACTTACTGTCATCGGAAGCTCTCCATATAATTCGTCTACCAAATTGAACTTACGGGATGCAAATATGACGGTGCAGATATCAGATGAGGGGAATTCCGAAGGGAAGGAAGCCATGGGTAAAGTGAAAAGGGTGAGGTTCCTTGTGGAGGAGAGTGAGAGCTCAACAGATGGTGTCGTCATTGACGAAGAGCTGCAGGAGCTACTTGCGGCCCAAGAGTCCGGTACTGCATTCATATTGGGGCATTCACACATTCGATCAAAGCCAGGATCCTCCATGATAAAGAAGGTGGCAATAGACCTTGTTTACAATTTTCTCCGACGGAATTGCCGGGGACCAGACGTGGCACTTAGACTGCCTCCAGAGTCACTCCTTGAAGTTGGTATGGTGTATCTCCTGTAAGCTGAAAACAAGAGGAGTGTGCTGCAGCCTAATGAGATACACTCAGACTAATTTGGCTACTAAAGTTTTCGAAATTATACTATATGAAAATGATGCAATCTTTCATTATTGGAGTTGTAAATGGTTTTGGAGCACCATTTTGAATCATCAAGTTTATGCAGGTCTTCTGAGGTTTACAAACTGAATCATATTGCATGAAATTATGAAGTGCTGCAAGTTTCTGGCTCTTTCCTGTCAAAGGTAATGCACAAAGGAACAGAATGCAGATATATATATATATATATATATATAATATATATATACATATATATATAATGCATATATATATATATATATATATATATATATATATATATATATATATATATATATATATATATATATATATATATATATATATATATATATATATATATATATATATATATATATATATATATATATATGATATATATATATATAATGGAAAGGCGCTTGCCATTTCGAGAACTCTCTTTTTTATTCGATCTCCAAACAAATCAAATCTGTAAACTCGTACGAGTGAAAAATGGCAATATTAAGACTTGGAAATTATAGAAAAGAAGCACTCAATTATGCACAATTGAGGAGAAAGAATGATGTCCGTCCGATCCTGAGCGGCGCGCGATAGCTGCACTAACGGATCTTGTTGCGTGTGTCGATGTCCGTTGTCATGGTTGACTTCTGATCATCATGCGACTGTAGTGGAGGACGTCGTGATGCTTATCGCGGAGAGTCTGGCCGTGCGTTCCGCCTCCACGGCAGCCGCCCACTGCCGGCAGATCCGACTCAGCGCCGCCGCCTTCCGCCTCGCCCGCTCCGTCCCCGCCCCCATCAGCTCCCAGATCACCCACTCGATGCCCGGCACGGCCGCCAGCTCCGCCACCACCCCCGACTCCGGCCGCCGGCACACCGCCACCAGAGCCGCCGCCGCGTTCTCCCTCGCCCAGTCCGACCCCCGCCGTAGCAACCCGACCAGCCGCGCAACAGCCCCCTCCGCCTTCGCCACGGCCTCCGCTCCGCCCCTCCTCGCCAATGCCGCCACCACCGCCGCCGCCTCCTCCGCGACCTCCGGCTCTCCCACGGCTTCCAGTGCCGCCCCCACCACCCCGCCCTCCACCAGCCGCCCGGTATTTTCCCGGTCCCCGGCGAGGCTAAGGATGGCTGCCATGGCGTCCTTCTTTGAGCTGGCGGGGCCGTGGCGCGCCATCTGCAGCAGCACCTCCACCACCCGAGGGTGTCGTGCGAGTCGCCGGCGGTAGGAGTGGATGGAGGAGAGGCTGAGCACGGTGGCGGCAGCGTTCTCCTTCGCCCGCCACTTGGCGCCCTCTGCCAGGACGTGGACGATCCCGTCGACGGCGCCGTCCGCGTGCATGATGAGCCGCTTGTTGGCCTCCAGGATCGACAGGTTGAGCAGCGCAGTCACCGCGCTGACCTGGAGCTCAGCGTCGTCCGATCGGAGCAGCGGGAGGAGGAGGGGAATCGCACCGGCCTCCGCTACGAATGCGCGGTTGTCGGAGCCGTGCTTGGCCAGCAGCCGGAGTTCGTGGACGACCCGGTGCGCGGCCTCCGTACACGGCGCCGCCGCGAGCTCCTCCACGAGGAAGGACGCCGTCATTCTTGCCGCCTCGAGCGCTGCCTTGTTAGCCGCTGCTGTCGTGGCGTTGTCGGCATCGGCTTGCTTGTTGCTGGTGGCGTCGGCTCCGTCGAAGGGGAGGTTGTTGTCACGGCACCAGCAGGAGATGAGGTTCTTGAGGGCGCGATTGGCGACGAGCTCGAGGTGGGCGAGGGCTTGGCCGGACTTGGGGCAGGTGGCATGGCCGGAGCCGATCCATTGAACGATGGAGTCCCTATCGTACGTCTGTCCGGTGGCCACCACCACCGGATCTCGCATAAGGTCCAGCGATATCGGGCACCGGAAGTCCGCCGGCACCGCGAGGTCCTCCGCCTCGGAGAAGGGCGATTTCTTGCCGTCGGCGCCGGCGGAGGTGTCCAATCTGGGAGTTGATGCCCCGAACAGGACGTACCTAGCGTAGCGTAGGATCGAAGCGAGGGCCACCATGGCCGGCACCCATCTGTCGGCGGCGGCGCCGTCGGCGATGTCGCGCTCGAGGCTGTCGATCTCGTGGCGGCAGTTCCATGAATCATCGATGCCGAGCCGCCGGAAGATCCCCTGCAGCGCGGCATGGTCGGGTACCGTCCCGCTCTCAACGAGTGCGATGAGCTCGAGAATATCTCGGCGGAGGGAGAGGGCAGCGGGATCGACGGCGGGGGAGGAACGTCGGAGCTGGCGGAGGAGGAGGCGGACGTGGTCCCTCACGTCCTCAGGAATCCGAAGCTCCGCCACAGGCAGGATGTCAAGGAAGGTGGCGAGGTCGACAACTTGCTCGTGGATCTCAGCGGCAAGGGGCTCGGCCCGGAAGAGGACGAAAGCGAGGCTGCGGGCGGAGCAATGGTCAAAATGGGGCTTGAGGCGGTGGAGAACGAGAAGAATCTCGCGGAAGCAAAGCGAAGCCAATCGCGGGAGCGCAAAGTCAACGCAGCGGTCGTCGTCATCTCGGACGGCGAGGAGTAGCTCCTCGAAGAGGAGGGAGAGCTGCTTAACGTTGCGGGGGACGGAGGAGAAGTTGGGATTAACACGAAGGGGGGACGACGACGGCGGCGAAGGTTGTTGGTGGGAGGAGACGTCACGGGAGAGGAAGAGGAGGTGGCGGAGGAGGTCGGCGTCGGTGGAGGGGTCGGGTGGGGGAGGAGGGGAGGAGGAGGTTGCCATGGAAGAAGCTGTCGTGTCCTTGATTCAAGCGTCGGGAGTCGTAACAGGAAAGGAAGGGGAGTCGAGGGGTCTATATGGTGGTGCTGGTCGTCCGCTGCCGGTGCTGTGCAATTATGTCGGCCGGAATTGCGTGGAAAGCAAGAGGATGTATGAGCTGGGGAGGAGCAAGTGCGGTCGCCGCCCTCGTTACTTTTCCCTATGTTTCCTTGCTGGATTTGTTTTATAGTTGGACGATGGCTGTCACAACCGTGCTCCGTAAGAGAACGGAGAAGGTGGTGGCGGCCAAGAGGGCGATACCACGGTAACAATCTAATACAAGTATGCGTGTTGGATAAGTCCACCCCCAGTCTTTACGTTGATCTTTTCTTCATCAAAATTATTATTATTATTATTATTATTTCTTCTTCCCTCAATTGGTCGATAACGGTAGAACACGCAATGAGGACAGTAAATGTCAACCGCCACGTTGTTATCGCCGGCGATGGGTGGTCAAACGACAACACGAGACGTGTCGTCACCTGGTTACCACAGGCACGTGTTCAGTGAGAGGCCACGTCAAGGCCGGCGCACGCTTCCGGACGTGGACATGCCACGTATGTTACGTGGATACGGTCACCTCGTATTGAACTTGCCGTTCACACGTGTTTCGCGCGTGTCCGACACGATGGTCGAGATAGGGGGAGAGGTAACCATGGCTTGGACACAGGGATGATGCTAACTCGATACCATGTTGCCTCTTGTTGAGACGTTAGGACCTAAATTACACCGATGTGAAAATTAATACACAGTTTTCTTTTTAAATATTTAAATATTTATTTTTATAATTCAAACTTTGATTTCTCAAATCGTAAACGAGTAACTTTATTGTTATATCAAGATTTATTCGATCGGTGTATTTTTCTCATCGATAAATTAAAAGTTAATTATAGGTTATTTTTTTAATTATTTACTTTTAATGTATCGATTCTTATATTTTTAAAAATTATATTAAGATTCTATACTTATAAAAGTGAAACATTTAATCATATTTTTTCTCACCGTGGGATTTATTATTAAATACATGTTGATTCTATTTTACTTTGATTTGTCACCCGTAAATAGAGTTTACGACATGAGGAACAATAGGATTAGATGTTTTAGGAGCAACGTTATCATTTTATCAAGATTTATTCTATGGACGCATTCTCCTCGTTGCTAAACTAAACAAAACCTTCTTAAACTTTGACTCTTCCACGGGATTGAAGCGGCAACCTTCTCCTACTCCTCCCATTCTCTCTCTCTCTCTCTCTCTCTCTCTCTCTCTCTCTCTAACATCAATGCCCGCTGGTCTGACCTGTTCAGTAATATACATTTCTTAATATTATGACAAGTCTAGATGATGATTAGTTCTATCTTTGAGTAAGTAAAACCATCGTGTCCTTAGACATTATCAGCAGACAAATACTCTTTTTCGCTCCTTCTTTCCTTCGACTTAATCCTTCATTATTTGCATGAGGCGCCACGTAAAACATATTTAAGGGGCTGATGGAATTGATGAGAGATGTGACAATTAATGTTTTACGACCTCATTCCTTGGTATATTTTGTCGAGATGAAGAGTTGCTCCTACCGCACCTCGGGATGTCGTCTCTTTCTAAAGCATTTGACTGGCCATTATAGATCGAAAAGGTCTTCGACTGGTGATGAAACTTTCCAAAAGCCATGCATGGGAAAAAAGAGAGGTAAAGAGATCGCATCGGAGCAATCATTGTTAGTTCTTCAACATCACGACGCAAACAATACTATTCATCATAATCCAACCACCCAACACAAGTTATGCCTCCTGCTTGCTTCGTCAATCCACCACCACATATCAACAACCTTAGTCTGTCTTCTATAATACCTCACAGCCAGCCACCAATAATAATATGACATGAGAGATTCCAAAGCCATGATCAGCTATATAAAAAAGACAATGCATGATGCTTGGCCACCTCGACGAAGGAGGGAGAAGTGGAAGAAGCCAACGCAACATGCTTGCAATAGAGACCTACACCCGACCAGCTCAAGGCTAAGTTAGAAGAAGCTCTTGAAGACCAACACAAACTTCAGATCGACATGCAATAAAGAGCTAAGTCAATTTTGCATGGGAATAGTCGCATCTGAAACTAATAAGGTTTTAGTCAAAGAAGTTAGGCTTAGATGGGCATATTCATGGAAAAAAAAAAAGAAGAGGAAAGGATCAAGAGAATAATCTCACATCGCGTATACCATATTTGACTCATAACATAAAAACTTAATATCTTGGATTGAATTGATGTCGAACCTGGTGTATGTTAACTTTGACCAACTTGATTCATATTAATTGTTGTTTGATTTCTTATATTAAAATGGAAAGGGGGAAGAAGAAACTTATAGTATATTGATATCAATTGTGCATACATCATGTCTGCTAATTTTTAGTAGACATCGTTGTCAGTGATTTGAATGGCGCTAAAATTGTCACAATAAACTTGTGTTGGAGACTGGAATGAGACTTGTAGGCAACCAAAGCAATTCTATCAGCATGATGTTCTAGAATTATATGTCCAATCTTATGATAATATTTGTAAAATGGTTTTTTTTGTTCTTCATTCCAATTACTTATTAGAGTCATGACCAAGGTAGAGGGTGGAACTCATTAGAGAGGTTCTTGAACCGCAGGAAGAGGAGCTGCACCACGACAATCGCGACGATCTAATAACTTTGACATCTAACATGATAAATAGATAAATTTTGATCCGAATAAGGATGAGCCGCAGTCTTGCTAGTAGATGCAAGATGAACATGATAACCAAGTTATGGTTTGACTGAACGAGGACGAACCCCACTCTAACGAATAGATGTAGATGAGTGGACCACCATAGAGTTAGAAAAGATACAAAATTAGTGTCTGCATCCAATGTGCATTAACATCGAGAAGTTTAACTCAGATTCATCATTATTTATTTTTTAATTTATATAAAAATCACTTAGCTTGCTCCAAATTTTTTTTTAAAAATATAATATACTTGGTATATATTTTAATATTATCTATAATAAGATAATAAAAATATTTATATGAAATTATTTAAGTACTTTTATTACACAACACATCTCCATCTCATCCCCATCTAATTTTTATAATTTTCTCAATCTAGTATTTTCCTATCAGAGTAAGTAGATGATGGAATCTGAGTCGGATCGAATCAGCACATGAGAGATCCAAATTGAAATGATTATTTGAAACCCTAAAAATTAGGGTGGAAGGTTTCTAAAAGGTAGAAAAACACACACAAAAAAAAAAAAAACAAGAAAGAAAACGAAAACTGTTTCCATTCATCCATGACCACTAGCGAATCAAAATAGATTGACCCGAATCATGCTATCCTAGAGCGATAAATAATGAAGAACAACATTAATCATATACAAGTTTTCTACTCCTTCAGGATCCACATAGTCCATCGCACTGAATTGGTGTGCCAAAGAAGCCCTAACCTAACCTAACCCAACCGTGTCACGGCAAGTTTTCTCGTCACTTCATGGATGGTTGGCCAGTCGCGATTTGGTGCACCAAAGACGATAAGAGAGTAGGGCCCAGCAGAGCAAAGCCAATCACGTGGTGGGTAGCATGGTTGGCACGTCTCCATCTTCTCGATTTAGTTTTTAATATATTTATTTCTTATAAATACAAAAATTATGGAATGAGGTCTGCAAATATATATTTTAGATGTAAATTCGATACGTTCATTTCGACAAACAATAGTTTTTTCATTTTTCGTTGCTTCCAAATCTCTTTCTTCTTCTTCTTCTTCTTCTTCTTCTTCTTCTTCTTCTTCTTCTTCTTTCTTCTTCTTGAAGGTGAGTTGCGTCGGGTCTTCTTCGACATTGCGTCGCAGGTAAGAGGCGATGCAGACATGGCGTTCCCCACCGACAGCGGTGCGTTGGTTGACAGCACCAAACGCGGAGATGACGTGCTTCGTGTCGCCACTCGTAGCTGTAAGTGTCCGTCACGCTGTCTACTCGCGACTTAAATCATGAGGCAATAGTGATAACATTAGATTCGAGTACCAATTTAAGCCTCCGTGCGTGCGATTCAATCAAAATCATGAACATATGATATCACTATATTTGATTACCAATGGGAATAGAGAAAGAATCGATCAAAGCTTGACGTGCGATATAGTCGAATTCGAGTGTCAATTTAACATTCGATCAAATAAACAATTAGTTGAGGCTCGATAGGTTGACCAAAACTTAATATTTAGTATTCTATTAAATTATAATCAACTAATTAAAGCTTGACATACGATTAGTTGGACTTCACTATCAATCAAAAACTCGATATTTAGCATACATTCATCTTTGAGCATATTAAACTCTCTATATTAGATTTAGAGTAGCGAAGAAATATTGTAGCACACATATAGACATAATTGGGTACGAGAGATCTTTTTCTCAAGAGACGAGACATAAATACATTTACTAATGATATTTCAACTAGAGGCCTTTAAAATGAAGGTCTCCTGAATAGGTATACATTCATTTGTGAACATATTGAATTCTCTATATTGGATTTAGAGCATCCAAAAGATTTAGCAAGACACATCTAGACCTAATTTTGTAGGATTTCTTGGGTTAGGAGAGATCTTATCTCGAGAGGCGAGATATAAAAAGACGATCAATTTAGGAGATTATTAAATTTGATGACATGATATATTTCGAAGAACAAATCAGGTCCGATCAATTTCACCCTACTATTGTTAGCTATCGTTCCTAACATTAACACGTGTTTTAGCAAAAGATTGAATTCTATCATCGAACAAGAGTAAAAATGTATCTATTCGAAAGACATATCTAAGATAAACGTATTGAATACATCATCAATTATAAGGTATATCACAAATCTGATACGATGACATGGAAAAAAGTAATATATCCCTTATCTAAAGATGAGACAAGATTTACTCATTTACATTCTCGATACGATGAATAGTTCATGCATGTTGACATGAGAAAATAATTTTTTAGTATTTTCGGACTATAAAAAGGTGTCTCTTAACACATAATTTATGTTCATAGAAATTAAAAGACGTGTAGATTAATCATATCACATCAGATTGATGATCAAATTCGATGCTAATAATTCTTTGAAGTGCGAAATGAGATGAGACAAAATCTACTTGTTTATACTCTTGGTAATTAAAAACTCATTTAAAATCTTTTTGACTACGGGAATGAGATAAAACCAACAAGTCAATTGGATCAGCGGATGGCTTGATCGAAAGCAGTACATGTCTTGTCTGAGGACGACGTTTTTTAGGCATTATAATGTAATGTAAACGATAGATAGATGATTTGGCTATTTTATGTAATTACAGATATATATGTGTGTGTGAGGATTCGGATGCAGGTTTGATAGGATAAGACTGACACAACAGCCAGTCGCGGCGTGCCACCAACCTCATCTTCACTGCCGTCTTCACGTCCGCAGTCACCGATTCCAAAGGGCCTACGTGTGGGCCCTAAGTAGACAAAGCAGCAAAAGGAGAAAGGCGACAACATGATTTAAATGCTTAGCTTTTTGTCTGAGGGAATTAGTCATCTCGTGACGTGTGTGTGGTAACAAATGATTCCTCTTAATCGCGGTCGTGGAATACATGCATTACAATGTTTCAATGAAGCTAATACTAGCGTAAAATCAACTCAAGTCTTCCTATAAATTTAATGTGAGATTAAATATTTTTAAATTAAAAAATAATAAATAATAAATGATATTAATATTAGATTATATGATCTTATATAATTAGATAAGATATATTATAAATATAATTAAATTATGATTACGATTATCGATCATAGATCATGCGTCGATGGTGGTCGTGTCTTGCCTCGCACAACGATCACGGAAAAGAAGTGAGGATTAGGGTTTTTATAAAAGAATATTTTTAACTCATAGAAATAAAAATATTTTAATCCGTGTCATTAAATTTTACTTTTCAATTATACCTTTTAGAAATTAGATATTTTCGTTATTTATCCCAAAAAAAATTATACTTTTATATTTCAAAAATTAAATTTTTTTTCTTGTATTCTTAATTATAAAACTAATCAATTTATTTTATTTTAATCAAGTATTTTGATCAAAATTATTCATCACTATATTCTAAGTACTTGATTGGATTAGATTCGATCAATCAAGTTTTCATCGAATTCAAAAAAAAATTTAAATTTTGGTCAATTTTTTATTTATTTTGAGGAACCCACTTCGACAAATGGTTGACTCAAATTTATGAGCTCAATTTGAGTAGCCTGATTTTAGGTCTACTCAATTAAATAGGATTGATTGGTCTAATTTAAGATTTTTTATAAAATTTAAAAATATAAATTATGGTTTTCTTATAAAACATATTGATAAAATTTTATATGTGATAAATAAAATTTATGATTATTCTTGAATATTTATTTAGTTATTTATATGTATATGTTTAAAATTATGAAATAATATTTATCTATCATGATTACAGTTATCAAATTAGTTTTTTATGCTGATTAATATTTGATAATTATTATGACTAATAGAAAGAAAATCCAATTATAGTAAGATTCCTCATAAGATGATTTTGATGGAAGGAACTCTCCCAATTACTTATTGTAGGCCCTTTGCTCTCCTAAGTATATAACTTCTTAAGGATGAACCAACCTAACTAGTCGTTGATAATTATAAATCTTCTTTCATCTTCTTTTTGTCCCTACAAGCAATTTTATGAAAGATAGAAAGAGAGAGAAGGTGAAATTAGATTTTCTTGCAAATTAGTATCACTGAAGCTTTTAAAAAATTGATCTATCGTTATATTATTTTATTTTTTTTTCATATTAAATTTTTTTATGTAATAGTAACATATTACGATTTTTATATTTATAATTAAATATTATGATAGATTATGATTGTTCGATATATATATATATATATATATATATATATATATATATATATATATATATATATATATATATATATATTATATATATATATATATATATATATATATATATATATAGAGAGAGAGAGAGAGAGAGAGAGAGAGAGAGAGAGAGAGAGAGAGAGAGAGAGAGAGAGAGAGAGATAACGATGGAATATAGCATATGTGGAGGGAAAAGGATGAGGTATAATTGATGATAAAGCGTGCCACCCGCTTTACGACAATGTTTGTAGGTTTCATGACTTGATGTGGGACCTACTCAAAGGAGCACCAAGTCATTCTCTACCACCATGTTTATAAAGTCGAATTTGAGACATACTTCATAGATTCAAATATAAAAAAAGCACCAAGAAAATGAAGGCTGTCAAGGAAGCCATCACATCAACACAGCATCTAAAACAACATTTTTCCATCGATAAGAGTTACATATTGAATATTATAAATACAAGTATGAACCAGGAATCCTCTTAAATTTGATGATAGTTACATATTGATACTAAACGATCGTTGTTGACTTGTTATATTTTTTTCACTATTCAAAATCATTCAATGCTTTTGTTCGAGACGTTCAAATTTGTTCTTCGCTCATTTTAGATACTAATTAGTGATTGAAAATATAATAAGGTCCATGGGAGAAACATACTCAGATGATCTGTCATCTGCTTGCTCACGTAGATAGGAATCAAGTGAGCAGTTCAAGATGATTACAAGATGAGTCATTTATAGAATATTTATAAAAATATTTTGTATGAGTCTATGGGACAGCTCAAGATGGTTATAAATCATCTCCCGTAAAGAATTTTTACAAGAATATTCTCTCTCCAATGTCGGATATAAAAATATACTCTCAACTCCAAATAAGAGAATTACAAATCGATAACATAGACTAAAAGAAATTATTCTCAGGATTAACTTGAGTGTCGAAGAGATTGACTTGAGAAACCTCTCTCGATTTTGATCTTTGTGTAAGTAACACGTTGGGAGGAGACACTTTCCACCTCAAATGACTTTACACATATAGATTAAGGACATCAATGATATTTTTCTCTAATAACTAATTTTCTATTTTACATGACATTTGGATGAGTGACAAAAGAGTCTCACGACATAGAATAATCCAAGTAAATCTATAACATTTGGTCATAATTTCAACGAGTTTTCTTCCTTACAAAATTATAAAATTTGAAGTTTTGAGGCCTAAACGGACTCGATTAAGTTAACTCTACCACATTGGGTTGATAATTTTGATCGAATGAGTCAAAATATTTTCATCTAAACTAATAATAATAAGTTGATCTAAACTTATAAATAAAGTTAAATTTGCTTGCGTATCAGATTTATGTCTCGACGAACGAATTGATTTGAGAGTTCAACATCAATCGTAGACCCGATCCACCATGAATCGAACGCGACTTGATCCAATCACTCGGTGGTCAAATAAGATGTTCTCCACTAACAATTTTCTGTGAGGAACAAATGGTTAGCACATCTTCAACGTTGCCTATAATATCATATCATGCAAAGAAGCAAATGACCAATTCCACCAATTAATTTAACGACGCATGCGAGTCAACGACTAAGAACTAATGTTGCGACATCATCTGTTGCGTAGATTATAATGAGCTATTACTTTCCATAAAGTAATGCTTTGTTTCCTCTTTATTTTGTTTCCACTTCGGGTCCAATGGTGGGGGATAAATACTCCTTTTATTTGGGGATAAATACTCCTTTTTTGGGGTCATAATTTGATTAATTTATTGTCAACGTGTTGTGGTCCACAATCAACCTAATGCCATTTTCGCAAATCAATTTATTGTCACAAATGTTTTATCAAAACATAAAATTTTATTTTGTTAATTGCAAAAAAAATTATCGTATCTTCTTTTAAACACTCATGGGTTTCTCTTCAAAACCTATTATTCTCAATTAATTTTCTCATCAACTTATGCTAACAGTATAATTTCTATCTCTTTCTAATTATATATATATATATATATATATATATATATATATATATTTTCTATCATCTTCACCGTCGTAGTAGAATGATGTTTCGATTCTATCTTTAGATGCACGAAGATATATATTAAGACAAGATTCATCTTAAGACAAAGATTTACGTCTTTAAAACCCTTGTAATATATATTGTTAATTTATTTATATATTATTCTATTAAATTACTTAATTAGAATGTATTATTGTTCCAACAAGAAAGATGTGCAAAGTATCTTTTTGAATATCCAAAAGAAGCACAACCAAACTCCTTCACACCACCGATTTCTACTATAACAATAACAATATATACGTATACATTATAGAGGATTTCATACAAAATCTTTGATGTTAAAGTACAAATTCATAATCCAATGTGCAAGTGCTATATATGACACAAAACACGTTTGCAAGATAATTATTTACGTGGAAAAGAAACATTGTAGTAGGTTGATATGGGGGAGGCGACGACTTTGTGTTCATCCACAAATGCACATCATGATAAGTTTCCAAGCCGACAAAGGCGACGCAAATCCGCATGATTTCAATGAGTGTCACGTTATGGTGGGATCTTTTGGAATGCTCGTCCACTGCTTGACCTAACCCTGTTTTTTTTGTCTCTACCCAACACAACAAAACTCCAGTTTGGTGGGCCTTCTGTTTTGCGTTTCTCAAGAAAAATTAGGAAAATATCAAATTTATTTGGAAGAACATCGATGAATGTTGGGTGCGTATCGTTTCCTAGAGTTTAATGGATTACAACAATATAGACCAAATCAGATCAGTGTGGAATTGATGATTAAAAGTATCGTCAGTCGCGTTTGATAAGAATGTTTAATCATTATTAGCATAAGCATGAAAATTCACAAGGAATTATTCATTTTCAATTTTTACTTTTGAGATAAGCTTCAAAAAATATTTCTAAAAATAAGAGTGATGGTAAAAGCTTATAATCTCTTGATTCACCTTCTCCTCAATCAATTTAAAATTAAATATTCTTATCGGTGGAAGAGTTAAGGGCTTATAACTCTTCTTCTAGTTTCAAAATATTATAGAAAAATATTATTAACATCTTTATTATGACATATCCTTGATCCACGTGCAAGGAATTGTTTGAAATAAAGTGTGGTTTCTTAAGACTTATTATCTGTACAACGATCAAGAATGATGGTAGCTTCCTTTTGGAATTTAAGTTAGTATCGAGGTCTTTGCCTCTAATCTAGAGTTAATGATATATTTTTATACTGACCTTAAATAGAAGGAATATCTTATAAAAATTCCACGAGAAGGTAATTTGTAATCGACCCAATTTGTTTTTTAGATTTTCAAAAATATTCTTATAAATATTACGTAGGGGAGATATTTTTAACCAATCCGAGTTATCCTCTGAACTTCTGAAAATATTTCTACAAATGCCATAATAGAAATAGTTCATAACTTACTCGAGATATCATCTGAACTTATAAAAACATTCCTGTGAATATTTAACAAAGAAACCAGCTCAAGAGCAGGAGGGTGCTAGCCTTATATAACACCCTAGATAACATTGATGTGATAAATAATAATTAGTTAATTTCATATTTTCTATTAGGTTCTACGACGTAAGTTTAGTGAAAAATTATTTCTTGTTGATATTTGATGCTAATGGAGATTATGCTAATCAACATCAATCAATTTAGATGATTTAAAGTCTCATTCCATAATTTTTTATACATAAAATAGAAATCTAAAGAAGTTAACTAATTTAATCTATAGTAAAATTTTAATATTAAATCTCAATTTGCATCTGTTATCTTTTATCTTTTGATGAAAACAGGAAAAAAGTTGACTTCACTAATAAGGATTCAAAGTGTGTTGTAGATGGATCGTGTGAGATATGTCTAACCCATTACCTACCACATTTGTGTTCATATATAGAACGCTATGAATGATGGAGTCAACTCGCACGGGTGAAAGCCATAACGGGTCTCACCCATCATCACGTACGATCGATAGAGACCAATCCGCCAAGAACAGAGAAGCTTCCGGCAACACCTTCACAACACTATTTGCGTGAATCTTAAAGCGTCGATCCATCTGACTTCCCGTATTTCTGAAAAACAAAATATGTATGTATTATTATAACTAAAGAGTATATAAAAACGATATATATTATGTCCATATTCATCATCGATATACCGATACATAGGAAAGACTCAAATGGAGAGGAGAAGAAAAATATAATATAAAAATATATTGATATATTAGGACGAAGGAGAAAAAAAATGACGAAGGAAGAAAAAGAAAAAAAAAGAAAACGATGAAAGGAGAAACGAAAAAGGAAGAAAAGGAAGAAATTTGACGATGGATGATGGATGATTATAGTTAACTCATGGGATGTTCTTATACAAACACGAGCCCTAAACTAGTAATTATCTAATAATTTTTTTTATAAATTAGATTGAATCGTTCTTTAAATTGCCAATGCCAATGGGATTGAAATTGTATCGTATTTAAATAATCTAAATTTATCTGACAATGGAACCATATTATTTTTTTAAAAAATATTTTAAATATCAAATTACTGTTTCAACTCTTATTCGACCTAAACTATTTAGATATTTAGATTAAGAAACTTGTTACTTAATTATTAGGAAGACTTTGTGATTTTATTTTTAAAAAAAATAAAAACCACTATCAAACTAACTCCCCAAAAAAAGTCAAGTATAAAATAAAATACAATGGTTGAGTTCTTGTGACTAAATAATAGATATATCCATGCTTTTGTGGGTGCACATAAAATTAATATGATCGTATGCATGCCGTATAATTATACATCTACGGTTGTATACATGGCATCATTATGTGTCATTAACTTTGCCGGACAAGATTAGGACGAAGTTACTGTCAAGCTTAATTAAATTATTTCTCCTAACAAAGTCAAGCTCCACATTCTTCACAGCCTTCATAAAAATAATTGCAAATCCTGCACGTTATGCCGCGTATTCCGAGCACGCATCTGCATGCAGAAACCGAATCTCCAAGAACACGAATCGAGAAGATCCACCGTCCATTTACCCCTTAATTATAGGAATAAAGAATTCCTTAAACCTTGGAAGGGACATATACGTAATAATGGACGGTACACGGTGGTATTTTCGGCATTGGGCATAAAAGGGCAACGCCTATAAATTGGTTGAGAAGTCTCGTAGAAATCACACAGCGAGGCGACAGCAGAGAGGGCCAATCCGAGATTCGTCCTTCCCTCTGCTCTTCCTCCCCCTGGTCTCGGCGGCTTGTTCTGTTAGAGGTTGAGGTGATAGGCGGTGTCGGATTCGGCGAGCTCTTGGTCGGGCAGGAGGGACCTCTTCAGCTGTATCCGCAAAGGTATGTGTATTATTAAGCTGATGATCGATTCCTCGTGTGGTTGTTGCTTTGGGTTAAATCTGATGATTTCGCGGCGAAAAGATTGGATTTTTCGTGGGGTGTAGGCTTAAAGATGTCGCTTTTTTTTTTTTTTTTCTCTGTTTTGGTTGGATCTTGTTGCTGATTTAAGTTCATTTATTGGATTCTATTTTTTCCCCTCAAAAGGTGTCCTTTTTTTTTCTTCCTATTATCATAAATTTAGGTCGATTTTTTTTATTCTGTTTTGTTTATATTTGTTTTCTTTTGATTATTTCCCTGTAATATTAGATATGAGATTGTCTGATGAGACTTCTTGCACAAGGTTTGTTTGGTTGATGTGGAAATCGGCATATATATTGTTGATCTAAGAGCTGGGAAATATACCAGAAATCACAATTGTGGTCGAGTAAAAAGGATCCCGAAATATTGTCATTCAAGAACATAAGAGCCAAAACAAAACTGGACCCGACAGACAAAATCCCCTGTGAGTTGGTACAGACAACAGTAACAGTATCGTGGAATTGTTTCCTAGAAATCGTGATCTTAATTCTCTGTTTCTCCTTCTCTCTCATCTAGCATGAGCCCATACTTTCTAATCATTGATATTGTCAATATTGGTATAGTATTATCAAGAGAGAATTTCCTGGTGCTCCGCTCTTTCCAGATGCTCCATAACAGAAGATTGATTGCATCTCTTAAAATTTCCAGGAAAAGGTTGGCCCTGCCTTTCCTCTAGTTTCACATCGATTTAGCTTCACCGTTCTAGATTGATTTAGGTTTCAGACAGCAGAGAAAAAGGGTGAGAGATCGGATGCTTTTTGTTAAAGATGATGCATTTAGAACCACTGTCCCTTGTTAAAATTATGTCATTGATTTCTGACAAAATAAGTGCCTTCACCTTCAGAAAAATTGTTTTTTCTACATGTGAGGAATGGATGTTTTTTACAATTTCACTGCTGAAAAGGGAAAACATGGTCAGCCTTTTAAGGACCTCTCTTATATCAAAGTTCATCTCCTATTCACCATTAATAGGAATATAAGCTTTCGCATTTTCATGGCTCCATCCATTTAAAACATATATTGGAGGAACCCTTTCTATAGCTGATATTCTAAGCTGGCATGTTTTCTTTCGCACATTCCTCCCTTAAATTCTTGCACCTTGAGTATCTAACATCTCATAAACACCATGCTTTCGCACATTCCTCCTTTAACTTCTTGCACCTTGAGTATCTAACATCTCATAAATACTACGCTTCTGCCCATAATATCACTTGCTTCATTTGTTAATTTTCTTTCGAGAAGTTACAATATTTGAGTGAAGTATTATTATATGAGAATTCTCCATACTATCTTATAAAGAACTCATTCCTTTAGATCAAATTTCTGAGCATGTGGAATCGTTGCTGATAATTCCGTTGCAATAGTTGCTTAGGGTAATGGGATAAGATGTTATTATTTTGATTTATCTCCTGCTTCTGATACTTGTTACTTTCTGTCAAGAAGCCAACAAAGAGCTTAAATCGCCACTGTCCAGTTTGAAGTTTTAGTTTTGTTTTAACTTGTACCCTTCTGATTTGTAGCATCATTTTACGTTGCTTTGTGCGGCATGTCGGTGTAATTTAATCTTGTTTGACTATCATATGAAAATAGACCTTTATGTAGGAACAATATAACTGGTTTTTGCTTGCTTTCTTGAATTTTTTTTGAGAAAATTACTTTTTTTTTTTTTGCTTGTAATGTTTTCTACCTTGCTAATCAAACTAATTGCTTTCATTCTGTATACTCGCATATATTCTTTTTAGTTAATACATATTCTTTTCCTTTCCAGTCAATCAAGAAAGACAGCTGGGAATGCTGAAAGATGTGCCTGGGTAGTGAGGCCATATCTTCGGAGTTAAATGGACCTGTAGCTCCAGCTGAGAAAAAACAGCATTTCAGTATTAAGTATTTCTTTGGTGGTAAGCTACCAGAAAGACAAACCCAGCACAGACGGAGGGCATCTGCAAAAACAATTTCACAAGGTGACCTTGGTGGAGACGGTTGAAGTCTTCTGCTCCCCTTTCTAGACTCGTACCTTGTGAAAATCGAGAGAGCATAGCATTTAGTTTGTTTCACTGTTTACATAGGAAAACATGGAGAGCAGAGGGATTGTTGTGATGCAAAAGTATGAATTAGGAAGGTTACTAGGGAAAGGAACTTTTGCAAAGGTTTATCATGCTAGGAATATCAGAAATGGCCAAAGTGTTGCTATAAAAATGATTGACAAGGAGAAAGTAATCAAGGTTGGTCTCATGGAGCAGGTGAAACGTGAAATATCCGTGATGAGATTGGTCAGACATCCAAGTGTAGTGCGGCTCTTCGAGGTCATGGCGAGTAGGACCAAGATTTACTTTGTCATGGAGTACATAAAAGGCGGTGAGCTATTCAACAAGGTCACGAAAGGAAAAGTGCCAGAGGATGAAGCTCGAAAATACTTTCAACAGCTGATTAGCGCTGTCGACTACTGCCACAGTAGAGGTGTTTACCACCGTGATCTGAAACCTGAGAACCTTCTGTTGGATGAAAATGACAATTTAAAGGTATCAGATTTTGGTCTAAGTGCCCTTGTTGACTCCAAAAGGCAAGACACCGTACTGCACACTACTTGTGGAACTCCAGCCTATGTTGCTCCTGAGGTGATCAGCCGAATTGGATATGATGGTGCAAAAGCTGATATCTGGTCCTGCGGGGTGATTCTTTTTGTGCTTATGGCTGGTTACTACCCTTTTCATGATTCAAATCTGATGGAGATGTACAAGAAGGTCATAAAAGGTGAATTTAAATGCCCCAGTTGGTTCTCTTCTGGTGCTAAAAAGTTCATCTCAAAGATGCTAGACCCAGATCCAAGTACCAGGATTTCCATTGCAAAAATCAGGGAAAACAAATGGTTCAAGAAAGGGCTTGATGACAAGAAATTAGAAATCGAAGAACTAAAAGAAAATGTCCCTTTGGATGCAGCTGAAGTTTTCTACTCCGCAGCAAGCAACACTGCTGAGGAAAGGCAAGATTCAATGAAGATCACGAACTTGAATGCTTTTGATATCATTTCTCTTTCAGCAGGATTTGATCTCTCAGGTCTATTTGCGGACAGCAGCCAAAAGAAAGAAACTTGGTTCACTTCTACCAAGTCTGCTTCAGTCATTATTTCCAAGCTAGAAGATATGGCCAAACATCTGAAGTTAAAAGTGAAGAAGAAAGATGATGGGGTTCTAAAATTGGAGGATCTTGGAGAGGGAAGGAATGGCCTCCTAGCCATTGATGCTGAGATCTTTGAGGTCTACCCATTGTTCTATTTGGTGGAACTGAAAAAGTTAAATGGCGATAACCTGGAATATCAGAAGCTGTTGAACGAAGGCATCAGGCCAGCTCTTGCAGACATTGTTTGGGCATGGCAGGGTGATCAGCAGCAGCAATCTTGAAACTTTAAGACAGGCTAGATAATTTGGTTGGAGATTCAGCAAGTTACGTTTCCGTCATTTGTTGTATTGTTTTCTCTTTTGAGCTACTTTTGTTAATTATCGTGGATCGGTTGGCTCTTTTACAAATGTAAGATGGTAATGCAGTGTTTGTGAACTGCCAGTTTTTGGCCTACAAGTTTTGTAATGCAGTGATGCTTTCTACTATCTAGAAGAGATTAAATTCTGGTAATTCTCATTCATGTCCTGACTGCATGATTTTGTAGTTTATTTAATCCCATCGAAGAGGTTCGATAAGATTGATTGTGTTTACGAAAACCCATTATAAATTCATGTGTTCTGTTTGAGAAGAATCTTGAACTATAAATGCTGTGGGGAAGAAGTAGCTCATTGTGTTTTCTTTCCTGCAAATGATCTTTGAATGCAAAGCTGCAGAAAAAGGTTGAACAGCTGCTTTTGTTTTTGGTCATCTTGTTTCTTAATTGTTCTCAACACACAAGACTTTAGTTCAAGACATTGTTGTCACTGTTCCATTTGCTTTCTTCCCATATCGAACAGGAGAGTGGAGGTCGAATGTTGTCAGTGATCTCTAAATTGAAACCTCTAACTTGGTTTTGCGGCCATTTAGATCCCAAGAATTAAATGCCAACTTTGTTTTGGTACAACTCAATAAATAGACCATTCACTTGTCATAAAACAAACATAGAACAAAACCTTCCTAATTGCAATAAAGATTTATGCAATCTGGCTCAACTTCAGCTTTCATTAAAGGTGTCAAAACCTTCTAAAGTAACATTACAGCTCAGACATCAATGTGCTTTGGGTCGACACCTATATGACGATACATGTGGGATATGAAGCATAAAGAAGCAGCCCACCAAGATGCAGTTGACAACATCTATAATATGCCAAATTATCTTTTGTAGATTAGACTTATTCAAATCAAAGAATGTAGGATAAGAAAGATTAATCATTATGGAATGAACATATAAAATGAAGATCTATAAATGCATCACTTAAACAAAGTGTATTAAATTGGTAAATTTCTTTTATCAACTACAAAATAAGATTGATGTCTCTTACTAAGATTGGTGACACTGTCCTCGTTGGAGCTCACTGACAGGAAACAGAAAATTTCATATATGTGAACCCACATTAGTTCAGATGCTTGTGGTGGCGGTGTCTTGCTTGTGAAGTTTCTAAGAGAGAGGAAGCTGACATTACAGATTCCAATTCAAATTACAGTTAGAAAGGATCCACATTTATTTTCATTTCCAACAGAGGATGCAACAGAGATCGGTGCAGAGGCTAATAATTTCAAATAATTCTCAATTTGGTATATAATGTTGGGCATTGGATCAGCTGTATCATGACAGTCTCTAGCAAATGACACCAAATAAGCAATTATCCAGCATTCTTCATTAAATCTGCATCAAAAAAATTAAAATACAACAGGAACTTTTAGAAACTTTTCAAGCCACAGCATACTTGATTATGATTCTGTACATGCTCAAATAACTGTTGATACAACTCAGTACTGCTAGTTTATAAGTTCTTTTGCGCTAGCAGACCGGCCATCCATCAATCCTGAGCTTGTAGTAAAAAGTACTGCATTTGATAATGTTCAGCTTGTGATCAGATCCAGTAATATGATAATAGAAATTCTTAACCATAGGAGACACATCCAGCAGACACTTTGCATATATGCTGTGAAGAGATGTTTGTGAATATTCAACACTGAACATTGAACATTGTTTTTGCCTTGCATTACAAAGATTCTGGTCACAGCTAAAGACTGATGGGGGAATCGGTCAGATCAATAATGTCAATATGGACTGAAGTCTTCTTATCACTGCAGCAGCTAATTAAGCAGCTGGGTGGTGACAAGAGATCTATTACATTACTCTCAGCTGAAAAGGGCAGGCTATCAGGTGAAGCCTTTTTATTGGAACTTCTTGGAGTAGATTGTTGCCTGAAGCTCTCCAAATTATTTTGTTTAAGAAAATCAAATGGGTCTTCACTGCATAACAGTAGAGTTCTGTCCGAGGAAGTTCTGCGGCATTCTTGACCTGGTCCAGGGGATTCAATGAGACAGTAAGATTTTGTTGTCTCCATTGGCTTTCTAATACCACCAAAATCGCTAAAATCTTTTCCCAATAGATTTGCAACTCCCACTTCATCAACGGACTCCTCTGTGGCTTTTGGTGAACCTATGAAACAAGGTGAATCTGTTAGCTCCATTGATTGTCTAAAATTGCCATGTTTCCAAGTACCAAGACCATGCCGGGCCGTCCTTTGTACATGAATGGCATCTACCTCCACATCGTCAACCGATATGGCTAATGATGTTGAAATTGAATCTTCATTATTATCTTCATTGCTAAAAGCCTTCCCCATGAGATTCGCAACTCCCACTCCATCATCAACGGACTCTTCTGAGGCCTTTGGTGAATCTATCATGCAAGGTGAATCTGTTAGCTCCATGGACTGTCTAAAGTCATCATGTTTCCAAGTACCAAGACCATGCCTGGCTGTCCTTTCCTCATGAATGACATATGTCTCCACATGGTTAATCGATACGGCCAAAGATGTAGACAGTGAACCTTCCTCAAGATTGTCTTCATCATCATTTTCTTCGTTGTCATCTAGTATTAGACCTTTGACATAGCAGGGAAGTTCATCCATGGTGCCAAAAATAGTTTTCATTTGCTTAGGCAATTTTGGGCAACCAGCGGTATGCTTCATGTATTTTGTTGAGAAGAAATTGACAGTGAGATTCAAGCTGATACCAATGAGGAAAGAAGTTTTATTTTATTGATTTGAATTGAAAAAAAGGGAATAATTAAGCTTGCTACAAATTGGCAAACTTACTTCTCCCAAGCTGGAAGCGACAACATGGTATAAGCAATCTTGATCTTATTTGCAATGCCGGAGAGGGACTTAAAACTTGAAGCAGCTTTTCTAACAGCTAGGGATTCTTTTGGGTGCTGCCAAGCCCATTCAAACTGCAGTTATGTAGTTTACCAAGTATTAAAGCCATGTACCTGATATTAATAACTAAAATTTCTTTTAGAAGATACCAAGGTGGCATAAATCAAGATAAAACTTACAAGCTACTAGCACAAGGGATAAAACACATTTGTTCCAACACGAAGCAATTACTGATGCAATCATACTTTATATGGTGCCAAGTCAGGTTTCAGGAAGTAGAATACAGACAACTGACAGCAAATATGTTTCTCTCGTGAATTACGATAATCATCTCATTCACAGTCCACACTCCATAGCTTTATCTGACTAACGAACAACTTATGATTCTAATCACTTAAAATTATAAGCAGATTCAGAGAAGAAGGCGCAAAAATGTTGCTGGTAGGAAACACCAGGAATGACCTGAGAAAACTGACAGGATACCGATGTTCTTATGCAAATCCATCTAGTACTGAATCAAGTTGCTCTCTTCTTGTATGTGGAACTATTTTGAACTATTTTATCCAGTTCTAACATTTTTCTTCCCACCACGATGTTTATTCTAAAGAAACTTTTCACCAAATGATGATCTTCCAAATCCTCTTATATGCATTCCGCAATATTCCCTCAGAACTAAAACAATATATTAACAACTTGAAACTTCATTCAGCCAAAGTTGCATAGTCACTTGATCAAAATAACCAAAGAAACTATTGAGGGTAGTTTGGATCAGTATTTTCATAAGGTGCTCATGCAAGGCAAGGCAAGTCCCGAGCACCTCACAACACATCAGGGCCAGGAGTTTCAGTGAAGCGTCGCTCAAGTGCATGCCCTAGTCAAATCGGGTCAACTTCGAGCCTGGGTTCGACTAGGTGAGTTAATTGATTCAATCAAATCAACTAATACTGTGGATTTCTTTGTGGCCAGGTAAATTCTCACCTAAAAAGAGGAGGTGGTTAAGGTGGTAAATGTCATACGACAGCTTTAGTCTGAGATGAACCAGGTTAATTAGTCAACTTAGAACAACCAGACCTAATTTAGAGCTTGAAGGATGGGGATGATAGACATGAAGGGATGAACAAGGTCAGCTCCGACCATAAAATTAGATGCCCCAAGGTGAGCAGATGTCATCGGAGTATTTACAATTTTATGTGGCATCAATATAGCAGTCCATAACCTAACCTTTCATTGTCTATCTGGTGTTAGTAGCCCTAAAGACATCAAAAATTAGACGATTGAAGATGCTAAGCTGTATACTATAACCAAGTATACAAAGCATGATAAGAACCTGGAGAGCAGAAACATTTGAAGGGAAGCCATAGATGCAAAGAACCATCTCCCACGGGCGTCCATGTTTCGTCCTCCATGCTCCACACCTTATCTCACCGTTGTGCTGCCTAATTCTCCGTCGAGGATTGACCGTAAACCTGAATTTTGATTTAATCCAAACCAAAAAGAAATCCATGATGACCCTGACATCCAACTACATCAACGATATCAAGAAAAAGGCGTTTCTTTGAAGCAACGAAGAACAGTGAATATGATCAGGTCAAGGAAATGTGCAAGATCGTTCATTATACGTACGGATCAACACAAAACCTGGAAAAGGACGCCAAAAATCAAAATTTTTTGGGGGGCTTTTCTCGATCATACCGATAGACAACACGATCCAAGAAAAGTAATAGAAGAAGAAAGGATCAGGGTACCCGATGTAGGTACGGCTTTTGTGGCGAGGGCTCAAAGAAGCAAGCAAGTAGCAAGCAAAGAAACCCTTTCCTTCCTCCCGTTCCTCCTCCTCCTCCGCTTCCACGATCATCTCCTCCTCTGATATCCTCCTCTTCTCGACCGTGCTTGACAGGAATCGCGTCGCAAATCGCCCCTTTCCCGGTCCGATCACCCTTCGCTATCCTTTGGGGCGCTTCGCTCTGGCTAGGCTCACATTAATGTGGGCGATGTGACCGTTGAGGGGGCCGGAAAATAATGGCCGGCGCTTCCTTTGCACGTGGAGATGAATGATCTGTGATATTTTTAAACGGACGGTTCTGATTAAGTGTTAACATGGCATAGTGATGGAAGATAACCATCGTTCCTTTAGCCAATATTTGATTGTATCAAAGAAAAGCTATAATAATAATTTATTCTTAGAAGGGGTTTCCAAAAAAAATAAATTAAATTAAATTTTATGAGCAATGCTTATGTCAGCTCGTCTCCATTTAAAACCACGTGCGCAAGAAATCTAATGAGGTTGAACAAAAAACTCAAACACTCTATTAAGTTATTAAGTAATTAAGATAGACTCGGGTGCATGCTCTACGATGGATCTATAATAAGATCGAGATCATATGAGTTTGATGCTCAAATCAATAACCGATAAAAATAAGATAATTTTAGTGAACATAGATTGACTTTAATTATCGTGTCCAACGTAATCTTTTATAATGGGTTGTCACCTTATTATTATTTCTGGACATGGATGGAATATTCGTTGGGCTAATGTCCACTGTGTTGATCTTACCTTCTCATTGTTGACTCTGCCATCACAGGTCAAACCACTATTATAGGAGAATATTTCCCCCTGTCGAGATCCGCACCTATAAAAAATTTATACGATTCAGCATGTTGATTAGATGTGCATTAATTTTCTATTATTTTTGAAAGAAGAATAATTTTAGTTATCTACATCCTGATGATTAAAACGTTAGTTGCATAATTAAAAAGTATGAACATAAAATTCCAGTGTTACCATTTAGTACGCGTAATCCTAATGGTTGGATAGACTACATATGGAATAAAAGAATTATATATATTCTACACCAATTTGTACTGATTATGACAGTCAAATTTGAAGATACTTTCACTTACCTCAGATGTCAAATTATGTCCACTGGATACTTTTATTATAGAATGATGTCAAAGCCAGCAACCAGCCAATGGTACATTCCTGGCATCTTGATGAGTCTTGCTGAGTACAAAGATCCACAAAGGTTTTATAAGCTGAATCATTCCAAGGATGACAAATCTTTCTTCTTCATCCAAAGACAACTGATAAAGGTGATGGATGAAGGATTCTTTTATGAACAATAATACATTCGAGGGTGTTTGGTTGATGCAGCTTACATCATTTGCAACTTGTTAAGAATCACAATCAGTTCTTTTGCAATGAAACAGACCATAAATGGCAATGTCAAGCACAGAGCATACAAAAATTATACCTGTATTTTACATGTTTGGTTGCCCAATCATAGACAATCACTGAATGGTTACTACCATCTGTTACTACATGCTTGGTTGCATCAAAGGGGACTATGACTGCATCTGTTACTACCATCTAACATACAAAAGCCGAAACAAATACAATGTAACCTTCATTGACAGGCTATCAAGTTTTACTTGCATTTGCAAACATACCGGATCGATAAAGCGATGCACAGGCAATCAGACACACCATAAAACTAAGCAAGCAACCTCTTGAAGTATCGTTGAAGACAAACAGAGGTTTCTATCATGTAAAATAGCAACATGGTGATCAGTCACCAAAGTCCAGACAATTGCTTGTTTCACTTGGGATGTGGCTGACACGATTCAATCCATGACAATCATCGACAAGTTAGTAGGAAGTGTCGAACTAGATTGAGAGAAGAGACAAAGTTATCACAAAGGAAAAGTAAAACAACGGAAAATAGTCTCTACAATTTTAAAAATTTTATATGTTTCATGAACCAACATATGAGGTTTATATAGTCCCCATAGATATACTGCATTCATTACATTTAATATGAATTACTCTTTTCTAAGAGACTCGTTCAAGAACCAATAGTCAATTTGGTTTATCCTTCTATAGGACTTTGATATATTTCATGAAATGAACATCTTTATGACACTAAGTTTAATTCCAATAGGAAGGGTACATGTAGCCGCAACGGAGAACAGAAGGGATTCTAGGAATCAATTTGTTCTCTAAAAGCAAGAAGCAAACATACTCTTCTTTGTGTCATTAAGAAGCAGAGAAGATGAACATTGTTTAGGCAAGGGCACCCACCAGGCCACCACCAAAGCTAGAATCATGCTCTTCTTTCATTTACGGTTTCAAAAGCCCTAAGTCGGCATGGTTTCTGCTTCTTCTAGGGTTCTTGAAACATGTAAGATGTTTCCGAGAATCACAAACCAAAAACAAAATCAAACAGGACTGGAATTCCCCTCTGATGATCTATACTATAATCTAATCTTTCCAGGACAACAAAGTGTAAGACCATCAGAACCAATCACTCCACACCTATTCAGATGCGTTCAATCTATCTGAATTAACAAAAGGTCAGGCATCTTTAGCCGAATACTTGAATCTCAACATATCAGAACACCAATTATGCAACCTTAGCTTCTTCCCTTTTCTTTACCCTAATCAACAAACTAGATCTCTCAGGAGGAGTCTTCAGATATGAAAAAAGTCAAGAATCTATCATTCATTCAGGCTGTTAAGATACAAGAAACAAATTAGGCATATAAACATGCATCAAAGCTTATAGCTTTCCAAATTTCCTTATCAGATCGGTCTTGCAATGTTGCTTCTTTCTGCATGCAGGATCTCCATACATGAAGTATCAACAATTATTAATCTTCCCCTTTTTCTGACAAAGACAGGAAAACAAGATGGGCAATAAGAAGCTCCTTCGCATACATCAGCAACTCAGCATGTTTTCTCTTTGGTGGCAGAAGAAGGCGCCTTCAGGATCCTCCACAGGTACCTCCCACTCGCCATGTCGACGCAGGTCCAGAACCCATCACCGATCGCTGATCGAACCTAATCTCATCCCAGAAACAACACCATTATCAGCACAGATCAGAGAACACCTTGCAAGATTCAACTTTTCCTAGCTATTTCTGTTACCTTGGTGGAAAGAGAAAGTTGCTCTTCAAAAGAGTCTTCTTCTTCCTGGCGCGCTTCAACGATCTCCGGCTGGGCCGTGAGGTTTCTGAGCACAAAGAAGCCAGCCAAAGTGGCCGACAGAAATATCAACAGCACTCTCAGGGGACACATATCCCTCCCTCAATCTCCTCTTCCTCTTCGCTAGGGAACAACCAGTATCGGAAACCTGAATATGGAGAGGATTAAGGCTGGTTGAGGAACAAAACAAGAACTTGGAAGCCGCCTCCGACAAGAGCCACAAGATAAAACACGGGAAGGTGAGTGGGTATAATAATAAATATATATAGGATTATGTTTGGACCAAGGCCACATTAATTTCTCCTCGAACTGGGGCCCACTGTAGAAGTAGTACAAGGGGAGTGGTTGGTTTACGATCGAGTGCTGGTTTGGACCGACTCCTACCGTAGACGCGCTCATGCGTTCGAAGAGATCTCCTCCCTTGGATCGAGTACGACCGTGTCTTCGATTCAACACGCAAAGGTTGCTCGTCTGAAGGAGAATAAGACTTTTTCTTTTTATAGGTGATTGGAGTCGAGAAGAATTCCGACAGGACATGTGATCACAAGGGCCCAAAATGGTCAATGGGATTGGCTGGAGTGCAACTAACGATGGCGTGAAGAAACATATTAGGATAATTTTCCAAAAAAGATCCCTTATTGAGAAATTCCCCATCCCCTTTTATTAAAAATCTCAACAAACATCTTTTTTTTTTCTAAAAGATAATTTTATGCTCTACTTTCGACCATCTTCGTCCCACTTTCGTCCCACTACTCCCACCTTCATTATCTTGACCATCTTCCCACTATTCTCACCTTCATTGTTTATCGTTCTCATTGTCATTTCACTATCTCTTGCAACTAGGCATGCTCATCCGCAAATCCCTCCATCACCATTATGATAATGTGAGGATGACGAGGTAGAGACAATAGGCAATGGAGATGAGAGCAACGAGGCACAAGCTGATGAGACAAAGGCAAAAGGTATTATTATCTTTTGAATTTTTTTTAAAAAAGAGGATACTAACCAAAAATTTCTCAAAATGAAAGACTTTCCACAAAATTACCCACATATTGTTATAACACCAAGCTTCTTGTTTTCTTTCTTGATATAAAAGGCTTGATCAACAACAAATCATGATTAACATCCAAAGTACTATCTTTAATGATTCCTAGGGAGGGCTAATGATAATTGACCATTTTATTACATTGTAGACAATAGATGGCAACTTAACTGGATCGAAGTTAAAACCCCCATTAGAGAAGGAACAAAGTGAGGGTATTACTGGAACCAAAAGCCATCATTGATATGAGAGCAAGGATGCGATTTCTTTGGTTGAAGTCTGGTGGCACCAAAGGTATTGATCCTTCAAGGAGGTAATAAGCCGTGCACCAACAATGATCTGACAAGAACAGCAGCAGTTTGGTTTGCATCGCAAGTTGCAATGACCTGTCCGGGCTGGCCTGTAAATGAGATCAGGCTAAATGCCTGGAGCACCAGCTAGGATCAGATAAAACATTATAATTAGAGTTAAATTCCAAGAGAAAATAAGAGACCCACTTCTTTAGATATTTCTCTATTTAGAGTAGGAGAATCCTTCAATTACCTGATCATCAGGATGTTAACTGCGAAAGCATATGGTTCATCAAATCAAGAAGGAAACGCCGGTGAGATCATTGAGGCGATAGATATCTTATGGCTTAACATAACGAGCTAACTTTGCAAGCACAGTCCTCAAGTTGCAGATGCCAGCACCTGACTTGGAGCTCACCATCATCTGCAATCATTGAAACATCATTAGTTGTCTACCTGTAGGCTGCATTTCTGTACGATTCACACTTACAAAAGTCGTATGTTATCCTCTAGTAGTTGGCAACAAGTATGATTGATGCATGCTACCTCAGACACCACAGACTGGCACTAAAATATTTTCATTTTAAAGATAAATCGGACAAGGGCATGAAATCTCACCACAGGGTTTACGACAGACTTGTTTGTCTTGAAATTCTGCAATATAGAAAAAGAGAACATTACAGCTTCCTTTATATTCATTTAATGCCAAAATTTTTTATAAGACTTACCTCTTGAATTTGCAAAGCACGACGAGCAACATCTATGGGGAACACTGCATCAGTCTTTGTTAATACTATCTGATAAGGCGTTTGGGATCTGAAAAAGTAAACATCATAATTATATAATTAATCAAATCATCACAAATTGGTATAATGCCAGGAATGCAATTAATTCCAAGGAACCAAGTCAGAATGGGCTCATAGCACCTGTATATATTCAAGTATAATTTAGATCAGTTTGCATAAATTTTATTTTCTCATCTCTGTTTTAAAAAAGTCCACCAGGTTAGGTTTTGCATTGCATTCAGTCCATTATAGTAACCAGAAATAACAAAAAATTATACAAAAATCCCTTAAAAACCCAAGTGAACTTGGAAATAAGCTAAGATAAACATATATCATAACTTGAAATTAATTAAAATCAAATCTAAAGAATCTATGACTCAATGACCCTAAAATAGACTTATAAGACCCTTGTCTAGATTCCTGGGCTGTGTCATATGTGGATACCAAATGATATTGCCACTGGATCAAACAACACGGACTGCACCATGTAGGTGAGCTCTATGGCAGATCTCATGTATCTAGAATTTGTATCTACTTTTAGGTGGATGGAGGGTTGTGAACAATGCAAGAGTTTGTATCTCAATACTTTTATTGATCCATCAACATGCTAACCTGGAAAAATAAATGATCTACAATAACCATGAATTAGGATGAGAAAATTTTATGCACTTATGTACAATTAAAAACCATGAATTAAGATTAGAAAACTCATCACACCTTTCCATTAAATCAATGAGCTCATGATCCCTTGGTTTCATACCCCATTTGGTGTCAATAAGGAGACAGACTTGTTGCAGTCCAACTCTAGTTGAAACATACTCCTTCACCTGCAATGTTAAATAATTTTCCAGATCAATGCCACATAGTATGAAAGCAATGGAATAACAAGAGATTTTATTCAGTATAAACACATCCAAAATAAAGACTGTTTGAATCGTTTTCATGATCTGTTTCGACCACTAATGCTTGTGACATCCAACCTAACTAAGATTCTAAACTAACCTAGCAATTAACAAGATACATTAGAATATGTAAATGCTCAAATCACACAATCCCTTCCTAAACAGGGTTGTACTAGTTTTACTCTGTTCCTTGATTCCCAGGCCTACACCGTCAATGTAAACCACAATCAGAGACCGTATAAACAGTCCAAATGGAGTTGCCTGTACCATGTCCATAGAGTCCATCCAAGCAACAGAACTCAAAGACCGACAACAACTATCGACCCTGTTTTGGTATAGGACAGTCTCCACAAACCCAATCCAATCCCTTGTCCTTCACTATTGAGATTTTTCAGAGCAAGATTGCTGGACTCCTGTTCTTTTTTTGACAAAACACCTTCTTGAAGACACAATCCATCTCCAGAGCCTGCCAAAAGTGACCAGCTGTATAACTCATCAAAGTAGGGCTAGAACACAATTCTTGACACTCTAGACATCATCTGGTTTCTAGCCCTTTGTAGTCATCTAGACCTAACCTTGAATGAGACACCAAGAGTTCACATGAAGAATAATCCTCTCTGCAAAATCTGCTATATGATTGAAAAGATAGAATATCGTTTGTCTATTCATAGGCTATCCTATCAAATTATTAACAGTGACTCGAAATAGTCAGGACAGGCTATTTGGTTAAGGCTATCAGAATTTTATGTTTAATACCTGGAACAACTACATGAAGTATATAGGAAATCACAATGACAAAAATGATCCCTTTGCTGCAACTAATTCACGATGGCCATGCATTTGGCTGAGCCCTTTGGAAAAACCATGCACATCACAAAATAAAATAAAAGATCTTACATAAAGAGAATTCATGAAAATATAAATATAATGATCTGAAAAGTGTAATTAATGCATCACAAAAGTAACCTCATAAAACTAGAAACTAATTGAATATTTCTGATTGGTAAGAATTAAAAAGTATGTTTTCAAATATATACTCACAAGTTCCTCCCATGCATCTTTCACTTCTTCTTTTGCATAAGCAAAGCCATATCCAGGCAAGTCAACTAAACAGAGCTTCGAGGCAAGCCTAAAAAAGTTAATAGTCTGTGGAAGGATAATAAATAATTAGCAATATTTCTCCATTCACAATACATGAAGTCCATTTGGACTAACTGTTCAAAACACTACCTGAGTAAGCCCTGGCTTATCTGATGTCCTGACTACTCCCCATTGTCTGGTAAGAGCATTTAGCAGCGATGATTTTCCAACATTTGATCTACCTAAACGACCAGCCTTGCTTGTTAAGCATCCAATACCAAACGATGAAGGAAAACAGTCTAGAAAGACCCAGATGAGTAACTAAACAAGCTTTGATTCCCAGTTTTACGTTAGTTTATAAGATGACAAACGAGTAACAGAGCCACTTGTTTGACATAAGATCCAATATGACATTATTCTAAAGTAGCTAAATAAACATACACATGTAACAGTTAAAGCACAAGGAATAAATTGAACATGCAAGAGATTGCAAGACTAAAGCATCATTGGACATAAGAACCAACTAAGCTTGCCTCGAAGATTAATTTCTAAATACCTGCAAATGCTATCTCTGGAATCATAGGGGGTGGAAAGGACGATGAAACTTTTGCAGCAGCAAAAAACTCCAACTTATTCCTAAATACCTGTTATAAGAAGGACAAACACCATTAGGAGGTCTAAGTTAGTCGAGAACATGACCTTTAATAGTGTTATTATTAGTGTTTATATTGAGCTATGGAGCAACAAATAAAAAGAAATCAACTTTGGTGAAAACAGCAAGCTATTTATTTGTAACCAGTGTTCTATTGAATAAAGAGAAATGAAATAATAATTGTGTCAAACAATCAAACTCATACATTTTCTTCAATCCGCTCTCTTTCTGTGCTTGTTGAGAACGGAACATTATCTAAAGGAGCAGAAAGCTTGACATTGTATCCAGCATTCTGCAATTCAATCAATCGCCTGCGACCCAATAACTGATAGAAAGACAAAGCATTTAACTGGAGTACAGAACACGGCAACAAAAAACAAATATACAAGAAGATTATGTTTCTTAATTATTACGTTATCTTCAACAAATGAAAGGATTGCTGGGCTCGGCTGTATCGCACGAAACTGAGCATTCTTTGACATTTCAGCCTTTTCCTCACTCACATTCTCTGTATGTCATACACAAAATGTGGTGAAAACAGTAATAATGAACACTTAAAATACAAATTTGTCTTGACAGACATTAATCTTGTCAGAGAGATTTTCTATGATTTGGTGAAGTGGTCATATGACAACAGCGAGATTGGAACAATCAACAAGTAATGACTCAACTAGAATGACTGCTATACTACTTATGGTGATTCTCATGGGAGAAAGGCAAGGTGTAAAAAAACCCATTTTTGGAACCTGACATGGAGATATTGTTAAAAGTAAAATCAAGAGATACTGACCATTGTTAGAAACACTATCATATAATCGCTTGTTCGAAATGTCATATGGATCAATCTTCATAACTCGCTTTTTCTTTTTCGGCGGACGACTTGTTTCTTCAGTACCATCAGCCAAAGCCTTCCGATTAATCCGAATCTTCTTTCCAGATTTATCCAACACTCTAGTCAGATACCTTCGATGTTTTTGTTCTGCAATTGGATCTGCTTTGTCTTTCTTCCCAGCATGTTTTTCTGACACTTCATCTCTTGTACCAACAACATGCCTATCAGCAGACATAACTCTGGGTATCTCCTTCCCTTTCAATCTAAGATTATCAGCATAAGTTTCCAGACTGTTAATTAGTTTTGATCTAAGCTTTACACGAGGTGCATTATCACTGGTGCCTCCACCTACAATATCACCTTTCTTACCACGACGTGTATTGTTCTTAACACTCCGACCTCTGAGAACAGAAGCTCTATCATTACTTCCTTCGTCTGCATTAGAATCCTCTTCATCAATAATTTCCCGCTTCACATGACAACCTCTTCTTCTAAACACTGCAGCTTCACTCAATTTCCTTTTCATAGCAATTGAAGAATTCTCCCTCACACGAGTCTTCCTAGTCGCATCAGCATTCTTCCTTTTCCTGTCACAAGGCTCAGATCCAAAACTTCCCTTAACATCATCTGATTCAAACTTTCCTTCCCTATCAAATTGCTGCTGTTTGCCTCCACTCAGAGATGGAGAGCTTGCTTCCCTGATCTTTGTCCTTCTATAGGGTTTGCTATTGCATTTGATGCCATCAACTTTTGTGTTTTCCCTGTTCATTTGATTCCTTCTCTTGCCGGAATTAGTAATACCAGCTTCCTTCCCAAGTTCAGTTGAAACCTTCCATTTGCTATGGACACTTGTCTTCAAACGAACTCCAACAGGCATTGTCTAAGAGAAAAAGGAATTTAAAATAAAGAAATCAACTAATTCCTTTAAACTATAATTGAACCAACTGTTGGTTAATTTCATTATTAAAAAAATAGAAAGTAAGCCCTAATTCGAATAATGACTCTCAAAATGTTTAAGGCACCAATCCAAAATGGCATCTTTGTCAGCATAAATGAAATGTGGTGATGAAAAGACTGATTGCTAGGGAAGTAAGGAAAGCTGAAGAACTGATTGAATGATGGGAGTTAAACGAAACGAGACAAAAAATACAACCAGGTTCCAAGAATCAAATAGAATTCACGAAATACCACAGAGAGGCTACAATGTCACTTGCGCTTCACCTCGAGAAGAGCTCTCTCCTTATTGATTGAGGCCTGGCTTTGCGTCTTGGTTCGCTGACGTTTTTATTTCTTGTCCATCTTGATGGGCTTCAGGAGTGCTTCAAGAAGCAGCCAAGAACAATTAATACATAGAATAATAATGGATTTTGTAATATATTATAATCTATTATAATGGTAAATGTAACAATGAAAATACCAGCAGTCATCAAGATTCATCGTGATTCATTTTTTTTTTATCTAAATGATGATTTGATATGCCATGATCTGAAATATAAATATCTTTCACTATCACCAAATTAATTTTGGTTGGTAATGATAGATTACTAATTCTTAATATAGCAGTTTCTGAAGCTGTTTTTGTAGACATAAAAAGTCATTGAAGCCTTGATGTAATTGGGAAATATTCATAGTACTTAAAGTGGGATCTTTTTAGACTTTTCATCTTTTCTTATCTATTTTCCATCTTAATGCACCACATACTCTACATTGCTCAATTTTCTCATTGTTCTTCCAATATAACATGCAATCATTTTTACAAGCATCTATTAATTCATAGTCATAACCTACATCACAGATGATCTTATTTTTGCATCATAGTATGTTTTAGGCAGCATATTTCCTGCAGGAAAGGCATCACATCACAATTCTAATATCATGGTAAAACCTTTATCTGTCATATGACTCATGCACTTTACATGAAAAAGTTTTAAAAGATATGAAAGTTTCAAAAATTGTGTGCAACTAGGATATAATGGTTCATTGCCATCCTTCAACCATCTAAAAATTTAGATGCATTTGCATTAGGCTTCTCAAAGTCAATATCATCAAAATGTAATCTTAAGTTTATATGCAATGACACTACCAACAATAAAGTGTTGTTTGAAGGTCAATACTTTCCTGAATAGAAAATCAGAATCAGGGATTCACAAGGCCAATTCTTTCTAACAACTTTTGAAAATTAAATTCTTATAGAAGTTCTCTAGTGTAAACTACAACTAATAATGTTTCAAAATTATCCATATTTTTTAAATGATCCCTTTTTTGCACCATTTTGTTTTTCGGCATTTATCCAGCTGCGGCTATGCATTTAAAATCGATTTCTTATAGTCATCCACTCAAGAAATTCTTTCTACAACAACAACAAGGAAAAGTCATAGCCAATGTGATGAACTGATTTAAGCCTAAGGAATGTTTTGAACTGTAACAACAGATGTTGTCTTACCAATAAATACAATCCAAACACAAATCTAATAATCACACAAATTCATGTTCACAAGAACACGTAAATTAGCATTAAAAAATTCATTATCACCTAAATGATATGTACAATCTACTGAGATACCATGTTCACGAGCACAAGTAAATTACCATAATAACATTCTACTGAGATATCATGCTATTATACACTAACATGATCTTAGAAGATATGTACAATCATAAGATATATCATAGATGAGTCAATACATTCAGAATAATCAAAAGCAAAATGAAATTAGAAAAAAAGTTTTTTATTTGTCTCATATGATATTGATATCAGAACATTCCAAGAGGAGATTAGTAAAGGGTTAGCATGTAACTAAAGTAAAAGTTCTCTATGGTAAGCCGCTGAACTCTTGTTTCTTTCTCACTGGATAACGCTTAATATGAAACTTGATTAAACCTCAGTTTTCTTTTGTTAAAAGAAATTGGCTTTTTGTAACTATATATTCTGGAAGGTGCTGTTTTATAATTTTCACCTTTTCTATATATGAAGGGTAAAACATGAGAAATTTTATAGCAATAATTCAATCAAGGAACTATACTTTTGAACTAGTGTTTAATGGCTTGATGCAAAACAAACAAAAGCAATGAACAAGAAAAAAAAATATGGGGGAATTATAAATTTAAAGGTTTTCGACAACAGTACATCACCTATATTTGCAAGAATCAATTTTTTGACAGTCAATATCATTAAAAAAAAAAAAGGTTACAAGTCAAACTTAATGGAATGAATCACCTTAAGACTAATGATAGTTTTTAGAAAAATACCAGGAAGGGATTTGACTTAACAGAATGCCGCTCTTCTTAAGGGAACCATCACTTGTGAATATAAGCAACCGCGTCAAAAAATCTATTGATTAAACTGGCTGCTCACTAACTCCTCGCTGTACATGGTGTTACAATAACAAGAAATAGAGAGAACATTAAATTATAAGAAAATTTATAAGAGCTCTTAGTGATCCACAAAAATCATCAGACTACAAGTTTAGAATAGGTTCATATTTATGCCTTAGCAAATTAAAGAATATCCTTCCTTATGCTTTAGTGAGACACATCTACAATTTTACCTCGACATCATCTACAATGTGTCCATTCTTTAATGAGATGGTTGATGTTTGAGATAATTATGCATAGAAAGACTAATAGAGATGCAATTACATTGAATGCGCCCTAATTCATGTTTCAGAAAGGAAAATAATACTATGATCGCTCGAAGAATGAATAAATCTACAAGATTGAAGGGCATGAGATCTGACCTTTGTCGAAGGTCGGAGACGAGGAGTGGCTGAGACACGAAGAAATGGCAAAGAAGATCGGCAGTGATGGGGAACGGCGGTGGAGCGACGGTGTGGCGGCAACGAGAGAGTGGCAGTCGTAGCGGTGGCAACCAAGCAACGAAGCTGGAGCAGCGTTGTAGCGGAGCGGCAGCGGCGGCCCAGCAGCAACGTTGGAGCCGAATGCTTCAGAATACCGCCGAGGGTTTAGGGGTTTTTTTGTCTGTCTAACTATTATCCATAGCATGAAGCGATGTTAGGATCCATATCACACATGATCCTACGGTCCAGATCGTATATACCTTTAAATTCAATGTATATTTAACCTTATAAATTTAATTATTACATAATAAACATAAGTGATGATTTGTCTTTGTGATAATAATAATAATAATAATAATAATAATAATAATAATAATATCTATCAATCAAAATATTATTTATCATGATTATAAGTTATCATCATAAAACCTAAAGTATTCATGATAATATTAGTAATAAAATCATGACTAATTTATAAATTTGAAGGATTTAGTGATGATGTTTTAATGACAAATCATTTGTTACCATTAAAACTTTTAATAATAAATATCACTGTTTATGGTTAATGAGGAGCTTTTTCAAGTGTGTGTATACACACACACACTAATATATACACTAATATACACCCATATATATGGACACACACAAATATGTGTTTCTTATTTTTTTCATTATATGCGCTAATAATTTGATTTTTTTTTAACTTTTTATTTGAAATCATTTTAGTAGCTTGGTGTTTCTAATTTTGGATTGTCCAAGTAAAAATATGTGCACCAACCTTTGGGATGAGGACTTTTGTGCTTAATGAGTTGATGATTAATAGCTGATATGGTTGTCAAAGAGAATACAAAAAACTTCTTAAACAAAAAGGTATTTATTAAAAAATAACAATTAGAGTGTTCTAAGAAGTTTCTTTCTTATGGAAAAGAAAAAATTCTAAATTGAGAAAATTTGTTTATTAACAGCACATTGTCACAGAGTCCAAGAAAAATCCTATGATCTAATAAGCTCCATAGTATTTTTTTTTTTATGATCGTATATTACGTTCTACTCAAATCTCACACTTATTAATTGTGCAACAATGTAATGTCTAATGTCTGAATAGGGACATTCTAATCAAGCTCATCATTGTTGCTTCATGTTTAATCCGATTAACTTGTTTAGAACTTTGATCTGTATAGGCTTAGTTTTGATGCTATTCTTCAATTATAATCTCTCCTCTCCTTTTATCTTAGCCATTTACAGTGAGTTCTTAAACTCTATGTAAAAGATGTGAATGTAAACTCACAAGCTCTATCTTACACTTGAATGTTGGAGTACAATCCAATCTCCAGAAACAATAGGGAGACATGTCATTTGAAGGTTAGATCAGATCAGCCAATGATTGATTGGCATAAAAATTAACTATGATGGCTTAAATCCAGAGTCTGCAAGGAGCTCTTTGTCTTGCGATCTCCTTGTGATCTCTCTCCTCATGTCCCAAGGAGCTCTTTGTCTTGCGAAAGCTTCCCTTGTCCATCAGCAGAAACATCAGCACACAGCAACCCCATGAGGAAAAGAAAAGAAGAAAAGAAATCTGCATTAACCATATTCTGATTGGTATCTTTCCTTCTTAGCATCTGTCTGTGATATCAGCTCAGGCCCACTTTCCCTTAATACCTTGCCTTTTAAGCACTCTTTCCTTCCTTCATATTCCATCTTTCTTCTTTCGCCTATCCCTTTCTCTTTGTATCAAAGCCCTCGTCGTCCCACCTCCACTCCATAACCAGTGCAAAGGAGCATGCCTCAATGTCCACACCAAGGTTAGTACGCCAAATAAGACGGCAAGCTTTTCTTCTTCCAGATTACTGCTGATTCTGCTGTCAGTCAGTGTGTTCTTTGTGTTGTGTTGCTATGGTAGCGTGTTCCCCCTCAATTGACGTTGCACCATATCCTAAGGATCTTCAATCCTCTTTCTATATCACGTTTAGATCCTAAGGAATCGGTGTTCTTTTTCGTTCCTTTCCTGATGGTTTCTTGCTATCGTTCTCTCTGCGCCTCAGGGAGAGGATCGAAGAGTTTGGAAAGAAGATCAAGAGAGAGGCCGATGTCGTCACTGATCGAACTGGCAGGCGGCTCAGTCTGGTGGGAACCCTAAACACCATCACCCCATGCGCAGCGTGCAAGCTCCTGCGCCGTCGGTGCGCTCAAGATTGCCAGTTCGCCCCTTATTTCTCACCACACGAGCCCCAAAGGTTTGCCTCGGTGCATAAAGTCTTCGGTGCAAGCAACATCTCCAAGATGCTAATGGTTTATGACTCGGACCTAAAGAACTTCCATTCATGCTGATGCGTGTTCACGGTCTTGATGAGAGCTTGTGTGTTGTGGTTCATTAGGAGGTTCCTGAGTCCCAGAGAGCTGATGCAGCAAACAGCCTTGTCTACGAAGCGAATCTGAGGCTGAGAGATCCTATCCATGGATGTATGGGGGCGATCTCCGCGTTACAGCAGCAAGTGCAGGCCTTGGAGTTGGAGCTCGAAGCAGTAAGAGCTGAGATCTTGAAGCATAAGTTTAGGCAAGCTAGCGCTGGTGTCATCCCAACATCTCATGCTGCTTTGCTTGTTCCCTCTGAGGGGGTGTCCACGGCTGCACCACCGCCGCGATCAATGTCCTCGCCGGCTCCGGCCCTCGGTTCCTCTTCCTCTTTCATATACACCTCTCTCGATTCAAGCTCCACTCCGATGAACCACAATACCTTATACTTCGGTTGAAGCAATGGAGAGTGGTAACGATGGATTCTTAGGTGATCTATCTTGAATTATTCCTCATGTCTTGTATTATCATAAGTAATTCTTATCTTATTAGTTGCATATTGGTGGAGTTATGTTCTGAACACAAAATCTCGAACAATTGCCTCTCCTTCGAGCAGGCATTCTTCCATGACTCTCTTAGATTGCTGTCACGAACTCCTATGCGTTGAATGCAGCAGTGCCTTTCTGCTAAGAGCAGTCACTGAATCCAGCAAGCTTTAAGGACAAAAAACAATTGTTTGCCCGTTCCGTCAATGGGATTAGAGATGATAGTCAAGAGAGCATGTGGAGTCCCTGCACGTGTATGTGGATCTTCCTCACTGAACAAGTGAGTCAGGCCCTCCTCACATGTTTGTCTGTACCTTTAATCTCCTCTCTCAAATCACAGAGGAGACAGATAGTATGCTTGATTCATCCTCCCTATGTGAGCTAGAATACCAACTTTAGAGAACTTGGTCAAGTGGCTATAATTGCTTTTCATGTTCTTGGGATTCCCCAGAACTCAAAAACAGTGTTCTCATTTATCTTAAAGGTTAAATGGAAACTGTTTCATGTGTCAAACTTCTCCAAGTTGTGGTTTTAATCGAGTCAGAACCCTTTGGCTGCAGCTACCAACTATGATCCTTCACCATTCAAGCAGGTGCTTGACTGTCGTATCACTGAGACAAGTGAGTGTATCTGCTACTTTTGATTGAGCTAAGTAGCTGGAGATGCCCATAACAACAGTAATTGTCCGTAGTCTGGACTCCAGATTGAAGGTGCAGTAGCTCTTTCATGTAAAGGCTCAACCCGTGGGGGGTGAACACTCCTACTTGGTCGATAGTTTGCCAGCTAATTGTATTACTAAAACCAGGCGAGGGGGTGTTTCCTTGGCGTGCAGACTTCTGAGTGGTGGTGGGGAAGGTGGCAACACTTGAAGCATATTTAAAGTATTAATCGGGAGCTGCGTGACTTCACAATCTCCTGTCCTTTTTTTATGTTCTTCTAGCAGCCATAAGCTTAATTTATTTTGAGAAGAGGGGGTTCTTCTGATGTGATGGGATTTGGTCCGCCATCATGTTCGCTTGAATCTGTCGCATGCACCCAAATTTCTCTTATATATATTAGCCCATGTTGCTTGTGTTCAGAAGATTCAGCTCGCTCCTCATGCAGCAAAGTTTGAAATATGTTCTCCGATGCAATTTTTTTGCATTATTCACAAACATAGAGGTCAAACAAATATTTCTTGATAGATTAGATTCACTAACTTTTCCAACTGATACAGTGTGCTGATCATTCAGTAAGCGTATGCATAGCAGAGCCTTCATTTCCTCCAAGCAGAAGCTGAGCTGACATCGGACCAAGTAAAATGACAGCTTACAACATGCTGTAGACTCTGTGATGTGGAAGACTGTTTGAGAGAAGCGAACCATTGTATTCTTAGTTACTTGACTTCAAGAATATCTTTATATGTTCCTGTCAGTGAGCTAATATTTCAAGAACCGAAATCATTGGTTCATTCAGATGAGAGCAGATTCACAACTTGAAATAATATCCATGAAATCAATAACTGGACATCGAAGACTTCGAACATTTCAGGACAGGAGAGACGAATTCAAACTTGAAATGCCTCGAACAAGCTCACAAACTTGCACCTTAAATCTGAGTGGGAATAAACCATTGACCCTTATTACACTATATGGCCCTTTCACCTTTAGTTAATCTTCCTGCAGTTCTTCCTAATCTCACCGCTGGAGCCCGTGAGGGGGCTGATGTCTCCCATCTTGATCATGGCAGCTGCGAAGTCGGAGTAGAAGCTGCTGGGGCTGTTGCTGTAGGCCGTCACCTGCGAATCGGTCGAACCGCCATTGTAAAGCTCTTGGTCCGAGTGCAGGAGACCCTTCGTGCTGATGAGATTCTTGTAGTAGTTGTTGTCGAAGGTGGTCGGAGTCTGCAGGTCTAATGGTGCCAAGTTATTGTCCCCGGAACCAGCTGCGCTCGGGCAATTCGACTGCCTCGTTTTAGCGAAGCCGCTATCGACGTTGGCGTCGTTGTATATGTGCGCCCTGAAGGTGATGCATCTTGCTTGGCCGATGGTATGTGCACCTGCATGCAGGGGAAGCAGGTTTATGTCAGCAGCATGCAGTTTAGCCTTCTCATAAGGAAACATTCATACAGGGAGGACGTCGGAGACTGAGTCAAAATGATTACTTAGTTTCCAAGCGGAAACAGAGCTAAAAGAAATCTGATAGTGAAGTGATCTGAATTCTAATTAGCTGCCAAAATTGATTTACCGGCATTGGACTTTGTGCTTCTAGAGCATGCAGTCAACGCGCTTCTATTTAGCTTGACAAGAACCGGCTACTAACTATGAATGCTTGTAGGTTGCGTACCAGAGAGAGCCACCAGGTCCTTGGTCGAGAGACCCTGATTCGAGAACTTGGAGATGAGATTGCTGAGTGAGGAACTTGGTGGGGGAATGTTATTGTTAGCTGCAGACAAGCTTGCTGTCGTCGAGTCCCTTCTTCCCAGCTTCACGTTCCAACTCTGGCCTCCAAGCTGCAGAACAAGCGCCTCGATCAGTGACCAGGTTATGGCTCCGATCAGTTAGGCCGTGGAGGAAGGAGATCGGATACTCACTGCAACAACCGAGTCTCTCGCAGCGATGGCCAAGATGTCGGCACACGACACCACGCCGGGGCACACCTTCTCCACCGCGGTCTTTATGTCGTCTACAACGTCGAACCCTCTCACCGAGTTCTGGTTAGGGTTAGCAGTCTTCTCCCCGGTGAAGCTGGAGGTGTCATCCAGTAGTATCGAACCATCACACCCCTACAAAAACAAGTTCACGTTCGTAACATATCAGACGAGGAGTTCCACGACAGAAGGCGTGACACACGCATGATCATGGGAAGAGGAGCTACGTTGACGAAGCAGTCGTGGAAGAAGAGGCGAAGGAGGGACGCGCCCATCCGCCCCTCCTTCGAGATAGCAGACTGGACGACGCTGCTCACAGTGCTGAAGAGATCGGGGCAGGACGACGAGTAATAACTCGTTGAGAGTTGGGCAGAGGAGCTCCCGAGGAGGAGGAGGACGACGAGTGCAAGAGTAGCCATGGCTATGGAGGAAGAAGAAGCCATTGGATTGAGGTAAGCATGCCAAAGGCCATGGCCATATATATAGTGGTGCAGTAGACTAACGATCTACGGTGGCACCTTCATCCAGCAGCTGCTCACCTGCTACGATGGATTCATCCGCATGGGTTGAAAGAGAAGTGGCGTGGGCATTAATAAGACTTGCACATAGGAAAAGTATACATGAGGATCAAAGCAAAATATGCTCACTGGATTGGCCTTTGAAAGATTCAGCCACCATGGTGGGTAAGTAGTAACACAGTGGCTTTGTCAAACGGGTCTGCTCATCTGTTCTTCTTCATAAACAATCTTGCCTCATTGATTGATTGATTGGAGGAGAAGCACACGATGGTGCTGTACCTTCCCTTCCCAAATAATATATTTATAGTTGCTAAACTTTGAATTAGAGTAGTGCATGATAAACAAAGTTCAATATATGAGTCTTAAGCTTATACATTCTCCACCACTAAAAGAAGTGTCAAGCCTTTGACACAAGCCTTACTGTGTCCTTATCTGCAACTCCATGTTGAGTAACTTCTCAAACAAGCTGTACCCCCAATCATTAACTTTGGGTCAATTGTATTGACTGTACAAGCGACGACAACCACTTGTCATTTATCTCTCATCCTTCAAAAGCTGATTGAGAAAGATGAAGTTTCAATTAGCTCCATGAAAACTATCCGGGAACTGAAGAGAAAGTGATCATAGTATTAGGATGCTGTTGATCATTCTAAATACCAAACAAATATTAGGAACCACAATTTCTCAGCAGGTATGTTGGAGAGCTAATAATCTTTTTCTATGCTAACAATAAAATATGAAACTCTCTGGAAATTACAAGTTACAGGGACCTTATACCTAATCTCTTAGACTTCTTTTCCACTATAGAACAAAAGATTTGAGACCTTGTTGTTCTGGAATAACATCAGATGTCCGAGTTCAAGACAGCTGGATTACAAGATATTTCCCCAGGGTGCTAGAAAATGTTTGACTAAACTTCTTGGAGATTCAAGGACTCATTCACAGCAGTATTTGACACATTCAGAATCGTATATTTGTGTCTGATTAACAATGTATTGCACTTTTTTCTTTGAAATGTTTGGGTCAAAACCTAATATAGTTTAAGGAGCTTTTTGATAGGCAAAGATCAATGTAATCATTCAACCATTTGCATTTAAGTAGAGATGACTGTAGGGGATCTTTGACTCGAAACATCGTTCACACTGCAACTAAGGTTGTCAGAGGAATTCATTACAGCATGTATGCTTGGAACAAATAGTCATCTATTTGAATGGCGGACTAGAATTAGGCAAAGCATTATGATTACATGGGTAGCAGGTAAGAGAAGAGAAGTCCATTAGGAGTACAGCTAGAGAACATGATTGTGGAACTGTTCTAAGCAAACAAGTGGATGATGACTACTTCCAAAGACATGTCATTATCTTAGAGGGAAAGGCATGGCAAGTACACACTCACCAAACAGTGTTTAAGCTTCGTCACAGGAAGTTTCACTGCCTTAGTTGGGCTGCTTGAGATCTGAATCTGGTCGCTAAAAGAATAGCTTGCTGAAGAAAAAAATAATCTCTTGCTTACGGAGTCAACATTTAGGAATGACAGCAAGATGTTGCTGTTGGTTGTTGGCTTATCAATTATTATGAGATGGGTTTTGGCACCACTCGGATAAAAAGTAAACAACTTTTCCTCGAGACATCCTTCTCCACAGCCTTCAATTACATCTCTTGCTGTGTGTCACAATCCTTCCTTGGAGAGAAAGTAAAGATCTTTTCCTCGAGACTTCCTTCTCCAGTCCTTTCATGTTACAATCCTTATTTGGTTTGGGCTGCCATCTTCTGCAAGATGTGAATAATAGCTTCCTCATTTTTGTTCTCATTGGAGAAGAGTTGATGCGTCCACCGCATAACCAACCTTATTAGATGAAGTTTCCCGTTGACCAATGTTCAACTTCAGACACCCTGGATTTAACTTTTTGTATCTGTTTTTATTAAGAGACTCTTTGAATCAGCATGATTTTGAGATATAACATACATTAACAAGTATGTATACATGGTGAATGGGAAGAAAAAACATCTAATAAATTCCTTTGGTATGAAAATTTATTATAAATTTTTTTTTAAATGATCATTTTACTCCTAACATACCATCGAACCTGCCTTCGCCTATGTCAAAACCACCCGATTATAAAGGCATAACGACCCCTATTAGATCTAATGACAGAAATGTAACATTCGTAACCCTTTCACTTATGACGAGAGCAAAATCTTCATCGATGATAATAATTACCAATACCTTCTCTTTCCTCACATGAGGATGAGATGAGCAAGAATAAACCTAGTGACACAGACAAGACAAAGAGATAGTAATACGATGGAGGATTAGCATAGAAATAAAATAATATTAGAGGTATTCTTTTTTTTTTAATTTGAGATTATACGAAAATTTCTTAAATATATAACTTTTCTCTAATAATTGGAATATATATATATATATATATATATATATAGATCCGGAGAATTGAGGTCACATCAGATGAGGGTTTGCCCCGACCGCGTGGCACTCGTTGACACGCCTACTTCTCACCTCGACGTTTACTGGCAAAAGATGTGGGGTCATTGTGGGTCCGCGGACTACCGTCCTCCACCACAGAATGCGTGTGTCGGGTCATTGTGGGTCCGCGGACTACCGTCCTCCACCACAGAATGCGTGTTTTGGGCCTGTTCACGGCTTGTTCACCGCCTCAACCAGTTTCGCGTCCGTGGGGGCCACGCGAGATGAAACACGTAGGGTAGTGGTTACGGAGCCCACCTGCGAAGATACAGGTAGGAAGATGAGACGGGTAACCAAGATACGGGTAACGAAAAAAATATTGTTATTTTCCTCAATCTCACTGCGACTTCCTTCCCTGTCTTCTTGGTGAAGATTCGTCTTCTTGGTGAAGAAACGCTTCTTTTCTACTTGGTTGTTGCTCGATTTGGTGGATTCTTCCACTGCTCGAACAATGTAGGGGTGAATGCGGAGGTGGGAAGCTCGAAATCGTAGCTTCTCCGAATCGTCCAGGAACACCAAGGGAGATCCACTTGGATCAGAGATCAAACAGGTACATCGCTGGTCTTCTCCAACTCTCTTCACTGAATCCACTAATTTCCGCATGTTTTGATGAATCCCTTGTTATGTTTTGTTTGATTGGTTGTTGGTCACTGCTCTGTACATCTCAGATTGGAAGTTGAAAGAAGAGAAGTTATCAATGAATTGTCTTTTTATTGTTATGTCCAGCGAATGATGACGCCTGAAAACGAATCAAAAGGAAGATAATCAAGAAAATTAATAGTGATTTTATGTTGGATTGAAGTGCTTAAACATGAATTTGTTATGCAAGTTGAACACCACAAGATCTTTGTTTTTATTCAAGTTCAGATGCTCGTACTGATTCTAATCTTATGCCAAGTAATATTTCTTTTCTTGGCAATGTGATCAAAGGTTTTAATAGCATGTTGAATTGAGGATAACATGGATGCAAGTCATTATGAAAAAGGATTTTGAGAAGCAATTAGTAATAATATTGTAGCCCATTATTAGAATGGTTGGTGATTAGGTTCATAAGAAAACATTAATATAGTTGGTATAAGAGTAAGACAATGATATTATGATTCTGAATTCTCTCATGTGATTTCCATTAGAAATCATCTCCGATGTGTGCCCTCTTGATGGCATACAGTCTCTTCTTTTGATTGATACACAAGGCTTTTACCTCTATCTTGTCACTTAATTGGGTCCATTGACTTGGTGCAGTGTTTGTTGTTGACTAAATATGACTTCTATTGGCATGAAGTATGAAGAAAGCTGTCTAAAAATTTGATCATCTCTATCATCTGAAACATGAAAACCCAAAAGGGTTTGCTAAGCACTGCCTGCCACTTAGTTGAATTTTGTGCATATATCAGAGTTCTATGATTACAAGAGGTTACCGAATTTAATGGTCCACATAAGTGATACTTTTTTTTTTTCTTCCTGATCATTTTAGAGTGTTAAAAACCTGATTTTTAAAGCAACACGTAAAATGATGCAATATATACATCTGGCTTGATCTTATGTGCCTCTGTCATAGATAGATTCTCTAAGAACCGTCATTTGAGTTTCTGAACTCCTGGTTGACGCTGTTAATAGAGGAGTTAAAGAATCATTTATAAATAAGAAGTAAATTGAACTTGCAATTCATATCATGCATTATAGGAATCAACCTGGCCAGCGGCTTGCTGCTTCCCATGCATCGAACACTGTTACAAAGGTTTGTTCCGTTAGCAGTGCTCTGCAAAATAAGCTATGATGTTACAGTTTCCATTGACAATGGTGGTTTCCAAATCTTTATATCTTTTCTGATCATTATTAAAACTATCTTTGACTAAGCCTATTCAGAGATGTCCTTTAAAGGTTTTCTATTTAGTGAATTCAGATAATTAAGTATATCTGACATGATCTTTATGTGCCTTTGTCATAGATAAATCGAAGAAGGATGCTCTAAGAACTGTCATTCTAGTTTCCGAACTCCTGGTTGACACTGTTAATGGAGGAGTTAAAGAGTCATTTATAAATGAGAAACAAATTGAACTTATAATTCATGATTTAATTAGTTCTGTCATGCATTCTAAAAAGCGAACCGACCAGTGCCTTGCTGCCTCCCATCCATTGCACACCGTTACAAAGGTTTATTCCTTTAGCAGTGCTCTGCAAAATAAGCTATGATGTTACAATTTACATTGACAATGGTCGTTTCCGAAATCTTTATATCTTTTGTGGTCATTATTAAAATTATCTTAGACTAAGCCTGTTCAGAGATGTCCTTTAAAGGTTTTCTATTTAGTGAATTCAGAAAATTAAGTATATCTAACTTGATCTTATGTGCCTTTGTCATAGATAAGTTAAAGAAGGATGTTCTAAGAACTGTCATTCGGGTTTCGAAAGCTCACCATCTTACTTTAATATTTGAGTTCAGATTTGTCTTTCTACTAGTAGGATATTGGAATTTTAACTGTCTTCCTGGAAAAAGAAAAAGCAAAATCTGTCTAATGATGCTAATCTTCCTTCTGATTAGATTCATTTGGACCCTTTTTTTAATATGCTTATGAATACATATAGCAGAAATAGCAAACTCTGTGACAGTACATTTCTTATGTGTGCACTTTTTTGTCACAGGAGATTGATGACTCTGAGAACGGGACGAAGATAATAGACTTCAACCGTAAAAGCATAAACTCTGATCTCACCCATAAGACCTACAGAGGCTACAATCTGTGCCAAGCTGATGTTCCAGAGTTCCAGTGGTGTATATTCTGGTACGAATGATCTTGAGATTCTGTTTCTTTCTGTTCGGTGAAATGTCGATAGACAACTAGTTTGTGACCTCACTTTTTGTTCCAAATCATAATTATAACAAGTGAAATTGTTTGTAGAGAATAGTTTGTTTTTCTTCTCATTGTGTTTGTGCTTCATGACTTCATCTCTTGGATGCATATTTGATTCCTTTTCGGGGGAACATTCTATAACCCATGTTGCAATAATGCAATATTTCGTATTCTAATAAATCAGATGAAGTTCTTGGTTGGCTACTTTCCAGAGTACATATGCTGATTGGATTCCTGCACACTAACCAGATCGCCTTCTGGCTTTTTTCATAATAGTTTTGCGGCTTTGACTTTGATGAACATAAATCAGAATCTCGTGTTAGATATGTTTTCTATTGCTGTTTTACTCCATGCTTATCTAGTTTTGGATTCTTTTAGTCAATTGTTTTCTTTTTCCTGTCGATACAAAGAAATAATATGTTCGTGTTTATCTGAGAGCAGAATGAATGCAGAATTGGACGCTGAGTATTTTATGGCAGAAGTCAACACGGCTTCAACCCTCCCGGTTTATCCCGAGCCACTTTGAATTAGCATTAGTTCAAAGAGTCACGCATTACTCCTTTGACTGTTGATGAGATACGATCGCAAAAAGCCAGAGAAAACTTGCTGTTTCATCTGATATTATTTCATAGGTTGAAGATACTTGTTTGTTGCATGATTTTTGAGGACTAACATGAGACACAAAAGAAGAACAACGTATTGCCTTGTACATGTTGTTGCAGCGTCCTCAGTTGGTCTTCCTGCAGTTGAGCCTAATCTCGCCGTCGGTGCCGGTGAGAGGACTGATGTTCCCCATGTTCACCATGGCGGTAGCGAAGTCGCTGAAGAAGGCGTCCATGTCCTCGGAATAGGTGGTGACCAGGGAGTCGGTGGATCCTCCATTGTAGAGCCGCTGGTCCGAGTGCAGCAGGCCCTTGTTGCTCACCAGATTCTGGAAGTAGGAGTTGTCGAAGACTGCGGGGGTCACGACATCGAGAGGGGACAGGTTGTCGTCGCCGCCGGAGCTCGGGCAGTTGGCCTTGGTGGAGTTGGCGAACGAGGCGTCGATGTTGGCCTCGTTGTAGATCCTGTTGCGGAATGAACTGCACTTTGCGCTCCCTATTGTATGCGCCCCTGTCGGAGAACAACGTTAGGGAGGAGGCAGAGACATGCTATGAGCATTGGACGCTCCGTTTACCTGAGAGTGCAACCATGTCGGTGGAACTGAGACCTTTGTTGGAGAAAGATGATAGTAGACCGCTGAGGCTTAATGTCGGCGGCGGAAGATTACTGTTAGCCGCGCTTTGGCTCGCTGTCGTCGCATCTCTTCTTCCTAATTGAACTGTATACGAAGGGCCACCGAGCTGCAAAAGTTCCAAGCCACATTTGATTGGGTTCATGGGAAAGAACACTCGAAAAAGGCAATGCACGCATGGCGTCAGAAGATGGTGGGTTCTTACGGCGACGACGGAGTCTCGAGCTGCCACCGCAAGGATGTCAGCACAGGAGACGACTTGCTCGCAGATGGCCTCCACCTGGGATTTGATGCTGTCGACCACGTCGAAACCTCTGATGGAGTTCTTGTTGGGGAATGAATTCTTCTCTCCCGTGAAGTTGGCTGTGTCATCCAGCAGGACCGATCCATCGCAACCCTGCGTGTCGTCATCGAGATCATTAGCTTCTTCTGCACAAACTCATATCATCATCTTAGCATATTAACTCCCACTCGTGCCTCTCTCTTAACGACAACCAAGCAGATGCATGCGCATGGGCAGAATAGATGACTTGTTACGTGAATCATAAAGATACGAGCACGGGTTTTAGCGGGACTTGCATTAACGAAGCAGTCGTGGAAATGCAGGCGGAGCAACGAGGCTCCCATGCGACTCTCATTGGCAACAGCATCGGCCACGACAGATTGAATGGTGCTCAGAGCATCGGGGCACGAGGTGTTATAGAAAGTAGGGGACAGCTGAGCGGAAGCCATGGCGACGAAGAGAAATAGCAGGGCACAAGGAGAGGGACGGAGGGAGGCCATCGTTATGTACGGGAGAAGGAAGAGCTCGAACTTGGGAGTGTGGCAAGACGGTGCACAAGCCCGGCTATTTATGGGCGAATCGGAAGCAAGCAAACCTAAACCTTTGGATCTTCTTGCCTCTTGAGGTCAACACCTCTTCAATTAACAGTCTGCTCCCGTCCTCGAATCTCAAACGCAAGCAACAAAGGCCAAGCAGGAGAAGAAAAAAAAAGAAACCCTCGAGAATCATATGCAACAAGTTTTTCTTTTTATTTTCTGAATTCACTACCCACTTAACATGTGGCTTTTGCTCATACACACGAGGGTTGAAAAATGATGTTTTGGACTGCATGTATAGACCTAACCTTCCTTCCCAACCCGCATACTCCCATGCTCGTAGGGTATTGCAGTACTCAGGATGTCTGGTCAACGGTTCCAATCTACCTGTTGATAATATATATATATATATATATATATATATATAATGTGTATATATAAATCGTTTCCGATAAATCCAGCTGATACTGCCCACTTAGCCAGAAACACGTTTGGTCAACCAGATCAGGCGCTCCTTGCGCCAAACACATGGTGACCAAGGCTTGGAACCTTCTCAAGCATGTCTACTTCAGCAGCAGCTTGCAGTTCGGTATGCTGATAGATATGTAATAGCTATTGGAGTACAATCGATTGCATTAACTAGTAGATTAGTATGATATTTTAAAGTTCTGAAGCTGCATATGGAAAAGTAAACTAAAAACAAACACATCCTGCGGTGGTCGCTGGAATGCTATTGGGATTTGTACGAGAAAGTTCACAGCCGAAAGAACGCTCTCTGTCGGCACGTCGCCCAACTTTCGCCAGCTTTGACATGTGACGAGACGGCCGAACAACGCAGGACTTGGAGCGAAACTGCATGTCACAGCTCCAGCGAGCAATACAGGAATCCGTCTATGCAAGTCAGGAGAACCACTCGATCTCATCTAATCGAAGGATACGAAAGTGAGAAATTGCGTACCAGCTTGCTTCGCCTTGATGAGTTCCGCCATCAACGCCGATTTCTTAGAAATGATCTTGAGCACCTGCAAATCATGTACGCATTCCTCTCAGCAACGCAAAAACAAAAATCAACTCCATATACTTCCGGCTGTTTGACTCGTTTGGCAGCACCAACTCAAGAGACCTGCGAATGGTATGACTCCCATATACTTCCTTTCGGCAACGCAAAAGTACAAACTGCATGCATTGAATATCACATTCTTGCCAAATAATGGAATTTTCTTAGAAGCTGGAAATAATAACCAAAGCTGTAAAGACCTCTATTGAGTTGGTCAGTAGTTCCGCTGACAGAATGCTTGTGAATTTATATCACACAGGGGTCACAACATATTGGTTAATCTATAAAACTCGTTTGGAATCTACAATCAGTTGTCCTCAACACCGAGGACGCCACCCGGTTTTGCCATCAAGATCCCTGGTTACCTTCTATATCGTGAATTAGCTGTACATCACTGTACAGAAACAACGTGGTTAATACTGGTGTTCTACTGGAAATCGAATCCTCTCGCTCCTACTCTAGCTCACTCTCTGAAACGGCCTCTTCGGGAAGATCAAAAGCATCAACCTCAGCAAAATAGGCCCGCTGTTTCTCTATGAAATCCTGAGGCAACAAGGATTTGTTGATAGCTTCAGGCACCGCATATCGCTGCCTCTGTACATACCACAGCACCACATGGAGAAAATTAGCATGATAAAAATGGTGCAATACTGGAAAAGATAACAGAATGCAAATCATGGAAAGCATATTATGAGAAAAATAATCATGTACAATGCAGGACAGAAGTGGAAGAAATGATGTACACGATAAGATGGAACAATAAAAGTATTAAATCTCAGCTCTCCTAAAAATCTAGACATTATATCCAAAGCTTGAACGTAAAACACTTGTTAATTGTGGCAAAGAACAATACTCCCATTATTAATTGCGACACTCCTTTGAGCAGTATTCATGAGCACAAAAGATTTATGATCAATGTTTGTTGTACTGCCCGAAACGGAACGATACGTACCGATCTAGCCGATACACGGGCCACCCTATTTCGGGTGGTCCAATTAAATTAATAAAAAATCAAAGAAATGGTGGGTCCTGCTCAAATCAGTGTTAATAAAGAAAAAAACACAGATTAGAGCTCACAAACGCGAGCACCCTTCTTGCCTAAGATGCCACCGCCTCACTATCGCCGCGTAGCCACTACTGCTTCAACGCTTCCTCGTCGCTGTTGTTGCTGCTTCAACAATGCCATTGCCTTGCTGCTGCCGCCAGTGCAGCTGCTGCTTCCCAAGTATGCTGTCATTGCTCTTTTCCTCCTCTTCTTTCTTCTTCTTCCTTCCTTCCTTCCTCCTTCCTCCTCTGTTCCTCTATCACCCCTTCCACTTCTCCCTCTTTATCTTCCTCGCTAAACCACCAATACACACTGGCATACCGTGTGTCGGCACACTAGTACAAACCAATCCGGCAGATTGCTGAAACGGGTCCAATACCCGAAAAGGCAATCCCTGCTTATGATTGTCATATACTAGAAACAACATACGAAACTAATTCACACTGTGCATTACCATCAGTTTCCAATTGCACACCATTTAAATCATACTAGGAATCACAATATCTAAGGATGAGATTTGCATGTTGAATGCCTACCTAAAACAATGGATGAAATATAAATGCTGAGAGAAAATCTGAAGAATCACCAAGTCAAATCTACAGAAAGATCAAGAAGATGTGTCCAATCAAGAAATTAAAAAAACTGTAAACATTATGTGCTACTGAAGACATACGGTTGTCCCCTCCGGAACAAGCAGAAAGATAAAAAAAATGGTGCCCAAGTGCTGAAGAGGTCTCAGAAGAAGATGTAACAAAAAGATTCTTGTGAACAATGTATACAACAACAATGCTCCGATAAAAGAATATATACAAATATTTTAAAGAAGGTTCCGCTTCTCATGCATAATGAATACACAATGAAGAATTTCAATATTTGTAAATGCACTCGCTGTTCATGTTATTTTATGCTATCTATTTTATTTTGAAAGCAATTTATTATCTAATCGTTGCTTCTAACTTTTTTTGCTTCAACCATTTTTAAAACTAACAAAAGATCTTTTTTAAGTGAAACCAACCACTAACAGTCTCCATTTCGTTAAGAAAAGACAAAGCAAGAACAGACCTTTTTGCGTTTCTCAAATGGAACTGAAAATCCCTTTCGCCCACTGGCGATGGCATCACCCATCAGTTTTCCACTGCTGAAAGATATGAACAACATTATAATATAATATGACAATGCAAAAGTACTAAGCATAACTGATACATCTGTTTCACAGCACAAGTTGCTTGCATTTAACAACAGTCTTTTTCCATCCAATTACCCACTCAGACTAAGAACAGATGCCTTCTTCACAGCACAAATAGCTTGCTTTTAACAACAGTTTTCTCCCATCCAATTACCCACTCAGATTAAGACCAGTTGTATGAGACATTATATCAAATGAACTCTATCTCTACTGAGGTGTCATCTTCATTTTGAACTTATAAATTTCTTCAAGACAAGCATAGCTCTCAACAAGAAGAACTTAATAGGCTCAAGCAGAATAAGGAATGAACTAGCAACAAAAGGTCTGCTACTGCAGCTTATTTTTATGATACAAGTCCTCTTGAAGAATAGGAAAAAGAAAGAAATAAACCGTCCCGCCACCACAAAACCAAAGGGGAAAATACTTATTTATATCCTACAAATTTGCATCTCCATCAATCTAGAATAATTTATCTAGCATTGTGTTCTGTTGATCTCCGCAAACAATCTTTTACGAGATAGATACTCCTTTGCAGAATAATCTTGACCATATCATAAATTTAACCACACCAACTCATTAGAAAATTTTCACGTTAATACAATAAAATAAACTGATTGATGATAGTATGATACTACAGAGAGCATGACTAACAAAATACTGCAACACCCACGAAGTTAAATCAAGAAACAACAAAGGATCATTCATAAGCCAAAACAATGTGACTGCAAGGAAATCATCATATTACTTGGTTGTAACTGTCCAAGTTTGTAGTACGCAGTAGCTACCATTGCCACAGCTTTTCAATCATGGAATCGAAGGGACTGAACAATGAATTGTCATCACTCTATGCCCCAAAACAAAGAATTAGAAATATACTTGACTCCTTGCCTGACTCCACATATCATCCAATATTCCAACTACCCCTGATAGGTGGTGGGAAGCTCAATAGGAAGAGGAAGATTCTGAAAGTCAATGTAGCAGAAGATGTAAGGCAAATCTTTTAGCATATTAAAAGATTAGATTATAGTTTAAAATGAACTTTTAAAATGGACTTAAATAGGCATTTATGCACGGCAACATTACATAGTTTTATGAGTTTAAGTAATAAAAAATAAAAGTTAGCTACAACGAAGAATGCAAAACAATATAAATGTAATGAGGTGATATTATAAATGCCCTACGCACTCGACAGTTCTAATCTTTTCAGCTGGGGGGCAACTGGATGTCGTGCAGGGTTCTTTACCCTTAGACTTTGTACCCCTCAGAATACTCCGTGTATAAACTACAGAATGCACAGATTTGTCGCAAGTGACACCATCTCCACCTGCAACACGTACAAGGAGTTTACACCACTAGTCAATTCCCTTTTGTTGAATAGAAATGGTAAAAAAATGTCGCTGAAAGTTGGTTCTTAGAATCATTAAAGATATTACCATAAACCACATAGCATAACCAAGTACAACTTCCCTGATACTAATGAGACATATCAAGAGAAATAAAAGATAATATATAGCATATACAGACAATCAACATCTGCAGTTTATTTTCACAATTGAAATATCTGACTCATGTCTACCATGGTCACATCACCTTCAGAGAAAATAAAGGTTTTGCAGATGGTGTTTCACTATATCCACAGGAACCCACTCATTAGCTTCCATCAACTCAAAGCTTCAACCAATTAGAATCCTAGAGCCTCTTTATGCAAAAATACTCCAGAATCCATGAATATCGGTGTTGAAGCACCCAAAACGAGTTATATGTTATCGTTTCCAAAAACATAGGTAGCAATTATGCCATGGATGAAGTACTATAACATGGCTATGGCTGAGTTTCTATGAATTATACAAGAGTGACAACCATTTAGCCACATCATTGCACCTTCGGTATTGCTGATTACCAAAAATTTACCACTCAAGGGACAAACAACCGTCAGAACTACAATAAAAATGAAAGAAATAAAACAAAGATTAGACTAACATGAAGATTACAAGTGCCCCAAGGAAAAACCAGAGCTAATGAGTTCGACAGACCTATGGAACTCCATTCATTCCTCGCATCAGCTAAGATCTTAACCCTAGAATACTCATTTAACCCCCATTTAGGAACAGAACTAAACTATGGCATTCTCGAAAGTGGTTCACTGTAATCTCAACAGATTCAGACAGCACAAGAAGCCTACATGGCATCGACTCCAGAACATTCATGGAAAAGGCCAAAAGGGCATTTCGGCAGCGCAAAGCGGGGTACCTTGTATCCTCGAGATAATTTAGAGGGGAAAACGGAAGAAAGCTCACCGGGACCAAGGAACGACTCCTTGACTCCCTGAGGAGACGTGGGGATGACAGACGTGCCTCCATGCTCGCCTTCAGCGCCTCGGACGGAGGTGGCGGGGGGGATCGAAGGTGGAGGGAGAGCGGATTTGGGATCGGGCTCACGTTCCTCTAGGTGGAGCAGAGGGGAAGAGGAGGTGGTGGCGTTGGTGAGGTCTGCGAAAGGCGTCCTCTTCTTATCCTTCTGTTTTTGCCTCCTCGAGCTATACCGCTTAATTCTAACGACCGCCGACTTCCCGTTGATTGGATTCGACGGGGTAGGAGTCGCCGAAGCCGAAGTCTCGTCAAGCTGTGCCGCGATCTCGGACATGGGCGAGAATCGGCGATAGAAATGTACGATTAGGGTTAAGGATTACAGAGACTTGGGGTGGAGGAGGAAGAGAAGAAAAGGGGCGAGATTTGAGCGGCAACGAGAGCGAGAAAGGAATTTAAAGAGGGGGGCTTACCGGGGGAGGACTGGAGTTCCAAGGGACGTTACAGGCGGATTCCTTTTTTCGAATTCTGATGCCGTCTCCACTTAAATCCGATCCGATTAAGAAACGGATAATAACAAACCCGATTCGATTCAACTGAATCAGTTATCGCCATCACCAAAACGTAACTAACTCCCGCTGACGTCAAAACTAAAATAATCATTAAAATTGGATTAGGTAGCTAAAGTGGCAACATATTGAAATGAGGGATTAACAATAGAAATTTTCTAAAATTTAAATTTGTCATTAAAATTAAATTAACAATTATTAGTAAATAGCTAATTCGTTATAACTATCAATTAACTCGACAATAATAATGAATTGGATAAATCAAGATCGATAAAGTTAAATTATCATTAAAATAGTCAGATGTAATCGTAATGTGACTTCAATTAATTTGAGCGGCCGTAGACTTTTGTCAAGCATAATTAATTTTTTTTAACAATGGATAAATGATGAAGATTTGAATTCAAGATCTTGTGATAAATAAATAAGATATTCATGATGTGCATTGAACATTTTGTTTGTGAGGCATTTTTTTTAACATCAATATTAACATGATAATTTTTCTAACATAACAATTCGCATAACCACTAAGACAACCAAACAACCAAAATTAGTATTTAGTTTCTCCTAAAACAAAAAAAAAACGAAGTTATAATTGATGTAGCATTAGTGATTTCATCGATACCTTAGCACCATGTAAAGTTTACATGATCAACATGTTAACAACCCAAGGGCACTTGATCTACATGTGGTTGACATAGCGAAACCTTGTTAGAACACAGATCGTATGAGATGTTAGCATGGCATGATGCCGAGACTACATAGCGAAACCTTGTTATTCATACATGTCTTTCTCCCTAAAAAAGATTGAATCCATCTCAAGTAGTTCCGATGCATTCATTTGTATCCTCCTCCCGTCGTGTATCCCCAGTCATAGCTCTACAGCTTTTGAGGGTTGATTCCGACACCAACAGAAGCTTCTCGAGAGCGTCGAGGAGGAGTTAATCTTCGGCCTTGCGTTGCGAGTTGCGGTGGAACACCGCACTCGCCGACACCGTGTGGACTTTGGCGCTCGAGCCGATGTAGCTCGTGGACAGGCCGACTGCGACACGGGTATCAGACGCGAAGCTTCTGATGCAAGTGAGGTGGCTGGCGGTGTTGATCCAGCAGATGCCATTCCCGGCCAAAGCAGTGGGTACGGCCATATGCTGATAAGTGACGTGAGCTTTGTCGAGGAAGAGAAACTGCAGGCCGTGGCCTACCTGCTCAAACGCTGCACCGACGATCGCCACCAGCCAGAGTGGAAGATAGATGGCCGCGACACCGGAAAACCAGCCGAAAAGCTTTCCGGCGTCGGTGGCGAAGGCAAGAAAGTTTACGCCCACCTGGGAAATCTTCTTGAGCTCCGATGGGTAGACCGGGAGGTCGGTGTTCGCTCCATTGAGTGTCTGGAGCCAGATGGTCCCGATCAAGCTGAGCCATCTGAATGAAGAAGCAGCAGAAGTCATGGTTGTGAAATGATCTCGTTCAGGCCGGAAGTGATGACAGTGGCGCGTACTTGGGGGATGTGGTTTCCTGCTGATAGTAACATATCGACGCCACTCGCCCGCAGACAACGCCTGTCGATCCGGTCAGATGGATTAACTAACCTATCAATTTTATGTATTAATCATTGATCAAAATATTTAAGTTAAAATTATTAATAATATACTCATCAGACCCATATAAATCATTTTCGATATGAAACTATTGTACTAACTAGAAATGTTACAATCTTTCTAACTTAAACGATTTGATGTCCCTATCAAGATCCAGATCAGACGCTAGCTAAAGTCATATAATTATTAAAATAACTTAATGATAAATCAATATAATTTATATTTTATACAAAATTAAATTTTATTTAATTATTTAAAAGTATTTATGTATTTATATAAATATAAATTTTTTTATTTATTATATATTTGGGCCATATAAATTTTTATAAGATTATATATATTATTTAATTATTTATTTAATTTCTCAAGTAAATATTACAATTTTAGAAGAATAAATTTTATAAAATATTCAATAAACTTTTAAAATATAATTTTAAAGAACAACACTTATATCACTGTATATTTAAAATATAATTTTTATCTCTTATTTATTAAATATTTAAAAAATATTTCATACATTCACTTGAGTTTCTTTCTCCAACATATATTAAACTATAAATATGTACCAAATGTAACCAACGTTTCTTCTTGTCGTCGTTGCCTCCAATATTTCGCCCCCTTCTCCTCCTCCGTCCCAAGTCTCTGGAACCCGAACCCTAACCCTACACTTCTATCGCCGGTTCTGTACCATGTCCGACTTTGCGGCACTGTCTGACGAGCCGTCAGCTTCGGCGACTCCTTCCACGTCGAATCCGGTCAGCGAGAAGCCAGTGGTCGTTAGGGTTAAGCGGAAGTCCTTCCAGTCGAGACTCGATGCATTCTGTGAGTTTTTCTTGTTCGTTTTCTTCTTTGGTTACGAATCTGTGAGTTCTTCTTGTTTGTTTTCTTCTTTGGTTTCGATTTCTCTCGAACTTAGGGTTTAAGGTCTCTGAAAAGACGAGAGGAAAGGGAAATGTAAGAAGAAAAGATGATACCACTTTCCCTTCCTTTGTTCGTATAAAAAAGGGAGAAAGGAAAAAGATCACTTAGAATTGTTTCTTTTTGTCAAATCCTTTTCACTTTTGGAAGGAATGAAAGAAAAGGGGGTTTGTAAAGAAGTTGGTTCTTACCGTTCTTTCCCTTTTTTTCATTCAAGATTAATCTTTAGTTATTCTTCTGTTCTCTCTGCGTCGCTTAATCCAACCGGCAGTTAATCTTCTTGTCATCTGTTATTTTTTGTGATACAAAGTTCAAGAACTTATTGCTGTCTTGTGCTTTTAGGGCTGGAAATCAATGGAAGGCCACTCAAGAGGCAACTGTTGGATTTCGCAAACCTCTCTATCTCTGATGCTGACACTGGAAAAGGTATCACGTACCCTTTCTCTTATTTTTGATTCACTTAATTTATTCCCATAGAGAGTTTAATAAGTGCCTATGTTAACTTTTTTTTTTTCCTTTTGATTTGGGCCAAGGGCAAATTTACCAATAATGAGGTACCACGTAATATGCTGTAGTTACTCGTGCAGATTTCGATATAATTAGTAAACTAATAGAGGGACATTTGTAGGAAATAAATCATTCTTAGCATAGTTAGAAGGGTGCAACCATTCTGAATAGGTGCTACATAGTCTGATGATGTTTTTGCAATCATGATTTTGAGAAGTAGATCTCTCGTGATGCAATATATAAGTAGTCAGTTAAGGACTCCTTCGCAGAACTGTTGTTTCTTTTCTTAGGGACTTTTGTTTGGATGCTGGATGTCAGTTGCTTTATGCAGAGCTTCTTGTTCTGATTTCACATCCAACATGTGATGTTCTTTTTTATATAATAGCCCCTTCCTTTTAATGCATGGAAAAAGAAGTTAATCAATTCATATTCATCTTTTTTTAATCTTTTTAAATCGAAGGTTCTTGGTTCCAAGTTTTCATATATCAAAGATTTTTTTTTCATCATTCCTTATTCTTGAATAATCTTTTTGTCATGCACGGGCATATAAATTTCTCGATTTTTGTTTTTCATCCCAGGATTATATAACTTTTATATGGAATGCTAATCTTATCTTCACAAACTAAAGCTTCTACACATGTTTTATCATGTTCATCTCATAGTTACTTATGTAGCAATCTTATGTTGTGATATTAATAAATTAGTTGCCTTCTATAAGACTAACATTGTTTGCGAATAGGCTTGAGTCCCACTGAACACAACTTGCTCCTCTGTAGTTAAAATTTCGCCATGATCTCATTTCATTCATTGGAAAATGCATTCTTGTAAATTGAAGAAGTTAAAGATTAAGATCCTTCAGCATTTCTTTGACGTCATTTTTTTTTTCTTTTAGACCAGTCAAGTGATCCTAGCTGTTACTTTGTTCAGATAGATATGTGTATGCTGTTTTGATGGTAGCTATAATTGGAATCAATTTGTTGGCTGGCCTCGATGCTCTCTTACCGAAGGTTTTATCTATTAATACTTTAATAGTATTATATAGTGTTGTCATTCATTTGAATTATATTCTGAGCAAGTTCAAAAGAATTTTTATTATGACTTTCTTGTCTTTCTTTTTAGCACTATATGAAAACATTAGTACCATACAATATTACAATATATGAACCATGTTATGGTTAGAAAAGCAGGGGTAATTTAATTATTTCGATGAAACATAAAATAGTTACAATGTACAAACCATTTGAGGATCATAAAATTGAATGAAACTTTAACAGTCACAAGATTTACTAATGTTCTTGTTTATTAGCTAAAGAATGATTACTGTAGTGTGAAGCAATAAAATTTTGGTACAAGATTAATTGGAATTTTGTGGGTCTATTGTATGCGTAAGTTGTTCCCATTGGAATGAAAGAGGACACCTTTTGACTCTTGGAAACATAGTTGGTACAGATAAAATGTGATGATCCATGGAATTTACGACTTCATGGGGAAGTCTATAACATGATGATGAAGATGAGGACTAAAAACATAAGAGCTTTCATACTTTCAAATGATTATTTTATCGGAATGTTTCATTCATGTCATTTTTTATTTTCATGAATGCTTAGATTGAAAACTTATCATTGAAAACATGCAGTTTTGGAGGAGTTTGGAACAAAGAAGCTATTAGTGCAGCATCTTGAGACAGTGAGGGCCTCTGAGGATATCAAAGATATGCTGCATTGTTATCTGGTTAGTATCGGATCCTTGCTGCTTTGTTAAATTATTCTTATTGTCATTTGTTAAAAGAATGGTTGTAGTCCAATTTATTTATTTTTTGCTCATTCTTGTGGTAATAGTGAGTGATGTTTTATCAATGGGCTCTAGTGACCATTTGTCGCTCATTGTAATAGTAGAGGTTCATAAGATGGGGAAGGTCGTATCCATTCTTTGACAAGCCAGTTTCCTAGGTAGTGGCCAATACTGATGATGCATAGTCTGATGGCCAGGTCTATCTTGATGGTAATTGCGGTCAAATGATGTGGTTTCCCATTAGTGGTCGATTGAAAGTTGAAGCATTTTCATATGGCTGAAGTAGTAGTTGACAAAGTTGCCCGTGCCAGGTAGGCAGAGATAGTAGAGAAGAGCAAATTCTATTGAGTGAGCCATCATCTGGTTCATGTTGCCGCCATCTATTGGTTGGCAAGTTGGGACACTTGTTTGACACCTGTCAGGTAGGCTGGAAATTTTTTTTTCTAGTTGTGCAAAGGTTAGGGTTTATCATTAACCTTTTCACCCCCATCACCTTGGAACACCATTGTTTGGTTTGCACTAGGCTCTTATGATATCGGACTTGACATCTATCCACACCACATATGTGTTATATGACATGATAAGGATGTTGGGATGGGTTTCATGTTGGACCTTGCAAGCAACGAGCGTACTCAGACAAAAATTGATCGAATTGATTGATCCCAAGCAAAGTCAGCCCTTGCTGATACTAGGTCAATTCTTTGCCACAAAGAGAAGAAAAGGATGCAGCATTAATTGCATGTCGCTAGTTTCGAGGAGAAAAAAAAGGCAAGACAAGGGGAGTGGGTGACAAAGTACTCTCTATCACCATTAACATGACAGCACCAGATATAGTATAAAGGAAAGGCATCCATCGATGATGAATTAATGCTGCGTTATATGAGGAATTAATCATCATGAATTATGATTTGAAGTCCAATCGTGGAATTTGATCCTGGAGAACTTCTTTAATTATGTCATATACTTATGAGTGGAGAAGGGGAAGAGAGAGAGAGAGAGAAGATGAAAAAAGAAAAAAGATAAGAGAAAACCCATATAATGCATAATAACATGAAATGCTTTAAGAGTTTCTGTAATTCTATACTAGTTAAAAAAATTTAGAAGTACAGTATTAAAAACTGTATATAAGAATATATTTTAAAATGATCTTAAATGGGTGCTTGGCCACAGCTGAGATTCTATATTTTGTTTCATTGTGAAAACATAGCTATTTTGTTAAGCTTTCTGAATAATCACCTAAAGATCGATTAGAAGAGTAGTCACCTAAAGATGTATTAGTTTGTTGATTTCTTTGACATACATAGCTGGCAGTTTTTGATGGGTTGGAGCATTTTGTTTGCAGCTCTTTTGCTTGACTCATTGCCTCAAAGTATTTTCTTAAATGTTATGTAGTGGTTTCTATTTGTCATTTTTCAGTTGGATATTTCCTTTAGATAAATAGAGATCATAGAGTGGTCATACTATTTTCCCTAGCTTTAGTTTGTTTGTAAAAGAACTTATATATGTCTTACATTTATTTGCCTGATATGTTAACTTAAGTACTTGATTAGTTTGATTCCTGGACTTGGACTATATTTTTGATAAAAATATTGTGCTCTAAATGTATAATTTTATGATTCATTGTCTTCTAGGATTAGTAGTTTATCTGACTGTATTCCTTCTTAACTTGTTTTTGAAGGCTAAGAATTTTATTTATAGAGTATAAAAATAGGAAAGGGGAGAACTAGCCTCATCTATGCATATCGTTTCTGGTTTCTTCTGATATGTGAGGATACATGTACAAATCTAGGGCATTGGAATACTGCGGTCGTCATTCATTCATTTTTACTAATTATAAGTGGATTATTTGAATGATTTTTCGTTGTGAAGCAAGATAAATCTTGGACTGGATTCTTCTGTTGAATGTCTTAAGGACTTTTGCATCGTTGGAATGTGTTACTTCTATGAACCTTCAATTTTTTAATTATGCTATCTCTATGATGTCTATGCACGTGCTAGATAATGTATTACATATGCATCGGTTTAATTTTATGATTCATTGTCTTCTAGGATTAGTAGTTTATCTGACTGTATTCCTTCTTAACTTGTTTTTGAAGGCTAAGAATTTTATTTATAGAGTATAAAAATAGGAAAGGGGAGAACTAGCCTCATCTATGCATATCGTTTCTGGTTTCTTCTGATATGTGAGGATACATGTACAAATCTAGGGCATTGGAATACTGCGGTCGTCATTCATTCATTTTTACTAATTATAAGTGGATTATTTGAATGCTTTTTCGTTGTGAAGCAAGATAAATCTTGGACTGGATTCTTCTGTTGAATCTCTTAAGGACTTTTGCATCGTTGGAATGTGTTACTTCTATGAACCTTCAATTTTTTAATTATGCTATCTCTATGATGTCTATGCACGTGCTAGATAATGTATTACTTATGCATCGGTTTAATTTCTAGACCATCTTTTCTTGTTTGCTTGTTTGACCTTTAGACCGTCATTATAATTTTGCTAGTCTCACATTCTTATTCTTCAAGGGTCCAATTGCCTTATTGATTTTTTTTATTAATGTTCTTTGTCCTTTACTTATTTCTTGGATAACCAACAGCATGATTCCAGTTACTCAAAGGAGTTGAAGAGGATGCCTGAAGAGCGGGGAAGCATTTTTAAACCAGATAAAGTAAGAATATCAAATTTTTGAGCAGTAAATTATTATGGTGCATTTGATATCTTCATGTCATCTGAAATGAGGAGATCTGGTGCATAGTTTATTTTCTATCCTTGGGTTCTCTGCTAGACCAACTGACACTGTTGCGATCTATTTTATGCATTTTCATGAGAATTGGCACTGCTAACTAGAAGTTCTACAACTATGTAAAGCATTTTTAATCTTTGCTATTTTTTCTCTTATTTTATATTTTTAGTCAGGAAAACCAACCAAGTTTTATTGTTATAGAAGCATTCTTCTTTTGTAGAATGAAGTTTAAAGCTTTTCTATTTGAATATTATCAAAAGTTATGGACTGTTGTCTTTGTGATATCTGATTGAGACTTTGCTGCAAGGGTTTTTTTTTAATGGAATCTTAAAATATTTCCTTGTACTATCAAATATCAACTCTCTCTTTTTAAAAAAGGAATGATGTGCAAGAATTGTCTAGAAAGTAAAGTATTATCCTTTCAATTAGATACATCTGGTGGTTGATTATTGTGAATTGTTGAGCATTGAAAGCTTAGATTATGTTTGAACCAGCAAAGCCTCCAAATCTTTAGCATGTGGACTGTGCCTATTCTGAATCATCAATCAAATTATAATATATACTTGCTCAAATTGCATGTGCTCATAATGGCATCTTGTTACACTGCCCAAGAATGTTTCTAACCAATAATGAGAGTTGATACATACAGTGATTTAAAAAGCACTAGGCGCCAAAAGACGACAAGGTCTAAAATCGTCCGAGGCGCTAGGCGCTCGCTCATTGTTTGATCCACGGAACCATGATTTTGTGATTATAGGCAGCAGGCTTAATAGGCCTGTTGTTGACCCAACAATCGAGAGGTCTGATATCAAGGCAATTATCCTCACCAATTAAGAAATTATATCAGAGTTAGAGGTTCGCATTCTGACCTAGATTGCATGGCTTTGTAGATATAACTTCAGCAGTAATGACATTGGGCCTTGAACCTGTGGGTCTCAGCTTGAACCTGGTTCTACTGGGGCAGATCTTCTTTGATTGATGGGGTTTGGGACGAGCCAAATTTTACATAGTTTTGGTTAAAAGCTTGTTCACTAGAGGATTGCCACAAATGGAGTTTCAACTTAATTTATTATTGAATATATTTATCTTTTAACCTAAATTGAAACCACTAAATTTGGTTTTACCATTTCCTCACTCAACTTGCTGCTGAATGTGGTTTTTTGGGCGATGCTGAGCATGCTGTGAAAGACCTATGTCACTAACATCTTCTCCAGTGAGGTGATCTACATTGTTTGAGTTTGGGTTGGTGCAGCATCAACCTGCTTCTTGAGGTCAGCTGATATTGGGTTGTGTTTATCAGTTTTTCTGTAAAAAGGAGCCACTTTGACTTCTGCTGGATGTCAAGGTTATTTGAGATGGAACTGTTCCTATTGTCCCCTTTCTCCCATCAGTTCAATGCTCTCTCACCTGCCATGTCATCTTTTTCATCTTTGATCTACACCCTCAATCTAGCAAGATTTGCTGGCAGTTTCCATTTGTTCATTCTTAACATCAGTGATAAAATCCCTCTCCCTCGGTCTCTCTCTCTCTCTCTCTCTCTCTCTCTCTCTCTCTCTCTCTCCATCTGCTGTGTTTCTGGTGGGTTGCATATGGATAGAGTGGGGAAAGTGACTACTGTCCTGTCTATCTTGTGGGCGATAGCATGGGTTGAGTAATTGCAAAACTTGCCCTAAACATTCTATTGCACTCCTAAGTTCTGCCATTACATGTGTTAGCTTTAAGTGTTTACTGTTAATTATTATAGTCATCTCAGCCTGGAATGTGAAAATATGGTCATGTTGATTTTGGTGATGTACTTGAAATAATGTCTCTTAATTGGTAAGTGGGTGACAGGTAAAAACTGCAGAAACAGTTGTGTAATTTTGCAGAACCTAGATCCTGTAATGACTGCTAAGTCATTGGACTGGAGAGAGAAATAACATAAAAGCTTCTAGGCCCTTAAATTTTGGATGAACTTAAAGATGGACTGTTAAATTTTGGATGGCTTAGTGGGGATGAGAAACTGCAAGAATAAACTATTGCTGTTATTTTTCATTACTTTTTTGAAAAATGATGGAAAATGTACAATTATCGCTGCGCCTATTTTATTGATGGTGTACTGTCTCCACAAACAGCTTCAATTGTTTTCAATTTAACATATAGTTCTGCCTTAATGATCACTTTTATGCTTCCAGAAACAAGATCAGCTGCGGTCTGTGGCTTTAAAAAAGCACGAGGTATATTTTTATTTAACCCTTTCATGTTAATGCATGATAAATTAATATTTTTCAAATGGATGAGCTATTAAGGATAAACTTTGCAAACTGCTTTTCCTATGATTCATATTATTGATAGACATGCGTATGCTTTCATATACTAACATTTTCATTTTAAAACCCTATAGTGTTATGGTTTATCTGGAACTGGCTTCGTCTGCAACATTTGCATTAATTTTCTTCCCAAATATGATAATCTCATCTTCTTGATGGTGGAAGCAACTTGAATATTGCCATGTAGGAGATTATATATATATATATACACACATTATATTTCATTTGAGCAAGTTTGATTCTTAATCATTGTTTGCAACATTCTTGCATCATTATATTGTTAAGATGTCTCACAACAGTAGTAGAGAAGTAAAGGTTCTATCTAGCTTAGTTGCTTGATTGTTGTAACAAGATCCTGCAATTAAATTCTGTCATCATCATTTAAAAAGAAAAAGATGGTCTGACATAATGATTGTTCTTGTTCAACATTTTTCATTCAGATGTTTCAATTTCTGAGCTGTGTAACTGAGTGAGACGTGGTTGCGAGTAAAGTAGAATAAAATGACAAAACAAAAATAATATGACATTTATTTTGTAATTGTGATATCAAGAGGTTGCTTCGTAACTGTTATAGGATCTTGCTCGAAATGCTCGATATGAACAAATATGGAAGAGCAGAAGGGGATGTACAGATGCAGCAGAAGAGGGTTTACGTGAAATATGTCGTCTGTATGACATTGTTCGAGTTGACGCTGAGCATGAAACTAATGAAAGGGTGCATAAGCCCGAGTAAGTTGCACATTGCAGTAGTGTGTCTTCTGCATCTTTTTGGCATCTTTTTTGATGATTTTAGACGTACTTCTTGTACTCAGTTGGTCCTGCCAATGATAGTGGAATCTTGTGTACATGAATGCAGTTTTATTTCTGTTGATGATGGTGCAATCTTGTGTAACTATCTGCCACTTATAAAGGAATATCTTCCAGAAACAGCTGTAGAGATTGAATCTGGCATCAGGGAGTCTAGAGAAGGTTTCATCTACTTCTTTATTTTACACTCTTTAGCGTGTGGTAGCATTTTATGTTTATGCTTCAAATCAGTGGATATTAATTGGCTGGTTCTAACTGTGGCCATCAGGATATATGTTTGTGTGTTTTTAATATGAAAAATATATTTTATTCCTAGAAATGCATGCTGGATTTGCAATTGGAATTTCCAGCTTTTGTTGGTTTGTTTCTAGTTATGGCATTATGTAGTGCTACTGAAGTTTATACAAATGTTTTCATGGGTCTAAAAGGAAATAACTGCATAACATTTGTCCTTCTTAGGATCTAGTGTCTTTTTTCTTTTCAGTTAGTACATCTATTGCTTATGCATCTTAAATCTTGTTTTCATTTTCTATATCAATGATTTATGTCGAACACCTGATTTGTTGAAGACGATCTATGATGTTTGGAAAACCTAGAAATAAAAGATCATGTATATTTTTTGATGTCAAGCTGGGGAAAATTAGTGTTGTAGAATATATTTGATTTGGTTGACAAAATAGAATGTTTAAAATATATCAAAATTACATGTTTTTTAAGGTAGAGTAACACAGTGGTGGTTTGCTATGATTGGTATACTTTGATATTATTGGTTGGTAAATAATATGGGTGTTGCACTAAAATCTTTCCAGCGCTCTTTTATTTTCTTGTTGAGCATCATTTATAGTTCACATTGATATAACCTTTAAACTGATTTGGTTGTTTGTCAAGGATGGTGCAAACACTGGTAAATGATTTTTACTGTCTGGTGAACAGATAACTATGTTTATGACCTGTATACTGTTGGTGATGGTCTGGTCACAACCACGGGTGACACATCGAAGTATCCGCTGTAAGAATCTGGGACACATGGTTGACGTTATGATGTTTTATTGTCAGTGATGATGATATTCAAACATGTACTGTTTGCTACAGAGTACAGGTAAACGATGATGATGATGGCTTTTACGAGGGGCCAATGGAATCCGATTGTGAAACTGATGATTCAAACGGTTTGTATACTTTTTGATCTGTCCCTTCAATAATGTATATGTTTTTTTTCAGTCCCTAGGTAGCTGTACTGAAGTTTTTTATTTTTGCTTTTTCTTTATGCTAACTGCAGCTGAATGCAATCCACGGAATGATTATCCTGATGAAGAGTCATCTAGAGATGAAGCCGAAGGTGAAGATAGAGATGATTTCTTTGATGACCTAGAACGTTCAGATTCAGATTCGCAGCCCGACGAAGCTGATGTTGATGAAGAAGATGAAGAAGTTGACAGTGATGACAAAGCTGATAGTGATAAAAAGGATGGCAAGGACTAGAGATGGGGGATGCCCCTAAAATGCTCGATCGCTATTCAATCTCTGAGACAATGAAGTTGGAAAGAGCCATGCTTTTGCAGCGTACTTGCGCCGGGTTGAAGACATCATCTCAGTATTCCATCCCGATATGCTGCGAGAATAGTTGCAAGTTGGTGTCCATTTTAGTGTTCGAGGATGCCGAAGAATCTTGTGAAGTGCAAAGTTGTAGTTAAAAACATGTATAGTGAAGTGCTTAGATGCTGAACAGATTTCAACTGGTTTAGCCACCGACAGACGAGGATGGAGTCTGAATCATGCTTTTCCTGGATGCTATAATGATCCATAGGGGAAATGCAGTTGTTCGTGGTGGTAATGATGAGGGTTTTACAACATCCTTACAATCCGATCGTTTCCGCCGTAGCCAGGGAAATGTCTCCGGAGGCGTAAGGCATCCTTCCACAAAGTTGTTGTGATGGGATGGCAACGGCCGATGCTTCACAGCTCGTGCAACCTGCCGACAGATTCCTACTCTCTATTGACCCCCAGGTGCCTAACGATGTTGGAGCCAATGGCTATGGAGCTTGTAACTACAGCCAAAGCGAGCATGACCGACGCTACTACTTTATCCCTTCTCTTCGATATCCCTTCCACGTCCCTGCAACAGGCACCAGTTCCATCAGGACACATCGGAGCGCAGCAGCAGTTCAGGTGCATCAAGATCATCGTACCTTAGAACGATGGCGGCCGGGAAGATGAGCGAGATGCAGACCACGGTCGTCGATCCAAAGAACTGGAACAAGGTCCATATGCTCGGGAAAAGGATGGAGGCCGCATAGATGAACCCCAGCAACAACACCGTGAGGAGCACGAAGCGGCAGGTCTCGGATGCGTGGTGGCTGCCCTGGGGTAAGAGCAGCTCGTCGACGCTGATCCGTAGCGAGAAGAACAGCAGGGGGAACACCAGCGCCAGGTGCAGGACGTAGCTCAGGCGGACCGCGTCGTTGAGGAGACTGCCGATGGGCGAACCCGTGTCTCGATCGAAGTTGGACAGGACGTCCGCCATCGTCGACTCGCCAAACAGAAGATAGCCGAAGAACCCGATGGCCGCATAGATGACTGAGCATAGCAATATGGAGATCCGGACCGCCACCATCATATCAGAAGTTTTGCTGAGTTCGGCTCGGATAGGATGAACTGCAACCGGCAAGCTTAGATTAGCAACCCGCATCAGATGCATATGGTAAGCATTTGGAAGGGGCATGCAGTCCGACTATTCGAGGTATGTGCACATAGGAGAAGGAAGAGATTGGTCTTACCGTTGAAGTGGAAGGTGAAGGCCACGACAATGATCGGAACGGCAGTGAAGACCTCGAAAATGGAAGACATGTGGCCGAAGTCAGGTAGCAACCTCGGGGTTTCCGTGGCGCCCTGGAAGAGAGCATAGAGAGCCATGCCGGTGCTTATGCACATAAACACCACGGCGAGGAGCACCGATATCGCCGACGTGAACCTGAGCGAGTCTGCCATTACACGCAAATGCGGATGCCACAGTCGTAAGATCACCAAGGCAAAAGCACTGCACGCTACATTTAGATGTATCCATAACATATGTACATATATTCCAGGAGTTGAGTGTCTCTCACCGACGCGTCTGAGGAGGACCATCGGGAGGATGATGAAGACGGCGGTGAAGAGCAGCGCCACCGCGCGGGCGTTCCACCACCGCTCCCCGAACCACTCCTGCAGCACCCCTACGTGGGCCACCCCCTCCGATTGACTCCCAGACAGAACGTCCCCTGGGCCCGACACGAAAACATAAGCACACCGTCAGCGTCCCGTCCCACCCGCCTCCCCCCTTCCCCTTCTCCTCCTCGGTCCGTATACATGTGAATCACGAGGCGGGACGGCGACGACAGATCACGAAATGGAAGCTGCAACGTGGTAGGGGTGAGTCGTCCTTCCTTGTCTCGAGCGGGTGAGACGTCCTATCACCAACCCAGTATGTCGGACGATGTCCCTACGTAGGGCCGATGGGTGGGCCGTCACCCCTCGAGACCGGCCGGGCGAACTTGCCCCCGCTTGTCATGGCTCATGGCCTGGTTCCCGCACCTCTGAACGTGTTGCAGGCTGGCGAGACGCCACGAACGGGTAAGGGAAAAGTTTGGGAGACTGTCTCCTTACCTATGATGACGAGGTAGACGGTGAGCGTCCCTGCGGTGGTGACTCCGACGCAGACGTGGAGCGCCAACGAGCCTGCGCGGCCGAAGGCCTCCCCCATGGTGGCCGCGTACGAGAACGGCGCAGCGCCGCCCGACCCCGCGTACCGCAGCAGGAACTCAGCGGAGGCGTCCGCCAGGAACGCTGCTGCGACGACGAGGAAGAGCGCCGGGACGACGCCGAGCACCCGCACCGCCGCCGGGAGCGACATGATCCCCGCCCCGATGATGGTCGTCGCCAGGTTGAACACCGCGCCGGGGACAGACGCTTCACGGCCTCCGTCGCCATCCGACCCCCCGACGGCCCGAAGCTCTGGCAGCAATGGCGCGATCGCGTCGCCACCCTTCGCCGGAGATGACAGCTTCATCCGGCCTGCGATCTTTAGAGGACGCGGGTTGGAAAGGGGGTCAGCACTGGTTTTAAGAAACTAAATGGAAGGATGGGACTGACAATTTTACTAAATTAACCTTAATGATAAGGAATACGGGCCGTATTAAGAACAATGTTCATGGGTTGACTGCCGTCAAAGCAAGGGTAAATATGACATTTTAGCTGATTGTACTCGGAAAGCATGTAATGTTGGAGATAGGATCACCATATTGTGCCTAACTATAAAGAACCACGTCATCACATTCATCTGGGGACAACCCTCATTGGCCTACTCGCGTCGTGCGTGTGAGGTGGCGTGTAGGAGCTGCACCTGTTGTTGGTGTATCAAGAGTTAAACTGCACGTGGCGACGAGTTACACGTGGAGATGATGCAAGTTGGAGGCCAACGATGATTGATGTACATGGACGGGAAGTTGGATCGAGGGGGCATCCGACCACAGCCTGTTCTCCTCGTCGATCCGAGCGCCACCCGCCAGCCCACCAGTTCGCCGATTGGGTAGCTGATGTGGGTCCAGCACTACTAGTTTCAGGCGCGATGGAGGGCGTATCTCTTCGGACGTCTGCCGCAGCCCAAGTATACTTACGTGTGCTTGCCTCCGTCTCATTACCTAGTCCAAACATAGTCATCAGATTCAAACCATATAAACTGGTAGATCGAAAATATCAATAACAAATTTTGATCCATGGACTTCCGCAGAAAGTCCAGCTCTCGCCGTCTCCTACAGCACCTGCTGCGCGATGATCCATGACAAAGACGAAGCCCAATGGGTTTTTGGTCCGTCAATGGCCGAGTTCGAACTTTAAGCAATCATGTCGGAGATCAGAGCAGCACTCCGTGGAGGACGTCCGGGAATGCGTCAATGCGCTGCCCAGTTCTGATGCGGTCTGTTCTGGTCAAGATTGACTTTGGAGTTCATTCCTCATTCCACCGTGGCGGGGCTGCCGTATGAAACAAGCTGAACTCTCCCACCAACAAGGAGAAAGCAACTAGAAGACTTCATCGGTCAGGCTGCTACCTGGTCAACAATGGCGCACATTCTGCTGCCGTCTCACTAATGCGAATGTAACAGGTGAGTTGACTTTCCTGTCTGTCTGTTTGACCCGGTGGAGTTTGAACGGCTGATGACAGTTGGGATCTACCGGCCTTTTCGCGGTGATCTTGCCGTCTCTCTTTATTAAGTCTCAGTCTCTTTTGGTTCTTTCTAGACCATCGGGCTTTCTGTGATCTGCCCGTCAACAAGAGAAAGCTTTTATGGCTCCTTTCCTGTGACATAGAGTCCTTTCCTTTGGGCGAGCTGTCGTCGTTCGCTGCCATCGTGAGAGTAGGAAGAGGGAGGAGGAGGATCATATCCTCGAGGTAAATCCCTCTCTTGTCGGTAGCAGATCTTTAGATTCTAGCATGGGTGACAGAGATCCCGGCCGGGAGCACTGTGTCCAGATCCCATTGCTCCCGGAAAGACTACCGGAACAGAGAGACAGCAGGAGAAGGCTTGCGGATTTGCTGAAAGCTTCTCCATCCCCGGATTGGTTGAAGAAGCTCCAATTCTCTTCCCCGCTCAAGATGTTCCGACGAACTCTAGACCGAAGAGAGGAGATATCGCTTTCGGTGCCTTCCCCCGTCGGCGGCGGCCGGCGGCGCTTCCATGTCCAGTTTCTCAGAAGAATCGACTGGCGTTCTCTCTTCCGTACCTGCAAAGAATGGCTCAAAAACCCCATGAACATTGCTCTTCTTATCTGGCTCCTCTGCGTCGCCGTCTCCGGCACCATGCTGGGCCTCCTCCTCCTCGGACTGTTGAACGACGCGTTCCCCACCAAGTCCCTGCGAAACCACTGGATCGAGATCAACAACCAGGTCCTCAATGCGCTGTTCACGCTCATGAGCCTCTACCAGCACCCCAATCTCTTCTACCACCTCGTCATGCTGTGCCGATGGAACTCCGAAGACATCACGGAGCTCAGAAAGATGTACTGCAAGAACGCAGGTTACCGGCCTCACGAATGGGCTCATATGATGGTGGTCTTGGCCCTCCTCAACATCACTTGTTTCGCGCAGTACGCCCTGTGTGGTCTCTACTGGGGATACTCCAGGGCGGAGCGACCGGAGTTCCTGGAGAACTTCTTCTTCGCGCTGGGGATTGCCGCACCGGTCTTCGCTGCTCTGTACGCGGTCTACAGCCCTCTCGGCCGGGAATACGACTGCGGTTCCGATGAAGAATCGCAGGGGAAGAACACCGCGGCTGACACAAAGCGATGCGAGAAGCACGGCCTAAAGTTGTACGACCGGAGAGTCGTGGTGAGCAAGCCGGAGTGGGTTGGAGGACTGTTCGACTGCAGGGATGACGCCACCGCCTGCTACCTCTCTTTCTTCTGCACCTGCTGCGTCTTCGGCTGGAACATGGAGAGGCTCGGGTTGGGCAACATGTACGTGCACGTCGCCACGTTCCTCCTGCTCTGCGTTGCTCCCTTCTGGATCTTCAACATCGCGGCTCTCAACATCCACAACTACGTCATCGGAGATGTCATCGGGATCGCGGGAGTAGTCCTCTGCGCGTTCGGATTGCTGTACGGGGGGTTTTGGAGGATTCAGATGAGGAGAAGGTTCAGACTCCCGGGGGATGCCTTCTGCCTCGGCTATGCTTCGCTTACGGACTACGTGAAGTGGATGTTCTGCTGGGCGTGCGCTCTGGCGCAGGAGGTGCGCACCGGCAACTTCTACGATGTGGAAGACGACAGCCTCTTCAGGAAGCTAATGAACGGCGAGGACGAGAGGCAAACGATCGCACCCGAGACGCGGGATGGTTCAGAAGTGCTTCGGGGGGATGCAACGACGCCACCGGTTCAGCCATCGATGGGATCCGAAGACGTCGTAGGTGGTGCGAACGGTTCGACTCAACTCCCACCTGCTTCGTTCTCGGCTGGAGAAGAAGCTGGCGCGCCGTCTTCTATTTAAGACCGGGAAGTCGTCCGTGCAACCAAAGCTTCGAAGTTACACCGTTTGCCAGCATCTTCCGGCGGTCTTTTTGTTCTTTGTATGTGTTGTGATGAATACGGTCACAGTGGGCGTTCGAAGCCGTATTTTATTTAATCGACGTAAATACCATTCTTTCTTATTTCCCACAGGGCAAATCGATGAAAACAAAAGGAGTCTAATATGGGGTGTGGGAAGGATGATGGATCTCATCTCTATAATTATCTCCTATGTTAGTGTCAATCTTCATCGTCAACTTGTGATGACTACACATGCATTCCAGATAGCAGAGAACACATCTATCAACAGTTCCTAAGCTAAGAAGACTTCACCAAGCCAGGCACAGAACTCAGCGTCAATGACTCACCCACGGAAATCCCATGCATCAGAACGCTTCGATTGGGACTTTCCCTTCTCTCCACCCGGCGTTGCGCCTGCTCTTCCTCCACTCCCATGGCTTCTCAGGGTGTGACGAAGCCCACAGGCCTCTCCGAGCTGCGCGTGCTTCCTTCTCCCACTGCGTTACAACAATCAGAGATCTCAACGTAGCGCGACGCGTGAATCGGCAAAGTAGCTCACCCTCGCAAATTCCGGGCGCTGATCGTAGGTCGCGTAATGCCAAGCAAAGCCTCCCTTCAGCATCCGCTCCTGCACAACCAAATTGGAGCGATCAATGAATCCCTGTAACCACTAGCAAGGTTAGCATGGTTCTCCCTTCCGCACCGCACCTGCACAAAGATTCCACCGCAGTATACGTCTCCGACGCGTCGTCCATACTGATCGACTCCGTACACATGGATCGTTAAAGGCTTTCCCTCCACAAGTTTGAGTAGCTCAGCCTTCGCCTCTTTTCCGTAAGGCATTTCGCTCTCGGGTGCATCGATTCCCCTGTTGGCTCGAATGATCACTGATCATGCAGAGCTGAGGTTTCTTGGGAGATTCTAAGCACTGTACCTTAGCCTGATTCGATACTTCCGTGCGAGGATCTCATCCCCGTTTGGACCAGCCTTGAATCTGTCAAGAACCCAAAAATGAGATGAATTTGGCAGATACAAACAAATATTTGGGTTGATGGACTAAGTTCGTTCGACCCGTAGCCTGCTGCGCTTATGCTCTTCTTCAGCGCGTCTGCTTCCCTATAGTTCCTCGCGGCTCGGGCCGTGGTCCTCTGGATGGCAGCTTGCTGCACTTCCATTGGCACATCAGCGGACTCCACCGGGTTCGCAGTGTCCACGTACGCCGTGACACCGTCCCCGTCCACAACATCCCTTGCATCGACCTGATCATCGACAGCCAATCGTATCAGAATTTGGGACCGTCAAGTCTTGACATGAATGCTGTTCTCACAGGAAGCGTGTGTAGCTCAAACTGTACTCCGTCGTTCCAGGTCGACGACGAGGATGGCGGTGCGTCTACAATTTCGGGAGTCGAAGGAACAGGAAGGTTATAGAAAGCCAACAGACCCTGAAAAAATTGGCGCCGTATGATGACGATCCGACCGAAACAACAATGAAAAGTGTAACTCGTATGAGATCCCACGGTTCACCTCCAAGTCTGCCTTCTGATTCCCTCTGAGCGTTTGGACGACGAGATTGGCGGCTGTCGCTGGGGTCTTCGGTGTTGGCTTGGCTTCCTTCCATGCCTCTAACAGCTTCTTGTACCTGAATCAAGACAGAAGCACCACGCGCACGCACCACTTAATCTCTTCAGCAACCTAACACAACATGATCTACACAACAAATCTTCGAAGAGAAGATCGCGGTCATCTCGCTGTGCATTCGGATACCGGTCGACATGGTGTTTCAGAAATCGACAGACTGTTTGTTTACATGGAGCTAAGCAAAGTAAGAGCTATGGGTACCAAATAGCCTGCGCCCTCCTGGAGGAAACCACATGGCGGCTTAGTCCTTCCGGAACCTGACACGACAAAGAACCAAATAATAACGAGGAGAAGAGATCTGCCGGCAGCACCAGATGTGGTCACCTTAGCTGTTATCTCGTAGTCGAACAGATCATGAGCGAGGGCAGCAACGCCGTGCGGCACCCCGTGGTGGGTTTGGGGCCGATGCGGGGGCGTGGGCTCGCCGCAGTCCCCTCTGAGACACCTAAGTAGAGCGTTTCCCATCTCTCCCTTTTCCTCGGTCTTTCGGCTCTCGATGTTCTGCCGCTGCGGATTGGAGTGGGGGAAAGAGTAAAGCTGGAGAGCGAAGAGAATATTAAAAGCTTGCTGGGAAGACTTTGAGTCAACAGGGGGACCCTGCTGACGCGGACCTCAATAATTACGCTTGCCTGGATTGCATCGTTAGGTGAGTATTCCACCGTAGTGCTTCCTTCTACCAGGAGGAGAAGCACTAGGCCGGCATTAGAGCCGCCGGAGATTTCAATTCAGCGAGACGCGTGAGAAGTTATAGAATTTAAGATTTTTCTTGATAAACAGTTATTTTTCTAACTAGAGTAAATCTAAGATGGGAGAAAATAAAAGGATAGGTAACAAATAATAACTTTTGTATAAGAACAAATACTAGCAGACTGTAACACAGAGCGGAATTAAAACAAAAATCTCAATCAAATAGAACACCAAGATTTACGTGAAAAATCCCTTCAACGTGAAGGGTAAAAACCACGAGGCAAACCAGAGAAAATCCACTATAGAAATAATGAATGTAATTACAATTCTCGAATCTCTTGCTCTGCGAGGCCTTCAAACCCAAGCAACAATCACAAGAGAATAAGCCTCCGGGATACAAGGATCACGTCCACAAGTGCACAATATCCAAAACCTCCTCAAGAAATCATAGAAGAATTCATTCATCGATCTAACTCATGAGATGAAAACTGTTTGGATGAGTGAGAACAATTTCTTTGTTTTCCTTGTTTTCTTTCCTTTCTTTTTCTCTTGTTTTTACTGCTCTTTTCTCTTCTCTTTGAATCCCCAAAGTCCACTACAAATTTACGCCTTGCGAGATCTGCGATGTTTAATCTCCTAATTTCACTCGATCCATCGAGCCACCATAGCCCCTATATATAATTAGAGATTAGGTTAGGGTTAGGGTTAGGGTTAATAAGATAAGGGCTATGGGCCATGGTGAACAAAGCCCATATGCCATTGCAAATGGCTTGCTAGGGCTCTCACCAACAACCTCCCCTTGACCCCTATAACGGAGGCTATCCTACTCTCGACTTCAGTGTAAATCCATGTCTTCTTGCATAAAGAAAGTAGCCACATTTTGACCTTCTCGCTTCACTTTCAACAATCGCTTCGTTCGCACTTCCATGTGGTATTGAACTCTCATGTTCATCTCTTCGATCGATAACAACATAACATACTCATATGTAGAGTATCTTCGGAAGGTGACGTTGTCTAAAAGATCTTCTCAACTGAGGTTCTAACCTGGAAGTCGCTTCTCAACTTCTTCTTTGCTCAACATGTCCTGCAGGTAGATTAATATCGGCTCTACACCACCATCTTCCTGCACATCTCCCCATCACTCAGTATCTTTGGAGGAACAAGCGGGTCACAATCTCGCTAATCCTTCTGAAGACGGAGAGAAGTCTTGGGGATTAGTGCCTTCTTCTTGAAATCCTCAGGGTTTGATCCTCAAAGCACATCTCGCTTCTAAACACCTTCGCTTTTACGGATCCCAAAGGTATAAGCACATACAAAATTGATCATGTGAGTAGCCAAGAAAAATACATTCTTTTGTCTTACCATCCATTGGACCTTTCATTATCTAGAATATGTGCAAATGCACGACAACCAAATACTCTCAAATGCTTATAGAAACATCTTTCCTCGACCAAACATGCTCTGCAAAATATCGGCATCTAGGGTCAGGCCTTCAGGAGATAAGTTGATCACATCAACTACATCCTCAAAGCCTCATCCCAAAACCTTTTGGGTAGCTTTGCTTAGTGAAATGCATATCATCCGATCTTTTCCATGATGGTACGGTTCATCATCTCTCGCAATTGCATTATGCTAAGGTGTACCAGAAGCTGTCATCTCATCTCCCCTTCTCCTTTATGAATGCCATGTGACTGTAATAATCATCAAACAATCCTATATACTCACCACCATTATCCGATCTTATGCATTTAATGCTGTCTTTCTGTCTCCCTTTCAACTCGGCATGAAACTCTTTGAAGACACCAATAACATCTGATCCTTGGTCTTCAAAGCATAAGCCCAAACTTTCTGGAATAGTCATCTATAAAAGTAACAAAGTAAAGTGCACCACTTGATGCCAGGAACATTAGTAGAACCATTAGGAGTTTTGTCCTCAAATGACCACATATTCACATCTGTATAAACACGGTCCAAGGCATGTATTTTTCTAGACAAAAGCAGACTAGCAAATGAAACTCTATGTTGTTTACTCGGCTAAACAATCGATACAAGGGTTCAAACGTATACCTAGGCGAGGTCGAGGGGCAATACCTCTCTCTTGAAAGAGCTTGCAGTCCTTTCTCGCTTAGATGTGTCCTAATCGCCTATGCCACAACTCCATGCTTTGAAGTCTTTCTCTGTGGCATTTAACTGCTTTCACCACAAGCTTTAGCCTCGCAACCTGCATACGAAGTGTGACATTTCTTTCCATTAGCTATAACAAGAGAACCCTTACGAGTTTCCACCGCTGGTCGTGGAAACTCGCTATCATAGTCTTCATCATCTAATCTTCCAAAGGCTTCGCGGTGAAATTAGATTCAACCTCAAGTCAACCACATGCCTCACATCCTTAAGCACCAATTTACATCCAAGATTGGTCTTTATATGGATATCACCCATGCCAATGATGTCCAGGTGATCCTCGACATGCCCTCCATGGTTGCCCATCTTGACAACACCAAAATTTCGGACACTGCGTAGTAAAAAAGTCTTCCTCCGTGGTGTAGCATGATAAGAAGCTCCCACACAGAGCGTCGTCGATTATCCACTCAAGATCTCGACACACACAGAAAAAATATCATCGATGGAGACAAAATCAAATAATCACCAACCTAGACATGACTCTTGAGTTGGGTATTTTCTTTTGACTCTATAGACTCCACTTCTTTCCTTTTTCTTGCTCTTCTTAGAGAAGTTTAGGAGAGTCGACCGATTCTTATAATGTCCTTTCTCACCACAGCTTATAGCAAACAATATCTTTCCTCGATCTTGACTTCTTCTACCTATACGTGAACTACGCTTCTATCTTTAGACCTCTGACCTTCCTCTAAGAAGACTTCTCTGCCAGAGATAAGTATCTCACCCACGGAATCAATCTGAGAACGCTTCGAGGTCTTTCTTCTCAACTCCTTATTCAACAAATGGCTTCTTGTTACTTGACTGCGCGTGCATGGTAACAATACCATCTCAACGCGCGACGCGTGAATCGGCAAAGTAGCTCACCCTCGCAAACCACTAGTGTCTCCCCAACTTTCTCCCTTCAGCAATCCTGAGAGCGAAATCCCTGTAACAATGCCGCAACTCATCATCAAGAGACATTTTCATAGAAGATAACGCGGTTAGTAATACTCAATTTCATTCAAATGCTCAAAGTTTGATAGAAGCACCCTCTTTATATTTTAGGTTCACAAGTTTTCTCGATCAAAAAGCTTGTGTTGCATTTTTTTTTTGATAGAGACCTTCTAACTTTTTCCAAAGAGAATACTTCCGTATGAGAACTTTCAGGTAGAAACATGATGAAAGACACTATCATCGAGCCACTAAGTTCGTTCGAATAAATCCAACTGCGCTTTTTTCTCTAATCTCTTCCACTCATCATCGCGGCTCATAGGTATGGGTTTTGCACTTCTATCCATCAAAGGTCCATATAAATCTTTGCAATACAAGAGATCTTCCATTCTTGGTTTCATATCATCCAATTGTTTCGCTTCAAACTAATGATGCGAGAAACATTACCGTCTTCCATGTTCAAATACAAAAGTTAAATCACCAAAACCTTGCTCGATACCCTGAAAAAAATTGGCGCCGTATGATGGGGAACCAAAAACAATGAATAGGTAACAAACAATAACTTTTGTATAAGAACAAATACTAACAGTCAGTAACACGTGTTGGCTTGAATTAAAATGCCTCTAAATCTCAATCAAATAGAACACCAAGATTTACGTGGAAAACCCTTTCAACGTGAAGGGTAAAAACCACAACAAACCGAGAGAAAATCCACTATAGAAATAATGAATGTACAATTCTCGAATCTTTGCCCAAAACCTAAGCAACAATCATAAGAGAATAAGCCTGGGATACAAGGATCACGCCATCCTTCCGGACAATATCCAAAACCTTCTCGAAGAAATCACGGCAGCAAGAATTCATTAAGATCCGATCTAACAGAGATGAGCGAAAACGCCGTGCGGCACCCCGTGGATGAGTGAGAACAATTTCTGTATTTTCCTTGTTTTCTTCCTTTTCTTTTTCTCTTGTTTTTCTCTCTCGATTTCTCTTTTTTTGAATCCCCAAAGCTGCTACAAATTTAAAAGCTTGCTGCGATGTTTAATCTCCAATTTCGTAGCTGACCATAGCCTCTATATATAATTAGAGATTAGGTTAGAATTAGGATTAATAAGAGAAGGGTTATGGGCCATAGTGCTTCCTTCTAAAGCCCATATGGAGAAGATAGAATTTAAGATTTCTTAGTAAACAGTTAAGATTTTTCTAACAATCTAATCTCATATATTGTTAAAATGTTTTTATCCTAATATGAAAAAATCTTCATCCTATAAAAAGATATTATCACTGTCATATCAATAGAGAGAGCATTTTTTTATTATTTTTATTATTTTATTATATTAGAAGATAGTAACACAAGATAATATACCAAAGGTAGTAATAATTAAGGCCCGAAGAATAGAAGAATCATGAGAATTAAGAGAATCTCTCTCCCATAAATCATTTCCTATACAAGCTTTATATAATTGTAGTCAAAGAAAAAATAAACAGTAGTCTCAGTGGTGATGTTACAGAACACGTAGTCATAAGAGGTACGAATCTAAAAAGTTGATAGTCCAGTAGAAGTCGGGACGTTGGAACCTAGAAGATTCCAATCGAAAACTTTATAGTAGTTTTTATAAACATTACCATTTATCCCAAAAATAATAAAAAATCCAACCTGAAAGATTGTAGGAAGTGGAATATAGATTTAACACAGACCATTATATCTAATAATTGTTATAAGACTTAAGGGTAAATCAATCATAGTGATAGGGCACATTTTAGTACCAAACAATTTGGCAACAGTTCACGATCTATCGATATGAAGCATCAAAGCCGATGTGGCGAATCGTCAATGCGACATCTCGGACTTAGATAAGGCGATCATCCTCCTACGTTGTATAAGGTCGTGTAAAGTACATCACACGATACGGAGCTATATTGGAAAGTTCAAGATGACAAAGCTGGTACAAGCTACCTCGGAAAGCTCGAGATAGTGCTACTTGACGTCGATTTGTGTAGGTCAACCGACGCTTGCACGGAAGATATGGGCTGGCTGCTTAAGGGGTCAGTAGTCATTAACATATCGTATATGATCGACCCCCGTGTGTAGGTAGAAAAACTCATCGCTTATCCAACACTAGGAAATCTTTCATATACACAACACTAATTTAAACGTCAAAGGAATCGAGTCGAGAAATCCTCTCTTGGCCTTGACCTGTACGTAGGAATCCAACAAATGCATGACGAACCGTTTGCAAGGGAAGAGATCGTGCTCGTTAGGCGAGTCCCCGCTCAATCCAACCCGACACTCGCTTCTACCATCCGAGTATTTGCTTGGGCAACCTTGTGCATCCGGAGTCGGATCAAATCGTACTGATTCCTTAGCCACGACATAAAGATTCATCCTAGGAATCTTATCCATCAAAATCAGCCTAGACACATTATCAAGCTTGTCCTTCTTCCTAGCACCATTAGTCAAAAACCCATTTGACTTATTATTTGATAAACTTGTGAGGTTATTTGTCTGTTAGTAAATATACTTTTTATCGTTCAAAGTTGATTTCTTTTGTATTTAGTGTCATGCTAATTATTAGATTTTATAGTGGAAAGAAAAAAAATTAAATAACTATTAAACTCATTCTGTTCTTTGTGAACGAAGGTCTCACACCTTTGTACATCTCCAACGTAGATAAGTATGATTTCGCACCACTTGCACACAATGTGGGAAGAACTTAATTTATTGATTTATTTATCATTGATCCATTATAATTTTACAATCCCTTTTATAGACATAAATAAAAGAATAGAAAAAAAATAAAAAAAATATAATTATATTAAATCAAATATATGATATCACCGCAAGATAATATTCTTGACCTGCTTTGAACAGTAATCTTCTTTGATAATATTCTTGATTGATAATTTTTCAATCTTCAGTAATCTCAAATGAAACTATATATATATATATATAATTCTCATTAAGTAGATGTCTATGAAATATCTTTAATGACATGCGTATCCTGAAATGTCACGCTTATCATTATAATGACAATAATTTCCTTTTCTTTAAAAGATTACAATTGCTTCGTCATATTATCTGTCAAGCAACGGTAGTGATTCTGGATACAACCGCTAAAAAAATAATTTTCTGCATCCTCAGAAATAAATAATCATCTCCTTTTAATTTGTAATTCCATCATTTGTGTTCAGCACAACCAGTTTTTTTATTATTAAATATTATTAAAATTATAAAAATAGAGATATTTTTCGAGAAAACACTAACTGCGGGCCAAAACGATTATAGATAGAAATAATAATAAAACGACAACTGCGGGCCAAAATGCCACATGTGGGCCGCATTATGCGTCTGAGATGCGATTTCTCGGAGAAAGAATCCCCACCACCCCACGTCGGTACCATGTATTGCTCGCTACTTGGGACCCACACCAAAGCGAGAGACGGCTGGAGCGGAAGCACCTTCCCGAGATGTAGCCCGACATGGTGGAGTGGAAGATGACGAGCGGCACATAGACTCGGACGCTTTACCAGTGGCCATCAGCATCAGGTGAGTACTCCGGAAGAGGTCCTTTACGGTACGGCAAACGCCCCGTCTCAGTCCCCGCGTCACCACCTCCACTTGCATATGCTCACCGCCGCCCCCCTTGTTTACCATTTGATGATTCCTTCCAGCTGCATCATTCACATAAAACTAGTGTTAGCATGAGCGTGTGAACTTTTATTCTACTATCATAAATGTAATAGCGATATTTTTTATTTTTTAATTGGAAGAATATTCATTTCCTTAGGATGACTCGAAAGAAGGGGAAAAAAAAAAGGGTAACCGTACCAGTGGCAGGTGACCACAACGGACGGACGGTTTCAAAGTCGCCCTCTCATTTGCATTGTTTAATTTCACGCGTTCGTACTCGTCCTTCCCCAGATCGCCCTTCCTATATTATTTGTCCCTTTTTCCTGTTCTACCCTTCTCGTCTCCTCTCCTTGTACGGAATGAGTGCTCCTTTTGACGATTATATCCTTGATCTGTCCTGTCATTTCGGGTAATAACAGCCCTATCCAGGGGTGTTTTTGTCAGATCGAGCTAATATTTACGTTACTCCATTGTTCTTGGAGTCGAGTACTCACAGGGGCTTTTGGGTAATTTCGATTCTCCCTTCTTCATCTCTTAAAAGCCCACCGTTTTCCATTAGGCGGTTGCCACTTCCTCGTTCTCCTCTCGCCTTCTCCGCCTCTTCTCTCCATTGCTGGCCGCCGAACTCGATCCCTAGTAGTAATCTGGATTGGTGGAGTGGCCCCTGTCCCCGATTCTCATGGCGGAGAGCGGCGATCTTTTCCGGAGGATCCGCGGCCGCGATGGCCTCGCGACCCTCGCCCTCGATCTCTTCTCCACCACCCCCAACCCTAGCCCTTGCTCCTACTCCGGATCCGCAAAGCGGCTCCGGCTCGGAGACGCCATTCCTGCCGCGGTGGTGGCGGAGGAAGACCGGCACGACCTGGTTGATTCCCTTTCTGAGGAGATCCTCTTCTTGATCTTGGATCGCTTGGAATCGGAGCCGCTCGACAAGAAGTCGTTCTCGCTCGTCTGCAGGTCGTTCTACGCTGCCGAGTCCCGGCACCGGCGGGTCCTCACGCCGCTCCGGTCGGATCTTCTCCCGGCCGCCCTTGCTCGCTACCCACTGGCCTCGCGTCTGGACCTCTCCCTCTGCCCAAGGATCACCGACACGGCGCTCGCCTCCGTCAGCGGCGCCCTCCGTTCGTCGTTGCGCTCGATCGACCTCTCCAGGTCTAGGGGGTTTTCGCAAGTGGGGATCGGAAACCTCGCGGTGAACTGCGCTGCTCTGGTGGAGATCGACCTCTCCAACGCCACGGATCTGAGCGATGCGGCCGGTGCCGCTATCGGACGGGCGAGGAATCTCGAGAGACTCTGGCTGGCCAGGTGTAAGATGGTGACGGATATCGGTATCGGGTGCATCGCCGTCGGATGCCAGAAACTGAGGCTGCTCTGCTTAAAATGGTGCTTGGGGATTTCCGATCTTGGGGTCGGTTTGGTGGCAGTAAAATGCAAGCGGCTGCGGAGTTTGGATCTCTCGTTCGTGCCGGTACTCCATCTTTTCTCCTAATTTACCGTCATTTTCTTCTTTTCCGACTGATAAGTTTAAGAGATGAACTAATTTGAGGTCTCCGCTTTGTATGTGAAATGAGCCAATTGATTTTACCAAGAAGGTGAAAAAATTTCAGCTGCCTCATGTTCCCAAAATCCTTTAATCTTAACGAATCTACATGTATAACTCAAGAAGAAAGAAAAAGAAAGGGAAAAAGGAGGCAAGCTTTCCTAAGTATGGATGGGCTCTGATATTTGACCTCTCTCAGATATTGTTTGGTTGGGGTGCACAAGGGCTGGTTGTCTGGCCATTTATGAGCTGCAACATCTCTGTTTTTGTCATTTGCTTCAGAATTTCTCCGTCTTCAGATTTGCTCTGCTCTAAGCAAAGTTGTCTTCATGCTTTGTCATGTTCATATTCATATCTTAAGTGACCTTTTCGCAATCCTAATTCTGAAGAACCTTCATGTTTTCTGTTTTCTGCATGACAGATAACTAAAAAATGCCTTCCAGCTGTCCTACAATTACCACACCTTGAAGATTTGGCTTTGGTAGGATGCTTGAGCATGGATGATGAAGGCCTTATATCTCTCAAGCAAGAGTGCAAGTCACTACAGGTATGTGTTTATGATCTTGGTCGATTCTGGATGCAAAAATAGTGTTCTACATCCTCAGAAATAAATAATTGTCCCCGTGTAATTTATAGTCCCATGCAGTTAGTGGTGATATTCTCAGGAATTGTACAACCATTTTATGATTATGTTGTTGGTCAGGCAACTTACTTCTTTGATGTTTATAAATGACACTGGGTGATACAACCTATCTGATATTGGTATCATCTTCATGGAATTGAAAAAAATGTCAGACTTGAAAAAAATAGTGTTCTACATCCTCAGAAATAAATAATTGTCCCCTTGTAATTAATTTATAGTCCCATGCAGTTAGTGGTGATATTCTCAGGAATTGTACAACCATTTTATGATTATGTTGTTGGTCAGGCTACTTCCTTCTTTGATGTTTATAAATGACACTGGGTGATACGAACTATGTGATATTGGTATCATATTCGTCGAATTGAAAAAAATGTCAGACTTGTCACCAAATATTTGTTGTGATATATGTTTGTTATCAGGGAAATGCATGTTATATAGAGGCTTATGTATGTTCCTAAGATATTTGCATTAAACATCATCCCTGTTTTCTGATTATTGTTTGCCAACTGTTCCCAAGTTCTAGGATGCCTACTTGAGCAATTTTATGATGCTTTTCTCCTTAAGAGGATCATATTCTAAAGTTCCTGCGCAGCAATCATCATCTGCAACCTGAAACATGTTTTAACATTGCACATGTGCTACATCAAATCTTGCTCATGATTACATATTGGTCCAATTTTGTTTTGATGTAGGTGCTTGATTTGTCAAACTGTCAACATGTCAGTCATGCTGCATTTTCTTCCGTATTGAATAAGGCCCCTGGTTTACGCCAAATGAGTTTAGCATACAACGGCTTGGTAAGAATGCTGCTCATGTACTAATTTTTTTTCATTTGAAGAAAAGTTTGAGCACTCCTGACTAATACTTTTGATATATGTACTGATGCAGGTAACCCATTCACTTGCTACCAGCTTGCAAAAGCTATCCAAGTTGCAGTGTATCAAATTAGATGGCAGTGAGATGACAACCTCTGGACTGGGAACCATTGCAAACTCCTGCAAATCACTGAGGGAACTAAGCCTGAGCAAGTGTTCAGGAGTGACAGATGAAGGTCTTTCTTCTATTGTCATGAAACACAAGGGGCTGGTCAAATTAGATGTTACATGCTGTCGCAATATAACTGATTTCTCCCTGGCAAGCATTACTAGTTCGTGCACTTCCCTCACCAGTCTTAGGATGGAATCTTGCACCCTGGTCTCTAAGGAAGGTCTTCGTTTGATCGGTCAACATTGTCATCTCTTGGAGGAACTAGACCTCACCGATAATGACTTAGATGATGAAGGTTTTCATAATTGTCTCAACTATTTCGATTTATTAATGCTTGTTATTTCAGTTGCTCATCATGTTCTTACATGCAGGACTGAGAGCCATCTCAGGATGTCAAAAGCTATGTATCTTGAAAATTGCCATATGCTTGAAGATTAGGGATGAAGGTCTTATTCATGTTGCAAAAAGTTGTTCAAAGCTCCAAGAGATTGATTTGTATAGGTTAGTCAATTTCTTTTTCCTGTGGTTCTATCTTGATAACTGTATTAATAATTACCAAAAAAGGTGATCTATTTCTTTGTGGTGTAGTCGTAGCAGACAAAGTTTATTCAGAAAACGGAAATAGATAACTACTTCTTGATGTGAGCAAATTTCTAGGTCATGAAAATTCAGTGGCAGTATTTCATAGAATGCAAACTTCAATTTGGAGACTGGGCTTATGTTTTTAGATTCTACAACTTGTCTCGGTTACACTCAACTAATATGAGATATCGCTTCAGGTCTGTAGGAATTACGGACACAGGTGTTGTGGCAGTAGCTCGTGGTTTCCCTCTGTTGCAGATAATCAATCTAGCATACTGTACGGGAATAACTGATGATTCATTGAGATCATTATCAAAGTGCTCAAATTTGGAAACTCTGGAGATTCGAGGTTGCCCACAGGTCTCATCTTTGGGTCTTGCGGCTATTGCTGTGGGGTGCCAAAAGCTTACAAACCTCGACATCAAGAAATGCTATTATGTGAATGATGCTGGAATACTTTTTCTTGCTTGCTTCTCCCAGAATTTGCGTCAGGTACTTGCTTTGTTTGTTCTCTATCTTTGGCTATTGAGAGTAAGATTGTGACCTGATCATATGTGATATTCTCATGTCGCTTTCCAGATAAATTTGTCATACTGTTCGGTAACAGATGTGGGGCTGTTGGCACTTGCAAGTGTTAGCTGTCTTCAGAATATGACAATATTTCATTTAGGGGGACTCACACCAAGTGGTTTGTCAGCTGCTTTGTTGGCATGTGGAGGGCTAACAAAGGTGAAACTGCATTCATCATTTAAACCATTAGTTCCAAAGCCTCTTCTCGAACACATAGAAGCCAGGGGGTGTGTGTTTCAGTGGAGGGACAAACCTTTTCAGGTATTCTGTCTTTTGTGGTTCAAAGATGCCATAGTTTGCAATGTTTTGTTTGTTCTAAAAATTTTATAATGCTGATGGCTTTTTCATTTGTATTTACAACCACGTCATGGGTTCTAGCTACTAATGTCACCTACGAGACTGCTTAAATCATCTCTCGGTATATAATCAGTTATAGTTTTGTTGGTAGAAAATATTAGAAATCCATCATCATCGTAGTTCAGATTATAGATAATGCTATGTGAACGGTTTCTCATCAGGATCAGTTTCCTGAATTTGCATGCGGTAGGTTGTATAATTTTACCGAAGAATATATAAGCACACGTTAGAGAAAGAATATCCACATTTCTTGGACATAGAAACGGGCCCACAAACGTGACTTGTTCTCCGTTTGCAGATCACATGATGAATCATATAAAGGGATGCATGTTTCTGTTTCACAAGAATGACATATATCCTGTTAGCCATAGTATTTTCAGTTCCATCTTGGTGTGAATTATACAATGCCGCAAAACATTCTGGTCAAACAAGAATGCTTCTAATTACAGTCATGATATATTTAACTTAGATATGCATTCGGCCACTCGGTGATGGACAAGATTTTACCTTTCCAGCACACTTTTGTTTCGCATGAACCAACATGTGGATTGCTTAATGATGGTGGCATCTCTTGCCAGGTTGAACTTGAACCCAGTGAAGTTTGGAAGCAGCATTCACAAGACATGCATGTCCCTGACCTGTGAACCCGTCTTAACAGCGGAGAACAATACTTTCCATCAACGCCACCCGTGGTCTTGGGAATGCAGAACATAGACTGAAACGGGGAAGTCGCTGGACGTACATTGGCAAAGAGAGATCTTATTCCTATAACTTTTGAGGAGTATATATTGACTATCAAACCTGGTGGTTACGAATAGGATCAAACAGAGAACCGAAGACATCACAGCCTTTGAAAGGAAAAGAGACCAAGAAGACGCGCAGTTACATTGAGATTTATGGGGCGAACATTGAATTGGCCAGTTTCGGCAGTCTGGTGATTGGATTTCACCACAATCCTATGGCTTTCGTCATGTAGCAATTCTTCTAAAAGTGAGCAAGCGTCGCTCATCAAATCGATGTGACAGGATCCCGTTGGCGGAAGCATGACTGCCAGGCATTCGAATGGTCACGTGTCGTCGCACTTATGATGCGTTTGACGCTTCTCTTCTTCTGTTTTCTGATTCCCCGGTGACGGGGCAGTCCCAACCTATTTCTTCTCTCTCTCTCTCTCTCTCTCTCTCTCTCTCTCTCTCTCTCACCAGTGTGCTTGAATATATTAGGCAATGATTAGTAAAACCTACAATACTTTTTTACTAATCTACCATTCCACAAAGGGAATGTTGTTTGCCTATAAATTCTAAAGATTCCCATAAAATCTTGTTGAACGGGCTATTTGTTGTCATGTGGTTATCTGTTTGTACTTGATTTTTTTTTATAATTTTCTTACCCTACGACAATCTATAGTTATATAATCTTTCCACCATATGGTGATTTGCTTTTTCATAATACATGTTAATGTTTATATATATATAATATGTTTTGGAAAAGAATATAGATTCTAATTGGAAACGCACACTCTTTCATGGACCCATATATTTGCAATGTCTTCATCTCCTCCGAAACATCTTGTTTTTATGTCATCCCTCGATATGTAGAATATATGTACACACGTGGCTAGCTAAGCCGCAAAAGCCGCATTAAAACGCCTCGTTTCGATCGTTGCAGAAGCCGTCACCAGACGCTATCCGCCAACTGGCTTTGCTGCTCCCAGGACGTGCCTCTCTGTTGAGTCAATTTAATTTGGATGACGAGAGAGACGATAAAAGAGTTGTCGTCACCTACATCTCCGGTCGATCATTAATGCGGACAAAAAAAAGTGCATCTAATATAACTGGAGAAACCACAAGGATAATGAAGGAAAGAGCGGTTGATACACTGGTTGGAAGACACAGCATGTATTAATGCCTCCTCCTCCTCCTCCTCCTCCTCCTCGCAGTTAAGGAACCCAACCCACCACCCGTAGCCTCATTAATTCTCTCTCTTCCCTTCCCTCGGCCTTAGCGGATCAGATCGTCTTGGCCTTGCGGAGGAAGCAGAGGTGGGGAAGATGGGAGGGTGTTGCAGCAGGGACGAGGTGGGGCGGATGCCGACCTGCGGAGCAATGGAGCAGGTCGATGCGTTCTACGCGGCCGAGGAGGAGAGCGTGCGCGTGGGCGACGGCGGCGCGCGCGTGAGGTTGAAAGGCTCGTGCATGGTGGCGTCCATGTTCACGCAGCAGGGTTGGAAAGGCGTCAACCAAGACGCGATGACCGTGTGGGAGGTAACCGCCAATCGTCAACTCATTGTTGGAGCATTGCATCTCTTAAATTATGCTTGTCGAAGAGGAATTTGTGGGAAGCTATGCGGTGTGATTTTGGCAGCTGTTGTTGGATGCATGCGGATCTCAGCAATCCAATTCATTGATTTGTTTCTTCATAATAACCTCAATTGTCTGTTCTTGATTTCATGCTGCAATCGTCCTCGTCCGTTCACCATTTCCGTAGCTTTGACCTCCGCAGGGCTTCGCCGGAGACCAAGACACCGTCTTCTGCGGCGCCTTCGACGGACACGGGCCGTACGGCCACAGGGTCGCATGCCATGTCCGCGACGCCCTGCCATCGAGACTGCAATCCGGGATGAAGGCTTTCGAAGGTGGGGCTGATGATACCGCCGGCGACGGCTGGTTCGCCTCGTGGAAGGCCTCCATCGTGAGTGCCTTCGAGGAATTGGATAAAGAGCTGAGCAACCATCCGTGGATCGATTGCATCTGCAGCGGCGCCACAGCTGTGACCATCCTTAAAGAGGTAAGAACGATGACGTCCACCGGACAGCTGCTGGATTCAGTAACCGATGCCGACATTGACGTCTCTCTTCCTTCGTCTTCTCAGAGGGATCACTTGATAATCGCTAACTTGGGAGATTCCAGAGCGGTGCTCTGCACTCGAGACGACGACGACCAACTTGTTCCGGTCCAGCTCACGGTGGATCAGAAACCCAATCTTCCGAGTGAGCTGCAGCAAATGCATTAGCGTCTGCATTTCTATTGGTCTTAATGGGATGTGTGATTCGTCAGGTGAAGCAGAGAGGATTAGGAGTTGCAGGGGAAGAGTGTTCTCTCTCGAGGAAGAACCTGATGTGCACAGGCTATGGCTGCCCGACGAGGACAGTCCGGGGCTCGCCATGGCCAGGGCTTTCGGCGACTTCTGCCTCAAGGATTTCGGGCTCATCGCCACCCCTCAGATCTCCCACAGGAAGCTGTCGGAGAAGGACGAGTTCGTGGTCCTCGCGACTGACGGCGTGCGTACGTCCTTCGTCCAACTCTTGCTTGGCCTGCGGCTGAGGCTGATGCATTGCTGCAGGTATGGGACGTGCTGTCGAACGAGGAGGTGATCAGGATGGTGTCGTCGGCCAACAAGCGGTCGGCCGCGGCCAAGCAAGTGGTGGACCGCGCGGTTCGAGCGTGGCGGACGAAGCACCCCACGTCCAAGGTCGACGACTGCACCGTCGTCTGCTTCTTCCTCGAGCAACCTCTTCCTGCGTCCAACAAGCCAACCCGCGGAACTCGGAGGGACAGCACGGTCTCGTCGGACCTCTCCCGCACGGATAGCTTTAGGACGGCGAGAAGCGAGGTCTCGGAACCGGAGATGGTGGTGAGCGCGGGCGGATCGCAACAGGAGTGGACGGCGCTGGATGGGGTGAACAGGGTGAACTCGCTGCTGAAGCTTCCTCGGTTCGCCAAGGCGTTGAGTTGGCGCAAGAGATCCGTCAAGATAGAGGAGGCTGCATAGCTGTGGAAACCAAGCTTAACGATGTAGAGTTGGGATGGTGGAGGAGGCGTAAGAGCTCTCAAGTGCTGCCGCTTCTGTTCAACATCGATCGATCGACGTGGATTCATGTGAGCTTGAAGAGAATCATGCAACATTCATTGTGTGTGTGTGTGTTCATAATATGTGTTATGCTTGCGCTCGAAATTTGATGCGTTCGTTGGAATCCTAATTGATGCTTTAATAATGTCTATTCCCAGCGTCCATCTTAGTCATATCTCCATAGCAAAACGGAATGGTATCGATCGGCCAATACCTCATCCTAACATTGTTGCACCAAAAGCAGAAAAGAATCCAGAGCAGCGAAACATTTAGATTGAGGAAGTATACAGATCGATTTATTCTTCAAAAGAATCTGACATATAAGACCCTATAAGCATCCAAATATAGCCCAAAAATGGCATCGCGATCCGATCGCTTTCACCGCATGAGACGACGCGGCAAATCCAAGCCGAAAAGCTTCAGATCCGGGCATCAGACGCGGGCAGCGACGACGGCGGGGCTGGCTGCGGAAGCGGCGGACGATGCAGCCCCGCCGAGGAAGGACAACAGGCCGGTGGCGGCGCCGGTCTCCTGCTCGTCGAGGAAGAGATCCTCGGGGACGCGGAAGGCCCCGTGGGCGGCGACCATGGCGGCGCCGGCCACGAGGGCGGAGATGATGATGGATCCGACGGAGGTGAGGAAGACGACGAGGACGGAGAAGAGGACGAGGCCGCCGAGGGTCTCGCGGTCGGAGAAGGTGCGGCCGAAGAGGACGAGGGGCGGATCGGCGGGGCGGAAGAGGTAGAGGAGGCACCAGGTGGCGAGGAGGGCGAGGAGGACGAGGAGGGAGAAGGGGTTGGTGACGAGGGACAGGGCGAGGACGGCGGCCACCACGGCGGCGTAGTTGACGCGGAAGTAGGCGAGGTTCTTGCGGAGGCGGGAGGTGGCGTCGGCGAGGGTGTCCGGGCGGGAGAAGGCGGAGCGGTCGGCGAGTTCGGACCAGGGGCGGCGCTCGGAGAGGGACCGGCTGACGGAGTCGGAGAGGCGGGAGAGGAAAAGCCGGAAGGCGGGGGTGGAGACCGGGGCCGTGGAACCGGCGGCGCCGGCGCCGGAGGTAGGGTTGGAGATGGGTAGGGGAGGCGCGGAGGGGGCGGAAGACATCATCGGGGCGAAGTACGAACGAAGCGAGAAGGAGAGAAGATGAGGATGAAGAATACGTTTCCCATCATTTTCGAGTTTTATAGGGGATTTGACCGGGATGGTTTGCTTCCACGATACGTAACGGAAGGTGGGGAGAAAGAGGTGGACTCGTCACGCGTTTCATCTGGTCAACGTTTCGAATTAAAGTAAAAATAAAAAATAAAAAAGACGATTTTCTTACAAAATACCTAAAATATTTTAGGTGTTTCCAACCGATATCACTTTTATATTTTTTTAAAATGATATTTTCAATTCAAAAGGTGTTGGGTAAAAATTTTGACAGTATATCATGATTTTCATGTAAAATACCTATATTTTAGGTATTTTCAATTTGATACTCTTTTTATTTTTTAAATAATATTTTTAATATATATCGCAAGATCCTGAATTCGAATTTTGCTTTCGTCATTTTTTTAATAAAATTAATTAATTAAAAAACATAATATTCCCCAAAAATTTCTCGTCAACTTTTTTGTTTGATATTTTTAATCAATTTTAAACTATTAAGGTATTTTAATTTAGCTTTCTTACAATATTTTTAATAATATTTATAATTTTTTTTATTAAGTTAAAAAAATATTATAAATATTATTTATAGAACATTGTGATATAATATTTTTAAATTTACAATCATTTATAATATTATTAAATAATATTTATATTATAATGATCAAAACACTGTAATTGTTATTCTTAAACCATTACAAATACCTATTTAACATATCAATTGATTTCTAATAACATTTTAATTCCATGTGACTTATTTATTTATTAATAAATTTTATAACATTTTTATTATGATAGTCAAAACACTATAGCAAAACAAAACACCATAACAAAAATTTTCGAGAGATAATTTATATTTTTTAATTAAAAATACTATTTGAGGAAAAAAATACTAATTCAAAACCCAAAATATGGATAATTTTTAGGAACTCGTCCAATATATACATATATATATATACATATATATAATATATATATATACATATACATATATATATACATATATATATACATATATATATATATATATATATATATATATATATATATATATATATATATATATATATATATATACATATATATATATATATACATATATATATATACATATATATATATATAGGGAAAATTGCATGCTATTTCGACGGTGAGGTGACCGCATCGGACCAATCCGGTCCAATCTTTGACAGTATAAGATTGATCGACTCCGATCCCATCATCGGATTCCAATCAGCTACAACAGATTGAATCCAAACCATGTCAATCAAAGGGTCCCAAAGACACCCCGCTACCTACATATTTTGAATTATATTGATATTTGCGACAATGGGTATAAAACAATATCCTACTAAACAATGCTACGGTGCAAATGAAGATGAAGATCACCACATAAATCACTTGTTCTATGTTAGAGAGAAATGTCAAACAGCATAAAAGAAAGTGATTATTGTCTGGAATGAGATGTGAACATAGCAATTCGTTTATGCATCAATCATAAGCTACACACACTGAAGCTGATGTTCCAGGCAATAAAATTCAAGCTTTAGAAAGTAGAACCATTCCATCCGAAGTCTGAACCCTGCAAAATTGAGAAAAAGCAAAAAAAGAGGAGTCAGAACCGGCGTATACTGAGCATAAATAGAACAGATTAGGAAATTACACATCAAGTAATGCATATACTCGTAGCTAAGAATACAAAAAGACTTGAACCGATAAATAGTTATTTACATGCCTATTGCTGATGCAAAGCATGCAAACACTGAGCATGTTCTTGTGCTTGATTGGCCTAACAAACAAGAAAATTGCGATGAGAGAAAAACCAAGAACTACCAATGACTCGTACGGTGCTGCACTAAAGAAGCAACAGTGGCTTGCCTTTGAGTCGTAGAACTTCAGAAAGAAGCGTGTCTTTGGGACGGACAGCTTACTCTCTAAAATGGAGGATATTTCAGCACTCAATTTCTTATTCACGTCGGGATTCAGTCCTCCGATGGACACTAATTCACCATAAGCGGCAGCTTGCTGGGTTCCGCCAAATGAAATGGGTATTGATCCCTTCAGCACGACCATCACATACTGTTAACAATCATATCAGCATTTGGATCAGGTAAGTAAATGGCAAATAAGATTAAGGTCAAACGAAATTACATGACAATCATATGAAGGCACAGGAAACACATCCAGAAATGTAGCTGTAAAATTATAGGAAAAAGGTAAACCATATTACATGACAAAGGGACAAGTACCGATATCTACTAGCTAATCATCTTTTATTCCAAACCTACAAGTACAAGGAACTATCAACTTGTTGCAACAAAATTTAATGAAAACCTAATCATGTCAAGTAGATAATGTCAAATGGAAACTCAAGATTACACGAGAGAATATAAACAGCTTCTTATGTCTTTTGATACTTAATCGCTCACATGACTAACCAAAGTCAACTGATGATAAATTTAAGATACGGAGTTCTATAAGCACAGGAACAAAGAAAGCAGTCTTAATTTCTTGTCCATGGAAGCTAAAAGAGAGTAATAGAGTGCAAGAATGAGCCAATATGAGAAGGCACATTGAGAACGATGCCATCTCTGATCATTCCCACGGCTTCTCCACTTCTTTTACACCTAAGTCAGTGATTTCTTTCAGAATTTGTTTTACATCTAATTTCTCTAATATAGCCACGTTCATCTAGTGAAAAGACAAGGTATAGTGGTTTTTAGTCAATACTAAATCTCCAGTTCCAGTGGACTACAATGAAACATTCCACTACCTGGATTAAAGGAGGAGGCTATTGCCGCATACAAGAAATCCCGCGGGTTTGAGCTCGGCTTACAGCGGTTGGGGCAAGTGACCTATGAGTTTGGGTATCGAATCGCCCTTGCTTGCTTTAAGGCGAAGTACCTGGACTCCGACATTGAGCAGGATCCTTTCACTGACTTGCCCGAGGACCAGAACGTCGAGATGCCGGCGGAGGTGCCCTTGGACGACAGTCCCCTGGACCCTTCGGGGTGATTTTGTACTTCTCTTTTTTAGCTTATGTTTGGGTCGATCATCGGTCGGGTCGGTGTTGTAGGTGTAACGCTCGACCGAGCATAATGTAATCTTTGCCTTGTTTTGAATGAATAGACATGTTTTCTTGCCATAGAATTGCGTTTAAAGATAAAAATTTTTAAGGTTCGAGATGTTCCATGTCCGAGGGAGGGGTTTTCCTTGCATGGTTTCGAGGCAATAGGTTTCTTCTTGGACCATGTCGCTGGCCTAATAGGTGCCTTCCCAGTTTAGGCCAAGCTTGCCTCTGGCTCGGGTCGGGTTACTCACCTCGGTCTTACGTAGAACGAGGTTGCCCACCCTGACTTGACACGGGCGGACCTTCCGGTTGTATAGTCGGGCCGTGGCCTTCCTGTATGTCAACATGCGGAGGTGCGCCACAGCCCTTCGTTCGTCAAGGAGGTCAAGGTTGGCCCGAAGCCCTTCTTCCGAGGTGTCTTCCTAGAAGCCTTCAACGCGTGGTGTGGGAAACACCACTTTAGGCGGAAGTACTGCTTTAGTTTCGTATGCCAAACTGAAAGGTGACTCTCCGGACACCGTTTTGGGAGTTGTTCGAGACGCCTATAGGACACTTGGGAGCTCCTCGGTCCAGGTCCCTCGAGCCCCTGTCACCCTTCTCTTGAGACCCTCCAATACTGCTCGATTGGTGACCTCGGCTAAGCCATTGGTTTGTGGGTGTGCGACCGAGCTGAACTTTAACTGTATCTTGTAGGACTAACAGTATGCGCTGAACTTGGCGTTGTTGAATTGGGTTCCGTTGTCGATGATGATCACCCTCGGGATCCCGAACCGTGCGATGATATTCTTCCAGACGAACCCCTCGACTTGTTTTTCGGTGATGGATGCCAGTGGTTCGGCTTCAACCCACTTGGTGAAGTAGTCGACGCCGACTATTAGGAATTTTCGCTGTCCCGGAGCGGGAGGGAAGGGCCCGAGGAGGTCCAGCCCTCATTGGGCGAAGGGCCAGGTTGTGTCGATCGGGGTAAGCGGGACTGCTTGCTGGTGGGGTTTTCGGGCGTACTCCTAGCACCGTCGGCATCTCTGTGCATATGCCAAAGTGTCTCGACACAAGGTCGGCCAATAGTACCCTTGCCGAAGGACTTTGAAGGCCAGAGCGCGGCCGCCGATGTGCTCTCCGCAGATGCCTTCGTGGACCTCGGCGAGAATCGTCTCGACCTTGGGTGGCGCCAAGCATTGCAAGAGGGGTTGGGAAAAAGCCCTTCAGTATAACTTTTTGTTAACTTCGCAATACCAGGTCTGGGTTCGCCTTAGTCATCGTGCCGTGGTTGGATCCTCAGGCAGGGCTCCCTCCCTTTTGTAGCGGAGGATTTCCTCCATCCAATTCGGGGTGACCTCAGTTGTGGCGATGTTCGGGGTCGGGAGTGTTGGTGCCGTGAGGACTTTAGTTCCCCGAGGCGGTTCCCCGGGGGATTGGTTGGAGGCCAATCGAGCTAGTGCATCAGCTTGGACATTGTGGGCGTGCGGTATCCTCGTAACCGTTAGGCGACCGAAACAAGCCGTGAGTCGCTTGACCTCGGTGAGGAATCGTGCCATGGTTGGTCCTCGGGCTTCGTAGGTCCCGTTGATGTGGCCCACTACCAATTGCGAGTCGATGAAGGCCTCCAAGTTCTGCACATGCATCTCAAGGGCGAGGCGCAGTCCCGACAGCAACACCTCGTATTCGGCCTCGTTGTTGGTGGCTTTGAACTCCAACCAAAGCGCGTGCTCATGAGTTTCTCCGTTCGGGCCTTTGAGGATTAGTCCTGCTCCTGCCCCTCTCAACGTGGCGAGCCAATCCACGTATAAAACCCAAGCTCGCTCGTCCGACCCCTGCTCAGCAGAACACCCTTCGGGAGTTAGTTCAGAAATAAAGTCGACCAATACCTGGGCTTTTATCGCCGTTCGGGGAACATATTGGATGTCGAATTCCCCAAGCTCGACCGACCACTTGAGCATTCAACCCGAAACGTCGAACTTGGAGAGGATTTGGCGTAGGGGTTGGTCGGATATTACTTTTATCGTATGGGCCTGGAAGTAGGGTCGTAGCTTTCAGGCCATCATTATTAATGCCAGCGCCAACTTTTCTATCGGTGGGTAACGCTCTTCGAGCCCGACGAGAATATGACTGGTGTTGTAGACGACCTGCTGCGTTGCTTGATCCTCCCGTACCAGTACCGAGCTGACAACTTGTTCTGAGGCCGCCAAGTAGAGACTTAGGATTTCACCCAGGCGGGGCGAAACGAGCCGAGGTAGTTGTCCGAGATGCGTCTTCAGCTTCTTGAAGGCTTCTTCGCATTCAGGCGTCCATTCGAAGTTGTCGGCTCGGCACAGGGCTCGAAAGAAAGGGAGACATTTATCTCCAGAGCGTGACATGAAGCTCCCGAGTGCTGCTAGCTCCCTAGTAAAGCGTTGTACTTCCTTGACCGAGCGCGGAGATTGTATTTCCATTATGGCCCGAACCTTTTCTGGGTTGGCGTCTATTCCCCTCTGGTGGATGACGAAGTCGAGGAACTTCCCTGAGCGAAGTCCGAAGGCACATTTTGCAAGGTTGAGGCGCATGTTGAATCATTGGAGGCATCGGAAAGTCTCGGCCAGGTCGGTTAGATGTGTTGTTGCCGACTTGCTTTTGACGATCACATCATCGACGTATACCTCCATATTCCTCCTGAGCTGATGCTTAAATATTTCATTGACCATCCTTTAGTAGATGGCATCGGCATTCTTTAGGCCGAAAGGCATGACCTTGTAGCAATAGACCCCTTTGTCGGTGATGAAGGTAGTGTGCTCTCGATCCCGTGGTGCCATTCGGATTTGGTTGTAGCCCAAGAATGCATCCATGAATGTGAAAAGCTCGTGCCCTACAGTGGCGTCAACCAATTGGCGTAGTCGACACACATCCTCCAGTTTCCATTATGCTTCTTGACAAGGACAACATTTGATAGCCACCAAGGAGATTTCACCTTGGTTATAAACCGGGCGTCGAGCAGACAGTCCACCTTGTTGTTGATTGCTTGTTGTCGGTCTGGGGTGAACCTCCTCGGTTTCTCTTTCACCGGGCACGCCTCGGGGTGGACATTGAGGTGATGTTGTGCGACCTCCGGGCTGATTTTGGGCATGTCCTTTGGGGACCATGCGAAAACATCAGTGTTTTCCTTCAGAAAGTCTAGGAGTTGGACCTGGTCGGCCTCCGGAAGCGTTGTCCCGACTCTAATGTCTTGGTCAGGTCGATCACTCCTCAGGGGGACCTCGACTAGTTGCTCCGTCGGTTGTGGGTGTGTCGGAGCTTTAGGATTGTCCCGAGGGTCGAGATGGGGTTGCTTGGGTCGTGGCCTCTTCGATATGGATACAACCGTCAAGTAGCAATGTTTGGATTCCCTTGAGTCGCTTTGAGCTACTCCGACCCCCGCTAAGGTTGGGAACTTCATGGCTTGATGATAGGTGGAGACGACCGCCCTTAGCTTGTTGAGAGTCGAGAGCCCGAGAATTTAATTGTATGCCGAGGGTAAGTCGACCACCATAGAGGTAACTATGACCGTCTTGGTCCTTGGTTCGTCTCCTATGGTGATTGGGAGGGTGGTGGTCCTAAGCAGGGAGATTGACTCTCCCATGAATCTGGTGAGCATCGATGCCCTTGGGGAGAGGTCTCCGTCCATGAGGCTGAGCTTCTTGGAGGCATCCAGGTATAGCACGTCGGCAAAGCTCCTTTGTGTCAATCATCACCCTCTTTACCTTTGCATTGGCAATGCAGACCGAGACCACCAAGGCGTCATCGTGGTCCAAGAATTCCACCTTTTTTGTCCCAAACGTGATTTCTACCCTGGACCACGGTCTCGGGCGCTTCTCAACAGTACTCCGCGCGTATGCTTTTCTACCCGTGGTGCTGCTGTCCCCGGAGGCTGGTCTGCCGACAATAACATCAATATGCTTTTCGACGGGACCCCTGGGTCGAGGAGATGATTCTCTCGGCTTTTTTAGAAAACACCCGAGATGCCCTCGACGGATCAACTCCTCAATTCGGTTCTGCTAGTCACGACAATCTTCTGTGTCATGGCCGTAGTCTCGGTGGAACCTACAATATTTAGATCGATCTTTGTGAGAAGTTTTCAGTGGGTTTTGCTCCCGTAGGAGTCCCTTTTCCTTGATTTGAAGAAAGACCTTAGTGCGAGAAGTGTTTAAGTGGAGCCTCGAGTGTGACGGCTCGGGTCAATCGAGCCTTCTTCGGGATGGTTCTACGGCCGACCTCGGGGCTGCCCCTCGGGTCGGGTCCATCCGAGATCTTTTGTTGTCCTCGCGTTTTCCCGCCATCAAGGCCTCGGCGACGACATACTGGTTGGCATGACTGGAGCATCTCGAGGACGGTTGTAGGCGGTCTCTCAATTAGCGACCAGAAGAATCTGGAGGGGCATAGTCCCATCAGGAATGCCTACATGATTAGAGAGGGATGGGCCCCGAGCATTCCCCAAATTTCAACGGTGAAATGCGCGACAAACTGTGAGAGTGTTTCGCCATCGCCTTGGGCCAGCACGAGGAGCGTGCCCATGGAGGGTTTTGGCCATATGCTGGCCAAGAAGTTTTGCTCGAGTCCTTTTGCGAGTTGGTCGAAGGAGGAGATCGAAGCTGGCTGGAGCCGACTGAACCACATCCGAGCTGACCCCCTAAGCATGCTGGGAATCGCTCTACACATTAAGGCGTTGGAAGTGCCATAGAGGGCCATCTAGGCCCGGAAGGCGGCGACGTGTTCCATCGGGTTAGAACCGCCATCGTACACCTCGAGAGCTGAAAGTCTGAAATTGGGGGGAACGGGCTTATCCTGGATCTCTTGAGTGAAGAGGGATGCTCCCGGGGGGTTCTCCCCAACCTCACATTTGGTCATGCAGAACTCGCGTTGGAACTCGTCCAGGTGTCGATTCACTGAGGACAGTTGGGCTCTGAACGAGTTGTCGGCTGAATCAGACAACACGATGTCGGGCTCGGGAAATGGCAGGTTGGTCGAGTGGAGATTAGGAACGCTGCGCTCAGGGATTGTTCCCGGGCCCCCGAACCACTCTCCAACCTCTTCTTACGTCTGCTCTTGTGGAACTGGGTTGGTCGGAGGAACATCGGGTGGCTCTAGGACGAGCACGGGTGGGCTTGGCAGCGGGGGGCCCGCCAACCGCGCGAGTTGTGGGATGAGCGGGGCGACTTGCATCATCCCCGCCAAGGCTTGCACTTGTCTTGCCCGATTAAGGAACGCTTCGGGCGAGACGGTCGTTCCCGAGGAGGGTCTGATAACCCGGGGTCGTTGAACAGGCGTCGATAGCGATTTGGGGTCTGATTTGCGGCACCCCCGCCGGCCTGCATCGCGAGGGTCGATCCCGGTGACGTAGGCGAGGTGGGTTGCGAGTGGTTCTTCGGCGGGGCAAGCCCCCGTGCTGGTCGCGGGACGCTCCTATGGCATCGGCCCTCCTTCTAAAGCCAGAATGTTGTCGAACTAACACGGCCACCAATCGACGTGTCGGTTCGACCCGGTTCAATCGCCAATGCCTCGGAGTGTTTCCCGGCTCGACCCGAGTCGGTCGCGTCTGCGTAGCTCCTCGGATGCCAAATACCTGCACAATGACTGGAGTCGGGTTCAATCCCCGACATAGCCCCTCCGACGATCAAGTTAGTGGAGTGGTTTTTGTTTTGTGAGTGATCTCTCCCCTCCCCTCCTAGGGCCAGGCGGGGGCTTTATGCTTATGCCCGGGGGTCGACCATACACGATTGATCGGCGGCAGCTGATCCCTCGGGCGGCGGACGCGTACAGGCGATCCCGCCAGCCGCGCGAGTTGTGGGATGAGCGGGGCGACTGTTTGCATCATCCCCGCCAAGGCTTGCACTTGTCTTGCCAGATTAAGGAACGCTTCGGGCGAGACGGTCATTCTCGAGGAGGGTCTGATAACCCGGGGTCGTTGAACAGGCGCCAAAAGCGATCTGGGGTCTGATTTGCAGCACCCTCGCCGGCCTGCATCGCGAGGGTCGATCCCGGTGACGTAGGCGAGGTGGGTTGTGAGTGGTTCTTCGGTGGGGCAAGCCCCCGTGCTGGTCGCGGGACACTCCTATGACATCGGCCCTCCTTCTAACGCCAGAATGTCGTCGAACTAACACGGCCACCAATCGACGTGTCGGTTCGACCCGGTTCAATCGCCAATGCCTCGGAGTGTTTCCCGGCTCGACTCGCGTCGGTCGCGTCTGCGTAGCTCCTCGGATGCCAAATACCTGCACAATGACTGGAGTCGGATTCGGTCCCCGACTTAGCCCCTCCGACGATCAAGTTAGTGGAGTGGTTTTTGTTTTGTGAGTGATCTCTCCCCTCCCCTCCTGGGGCCAGGAGAGGGCTTTATGCTTATGCCCGGGGGTCGGCCATACACGATTGATCGGCGGCAGCCGATCCCTCGGGCTGTCACGGACTTAACTGGTTTTGCCTAAGCCGTGCGGCACCAATGCGTATCACCGCAAAGGTCAGCCTCCCCGAAATCTCCTACAATCCCTTAGGACCAACGAAAGAGAAGACGGGACAGAGAAAGCGCTTCACACGGGATCCGCAAGCCACTCTTTTAGTAAACACTTTATAGCCAATGCACATTCCAACAATGGATATCACAAGCTGGATACGGTGCACAACAAAGGTATAAAATTGGTCCACTACGGGCCCGAATTCTATTACAAGTATTCCTCGACACGCTTTATGTACAAGCCTACAATGGTACAAACTCACTCAAATAGGGCATTTTGCCTTTGCAAGCCCTTTACAAGCTTTACAAGTGACAACCAACCAAAAGGGACACGGCAAGCACAAGCATTACACGAACAAGCCGTTTATAATTTTGTCCGTGATGCGGCGACGTCGAGGTGGCATGGCCTGACGGACGACGTCGCGTTAGACGGACGGGAGCGGCGTTGTGCGGCCGTTGCTCCGAGGGGCGACGAGTTGCTTTGTGCGGCTTCGGGCGACGTGGAGCAATTGTCATGTCCGATCCGAGGTGGCACGTCGGACGTGGCATCCTGCATCAGCTTAAGGATTGTGTTTCTGTGCTGATGCGTCCACTGGCTGCCTCCACGTGGGCGGTACCAGGATGTCCCCTATCAACATCTAATTTCTCTAATATAGCCACGATCATCTAGTGAAAAGACAAGGTATAGCGGTTTTTGGGCAATACTAAATCTCCAGTTCCAGTGGACTACAATGAAACATTCCACTACCTGGATTAAAGGACAGTCAAGATATGAATGCAAACAAAATGATTTAATAGTTTTTTACAAGAAACAGTGATTGGTTGCCCCCTACAGTCTCTCCTTTCCAATCAAGAGGTACTAGATTTTTTATTTTAATATTGCAACAATTAAATATGGACTGAAGGAACTAAAGTGGCATTCCTATCAAAGGATAGCAGCTTATTTCTCTCTGTCTCTATTTTTATATGTCCAGTATGCTATAGCACGAACGCACATTTAAAAGAAGTCACTGTTTTGGCAATCCATTTAATCAAACAGGTATCGAAATTTTGTCCATAAAAACAGACATTTAAACATGTAATATGCTATTCATCGTCACCAAAAGAATACTAGCCCTCATAAGATTATGTCACCATGGATTATCTCTTAACAAAAATGCACATATGCTAAATCAAGAAATTAAATCTTTAAACTATCTGTGGATCAATGAGTGCCAATGTTACTTCACTGGTTGATCGAACATCAACATAAGCTAACAGCTAATGAGCTAAAAGTAATAATACTACATGCAAGTTGTCCCCTGAAGAACTTGTATATCTAGGTAAAAATGAGCGCCAGGGTGATTATAAGATCATGAATTCCACCAAGTAAAAAATTGCTACACTTTCAACGAATGTTCCTATAAGAATCTGCACTCAATCAACAATAATACAACAAAGTAAAAGGAATTCTTTTCTAAAGTCATTGCAACTCAATCAACTTCGATCACTAAATTTTGTCACATAATTCACAACAGATAGGAGAGAATTTATCAAATTATGGCATCCCTTCTCTATCCATCCTTCAATCTTCCTCTCAGTTTTGCTGTAGCCAAACAACTAGCCAATTCTTGGCCTCGTTTGCGAAATCACAGAAAGCTACCAACAGTTGTCCGGGAAATACACGTACCAACAGTTCAGAGACTGTGAAATCACAGAAAGCTTACTAGCACCCGTTAATTTCAGATTACAAAAAAGCATGTCTGTTTTTTATAAAAATGCGGTGCTAAAAGTCCATTCCCAAATATTAGAAACCCCTCACCGTATATCCATCGAGACAATTCAAAATTTGGAAATCGAGAAACAAAAAAGGGCTCACTTTGCGACGGTAAAAGATAAGGGGGAAGACATAAAGGAAAAGGAAATAAGAATCGGATACAATAGGCGAGGGAAGGTGTCCACAGACAGATTCCGGTTTGCCGATGATCTTGGCGACGGCCTTGGTGGTCTCGGAGAGGACGGCGGAGGTGTCCACGCTCTCCAAGCTCACGTTAGTGGAGATGTTGAGGCACGGCATCTTCCGCTACCCCTCACTTCCAACAAACCTCTCGCCCCACTCTCGCCCTTTCCCTAAAACCCTTGTTAGATAAACCCGGTAGCCTCGAGATTCGTGCATCAAGGATTCTATGGTGGGATGAACGACCTAAATTTATCAGGTCCAACCGGTAGCCTTTGAGAAGAGAAGAAATTTCTTCTCTCTCATTCTTATAATAAAAAAATCTTTTAAAAATAAAAAAATTTATATTTCATATTATGCTCAAATATTCTGACTTTTTTTTAAGATTAAATTAGTTGAAGATCTTGTTTGGATAATTTTGATGAGATCAATTGATACATTAAAAAAAAATATTCATTCTAATACGAGACAAGTGGATACGTAATTAACATAGGGGATGAGTTCTATCTCCTTCATCTATGTATATAGACATAAATCCAAGATAATAATTACAGATTATCCCTCTAATATCAAATAAGAGATCAAAGGGATAGTTTTTAGTTATCCCTTCCTAAAAAATCTTGTGGAATATTCTTTCTTCTCTCATCAAGTAAAAAAGAATATTTTTAATAAAAAAATAATTTTTTTACCACTCTTATTATTTTTATCTTAGACATCAGATTGATTTGAGCATCGAAAAGATTAAATTAAAAAACATATTTTCGATCTCGATTTTTGTACGGATCTCTCCAAGAGCCATGAGCACCTCCACATTGGATCTCGAGAAGCTCCAAAAGACACTTCATCTTTCTTATACATGTGAACATAAACCACATCGAATTGATTACAAGATCATCCATTTTTCCCGAATCAATAATGTAATTGGTATGCCTTAATTGAACCAAATCTATATTGATCGAAACAGTAATAAACCATCGATGAACGTTCAAGGCACTTAGTCCTTGACCAAATTGTCCTAGCTTGGACCAAGTCGAAACTGGCCAAATTGCTTCTGATCAGATTGAATCCGGAAGCATCCGTCGGTTTGGGTCGTACGAATTCAAATCTCCTATCTGATAGATATCATCTGAACGGGTCAACGGTCCCTTTACGTTTCTCATCCAATCGAGTAACTCAATTGCAGTCGGACTAATCGTCTAAACAAACGGTCAATAACTGCTGGTACGTAGCAACTTGATCGATGATTTGATGAGATCCATAAATTATTCTTCCCACGAACCCATCAACCCATCGAACCTGCAATTCACATCTGGACCGCCCACGTTGTTGCCTTGGTGTCATTGGCCTTGCGAAGCTGAACCAACGGCCATCCTTCCTGCTGGATCCCAACACTATCGTCTTTGATCGTCAGGAGTCGACACGTCCAACTCAGCCGACAACAAACTTTGTCTTTTAGATGGGGCCCAGGCGGGGGGGGGAAGTTTCCAGAGATGAGATGAGATGACAGGAGAGGAGATAGGAAACGGTCAATAGTCTGCGAGGGGGGTGACTGGTCAAACCGCGGGGCCGCGTCCGTCAATCACGCCGTCGGGTCATCCCTCTTCATTCCGTCGTTCCTTTCGCCGTCCGACGTCGTGCAGCCCATTCCGTTAAAAAGAGAACCGAAAATAAAAGGGGGACGTCTTCTAAATCGCAAAACAGATCAGAGAAATAAAGGGTTGTGATTGCTTCTTCTTGATCTACTGTGATGGATCCACCATGCGGGCCGTTGCGGGACCCGCCCTACGCTCTGATCGACACATACCAATAAGGGTAGCGGGCTTTTGTCTTTTCTTCTTTCTCTTTGACGACCACTGTTCGTGTCCTTCCGTCCTTACGTGCTTCGCATACATGCTCTGTGGTTGGGTCGGATCGTGGTTCCCGCTGGGACCCACATGAGCTTCGCCAATAACGAGTTGGTAGTGCTCGGTTCTCTCTCCTCCCTTCGTATATTACCCAGAATCCCAGGCACACTTTAAGCGACCAATCACGGGACGTAGCGTACCGCTTTCCCACCTCCCGAGCACGACCAGTAATTAATCACGAGAATGCCACCTCTCTCTCTCTCTCTCTCCGCGTTATTTCTTCTTCCTCCTGCCATCCACCCATTTCGATCTCCGATTCGTGACGCAGAATCCGCGTCTCGCTCGCAATTCCAAATAAACCGAACAGATCTCCGCCCTTTAGTTTATCCCCAAACCCTAATCCTCTCACAGCGCATCCACTCGACGTGTACTTCCGTCCGCCCCCATAGGTCACAGCACTCGACGCCCATGACCACGACTCCGAACCAGTGACAGTAGAATCTCACAGGGAGAAGAACGAGGAGGGGAAGAAGAAAGAGGAGGTAGATATATACATATCGACTATATGGAAGAGAACGGGGAGGAGAAGCTGATCGCGGCCGTCCGCCACATCGCCAAGACGCTGGGGCGGACCGAGACCATGGCCGAGGACATCCTCCAGGTCTTCTCCGCCTTCGATGGCCGCTTCTCCCTCGACAAGCTATCGTCCGATCGCCCACTCCCCCGCCGACCGAGCCCCGCTGACTCCCCTGCTGCTGGTACCGCTGTCGCGGGCGGTGGAGGAACAACGGCTGGAGGACGGGAGGCGGACGACCCCCGGCCGCCCCTGGAGCGCACCATCCGCACCCTCGACCGCCAGATCTCCCGCTTCGTCGCCTCCGATCGCCTCATCTGGTCTGACAAAGCCGACGCCGCCGCCTTCCTCGAGGCCGTTACCGACCTCCTCGCCACCATCCACGACCTCGAGTCCCCTTCCGGCCCTGCTGACAAGTCCCTCCTCGACCGCGCCGACGACCTCCTCCAGCGCTGCATGCTCCGCCTCGAGGAGGAGTTTCGCGCCATCCTCGACCGACCCGACGGCTGTGCCGCCGCCGGTGGCATCTCCACCCCTCCATCCGAGGACTCCGACTCCGACGGGGCTGATGAGGGCGAGGACCACGTTCCCGTCGCCGCCCCCGTCAACGACTACAACCTCGTGATCGACGCCCTACCCGCAAGCTCAATCGCGGACCTCCACACGATCGCCCGCCACATGGTCGACGCCGGGTTCGGCCGCGAGTGCGCCGAGGCCTACGGCGTCTCCCGCCGCGGCTTTGTCGACGAGTCCATCGCCCGGCTCGGTCTCCGCCCCCGCGCCGCAGACGAGGTCCAGGCCACTCCCTGGGCCGACCTCGAGGACGAGATCGCCCGCTGGGTCAAGGCAGCAAAGATGGCCTTTCTCATCCTCGTCCCCAGCGAACGACGTCTCTGTGATCGCGTCTTCGCCTCCCTGCACCCCTTCGCCGACCTCGCCTTCGCCGCCGCCTGCCGCCCCGCCGCCGCCGGTCTTCTTTGCTTCGCCGACGCTATCGCGGCCGGTCCCCGCGAGCCCGAGCGCCTCTTCCGCCTCGTTGACATGTACGAGGCTCTCCATGACGTCCTCCCCGAGCTCGATCATCTCCTCTCGGAGCAGTACTCTGCCACCCTCCGCACCGAGGTCGCGGCCGCGCACAGGGCCCTGGGGGCGGCGATCCAGGGTATATTTATCGAGCTCGAGAACCTGATCCGTCGGGATCCGGCGAAGGCTGCTGTCCCCGGTGGCGGTCTCCACCCGATCACTCGCTATGTGATGAACTACCTCCGAGCGGCGTGCGCCTTTCGGCGGACCCTGGAAGAAGTCATGGAGGAGGATGCCACCGGGGTCACCATACCGCCCGACCCCCACCACCCGTCCTCGTCCTCCTTGTCCCTCCAGGTCGCATGGATCATGGATGTCCTGCAGTCGAACCTCGAGGCCAAATCCAAGGTTTACCCGGAGCCGCCTCTCAGCTTCATTTTTCTGATGAACAACGGCCGGTACATGACCCAGAAGGCCAGGGACAGCGAGCTGGGCGCCCTGCTGGGGGAGGACTGGATCCGGCGGCAGATGGCGATGGTGCGGCGGTGGGGCAACGACTACCAGCGAGCGACGTGGACCAAAGTAGTGGCGGTGCTGCGGATGGACGGCATCGGCGGGGCCGCGGCGTCGTCGTCGGCCGCGGCCGGGAAGGTGATGCGGGAGCGCCTGCGGATGTTCAACACCTACGTGGAGGACATCTGGAAGGTGCAGGCCGGGTGGGTGGTTGTGGACGAGCAGCTGCGGACAGAGCTGCGCCTGGCCGTCGGGGCCCTAGTGCTGCCGGTCTACCGCAACTTTGTCGCACGGCTGCGCCAGGCCGGGGAGGTCGGCAGGCAGATGGACCGCCATCTGAAGTACAGCGTCGAGGATGTGGAGACCCGAATCAACGAGCTGTTCAAGGGGGGCCCCAGGAGGTAGCTGTTACCTGCAGCAGCAAGAGAGTGCGGCCGCCGCCTTCAGTGAAGAAGGCCAAGTTGTTTGTTCCCAAGTAATGAAACGTAATGCTTCCTTGTGTTGCCCGTACGAAGGTGTTCCTTCTTGTTGTTAGACTCGGTAGCTCTTGGATGTATATGTTCGCAGGGGGTTTGGTGCCCCAATAGACCACAATGCAATCTTCTACAATTTAAATTGTTTGTTCTTTTCATATTTCCTGCTAACATGTGCTTCAGCTGCCATGGCTAAAGCTTGCAGAGGTGTTCTTTTCATATTTCCTGCTAATATGTGCTTCAACACAAAGAAGGTGTTCCTTCTTGTTGTTAGACTCAGTAGCTCTTGGATCTCCATTTTCCGAGCTACTCCTCTGCATACTAACTATCATTAATAGCCTCAGTGCTCCGTTAGAATGATTTGACACCCCTCCGTCAGTGACCCAACACTATTATCAGACTTGGAACAGTTGACAGTGATGCATCCCTGTAAATAACGTGGTTTTCGCATCTTCCTTGTCAGACTATCGTTTCCTTGCCAAATGCAGCATTCAAGTTGCCAATATTGGATCTCCAGGTTACCTCTGATCTACATCTTCCGACGCTCACTCGGTGCAAAAATGAAATGGTCGCAGAACTCGCTTAGCCCAAGAATGAGTACACAAGCCACATCTCAGGGAAATAAATATCCTTTGTTCGATCGAGAAACTTGACGCAATGCGTTCGACTCTAATTAACATGGTTCTTATGGCGCAACAGGATCGACGAATGCTTTAAAACTCGTGCACAGAGCTGCCCGAGCTACGAGCTTTAACGGGCGGAGTATTGGGTGGCCGACCGGCCCATCATCCACCAACCTAACAAGCACGCCGAATACACGGAGGCAGAGTTTGTAGCGGTAGTAGTCTATATGATCTCTTTCGTGTACAAGTATGTGGGCATATGAAGTAGGTGGATCATGGCCTGCGGTTCAACTGGGGAGGTCTTGGCCTTCTTCGCTTGCATGGAAATGTTGTTTCTGATGGTGCCGCACATATCAGTCCTCTGTACCACAGGCCAGCTTTTGAGTTTGTGTTGTTGTGATTGCTCAACAGCAAGGTATCAGCTTGAACGTCTGTGATCCTGTGAACATTGGGATCCATGTTGTGGGTAGTGAAAGTTAAAGCAGATCCTTGATGCACAGAAAAGAACCCTGACCAATCTGTCAGAGCAGTCGTGCAGTAGCATGGAGCTATATCTGTGGAGATTTTGTGCACTTTTATCAGCTGCCTGCCACATTCTGTGATGCTGTAAATTGAAACCCTCTCTTCTGGAGCTCTTCCACCCTGAATGATTAACTGATACATCAGGCATATCCGATTCTGCATGATTCATGGATCTTAAACCTGAGATAGAATGCTCAGTCTTTTCTTCTTTTTCCCATTGTTCTTTAGCATTTGCGGAAAAATGAATGTTGATGTGTGTGTTTCTGTGGACTTCACAGAGACCAGAGACTTCGTCTTTCTCACCAAACAAATACATGAAAGAAGAGACTCTGATGCCCACATATCTCTGTGCCATCAAACAGTTTGATTTGATCATACACAACTGGTTTCAGCATTTCTCATGATTGATGTGTAATATGTCAACAAGATTTATCATGCATACCTGAAGTCAAAATTAACTTGCATATGATTTCTCTTCTCAAAATATATGTAATTTCAGTTCTTCACATTACTACAGCAAAAGGACATCTTTTTTTTTTTTCACTCAGCATTGCCTTTGGTTGATGGAACAAAGTTCTCAAAAAGATTTCTTTCAAATATTTATTTCACATGAAAACCAAAAATCTAGAGAAGGAAATATACAATAATATAAATTTTCTTTTCAAGCAACCAGAACAACTTGTATTCATTTGTTTATGAAATTACTTGTGCAACTTCTTCCTTGCAAAAACAAACATGCTTTAATGAAGACATTTAAGGAGCATCACATAAGACACAAAAATGGATAAGAGACTCTTACGTGCTTTACCGCTAACCTTAAAGAAACTAGTAGAAAATTGTGCATGTTGCAGCTTCTTTGGATGTTACCGATGTCGAAGCAAAGAAGTGAGGACAGCGCAGTACATCAGAACGGAGTTACTAAGATTCATGTAGAATAAATACCGCATTAAGAAGATCTATATACACACATACATACGTATATTACCGTGCCATCAGATACGCTTTTGGTAGTAGGGAGAATCCATGAAGCTCAGGATAGATAGCGCATTTGGATGAGAACATAGAGTTCCTTCCTCATCATCTATGGCGCTATCCCTCCTGAGCTTTACAGATTGTTCCATACTTTTAGAACCCACAACATAGTAACATTAACCTTCTGACTCAGAAGGTGGAAGAAGAAGAAGAAGAAGAAGATAATGATGATGGCAATGATATCAAAGGGAGAAAGAGGAGAGGGTTGCCTGCAGAGAGATGCCAAGGAGTGAGGAAGGCAGTGGCCAAGAGGGTCTATTTATAGCTGAATCCCTGCATGGGTGGGTGAGTGGTGGTGGGGTGAGAGGATGTGTGAGAAGGCACAGGACAAAGTCACACCTCTCCTTGGGCAGTCCTCTTCCTGATGCGTGTAGATGAGTAGGTAGTAAATTTAAGCTGCACCAATCATTTCCAGGTAGCTCTGACTGATGGATGCCTCATGGAAGATGGTGGAACTTTTCTCCTTGACTTTTAGTCCTTGGAAGTTCCAGGCCATTTCTTCCACCTGAGGCCTGAGCATTGTTAGGTTTTGCTGCAGTTGCTGGCATTACCAGCTCTGGTGATTGCCCATTAATGGTTCATACGATGGAATTCCTTACTTGCCAATGTTTAGCTTCGCAAGCTTTAATTGCTGCCCTTTATTTCGACCTTTAATTGCTGAAGAGGTCATCTTCCTCCATTTCCTTTCTTCGAGTTGCTGTGTGTTGAGGTTGCAACATATCCAGCGCACATTGCTGTTCCCTCGAGGGCGAGCTCCATTTCCACCGACCCTTGGAACTTGGGCAACCCTCTCTGGTCTCTCCCCTCCCCCGGTTCTCGTGGCTCGCCGGCCACTGACGGTTCGTACGTATTACCCCCCTCCCTCATCTCCTCACCAACACCGAGGGCGTCACTCGAATGGCTAAAGGACAGTGATGGCCCCCCTCCCCCTCCGCCCTACTCTCTCCCTCGGCTCTGACTGACCTCTCGGCTGACACGCCAAATAATTTATGCGCCTTTGGCTGCACCTCCTCGGAGGCTTCCGGGCTGTGACTCAGCTCTCCACTTCTCTCTTCTTCTCCCTTTCTATGACTGTGTGAGTGCTACCCCTGTGCGAAAAGGTTAGCCCAGATCATCTCCTGTAGAGTTCCGGTGCAGGATCGGAATCATTCAGGTCTTCTGCGCTTTTCTGTGCACGGGACCTGATTGGTACCAGTAAGATCCATGCATGGACCTGCCAACATTTGATCTTTTGTGCTTTGATGTGCAGGAGACCTGTCTGGTGCCACCAAGATCCATGCATGGCCCTGCAACGTGTCCTTTCCTTTGTAGTGGAGATAAGATGAGTCCACCTTCCTCATGTCACAACATCATTAAGCAGTTTATTAGCTCCTCCTCACATGGATCCGAGATGATGGGTATTTAAGGGAAGAACGAGGTTTACTCTCAGATCCATGTCCGTCTGCTTTGACGTCGATGAAACTTGGAATCCTATCTGTACTACCAATGGCAGAAACGAGGCCAAACCAGCTCCTAGTTTCTACCAAAAGAAATGCTATCCCTTCGGGGTTTTGACCAACACAGTAGGAGACGGCAAACACAGAGAGTGACATGAAGTGTTCCAATGGTTCTTCTTTCGATTCACCCGCGTCTCAATCTGTCATCCATTCGGTTCCAGAGTTCCAATATATACTAATCGATTAATTGTTTGGATACGTGTGCAGGAGTTGACTCTCATGACTCATCTTCGACACCGAAGACGACGGACTGCAGAGGATTTGAAATGTATATATATTGAAATTCGGATCTGAATCCGATAAGTGCTTCAGATCCGCAACGGAAATCCTTTTATGCGTGGCAATAATCTTATGATGAACATTTGTGGGGAGTTATCGGATCTAGAGTTGTAGTTGGATCCAAATGCGGACACGAAGTTATTGGATGTAAGAATTGAGACCCGCACCTCCCGATGGCTACATGGATTGAGAAGATGAAGCACTGAACCGTAGGATTGTTGGTGTCTTGCTATAAGATGTGCGCCCAATCACGACCCCACCCAGACCGGCGATCGAAGAACTGTTGCTCTGGCCGGCGAAGCGTCGAAGAACCCTGTCGCCTTGCACTCTGGCCGATCCCTCTCGCTGCGCCGCGGAGCCGCCTTCCCTTTTCGAACCGAGCGATGGCGGTCGGAGCGTTTCGTTCAGAGGAAGTATGAACCCTCTACTTGGTAGCTTCCCTTTTTGATCTCTTTATCGGGCTGCGTTTCTGTGATCGATGGGATTCGTTCGAAACCCTCTTCTTGGTAGCTCTCGTTTGAGATCTTTTGATCGTGTCGTGCTTATGGTTTCCTTCGATCATTTCAAAAATCTGTTTCCGAGTGACCTCATGGCGCGAAATTGTTTTTGGGCTTCGCTTGAATCATTGACTGAAGGTACGAATTTTCCGTTCGATTATGATGGGGTGCATACCAACGCCACCCCCCTATGGGTGGCACCTCATTGCCACGACGGTGTAAAAGTAAACATGGCAAGCCACATCAGCACAGTCCAGTGACCCCTAGTCGTATCAAAACGGGCATTGAACATGCAACGCGATAGTATCCCAGAAAGCTCGGGACGGTGCCCCGGCAGCCTCGTCGAGCACGCACTTGTATAAGCACCAGCGTCGTTTGAAGTACGACGTTGTCCCGGAAAGTTCGGGACGACGCCTCGGAAGCCTCATCAAGCACGCGCTCGTATGAGCGCTAGTGTCGTCTGAAGTACAATGCTATCTCAAAAGCATGGGATGACGCCTCCATGGTGCCGCCCAGAAGCTCGGAATGGTACTATTCGACACATGGGAAAACAACACTCTCCCCGGTATAAAAACCTTACATCGACACAGGCTTGGGGATGGGACTTTTGGAGGGTAAAATATCTCCCTAAAAGAAGTACTAACTTCATTATCGGAGGGGTCGAGTCATAAAACCCCGACCCGACCTTTGTGTAGGGACTCGGAGCACACCTGGCGGGTCGAGCACCGGTAGGAGGCCTCATCCTCGAACGGATAAATGACCTGCTCCACCCGACCCGACACCAGCTTCCTTCTCGGAGATCAACCAAGGCAACCCCAGCACATCCGAACTCAGACCTAGCCGTGTTGACTTGACGACCACGGCGTAAAGGTACACTAATAGATTGGCGCTAGAAGGAGGGTCGGATGTCACAAGATCAATGGACTAACCCGGGTGAACGCCCGATGGAAGGATTTCACCCAACCGGTGAGCCTGGGGAACATCCTCCACTTTCTCGTGGGCTCTAGGCTAAGGACCCTGCTGCGATTGCGGGACGTTACGGGTTGCTGTTCACTGACCCAGGGCTGTCGCCGCCCAAGGCCACCCCAACCAGCCAGTTACCAGTCTCACAAGAGGCATTCTGTGGCCTCGCCCACCAAATCCAAACTTTGGTTGGAATGATGTAGGCCATCGTCCCACTCATCCCTCAATTAGCGCATCAATCGACATTCCCACCCCTGCAACGGTCGGAGCCGTCGGCCTTGGCCCACGCTGCACCCCCGATCCCTAGGGCGTCGCCGACTCCGTCCGAGGCGGACGTAGTTCCGTTCCCGTAAGGTATGTCAGGGAATCCGAGGAAGGTGCTGGAGCCCGACATGTTGTTGTCCAATTCAACGGACTCCCTCCGAGCCCAGTTGCGCCCCGTCAACCAGCGGCTCGACGAGGTGTAAAGGGAAGTCTGTAAGTCCAAGGAGGAACTCAGGGAGGATGCCCATCGTGGGTCCCCTTTCACTCCCGAGATACAAGATAGGCCAGTTCCTCCAAGCTTCCGCCTCCCCTCCCTCGATGCATGTGTCGATAGCTCCGACCCAATAGAACACGTGGTCGCCTTCCGGGTGCAGATGGCGTTGTACGGGACTTCCAATGCCCTCATGTGTAAGTCCCCACCACTCTAAGAGGGTCGGCTCGGGCGTGGTATAGCCGGCTGAGAGCCGGATCGATCGCCTCCTTCGACCAACTTGCCAAAGACTTCGAGCTTAACTTCCTGGCCTACACTCAAACGAAGCCATCTGCCACCCTACTTCTTAGTCTCAATCAGAAGGAGGATGAGCCCCTTTCTCACTTTGTAACCCATTTTGCTACAGAAATCTGAGGACTACCAAACACTCACCCCTCTCTAATAATGCAGGCATTCATGATGGGGCTATGACCCTCTAGGTTTTTTGGTCGCTCGTTGAGCGGCCACCTACGATAGTCTTAGAGATGCTCCAATGCGCAAACCAGTATGTTGCAGTGGAGTCTTTGATGGTCGGGAAGCAAGAGGAGCACAAGAGTGGCAAGATAGAGTCCTTCCGGGGATAAACATCGACCGCCCCGAAGAGAAGGATGGATTGACCTGAGGCGCCACCCCCGAGGTCCACCCTTCCGGCTTTGAGTGCATCCAGAACGGATAGATTCCTCCAGATTAAAGAAAATGGTCTTCTCAGGGCCCCCAACCCGATGAAGAGCCCTCGAGAGCTCAAAGATTAGACAAAATATTATCGGTTTCATCAGGAGAATGGCCACGACACCGAGGAGTGCCGTGACTTGAAGCGTCAGATCGAGGAACTTATCCGCTAGGAGCATCTCGATCGCTATTTGAAAGGGAGCCGAGATCTCTCACCATGCCTCGCAGGTCCCGTTGAGCGGCAAATTGACGTCATTATAGGTGGGCCAACCTCGGAAGGAGACAGCATGTCGGGACGAAAGGCCTACGCCTGAGCAGCTATGGACGAGTCCCCGACGCAGCAACATGACCCAGAGATCACATTCCCAACCGAAGAAGTGGAACACTCCGAGCACGACAACACGTTAGTGATCACAACCAGGATTGCCAACGCCTGTGTAAAAAGGATCATTATAGACATGGGAGCTCCACTGACATACTTTACTTCGATGCTTTCTAGAAGCTCGGCTTGCACAAGGAGGCCCTAGCCGGACGATGAAGTTTTCGACCCAAGGCGGAGTTAGGGAAGTCAAGGGAAATCCCCACGAGTCCAAACGGTGCTACCTGACAGTGGTCTCATTACCCAAAAGGCCAAGAAGCAAACAACCACTGGAGGACCCGCGAGATGTCAAAAGCCCACCTCAACACCCCGAGCCGACTGTCACGGACAAAATTGTAAACGGCTTGTTCGTGTAATGCTGAAGCTTGTCCGTGTACCTTTTGGTTTGTCATATAATGTAAAGCTTATAAAGGGCTTACCCAAAGGCAAAATGCCCCTATTTGAGTGAGTTTGACAGCCATTGTAGGCTTGTACATAAAGTACGCATCGAGGGAATACTTGTAATAGAATTCGGTCTGTAGTGGACCAATTTTATACCTTTGTTGTGCAACTGTTCTGAGTTTGTAATATCCATGGTTGGAATGTGCTTCGGCTATAAAGTGTTTGCTAAAAGAGTGGCTTGCGGATCCCGTGTGAAGCACTTTCTCTGTCCCGTCTTCTCTTTCGTTAGTCCTAAGGGATTGTAGGAGATTTCGGGGAGGCTGACCTTTGCGGTGATACGCATTGGTGCCGCACGGCTTAGGCAAAACCAGCTAAGTTCGTGACAGTTGGTATCAGAGTGGGACAAGCCCACTTACAAACACTTAGCATGCAAACGTGGGGGACCTAGCGAGGCACCACGAGTACAACAAGCTAAGAAGAATTGCGGAGCGCACAAAGGTCGGGATGGCCGAGTTCGAGCAGTGGCTCGACGTTAACACCCAACCTTGATGGTGCTCGAGGCAAGCGGAGTGCTTGGCAAAGGATGAGATCGGGCAAGGTGGAGTGGGTTGTTCAACGATCGAAAGAGTTGTAAACTCAAGGAATTCGATACTCATGCGTGGCCTTGCATGCGGACGATGGATTGTTCGCGGCCATCCCAAGGCGACCGAAGGTCGGCGCCATAGAGCATTAAAACTTTCTCTTCGGCATATGCAGGATACTTTCGTAAGAGGCTGAAATGTGTAGCAGGTTCAGCATTTTGCTAGACCTAGAGGGGTGCAAAGGCGAGTGTATTGGTGAAGTGTCACAATCTAGCAAATGCATTTGCAAAGGCAGAATTGGGCATAGTTTGTTCAGCAGAGGCGAAGTAGTCCAAGAGGATGGTGGTCTCCAAAACTTCCAAAGGGAATGATGCGAAGAGCGAAGTTGCTTCAACAGGACAGATATCCAGGAGGGATAAGTCCCGGTTCTGCAGAGGCAGAGTTATGCGCAATGAACCGCACTAGTTGAGGAGTACCTCAAGACGAAGCTCGATGGATCGAGTGAGCGGTAAGGAGTCATTGCATGATCTCGCAAGTGGTGATGCGTTGGTGGACGCATAACGAGATTAAGTGGGGGAGCAACCCAGGCAACACAAAGTGAAGGCACACTTGGAGCCGATAGTGAGATCGGACTCAACAGAGGGCTAACCCGTGGAATGGTTGGCATGAGGGCCACCATTAACGCAATGCAAATCGAGAAGCGGAACAATTTAGGGGTAACTTGTTGATGTACCCAAACCGCATGAAGGGAGTTGGCAAAGAAGATAGAACGTGGAGCGGAGGCATGAAGCTTTCCTTAGACAGAAGTCAAGGACATGGACTCTTACAGAGACAAGAGTAGGATCATGTCGTTCCATGAGTCTTCTATTCTGATGAAGCAGACTCATCTTGTATGGTGCCAAAGACGAAGGGAACTTCGAGGCATATACACCTCGTCTCGGTGAAGCATTTGACGGAGGAACTAAGGCGATACAACTTGCAGTGACGAAGTTGATGTTAGAAGGCCTTGGCGCACGGGCAAGAGGATGCAGAGATGATACTCTTGAAGAATATGCCATAGTGTTGCTATTGAAGTTGCCATGAGGAAAGCGGTGCGCAGCGAGATTGTCTTGGTAGGGCAGAGTCCCAGATCCGCATAATGGTGCACCTATTTCAAATGAAGTCGGTGACTTCGTAAGAGTTGCTAAGGCGATGGATTGTCCTAGAGCTAGCCTTCGTCCGAGTGTGACCCGAGAGTGGTGGACGAAGGTCGATTGCCACAGAGCGAAACGTAATCAAAGTCAAGCGAAGGCCCTGCGATGTGTTGGCGAGAGTCCACACATGGAGATATCGCAGTTCAAGTTCATACCACAGGGATCAGAATGCAGGGAGATGTCACCAGGCGGAGACATGATGCAGCAGATCGTGGTGGAAAAGTTCGTGGCAAGTTGACACACACGGTGAGTCCCATGGGGGGACTAGATCATGCAGAGGTATGATCGGGAGCGCGACTGAGAGCTCCATTTCGATGAACAACACGACGGCAAGAAGAGCTATGGATTTAAGCAGTGAATGCCATGGTACCACAGAGGTGGGTCTTCCGTGCGTCATCGAATGTTGCATCAATGGAAGCCTTGGACATCGCCTTATGGGGCCGTGTGCACTATCGAGGAAGAAGTTCGAGATGCAAGTACTGTGGAGTCCCACAGGGGGACCGGATCATACAGAGGATGATCGGCTCGAAGAGTGGAACTACTTGAGCTCATATTCGCTAAGGGAGCCTTGGTAAGTCGAGGACAAGACCGAGTGGCGAACATTGCAGCCAATGAAGCTAAGGAGAACAGAAATGGTGCAAGTCCTGCAACATGAGTGGCGGTGGCCATACATGGGAGTTGTAGTCTGTCTTCCCAAATGACCAAGTGGAATCGCCAGAGAACACATAGGTGTTGAAGCGGTGGTCGAAATATGGCGAGGAAGCAATGACAAGTCCAAGAGGGACTCAATACCCAAGATCAATCATCGAGTAGATTGAAGGTGAACTCAGAGGAGTGTCACAATGCCGCAGAGGCATCTACCGATCACGAAGAAGGGATGCGATGCAAGACAACGGATAGTAGTGCCATGGCGTCAGGTTGCCATGGTACCGCAGGCGGGACTTCCGAGGAGTCATCAATCCCTTGCTCTCTTAGAGGGAGAGCACCTGGTCGTGATATGGGCCGTGGAGGAGGAGAATGCTTTGGCAAACTCCATGTACCAAGATAAAGTCGAAGGGCGATGGCCGAGAACTGTAAGAGACCAATGTCACGCACTTTCCATCAAGATAGCCGTGAGTGAAGGACTTCGGTCGATGCAAGAGTGCATGACCAAGGATCGAAGCATAAGATGTACAGGTGCTGCACCTTTGCTACTCAAAGGAGTCGGCGACAAAAATGATGGAGAAGCGGTATAACCCAAAGGCGACCAAATCTTATCGAGACTTACTCGAGTTGGAGTGATAACTTCTTGCATTCCGTGGTTTAATGGCAATGAGAAGGTGAATCACAAGATGACTCTCGGCAAGGATTGCAAACACTTCAAGTGCTTCTAAGTGTGAGCTAAGAGCGGGTCTAGTAACCACTTGACGCGCCACGAAGTACAACCTCGAGGAGGCGGCGAAGTCAAGTAACCTTTGCCTTCTCAATTCCCAAGAGAATGGGTGAAACCGAGTACCCCAGACTCTCTTAGTTATCTAGCAGAGGAGCTCTGCCATTTGAAGACCCTTCAAGACAACTAAGTGGAAGAAGATTCGATGGGCAAATTTTGGGAGGAAGGACCTAAAAATTTCAAGGTTGCGGCGATGCTCGTTAAAGCTCCAACAAGCATCTATCCAGTCAAGAGACAAGAAGAATTTGAAGATCAAGATATCAATGATGGTCTTTTACCTTCATCGAATGAATCCACAAGAGCCAAGAAGCTTTGCCAACCCCACACCAAAGTCGAGTCATTGGCGAGTTGAAGCAAAGATGGCGGATTAAAGTTCGACGACTCAACAACAACAACCGAGAACAAATGGGAGTCAAGAGGTGCATCGCAAGAGAGGAGCGAGAAGATCGAAGATCCAACAAAGAAAAGAAGTTGTAAGCGTCAAGAAAGGCTTCGACGAGGACGTCGAAGGAATAAGTGGGGGAGAATGTCACGGACAAAATTGTAAACGGCTTGTTCGTGTAATGCTGAAGCTTGTTCGTGTACCTTTTGGTTTGTCATATAATGTAAAGCTTGTAAAGGGCTTGCCCAAAGGCAAAATGCCCCTATTTGAGTGAGTTTGACAGCCATTGTAGGCTTGTACATAAAGTACGCGTCGAGGGAATACTTGTAATAGAATTCGGTCTGTAGTGAACCAATTTTATACCTTTGTTGTGCAACTGTTCTGAGCTTGTAATATCCATGGTTGGAATGTGCTTCGGCTATAAAGTGTTTGCTAAAAGAGTGGCTTCGGATCCCGTGTGAAGCGCTTTCTCTGTCCCGTCTTCTCTTTCGTTGGTCCTAAGGGATTGTAGGAGATTTCGGGGAGGCTGACCTTTGCGGTGATACGCATTGGTGCCACACGGCTTAGGCAAAACCAGCTAAGTTCGTGACACGACGGAGCCCACTATGGACGTGCCGTTGTACAAAGACTGACCCGATTAGGTTGTGAGGGTTGAATCAGAGCTCCCAAAGCAAGAGCGGGTATAACTCATCAGCTTTATGACCAACAACGCCAACATCTTCATTTGGTCGCCGGTGGACATGCCCGGGATTGACCGAGGAGTCGCACAACATCACCTGAGCATCTCCCCTAAGGCCTGTCCAGTAACGCAGAAGCCTCGAAGGTTGGCCCCCGATCGGTAGCAAGTAGTCCGCGATGAAGTAGAGTGCCTCCTAGTAGTAAGCTTTATTGCCAAGGCCAAATACCCTCGGTGGCTATCAAATGTAGTCCTTGTCAAAAAGCCTAATGGAAATTGGAGAATATGTGTTGACTACATCGACCTCAACCGAACATGCCCGAATGACTGTTATCTCCTCCCAAGAATCGATCAGCTAGTCGACGTGACCTCCGAACATGAACTCCTCTCATTTATGGATGCCTTCTCGGGTTATAACTAGATCAAGATGGCGCCCGAGGACCAGGAACATACGGCCTTTGTCACCGACCAAGGAGTATATTTCTATCGGGTCATGCCGTTCGGATTAAAGAATGTCAGAGCCACCTACTAGAGGATGGTAAACAAGATGTTCGCACAGTAGATCAGGCGGAACATGGAGGTATATGTCGACGATATGATCGTTAAAAGCAAGATAGCCTCGGTACATCTAGCAGATCTTGCTGAAGCATTCACCATGCTACGAAAGTTCAACATGCGCCTCAATCCCGCAAAATGTGCCTTCGACTTTGGCTCGAGAAAATTTCATGATTTCATCATCCACAAAAGAGGGATCGACGCCAACCTGGAGAATGTCTGGGCCATCATCGATATGCAGTCGCCTTGGATAATCAAAGAGGTGCTACGGCTAACCGGGAGACTCATCGCCTTGTCGTGATTCTTATCCCAATCGGGCAACAAATGTCTCCCCTTCTTCCGAGCCTTAAAGAGCTCGAAGAACTTCAAATGTATGGAAGAATGCAAGGAGGCCTTTGTGCAAGTCAAGCAACGTTTGGCCAGTCTCCCTCGCCTTGCCACTATCCCCACGAGAGAGCAGCTCAGCCTCTACTTGGCCACTTCCAAATAGGCAATCAACTATGTCCTAGTCGAGGAAACCTCCGGAGTATAGCACCCAGTCTACTACACCAGCCACGTACTGAATGGACATGAGGAGCGATACCAGTTGATCGAAAAGCTGGTCTTGGTGCTCGTGCTGACGACCCAAAAGCTGCATCCATACTTTCAAGCTCACCTGATCAAGGTAATTACCAACCACCCACTTCGATAAGTTTTATCTAAGTTCGATATCTCAGGTCTCTTGCTCAAGTGGTCGGTCGAGCTTAGCGAATTCGACATGCAATACACCCTGAGGGCCACCATCAAGGCTCAGGTAGTTGCCAACTTTATCTCAGAACTAACCCCACCCGACGACGACGCATCGGGGCAACCCGAGAGGAGATAGAGTTTACGTGTGGATGGGTCGGCCCGCTCTAGGAGCGCCGATGCAAGACTGGCGTTGGAGGGCCCTAACGGACAATTATTCGAGCGCTCCCTCTACTTTGGTTTCAAGGCCACTAACAATGAAGTGAAATATGAAGCGCTCCTGGCTGGGCTCAGGCTGGCCGTCGAGCTACAGGTAGAAGATATTGAAATCTACAATGACTCAGTTGGTGGCCGAACACGTCAACGGGGGTTACGAAGCTCGGGACCCGAACATGTCAAAATATCTCACCGAGGAGAAGAGGCTCGCCGCAAACTTCTCACGCTTTGTACTATCTAGGGTGCCGCGGGACCAAAACAGATGAGCTGACGTGCTGGCAAAGCTCGCCTCGGGATCCAACGCTAACTCGGGGCCTAAGGTCGAGGTGCTTCCATCCCGCACGATCACAGCCAGGGTGGTTGCCTCAGTCGATGTGCAGCTGACGTGGACTAGGAGATACTACGGTATAAGAGAGATAAGATATTGCCCACGAACAAGGTCGTGGCTCGACGCCTATGGCGCACTCAAGCCTGGTAATGTGAGATGAACGAGTGACTCTACTGAAGGTTGTTCACCCGACCACTCTTACGGTGTTTGGACCTCGAAGAGGCATAATCGATCCTATCCGAAGTACACGAGGGAATTTACAATGAACACATCGGTGGACAGACCCTGGCTTTCAAAATTCTTCGCTAGGGATATTATTGGCCAACCATGCATCGGGACATGAAGGACTACGTACAACAATGCGTCCCATGCCAAAAGCATGCTAGAATGCCCCGGCAACCCGTAGTCCCGCTTACGCCCATCGATTGTGCTTGCCCCTTCACACAGTGGGGGATGGACCTCCTTAGGCCTTTCCCGCCAGCCTCAGGACAGCGAAGGTACATGATCGTTAGGGTCGATTACTTCACTAAATGAGTAGAGGCTGAGCCATTAGCAACAATTACTGAGTGCTAGGTGGAGGGGTTCATTTGGAAAAACATATTAACCCGCTTCGATATCCCAAGATCAATCATCACCAATAACAGGACTCAGTTCAACAATGAAAGGTTTAAAGAATTTTACTCGGGTTATGAAATACAGTTAAGATTCAGCTCAGTGGCCCATCCCCAAATGAACGACTTGGCAGAAGTTACCAACCGAACTATCCTATAGGGACTTAAGAAGAGGGTGTCCGAAGCTCGAGGTGCTTGGGTAGAAGAGCTTCCGAGCATTCTGTGGTCTTCTCGGACCACACTAAAGATCACCATGGGGGAATCCCCCTATAGCCTTGCATTTAGCACCAAGGCCATCCTACCACCCGAGATCATCTTCCCGATGCACCGGGCGAAAAATTACCAAGAGGAAGCGTCGTCGGAAGGGTTGCGAGCTGGGCTTGACTTGGTGGAAGAACGATGGGCCGATGCCCACCTTAAAGCCCTCATCTATAAAAGGGCCATCGCCAAGCTCTACAACCGAAAGCTGTGCGCTCGATCAATCAGGTTAAATGACTTGGTTTTGCGAAGGGCCGAAGTTAGCGATCTGACCCAATCGCGTGGTAGACTCTCCCCAAGTTGGGAAGGACCCTATCAGGTGATCGATGTCGTTCAGGACGGCACCTACCGGTTGGCCACAATGGAGGGCTACCCAATATCGAGGATATGAAATGTGTGTAACCTAAAATATTTTCGTGTAGCTAATCGAGCAATGTAAAGATGTACGCGAGAGCTGAAACATAAAGTTTTCATTGAAGTTCAAAATCTGACTACTTAGTTGGGCCGACCGTGGTTTACAAAATAAGGCTATACTCGACTATCCCCTTACAAAACTAAAAGTTAAAATTAGGCCACTCAGGCCTTGGGAGGATCTGCATTGTCGTCAAAAGGAATCTCCTCGGGTATGTTAACGGTGTCATCCTCGGGCAAGGTGGCGTAAGGGTCCTCTTCAAGCTGGAGGTCAGGATACCGGGCTCGGAACTGAGCCAATGCAACCCGATACCTATACTCGTAGGTAGCTTGCCCCGACCTAGCAAGCTCGAGCTGAAGACCCCATGACTCCTTGTAGGCCTCGATCAGCTTCTTGTCTTTCTCAGGCCTTTGTCGAGCCTCTTCCGCCAGTGCCTCGGTGGACGCTTTAGCCTCGGACTGAGCCGCCTTCAAACTTGGGGAAAGCTCGAGCAGTTCATTCTCTATCGAATGAACTCGAGCACGCAATTCCTTCTACTGCTCCCAGGACTCCCCCTCAGTCGAGTGGCCTCCTCAAGCTCAGAATTCAAGTGCGTGACTTCCGCTTCTAGCTCAGTCACACGTTGCTCGACAGCCATGATGGCTTCGGGCGTGGCCCCAGCCTTGAGTTCCTCAACCTAGCTCTGGAGCTCGATGATCCTATCATCGACATCCTGCATGCGGTCGATCAGTGCCATGAAATAGTGTTGCCCTGAGAAAAGGATGAGGTTAGAGTGAAGGAAGATCCTGAGCAACGTGAGAAGCTGAGGATAAGATCCTTACCCATATCAGTGACTTCACTAATTTTACGATCAAGACCTCCAACGGGGAGCTGTACAACTGACGAGTCAGGTCAGGATAGAGTCCTCCGTGGATGAACGAAGCAGTGGATTGGTCATCGGTCCACACTCGATCCCTGCGGGTCAGTCCCACCCATCGGTGCACGAGCGGATCCGATGCCTCCCCTTCCGGGAGGTCACCTGTGAATAGAGCCTGGTATGGCTCATCCTTGGTGCGGGCTCGAGTGCGGCAAAGGTTGCGCACGGAAGGCAAATGGGTGGCTTTCCTCGTCTCTTCCCGGTTGGGCCTCGCCTCGCCCCGACCACGATCGAACCCCGCACCGATCTCACGCTCAGCGTAGGTCACCTCCGCTCGAGCCGCGACCGACTCGGGTTTCTTCGAAGCATAGATCTTGGTCTTCTTTCGAGATTGAATGGCCTCAGTGCTTTCGGGCTATTCGTGAGGCTTCGAAGACTCCCTAGTCGTCGGGCGAGGGGTGGGAACTAAAGAAACCCGCGACATCCCTCGTACCGTCTTGAAATTCACCATATCTGCACAAAAACATGAGATTAGACAAAATGCCGAACAACATGGAGCAAAAAACCAAATAGACAGATGCAGCCATAGGCATACCCCGAGACGTCGGACTAAGCCCTACCTCGACGAGCCATTGCTCGATCATGTTTTTAATCACTTGGGAAGAAGAAAGTATTTCCCTCAATCTCTTGAGATTCTTGTATTCCTCATCAGTCAGTCCTGGGGTAGAGTTATTTATCATACGCGACGACCACCGATGGCCGAAGCCCGAAGCCCCACCCCTGTGCACAACTAATAAAGAAAAATTAACCCTTCCATCCCTTATTATTGGAAGGGGCCTCGCTAACCCTAAAACCTGACCGGGCTGATAGATAATATCCGCCCGACCCTTTGGAAAGACGGAAGCAAGAAAGGAAGAGGGGTCGGGTCGGAGTGATACTAGCATTTTGGCATTCCCCGAGAAACACCACCAGATAATGCCAAGAGTTCGATGCCATCTGGGATGGAAAAATTCGCCACCAAGAAAGGCAGGACTCGATGATAGGGTGCAGGAGAAATCGAAGTCCCGCCTCAAGCGCGTCCAAGGTAAGACTGTACCCTTATAGGAATAGGTCATATGTACTGCCCCGACCGAGGAGCGTGAAGCTCATAGTCTGCCGGAATGTTGTAGCGGTCCTGGACATGACCGAGCAACTCCTTTCTCACGATGGAGTCGAGGTCATGCCACAACTTCAAGGCCTCAAGCGCTCGTGCCGTCTTCTTATTAACGGGGGAGTCACAGCCTGAGGGCAGCGGGCTACCCTCGGCACCACTAGAGGACGAGGAGGATAAGGAGGAGGAGGAGGTCATTCTGGCTGACCTGAGAGAGGGGAAAGGAAACGACCGAAGAGGAGGATCAAAGGGGATGGCAACCAAAGAGGATGAAGACGACGAACACAAAGGAAAGGACGATCGAGAAGGCAAATTGGTTGAAAGCACAAAAATAAAATGAGCTGTGGGCTCGCTTATAAGGAGGGTCTCACCGATAGAGGTGACCCTTCACCTTCCCGGGATGGGCGATAGCTCACTCTGATGTTAATACATGCCTAGGGTCACAATGTGGTGGGCGACCCAAGGCATTGCCTGACATTGAATATCTTATGACTCAGTAGCCCGTTGGTGCCTGGATTTCCCACCAAAGACAATGCTATGAGAGCTTGGCGCTTGAAAGCCAAGGCAGAAATCGATAGGCCACCCGAGTAGTAAACCTCGATCGCAAGCTGCGCAAGTCATGTACCTCGACCGTAGGCTACCCGAGTCGTACACCTCAACCACAGGCTGCCCGAGTCGTGTACCTCGATCGCAGGCTGCCCGAGTCATACACCTCAGCCGCAGGCTGCCTGAGTCGTGTATCTCGATCGCAAACTGCCCGAGTCGTATACCTCAGTCGTAGGCTACCTGAGTCGTACACCTCGATCGTAGGCTGCCCGAATCATGTACTTTGATCGTAGGCTACCTGAGCCATGTAAGAATTGAGACTCACACCTCCCGATGGCTACATGGATTGAGAAGATGAAGTGCTGAACCATAAGATTATTGGTATCTTGCTATAAGATATGCGCCCAATCATGACCCCACCCAGATCGACGATCGAAGAACTGCTGCTCTGGCCGGCGAAGCATCGAAGAACCTGTCGCTTTGCACTCTGGCCGATCCCTCTCGCTGCGCCACGAAGCTACCTGCCCTTTTCAATCCGAGCGATGGTAGTCAGAGCATTTCATTCAGAGGAAGTATGAACCCTCTACTTGGTAGCTTCCCTTTTTTATCTCTTTATCGGGCTGTGTTTCCATGATCGATTGGATTTGTTCGAAACTCTCTTCTTGGTAGATTTCATTTGAGATCTTTTAATCGTGTTGTGCTTGTGGTTTCCTTTGATTATTTCAAGAATCTGTTTCCGAGTGACCTCATTGTTGGGAAATCCTTCTGGGAAGCAACATCTCATGCGTAGCGGAAGAACAAAAACAAAACACCCCAGATTTTTCGTAGAAAGGTTCCGTCATCGTGCGAAGTGCTAGTCATATATGCCCTGCAAGCCAATCACATGAGTGATGACACTTGTGACTTGATATGTATTTTTTCTCTTTGTTTATTATTAGGCATTTTATCACTTTATCTTGCGTGTTGCATATATTGTGATGTCCTTGGTCTCAGCAAGCAATGGGAATCGGATCATGATGAGATCACGATAATGAGACCGATTCACCTTTAAACACAGACTCGAATTATCCTGGTCATAGGTTACTCGAGAAGGACATCGAGATAACCTGATAGATGGTGTGTCTTTGTATACCCGCCCATATGATGGAGGTAGCTGGTCTCATAGCTACTCGTGTGGGGACACTAAGGGTACAGCAGGTGTTCATTGGGGAATGAGTTCACGATTGATCCGCCTACGGAATCTTTGGATGGTTATTGATACCTCACGTCGAGGCAATGATTCTATAATCCCAGTAGTGTATCTGGTCCTTAGACTTGAGACACCAAGGATGTTCCTGTATGAGTACTCCACTCTTTGATACTAGACTTATAGGTTTAGAAAGTTCCAAATCTAGTACAACCGGTCATTGGGAGTGGTAGCCAACCTTACGAGGGCTATTGAGTATCAATAGAGGATCATCCGCTCTCGGTATCATGAGAGGAATATCCCATGTGTTCTTGCTCAAACAAATCCTTGGCCAAGGTTATTCGGATTCAGAGAAAAAAGGTTCTCCGGGAGAATCCGACAAGAGCAAGACTTGAGGAGAGACCGTATGGGCCTGACAGCACCATGCCCGGTATAGGGTCTTTGGGATATTAGATGGATGAGAGATTATAGATACATGGTAACTAAGGACATATATGTCCAAAGGATTGGATTCCCCTGTATCGTCTCGGGGCCGTGGCGTAGTGGCCTGGTACGTCCGTAGTCGATGAGTTGGGTGAATTATTATAGAGATAATAATTCATTATGTTAGAAGGAGTTCTGACAAGTATAACTCACGGCCAGCTCGATATTGGGCCTAGAGAGTCACACACATATGGTAGGTGTTGCGACGAGTAGAGGTTCGGATATGAGATATCCACCGAACCCCCTATTTTATTGGATATCCATTAAGCCCTTGAATTATTAGATCCTGAGATGAGATCCAATAATTGCTAATAAGAGATTATTGGGTAGAAACCCACTAATCCAAGAGGCTTGGGTAATTGGATGGAGATCCAATACCCAATAGGGCAAAAGATCCATTAGGGTTTTCAGGGAGCCTTTATAAATATGAGGGAACCAAAGCTCTATAGGATGAGAGTTTCTTTTGGTAGCCACCTCCTGTTCTCCTCTCCCCAGAGAGAGAGGTGCATCGTCACAATCCCTACCGTGTGGATACCGCTAGAGAGGAGGACGCTTGACCTCCTTCATCCTCTCCCACAGATCTGTAGGAATTCATGGATGTACGATTTCCCTAGGTATCTTCTTTTACACGTGCAGTTTTGCGGATTTATTTTTGACGTATCGATCTTCGCACGACGACGGAAACTTTCTACGGGAAATCTGGGGTTTTGTTTTCTGTTCTTTCGCTGTGCATATGATGTCGCTCCCCTGAAGGATTTCCCAACAGTGGTATCAGAGCCAAGTTGTTCGTATGAAGATCGAATCTTAAATTACGTGTGTTGTGTTTTGGATTTGCTTTTGATTCCAAAATCATTGGCGCAAAAGGGCCAGGAAGGGCAGCAACTATTGCTGCCCTTGTTGCGCTTCAGGCTGTGTATTGGGCCCAGCTGGCCTGATGCCGCCCCTCCTCAAGCAAGAGGGCACCACCTAGGGTGGCGACGGTCGTAGGCACATTAAGGGTGAGGGATTAGGGTTTTAGGGCAAAAGATAGTTTTACCCCTCGGAATTTCAGAAATTTCAAATTCTATCCCTTTTGACAGAATTACCAAAATACCCTTTTAGCCGAATTACCAAAATACCCCTAAGAATTCAAAACTTCTCTTTATGTCTCTGATTTTAGAAAATTAAATATGTTAATTAAATAGTTTAATTAACTATTATTTTTGTCTAGTAGTCTTATAAAATAATATATACATGTGATGTATGATGTGGACAGATGATTATGGACTTGTGATATGATGTGTGTACATGTGATTATTATTATCATTGGGGCCTACGAGCCTCTATTCTTTTCTCATTTTTTGTCAGGTCTGCGTGCCTATAATTATGTTGTAATTACATGAGGAGGCGCGGCGGTAGCGTGACTCACGAGGCCGAGACGGACGATCCGACGCATGGAGATGCGTTGAGATGCCGACGGATCTGATGAAACGAGATAGACGATCACAGGGCATAGAGATGTGCCGAAGTACACATAGATCTTGATGTGAGTGATTAGGCCCACTAGCTCAGGCCTGATCATATTAGAATGTGGTCCATAATTATCTAGTGTGATTGCTCATATGATGTGTGATTAGATATGTATATATATATTTGCATGCGATGTAGATATATATATTAAATACATATGTGTGTGACACATTAAGGAGATCAAATCAAAAATCCTCTCCATTAATAATATTAAGTCGGTAAACGTGAGACAATTAGATTGACCAACGTGGCCTTCCATCGTTATAGCTAGGAACCGATTTCCGGTGTAGGTTGAGTTGGTCAAGTCCCTCGAGACTCACCTATATCACGTTTCGCTATCTTATCTACGACATAGAGATGTCACCGGTGACCTGAGGATATAGTATGCTTGGTCGAGTCCCTCGAGAGTATATCACCGAATCAAACTCATCTAGTAACGATGGTGATGACTTAACTAAGGGTATGGTGTAGGTGCTCATTGGGGAATGAGTTCACTAATTGATCCGCCTACGGAATGCTAGATGGTTATTGATACCTCACGTCAAACAGTGATTTCATAGTCCCAGTAATATATTTGGTCCTTCGACTTGAGACACCAAGGATATCCTATATGAGTACTCCACTCTTTGATACCAGACTTATAGGTTTAGAAAGTTCCAAATCTAGTACAACCGGTCATTGGGGGTGGTAGCCAACCTTACAAGGGCTATTGAGTATCAATAGAGGATCATCCGCTCTCGGTATCATGAGAGGAATATCCCATGTGTCCTTGCTCGAACAAATCCTTAGCCAAGGTTATTCGGATTGAGAGAGAAAAGGTTCTCTGGGAGAATCCGACAAGAGCAAGACTTGAGGAGAGACCATATGGGTCTGACAGCACCATGCTCGGTGTAGGGTCTTTGGGATATTAGATGGATGAGAGATTATAGATACATGATAATTGAGGACAGATAGGTCCAAAGGATTGGATTCCCCTGTATTGTCTGGGGGTTGCAGCATAGTGGCCTGGTAAGTCCGCAATCGATGAGTTGGGTGAATTATTATATAGATAATAATTTACTATGTCAGAAGGAGGTCTGACAAGTATAACTCATGGCCAGCTCGATATTGGGCCTAGAGGGTCACACACATATGGTAGTTATTGCGACGAGTAGAAGTTCGAATATGAGATATCCGCTAAACCCACTATCTTATTGGATATCCATTAAGCCCTTGAATTATTGGATCCTGAGATGAGATCCAATAATTATTAATAAGAGATTATTGGGTAGAAACCCACTAATCCAAGAGGCTTGGGTAATTGGATGGAGATCCAATACCCAATAGGGCAAAAGATCCATTTGGGTTTTCAGGGAGCCTCTATAAATAGGAGGGAACCAAAGCTCTATAGGCTGAGAGTTTGTTTTGATAGCCACCTCCTGTCCTCCTCTCCCCAAAGAGAGAGGTGCATCGTCGCAATCCCTACCATGTGGATACCACTAGAGAGGAGGACGCTTGACCTTCTTCATCCTCTCCCACAGATCTGCAGGAATTCAGGGATATACGATCTCCCTATGTATCTTCTTTTACACGTGTAGTTTTGCGGATTTATTTTTGATACATCGATCTTCGCACGACGACAGAAACTTTCTACGAGAAATTTGGAATTTTGTTTTTTGTTCTTCCACTTCGCATGTGATGTCGCTCCCCTGAAGGATTTCCCAACACGAAGATCGGTGCGTCAAAACAAATCTGTGAAAACTACATGTGTAAAAGAAAATACATAGGGAGATCGTATATCCCTGAATCCCTGCAGATCTGTAGGAGAGGATGAAGAAGGTCAAGCGTCCTTCTCTCTAGCGATATCCACATGGTAGGGATTGCGACGATGCACTTCTCTGGAGAGAGGAGAACAGAAGGTGGTTACCAAAAGAAACCCTCAACCTATAGAGCTTTAGTTCTCTCCTATTTATAGAGGCCCCCTGTAAACCCTAATGGATCTTACCCTGATAGGTATTGGATTTCCATCCAATTACTCAAGCCTCTTGGATTAGTGGGTCTCTACCCAATAATCTCTTATTAGCAATTATTGGATCTCATCTTAGGATCCAATAATTCAGGGGCTTAATGGATATCCAATAAGTTAAGGGCTTCAGCGGATATCTCATATCTGAATCTCTACTCGTCGCAACACCTACCATATATATATGACCCTCTAGGCCCAATATCGAGCTGGCCATGAGCCATACTTGTTAGAACTCATTCTGATTTAGTGAATTATTATCTCTATAATAATTCACTCAACTCATCGATTGCAGATGTACTAGGCCACTACGCTGCAACCCCCAGACAATACAGGGAAATCCAATCTTTTGGACTTATCTATCCTCAGTTACCATGTATCTATAGTCTCTTATCCATCTAATATCCTAGAGACCCTATACCGGGCATGGTGCTGTCATGCCCATACGATCTCTCCTCGAGTCTTGCTCTTGTCGGATTCTCCCAGAGAACTCTTTCTCTCTCAATCCGAATAACCTTGGCCAAAGATTTGTTCAAGCAAGAATACATGGGATATTCCTCTCATGATACCGAGAGCGGATGATCCTCTATTGACACTCAATAGCCCTCGTAAGGTTGGCTATCACTCCCAATAATCAACTGTACTAGATCTGGAATTTTCCAAACTTATAAGTTCAGTATCAAAGAGTTGAGTACTCATACAAGACATCCTTGGTGTCTCAAGTCTAAGGACCAGATATACTATTGGGACTACGGAATCGTTGTTTGACGTGAGGTATCAATAACCATCCAGCATTCCATAGGTGGATCAATCAGTGAACTCATTCCCCAATGAGCACCTGCACTGTACCCTTAGTATCCTTACACGAGTAGCTATGAGACAAGCCACCTCTATCATATGAATGGGTATACAGCACACTAGTCTATCTGGTTATCTCGATGTTCCTCTCGAGTAACCTATGACCAGGATTATTTAGGGTCTGTGTTTAAAGGTGAATCGGTCTCATTATTGTGATCTCATCACGATCTGATTCCCATTGCACAGATCCAAGGACATCACAATATATGCAACACGCAAGATAAAGTAATAAAACTCCTAATAATACGCAAAGAAAAAAATACATATCAAGTCACAAGTGCCGTCACTAATGTGATTGGCTTGCAGGGCACATTTGACTAGCACTCATGGTGCGAAAATTTTTTTTGGGGTTCGCTTGAATCATTGACTGAAGGTACAAATTTTCCATTGGATTATGATGGGACACATACCAATGCCACCCCCCTATGGGTGGCACCTCATTGCTATGATGACGTAAAAGTAAACGTGGCAGGCCACATCAGCATAGTCCAGTGACCCCCGATCGTATCAAAACGGGTGTCGGACAGGTGACGCGACACTGTCCCTGAAAACTCGAGACGGCACCTCAGCAGTCTCGCTGAGCACATGCTCGTACGAGCGCCAGTGCCATCTGAAGTATGACACTATCCCGGAAAGCTCAGGGTAACGCCCCGGCAGCTTCACCGAGCATGCGCTCGTACGAGCACCAGCGTAGTCTGAAGTACGACGCTATCCCGAAAAGCTCGGGACGGTGCCTCGGTAGCCTCGTCGAGCACGCACTCGTACGAGTGCCAGCGTCAACTGAAGTATGATGCTATCCCGAAAGCCCAGGACGGTGCCTCCACTGTGTCGCTGATAGGACCCTAGCAGGGTTAGGTCCTACTCAACCATGTAACAGCTAATAAAAACCCTGTGAGAATGTAATAAACCCCACCTATCCGCCTCTATCCTATAAAGAAGAGAGGCTACGGTTTATATTTGGGTCTTTGGGCTTCTTAGCCGACGCCCCCCTTGTTACTGGGTCGGCCCGCTAAGGTTGAGGGCAAATTGGGTAGTTCACTTAGGAAGCAACCCCTAGGGTTAGGGTTTGGAGCTCTATATAAGCTTGTAGCCTCCACCTCTTTGGAATAAGAAAGATCAATCTATAATTGCAGCCACCTGGCTACTTGGAGGGTGGAACCCCTATAGCGTTCTAAGGGTTGATCCCCCTCAAAGATCAATCTCTATAGAATTCCTCTGGGGTTCTATCATTTGGTATCAGAGCAGCAATCTTGCTGCTTTTGCTGCCATCTCTGCTGCCCACCATCAGCCAAGCAATTCCCACAATTGCTCTTGACGTCATCATCTCCACCGTCATCTCTTGACGTAGATCAAACCGATCTACTGTCGCCACCTCCAATTGCATCAGAGATCTGGTATTTTTCTACCACCAATACCTTTTGCTGCTGCAATTTTTCATCTAAAATATCAAAAAGAAGTTTTTCTATCGATCCCTTGCTGCGAATTCCTTGCGTCGCGAAAGTTACCATCTTTGCGAACGAAGGATTGCTGCAGAAAATTTCAGCCGCGTGTTGCTGCCTTTAACCGATCTAATTGTTATCCTTTTTGAACGAAATTTTTTGTGCACCTCATAGATCATCTTGGCTCCCATCCATGATTGATCTATTGTGGAATTCATCACAAAAACAAATTCGTATGTTGCTGCAATCTCTCGTCGCAAACTGCTGAAATTTTTCGACGAGAATTCTGCTATCGCAACTTGCACCGATTTCTTTACTGCTTTGCTGCCAAAATTTCTTGATCCAATTTGTTATCCTTGTTGCTATCTAAACTAAGATTCTACCATCAAACCCCCTCCTCAAACCCCTGAGTTTTCGCTGGAAATTTCGTCGAGAAACCGATATTTCTTCGATGACAATTCTGCTCTTACGAGACAGCGCACATAGGCAGCAATTTCTATTGATTTTTGTCAAATCTTTGCTGTGAGCTACCACAGATCTAAAACCTTCTTCCCTAACCTTCATCCACTACCATCTCAGCCCAAAACTCCATCAAATCGCAGCCCCAAACAGCACCCAAAACAGCCACAAAACAAGCCTAAACCGCAGCCTACATCCACCAATCCACAAACCATTTCGGCCACCACTTCCCTCAAATAATTCATGCCTTTAACCCGGCAACAAAAGAGAGATCTTAATATTACAGATTTGGAGACATATGCTATGGCATCCGAGGAGGCAATTGATGCTAAATTCGAAGCCTTCGAGACACGAATGGAGGAGAAGATTCGGACTCTCTTTGCCGAACTTAGTTTGGGTCGACCACCGAGCCCAAAGAAATCACATCAAGGGAGAGCTCTAATCAAGAGAGGGGAGGCTCTATGACCGATCCTCACTATCCACGCATGAGGTGGACTTCCTAGATGGGAAGAAGGAGACCCGATTGGTTGGATCTCGCCGGAGCGATATTTTCAGTACCACAAAACCGCAGATGCATCTATGGTAGAAATTACAGCTATACATCTTGAAGGAGATGACATACAATGGTTTGATTGGTTTGAACATACTCATGGAGTCCTCTCATGGCGACAATTCAAGAAGGATGCTGATCCGTTTCGGACCAACCGATTACGAGAACATCGACGGACAACTAGCAAAGATCCGACAAACCTCCACCATCCAGAGTATCAAACCAGGTTTGAAAGATTATCTAATCAAACTCGTGATTGGTCTGAAAAATAGTTATTGGGGACATTTATTGAGGGCTTGAAGTCGGAGATCCGGGAGAAGTTAAAGCGCGACAACTAGTACGCTTATGGCGCCATCTCTTTCGCGACTTCAGAGGAGCGATTGAACCATGAAGCCCGGAGGACTAGGGTCGCTCCCGACCAGAAATATTGAAGCCCTCAACCCGCGCCTACTATCACTGAGCTCCTGCACCAAAAAGGTTGACAAGAGAAGAGCTTCGAGACCGATCTGCTAAGGGGTTATGTTGGCATTGTGACGAGCCGTGGAGCCGCGAGCATCGAAAAGGGGAGACTTCTTGTGATTGAACCAACAGTGAACAGCTAGAAGAGAGTCTTGAACATGAGGATGAAGATGTGGAAGAAGAGCCACAATTGGTCGACTTTATGGTACATTATGAAATCCACAAACGATGAAAGTTGGAGGCCTGCTCAAACAACAACCGATCACCGTTCTCATCGATCACAGACAGCACTAATAACTTTCTAAACAGTAAGGTTGCTGCTCGGATGGCGCTCCATATCAAAGGTTGCAGCAAGTTCGACGTAAGGTCACCGACGAATCCTAAAATGCGACCAAAGATGCCCGCAGGTGAAACTATTACTACAGGACCAAGAAATTATTGCCGACTTCTTCCTCCTACCAATTGATGATTATGAGGCTGTGTTGGGCATAGAATGGCTGACGACACTAGGTGATGTCTCTTGGAACTTTTCCAAATTGATTATGAAATTCTATTGCAAAGGTAAACAGGTCACCCTACGCTGAAGCGCGAAGCAACGTAACCACCGTTTTAACCCAACGAATGGAGAAAGTTTTACATAAGATAAATGGTGGCTTTCTTATGCATCTCCAGCAGCAACCAGAGAGGGAGAAAACAGAAATTAAAAATCAAAATATCACCCAACTGCTTGTTGAATTTGAAGATGTTTTTGCTGAACCGCGCGGTCTTCCTCCTACTCGGCAACATGACCACCGAATTCCAATCCTTCCGGGCAAACCACCAGCAAACACTCGGCCTTACCGCTATCCTCACCTCCAGAAAGATGAAATTGAGAAAATTGTGAAGGAAATGCTCGAAACATGGGTGATTCGACCCAAGCTGCAGCCCCTACTCTTCACCGGTGCTACTTGTGCGCAAGAAAGATGGAACTTGGCGGATGTGCATCGACTACCGAGCTCTAAATGCCATCACCGTCAAGGATAAGTACCCCATACTAGTGGTGGATGAACTTCTTGATGAATTAAAAGGAGCTCGAGTCTTCACGAAGTTGGACCTTCGATCCGGTTACCACCAAATTCGGGTATGTGAAGGCGACATCCCAAAAACTGCTTTCCGCACTCATAACGGCCATTATGAATTCTTGGTAATGCCCTTTGGACTCACTAATGCTCCTTCAACCTTCCAAAGTCTCATGAACGATATTTTTCGGAGCTTTCTTCGCAAATTTGTGCTGGTATTTTTCGATGATATTCTCATTTACAGCCCTTCTCTTGAGACTCACTTTCAGCACTTGTGAATTATTCTGACGATCCTTCAGGAGAATACTCTTTTTGTTAAGCTATCAAAGTGCAGCTTTCTCTAGCAAAAAGTATAGTACCTTGGGCATATAATATCAGAAGAAGGAGTGGCCGTAGACCCAACAAAAATCGAAGCAATGCAAGGCTGGCCGAAACCTACAAATGTGAAATTGCTGCGTTGGTTCCTTGGACTAACGGGCTACTATCGAAAATTTGTGAAGGACTATGGGAAGATTAGTGCCCCTCTCACTTCTCTACTGAAAAAAGATGCCTTCCTATGGTCGAACAAAGCCTCTGCTGCCTTCGATAGACTTAAGACAGCCATGATGACAACACCGGTGCTAGCACTACCAGATTTCAGCCGACCCTTCATCATTGAGGCCGATGCATCCGGAGTTGAATTGGAGTTGTTCTCATGCAAGATGGTCGACCACTCGCATACACTAGCAAGGCATTGTCTCCCTCCCATCAAAAATATCTATCTATGATAAGGAGATGCTCGCCATTGTGCATGCAGAACAAAGTGGAGACCCTACCCGATTGGCCGACGATTTCAGATTAAAACCGACCATAGAAGCCTTAAGTACTTTTTGGAGTAGAAGATATCATCCCCGGAGTAGCAAAAATAGGTAAACTTCTAGGATTTGATTATGAAATTATTTACAAAAAGGGGAAAGAAAATGTTGTTGCAGATGCACTCTCACGGCTCCTCAAAGAAGCTGAATTTTCAGCTATCTCTTCCTACCACTCGGCTTCCTCGAGAGCATTAGGGAGGAATGAAGAAGGATCCAGAAACCAGCAACATCATCAAAAATTGGAGGAGGATCCAAGCGCAATAGCTCACTATACTTGGGATTCGAGGATCTACGCTATAAAGGTCGATTGTGCTTATACCAAACTCCCTTGCATCAAAGTCATTCTCACTTAAATGCACTCCACACCTTCAAATGAGGCACTCTGGATTTCTAAGAACCTACAAAAGAGTGAAGCAAAACTTTTATTGGAAAGGGATGAAAAAAATTATTTCGAATACGTAGCACAATGTGATGTATGTCAACAAAGAAAAAGGTGAAAGCATTAGCGAGTCGTGGAAACTACAACCACTACCTATACCGGACTCGGTGTGGACCGACATCTCCATGGACTTCATCGAAGGGTTGCCACCTTCCAAAGGTAAAAGCACAATCCTTGTGGTGGTTGATCGACTTACGAAATATGCTCATTTTTGTCTTTGTCGAAATCCCTACACTTCTTTGTTAGTATTGCTCGATTTTCATAGAAAATATTGTTAAACTACATGGGATGCCAAGGTCCATCGTAAGTGATCGTGACAGGGTCTTCACTAGTAAATTTTGGACCGAGTTATTTCAGATTATAGGGCACCAAACTCAAGATGAGCACTTTGCATATCATCCATAAACTAACGGCCAAACAGTGGTGAGCAGATGTTTAGAGACATACCTTCGGTGTTTCGCTAGTGATTGACCAAAGGAGTGGACGAAATGGCTCCCTGGGCGAATGGTGGTATAATACTACATATCATTCATCTATAAAATGTACCCCATATGAAGCATTATATGGTCGGCCGGCTCTGTGATTCCAAAGTATGTAATTGGCTCGGCTAAGGTAGATCAGTCGACCAAGATTTAATTGACAGGACAAACTCCTACAAATGCTAAAGGATAATCTCTCTACCGCTAAAGCTAGAATGAAGCGTGGTGACACACGAAGAAGTGAAAGAGAATTTTTAGTAGGAGACTGGGTTTATCTTCGCCTACAACCATACAAGCAACTATCCATCAACACACGAGCCTCCATGAAGCTATCTCCACGTTTTTATGGGCCCTATCAGATCATAGAGCGTATTGGAGCCGTGGCGCTGATGACTTAAATTACCTAAAGATGCCAAAATTCACCCTGTCTTCCACGTGTCATGCTTGAAGCCCAAGTTGGGAGAACACGAGACACCCTGATTCAACCGCCCAACACCACTGATGATGGAAATATTCAAGCCCAACCACAAGCCATCCTCGACCGCAGAGTCGTGATGCGTCATCGACGTCCCTCTCAAGTACTAGTGCATTGGACTAATTTACCACTCGAAGATGCCACATGGGAATCATATGAGGAGTCAAGTCCTGGTTCCTCGAGTTCATGGAATCCCACCTTGAGGACAAGGCCGATTTGAAGAGGGCGGGCTTGATAGACCCTAGCGAGGGTTATGTCTACTCAACCATGTAGCAAATAATAAAAACCCTGTGAGAATGTAATAAACCCCACCTAGCCGCCTCTATCCTATAAAGAAGAGAGGCTAGGGTTTATATTTGGGTCTTTGGGCTTCTTAGCCGCCGCCCCCCTTGTTACTGGGCCGGCCCGCTAAGGTTGAGGGCAAATTGGGTAGTTCACTTAGGAAGCAGCCCCTAGGGTTAGGGTTTGGAGCTCTATATAAGCTTGTAGCCTCCACCTCTTTGGAATAAGAAAGATCAATCTATAATTGCAGCCACCAGGCTACTTGGAGGGTGGAACCCCTATAGCGTTCCAAGGGTTGATCCCCCTCAAAGATCAATCTCTATAGAATTCCTCTGGGGTTCTATCAGCCGCCTAGAAGCTCGAAATGGCACTACTCGATACATGGGAAAACAACACTCTCCCCGGTATAAAAACCCTAGATCGACGTAGGCCTGGGGATGAGACTTTTGGAGGGCAAGACATCTCTCTAAAAGAAGTCCTAACTTCACCATTCGAGGGGTCGGGTCGTAAAACCCCGACCTGACCTTTGTGCAGGGACTCGGAGCACACGTGGTGGGCCGAGCACCGACAGGAGGCCTCATCCCCGAACGGACAGACAACCTGCTCCACCTGAACCGACGCCAGCTTCATTCCCGGAGATCAACCAAGGCAACCCTAGCACATCCGGATCCGGATCTAACCATGCTGACTTGGCAATCACGATGTAAAGGTATACTAACAGATTATAAGCTTTCGTTTGAGATCTTTTGATCATGTCATGCTTGTGGTTTCCTTCGATCATTTCAAGAATCTATTTCCGAGTGACCTCATGGCAACCTTCGCTTAAATCATCAGGATCCTGGATCTAACCATCTTCTTGGTAGCTCTCGACTTGGCAATCGTGCTTGTGGTTTCCTTCGATCATTTCGAATCTGTTTCGATGTAAAGGTATACTATGGCAAAATTTGTTATAAGCTTACATATCGTTTTGAGATCTTTTGATCATGTCATGCTTGTGGTTTCCTTCGATCATTTCAAGAATCTATTTCCGAGTGACCTCATGGCGCGAAAATTTTGTTTGGGCTTCGCTTAAATCATGGACTGAAGGTACATATCTTCCATTGGATTAGAACCCTCTTCCTGGTAGCTCTCGTTTGAGATCTTTTGATCGTGTCGTGCTTGTGGTTTCCTTCGATCATTTCAAGAATCTGTTTCCGAGTGACCTCATGGCGCGAAAATTTTGTTTGGGCTTCGGTCGAATCATTGATAGACGGTACGAAACTTCCATTGGATTAGAACCGTCTTCTTGGTATCTTCTCTTTGTGATCTTTTACTCGGGTTGCGCTTGTGGCTTTCCTTCGATCATTTCAAGAATCTGTTTCAGTGTGATCTCATGGCGCGAAAATTTTGTTCAGGTTTTCCGTGATTCATCGAGACAAGGTACGAATCCTCTGCTCGATTAAAACCCTCTTCTTGGTAGCTTTCGTTTGAGATTTTTTGATTGTGTCGTGCTTGTGATTCGTCTTCGATCGTTTCAAGAATCTGTTTCTGTGTGATCTCATGGCGCGAAAACTCGTTTAGGGTTCTGTGATTCATCGAGGGGAAGTACGAATCCTCTGTCAGATTTAAATCCTCTTTTCGCTTGGGGTTTCTCTTCGATAATTTCGAGAATCTGTTTCTGCGTGATCTCATGGCGCGAAACTTCGTTGAGGTTTTCCGTGATGCATCGAGGGGAAGTACGAATCCTTGGTTAGACTAAAACCCTCTTCTCTCTGTGATCTTTTAATCGTTTCGTGCTTGTGGTTTTTCTTCGATCATTTCTTTCTTGCGATTTCGATGGTCAATCCAAGAACGTTCTGATCTTTCTCGTGCGTAGCCTTCATCCCGATTGATCTAATTATTTTCGGAAAAGCAAGCATCATGATTTGCTTCTCACTGGGTCTCCGGTTCGCTTACTTGGGTTCAAGTCGGACTCATGATTAGGTCGGTTTGGCCAGCACTGAAAGGCCTCGCGGTGAGCGTACGGTTTGGTGATGGGACCACGACTCATCTCAAACGCTTGGTGGAGATGCGTTGTTCCCATCAGCCCTTTGCCGTGGCCGTGCAAATTCGATGGACACAACGCTTAAGACGTCGAGCTTCCGAGAGAGGACGGAAACAGGGAGGAAATGGCTGCCGTTTCTTTGGGTTCCTTGTCTCTTCCTCCTCTCAAGTGCCGGAAGGTAGCAGTGTGTTGTTCATATGTTAATGGTAGCCTTAGACCGATCACAGTCAGTGGAAATCCTCCGACTTTTGTCTCTGCGTCAGGTCGTCGGATAGTTGCTGGTAACTAGCATATCGTCTTCTGCATCATGCTTCAAAATTGTGTTTTTCAACTAGTCAAGTTAGTTTATGTGGAAATTATCATCTACTTCACTTACTGGTCTTGTACTCAGATAGAAGGAGGTTCTGTTTTCAATGATTTGGATGCGATCTTGTAGGGTTCTATTTATTTACCTAAGGACTTCTCTTGTGCCTTTTTACGGATTATTCAGATTTTGTGTCATCTGTAGGCTCATTTTGAGAGTTTTCTTTGTTGAAATCAGTTGAATAATTTTCCCCCTAGCGCAAAGAATTTGTGCAGTTATGATGTAGCATGTTTCCATTGTTGCGGAATTGCTTCTAAATTTTATCAAATATTGAACAAAAAGTTTGCACGTTATACTTTCAAATGAAAGTTGACAACGTAGATATTTAAGTCCATTGGTTCTGTATATAATACTTATTTGTTGCTCAATGACTCTTTCTTGGGCATTCTAGCCAATTCTATAAGTCATGGGTGCATATTAGTAATTCTAAATGTTTATGTGTATACGGTCCTAAAAGTTTCTTCTTCTGTCACTTGTATTCTGTGGTGTATATGTTTTAAAGCTTTTCAAGTTAATAATAATGTCTTTTCATTTGCATATGACAATTGGAGGTTTTTCCCCGTTTATCTGTCTACAGGCTCTTGATCTTGTATTGCGTAATAATTAGTTTCTTATGTTTATATATCTTGCATATTTCCTGTACACAGTATCTCAAATACTGATGTATGCATTTCAGTGGGTGATCTGCATGGGGATCTTTCAAAAACAAGACGTGCTCTTGAAATGGCTGGAGTCTTGAGCTCAGATGGCCAAGATCTATGGATAGGTGGAGCGACGGTATGCCGCTAGTTTATCATTGTTCCCCATGTAGTGTTGTTTTGCGCATTGAGGATCGGAAGAATATCACATATATGTTACTCTATTTAAAGAAAAAATTTGAACGCCATCTGCATACTTATATCCATTTTCTAAGAACTGTCACAGAAATTGTCATATCTAAATCAATGGTGATATTTTGTTTTGGCTTTGTGTGCTATCCCCTTTGAATCGCATTATTTTTTAACCCCTGAAATTTTCATGCTAACGTTCACTTCCTTTATACTAGTTCCTGCTTCTGACATTTCTTATTCCACTGCAGATGATTATTATTTTTGCTTACAACCTTATCCTTTATACAAAATTTTGAGCGTAAACCACATAATCTGGACTGTCTTCCTTTGTGCTTACAAGTTTCTTATAACACACAGGGCTGATAGTCAAGTCATATCTTAAAAATGGTCAGTAGACAAATAAACTATGTACAGGCAGATGATTGAAACCTTATTTTAAGGGTTGGGAGCCAAAATCCCATATAATTCATCAATTTTTTTTATATCTAAAGGTGAATTATTGGTTTGAGAATTTGTTCCATGTTAGAGATCTTGTTTTTGGTTTGTACAAGTTCAAGAGAAAACATTGCATTGTTTCTTTCTCTTTTTTTATGTGTAGGTATTAGTTCAACTTGGAGACATCCTTGATCGAGGTGAAGATGAAATTGCTATTTTATCATTATTGAGATCACTTGATATTCAAGCTAAGTCCACTGGTGGTGCTGTCTTTCAGGTATTGATGATTATGTATTATGAGCGTATTCTTTCCATCTTGTTATGTAGGATCCTAAACTCGTAGCAACAGAAAATTGCATAGTTCCTTATATGAGGATCTCTTTCTATTCACACCCGCTCTTATCGACTTGCTTAAATAATGTCCATATTGTTGCCGCACCTGCATTTTCTTTGATCAGGATTACTGGTTCCAGAGGCATAGAAGCACATGGCATACATAATCGCACTGACTAGTGTTAGGTTTGGAAAGAAACATGATGTATACATGTATCTTCTGGTATGTAGACACTCTTGCCATATTATTTGCTAATTAAAACATACAAATAAAACAGATTAGTATGTATAAATACATTGTTATTTGGTAAATGCTAATAGAAGATGAACTTTTACAACTAGGCACAGGATAGTAAAACTGTTTGTTTTTGTTATTGGCAAGACAGCTTTGTGAGATTTGGCCTCTCAACCGGATGAACAGATCCCTCTGGCATTTACCAATTCAGCCCAAAATTGGTAGACGGAATGCTCCCTACCACTCGGTTTTAAAAGTGAAAAGCTTACTGTTCCATGTCCATATCATTTTATATTTCTTTTATAGTGACAACTATCCTTTTGTTTTAATCCTCCATGCTTCTCTCTCTCTCTCTCTCTCTCTCTCTCTCTCTCTCTTCTCTCTCTCTCTCTGTCTCTCTCTCTTGCTATTCTCTCAATCTCTTTCACCACACTGCCAACTATCTCACTGTCACCGCCCTGTTATGAACGGTCGTCGCACACTCGTAGCAACTTCGTTTAACGTATCGTTCGTCGCTTGTCCATGTTTGTACATATCTTTGTCAGCCTGTTTTATCATACTTGTGGTGTGTTTCCCATGTAAAAATGTAAGAAATAGCAGGTTGCAGCGCTGCAGAACGATCGCTCGCTGCATCTGCCCAAAAAACCCCCAAAATGGCTCCGTTTTCGTGTGTCGCTGGCTGATTTCTGTAGCCCGCAGCCACGCGCGAAACGTCAGCCATCTCAGCCCCTTGGAACCACCCGGGTGGCACAGGGCTGGATGGGGTTTCGGTATATTGTCAGGCGTTGAACACTTTCACAAGTTTGCACGTCAACTTGACGGAAACTTACCTTCGTGCCCGGCACCCGGGGAGTAGTTGTTTGCGGACTTGTAGCTGCTCATTCACCCTTCTAAAGTCCTTGTTTTCCTCATTTCTTTCTCTGTTTTCTTGTACTCCAAGTGCTCACTCAATTGCTTGTAAAGCTTCTCTCTTCGTGAGACGTCAGGACTTGTCCGCCGCTCGTTTCAAAACTAATCAACTTCTCTTTTTACAGGTCCTACGGGACCTGCACGAGGTTGCAATTCGACTTACCCTTTGCAGACGCGTATGTCGCAAGGGCGCCTCAAGACTTAGGTAATCCAAGCTAAGTTCGATTGGAGTGGGCGGAAAGGTGATTCTTGACTTAGGCAACTCCAGCTAAGTCTGTGGCTTGCTGCAAGGGTGCCTCACCACTTAGGCAATTCTAACTAAGTGCGTGATAGCCCGCTACCTCGTAACCATTGCATCTTCCTTTGTTTCTGATAATCTTCATCAGCCTTCTCCTATTCCCTCCCTTTCTCCTGTGCCTTCTCCTCTATCCTTGTATCCTCCTCCCATCTTCTCTCTCTCTCTCTCTCTCTCTCTCTCTCTCTCTCTTTGGACCCTGCCCTGAAATTTTAGCGGGCCTGTACTGGTCCAACTTGGGAGTAGTATGGATCTGGTATCGGTATTTGATACCATGATTAAAAACATTAGCTAAAAGCTCATAAAGAACTTATTTGATCCATATGAAGAAAAGAAAGTTCACAAAGCCTACTTTGGGTACAAGAATAGCTTAGTGTTGCATGGATATGTATTGTAGAAATGGTATCAGATGTGTATCCAACTACCCCATGTTGCAAGAAGGCAAAGGATTTGTGATGACAAGTGAAAAGTAATTTATGAAATTGATGTTTCTCTTTTGTGAATATTCAAAATTCTGAAGATTGGTTTATATTATTTTATGATCTCAGAAGCTAAATAGTTAATCCTTATCATGTTCTTTCACAAATATTTGAAGCATGTATCAGACAGTAAAATATATATTTCAATAAAATTGGGAGGGATAAGTGAATGTGTCTGTTGGCATAGATCTTTTGTGTTATCACAAATCTAATCCAACTATTATGTGTAGGCATCAGATATGTGCATTATCACATTAGTTTATGTTAGGGGTGGAATTGTAAAAATTGCATATTTTAGTCTGGTAGGTAAAAGCCTTGGCTGGATCAACCTTTTTCGGCCCAATCATATAGTATAACAAAAACAAAACCTTACTACAACCAATTAATAGAAAAGAGAAATCTTTAATAACAGTTATCATTGAGGTGAAAAAGTGTCATAGTGGAAAGGATATTAGATTTTGTGGCTTGCTCACTTGATTATTCGATTGTTGTTTCTTGTTCTGGACATGACCTAGGTTGTCATGCTTCAGTTCATCAAATTTGAAACCTTCCATTAGAATGTTCTGCCTTTTATGTCAAAGATGAAGGTGGAAATATCATTGTCTATGAAACAATAATAGCTGGTAACTGAAAAATCTTTGATGAGACAAATTCTCCTTTGGTGGTTTTATAATTTGGACTGTAAATAGCATTATCCGCATTTTTTCTTCAGGTTTTATGGAACACTTATTGTAAAATTTATGATGAATGGCTGGCTCAGACTGTTACATCCTTGTAATAAGAAAAGTAATGATTATTGTTCTGGAACAAAGTTCAGTCAGTCGAGGATTCCTAAATACAGTACGAATCATCTAGGACTCTGGAGGAGAGTCCAAGGACAATGTCTACAGGATGAGTTTGTGGAATTGTTAGCAATATATCTTGTAGTAGTCAAGGATAATTATTTCAGCTGTTTAATTATTGTAAGCCAATTACTTAATGAACTCTGTGGAATGTTATTTACAGTTGAGGTTCCATGGATCAATGTTCCAAAATGTGGTCTGTGCGGCTACATATGCAATTGTTGACCACCTTGCATAAGGTGTGGCCCTGAATTGTGGCCACATATGTGGTTTGCATTTTCCTCTATTGTTTTTACTATTACTATTATATTAATTCTAGTTCATGAAAATGTCCCTCTTTCACCTAGGCCTTTACTCATTTTCTATAACTCAAATGAGTCCATACAGTGTGTTGATTTGACCTTAATATATATTTACCTATTAACAATTTAGACTGAGTGTTTTCTATTTCTTTATTATAATTGGACCAAATATGCAGCCACGTGTACCTGTATGCTGCATACGTGTGATTCATTACCTTGACCTTTGGCATACTGAGGACACATGTTAGAAATTTTCAGCGGATATCTATTTTTTTTAATATTTAGCATCTTCTTTGCTTTTCATTTTTTCTTTTTATTTTTTTGTTATCTTTATTGCACATTTAAGATATGTGTTAGTATATAACAGAAAATGCTCTTAGCAAGTTTACGCTATCTGTGTTAACTCATTTTCTGTGTACAATTATGACTTAGTATGGTACCCTCTTGGATCTTTGAGATGATCCACTCTTTGTTGTCTAACTAGGTAAATGGAAATCATGAAACCATGAATGTAGAAGGTGATTTCAGATATGTTGATCCAGGAGCATTTGATGAGTGCATAGACTTCCTAGATTACTTGGATGAATACAAAGGTAACTGGGATGATGCTTTTATGGGCTGGATCAGGGCTACTAAATGGTGGAAAAAGAAAAGGACATCTGAGAGTTATTGGACCCGTTGGAATTTTCTAAAGGTTTCTACACTGTGTTCATATTGCACATCTGTTTCCTGGATGTAATTACTTGAATATTGTTTTAAATTGACTTGCAAATATGTTTCACTTGCTTTAGCAATGTATGAGTTAGTTGGATACTTTGCTTTGTCTTTCTTTATCCAGTTAAAGTTTTGACAAGTTGCTTTGGTCATCTACATAGTTAATCTAGAGAAAGATTAAAAATAAATTAAATTGTCATAAAGCCATGCATAAGTTACCTTCATGTGCATGTGGTATATGTGTGTATGTGTGTACATATTCTTAGCTTGAATAGAGTTGTGTGTGCATTTAATTTGTTAGATCTACCTTTTCTACTTCAATTACCACTTAAAATAAGATTGCACTCTAATTATTATTTGTACTCTAAAGTCTTGTTAATTAGCATCTTTCTCTGATTGTGACACCTGAAAGTAAGTGAATAGTTCAACACATGATCTGCTATATTTGGTAGTTATGTAATATACCACTAAGTATGCAGTTATCCAATATATTACTCATTATGTGCAAAGGCAGTTCTGTGCCCATACTCTCATCTCCAGCAGAAGGAATAGCCAACTCCATCAATCATTTTAGGTCATCTTTATTAATGCTTGATTCATATTTCATCTGAACTGAATGAAGGGCATTAACATTGTTACTTTACCTGTAATTCATTATGGATAGTGCTGTTTTAAGTTTTCATCCAAGAATCGATAGCTTTAAGATTAGTTCATGTTTCCAAACATGTGTTAAAACATTTAGTCTAGCATCATGCACATAATTCAAATGTAACTTTTGTGTTTTCATTAGCCAACATATGATTTTCTCCTTTAAGTAATGCTGAAATTCTAAAAATGGTAAAGATTAAATGAAGTGGATATAGCACCTGCAAATGAGAGTTTTTTTTCTAGAGTTAAATTTAATATATCAATCCTTACTTTGATAGAGGTTAAATTAACAATTTGAGATATATGTTGATATCCAGATATCTGGATATGTATAGTATTAAATCAACATCTGTGTCCATGCTAAAAGGTTTCAGATAGAAAAGTTTTAATATGGTTTAATTTGTCAACAATGTGGTTAATATAAGTTATCTCTACTTTTGTGAATCTTTCAGCATGCAGTACAAACAAATGCTAAAATCTCTTTTGTATCTAAAATTTTTCATTATGCTGACAGATTTCCTAAAATATTAGGACAGAGGCAGCAGGCTGTTATTGCAAGATCTTCACTTTTGAGGCCAGGTGGTCCACTGGCTTGTGAACTGGGACGCCATTCTGTGGTTCTTAAAGTTGATGACTGGATCTTTTGCCATGGTGGCCTTCTTCCTCATCATGGTAAGTTTTATAATTATTGATGCTTATTAAGTAAAAGTTTCATTATTCATGCATTAACTTTTATTTGTTATCTATAGTATGCACATGTACGTATCATTCACAAGTTAACTTGTATGTGTATGTCTGTATTTGTATACTTGATAACTCATGGGTGAACCTGTATAGGAAATCACCAATTTGATTGGTTTTTGCAGCATCTTGTATTAGTGAGACGTTGGATGGTGAGAACCGTGAGATCAACTTTAAACATTTTAGTCTTTGATTTCAAGCCCATTAATCATTGCCTCGAGCATATTACAAGCATGTAACAGAGACTCATAGAGCTTCTGAATAGTACTATCATTGATACAATTATATGTGACTTGCCTCGTGCATTCGGAATATCACACCAAAATGTTCTTGTCATGATACTTTGACAGGATTAAGTGCCGGAGTTGTTGACTCAAATATTTAAGGTTGTATGATGGTCCAGAATGGCTGAGTCTTCCAACTACTTTGATGTTATGGTCTATATAAGCAAAATAACCATAATTAGATGAGCTATTTGATCATTGGAATTGTTTAGTCGGTAAGAGTCTGTTTACCATGTTAAGTATTCTATGCAATGAGAAAGAATTACCATGTTCAGTCTGTGCTGGTCTGGCCTCACATGATTCAATGCCATGAGTTTCAGCACGTCCCATATCTTACCCCACCAAAAAAAAAGGATATTTGGTTTGAATGATTGTTATGTGATAGAATCTTGAAATTGGAGATTAGGTTGATTGGCATTAGATACTGGCAATGTCATAGTGCTTCTTGATTGAAATCTGAGACAGCATATGAGAGAGATTTTCAAGTATGGCTCTATTACAAGAAGCATAGGGGTTGGACCAAGAAAAAAAAGTGCTAGAATTAACTGAGATGATACTATGATAAAGAAAAATACAGAAATAAGTGAAGGACTAGAAAAAAAAAGTAAGGCTCGAGCGCCTCACAGATTCGCAAGGCGGAGCGCTTCAGTGACTCTTCTTCATAGATTCACTGTCGTTGTCATTCGAGAGTTCCTCCGTCACCGTCATCCTCTCCTTCCTACTTTTCACCATTGATGACTCTTTTCTTCTCTCTAACTATTGTTAACAATAGATTGTGAAGTATTGTTATCATATAATAGTCCCTATTTAGATTTTAGTACTATTGATCTCTATTTAGATTTTAGAGCACCTCGGGCATTTTGGGATTTTGGTGCCTAACGTTTTTTAAATCACTGATCTCAAATATGAGAAATCTTAATAAAGGAACCTTAAAAGTTTACAGAGGAGATGTGGCTCTTATTTGTACTTATTGACAAGAACTACCTTTGGATTTGAATTAATCGCATATGGTTCAGTCTTCATACTTGTGGTTTGTGTTAGTGCACTCATCAATGGCCTCTCTGTTGTACTTAGTTGTGCGTCCTTTTGAACATTTCTTTGGCATTATTGTTCCTGATATTTTAACGTGCATAGATATAGATCAAGTTATTTATAGTACTGACACAGAATTTGTTGAAAATTTTTCTAACTGTTTGGGCTTATTAAATCTAATATATGAAACAACATGCTGTATTTTAACCAGAAACACAATCATGTTACATTGAAAAAGGCCATATATCATGATTAATTATAGACATTACCATGCCTTGTGTATCTCATGTCCTGATTGTCAAGTTATGTCAACATTCAGTGTAGGTATTGAAAATGTTTCACAACTATTCATGCTTTTGCATTAGCCACGGTCAAGGGTTTTAATGCCAATAACCTACTTGTACCAGAATCTAATTGGATTGGCACATCAATGCACCACTAAAAGGATAATTAGGTATGTTATGTTGTGTGTATGTGTGTGTTTGTATATATGTATATGTGTGTGTGTATATATATATATATATATATGCACACGTATGGTATGCAAATTGAAGATAATGTGCCATGCTTATATGTTATTTTTTTAGTGATTTATACTTAATTAACATATCTTCTAAGTGTTCAAAGAAGTTATTGCTATTATCATGGGTTAAGGTAATAAAAATTTTATGGAACTCTGATATGTTTTGTATTAGCTCACCACTTGGGCTACAGCCAAGTGCCTGGGATACCACCTATGAGTGATCCATTCTCTAGTCTATCTGGCAATTGTCACTGAACTTCATTTCATGTCATAATATACTTGCAAATGAAGATATCTGGTTGTAATAAAGTGACAACATGCTGAAATTTGTGCAGTTGCATATGGTTTGGAGAGGATGAACAAAGAAGTATCATTTTGGATGAGAGACTTTAGTGAAAGTAATGATAGTCCGGCAGTTCCTTTCATAGCTACCAGAGGTTATGATAGTATTGTTTGGAATCGTCTGTACTCGAGAGATTCAGCAGATACAAAGTACCAAATTTTGCAGGCATGTAGTCTCATCCTATCAAACAAAATGACCTAAGAAAAAACTTATTCACAGTTGATCTGTTATGGATCTTTTTCATTCTGCTACTACTACTACTACTACTACTACTACTATTATTATTATTATTATTATTATTATTATTTAATTATATGATCTACTTCCTGAACTGCTCTGTTTTCCTCTTAGATATCCTCTATTCTGGAAGAAACATTGCAAGCTGTAGGAGCAAGGGGAATGGTAGTTGGCCATACTCCACAATTTAATGGTGTTAACAGGTAATGACATATCATCCTGTCAATAAAGTAGACATTTCAACTATTGGAAATTTAAATTCACTTTTATATATGCAGCAAATATAATGAAAGAATATGGTGTATTGATGTGGGCATGTCTAGTGGAGTTCTTAATTCGAGACCAGAGGTAAATATGATTCAACACCAGATATTAATGTTCTTTGGTTTGTTGTGTCTATGATCGTTCATAAAGAATTCGAAGTCATTGTGGTTGCAGTCTGTCATAGAAAATGATGTTAATGGAAACTGATCCCTGGTGTACTGTGAGACAGCATGCGTATGCTTATGTCTCACATCCTAAGTAAGGTGTTTTCCTAATGTAGTTGGAGCTGGATTAGACAATGGTTGGTAAAGAGTTCACATGAGAGATAGTACATCGAGAAGATTCTGTAGCATTCAGAAAATGAAATTAGTCCCAAATCTTTGTCAAGATGCATTTATTCCAAGAATGATTTTTCCTGTCATTAACCTTGTCATTGTTCCAACAATTTGGTACCTTTTGATTTGCTTGTGGTTGCCCAATGTCAGAAAGTCGGAAGTTCAAATGCTTGAGATGTTGATATCATTATTTGATCAACCAGGTTTTGGAAATTGTGGATGATAAAGCAAGGGTTATAAGCAACCAAAATGACTTGTTTGTCATGAACTATCTCTAAAATTTCCAGTATGACCAAAAGGTATGATTATTCAATTGCCTCTGCTTTTGATACATTTAAAGGTGTACATTCTATTCAATCTTTGTATTTCAATTTTTAGCATGCGACTATTCATTTTTTTGCACTGAAGTCTTCTTAGTCGACTATTCATTTTTGCTATGAAAGAACGCACAAAGTTCTACCAAACTAAGAAATTAGAGATTTGTAATTACACGGATGACAGAAATTTGGTAAAAAAAGCCTTTTGATGTCCCCAGTTCATTTAGACTTACTTAGGGATGAGTCTGGCGACAACAATAATTAAAAGGATTGCAATGCTCTTTGTTTGAGAGGTTGCTTCTCCAAAAATGTCTTTTTCCCTCTCTCTTGTTACCTTAAATTTGCTACGGACCTTTGGGCTATCTGAAATATTTTTTACTTGGCAGGGCATACATGACAGAGGACTCTACACCTTTACGAACAGTTGATGAATGCATGGCTGTGAAAGGAACACAAAATCAACCGATATCATCTTCAAATAGGTTGTGCATTTATACCCTCAACCTATTAAAAATGTTGTATATTGTATACCCTGCCAATTATATAGTTTGTATATGGTCAAACTTGTATAAGTAAGCACGGATGAAGACAGCAATTGTTAACTCCAGAAGGGTTTAGGTATTATTCTACTAATTGTATGTGACCCGCTAGACGAAGAATTTAAAATAAAAAATAAAAAACACGTGCACCAGCCGGGAATCGAACCCGGGTCTGCACCGTGGCAGGGTACTATTCTACCACTAGACCACTGGTGCCTTCCGGTGTATTAGCATAGGAAATTTTTCTTAAATCATAAGCCAGGCCAATGCTCAAAAAGATGGATAATTACAACATGCCTCGTACGAGATTTACCTCCCCGGACGACGACGACGCACAAAGTTATCATACCAATTGCAACCTGTGTTCTGTTCTCAGGACGCTCAACTCATACAAAGAACATTTAAAACAGTAACAGATAGATGCATGCGCACAGATAATAAAAAAATAAACTCAGACAAGCGAGACACAAAATAGAGGATGGAAGGAAAGCACGATTTTCTGGTTTACTGAAATGCAAAAAATGAACCCAATCTGAAGCAAATGCAATAAAGAGGCATGCGCGGGAGAGATTCAACACTTGAGAGATCAAAATATGTAACCTTTCTTTTTATATGCAAACAAACTTTGAATCACCCATCACATGAACCATAAATAAAATGCAGCACCTCAAAGAAACTGAAACTCACCTTTAATTTTTAAGACTAGCAGCAGCAGTTGGGAGCTTTAAGTCCACATGCCTCTATAAAAATATCACATGATCTGCATCAACCCGATGTTAGAATTGAACAACCTGCCTAGGGGTCCAACTTAGGTGGCACATACTTTTTAACTTCTATACATGTGTCTCGGATATTGCAGCTGGAGATACAACATGAAAATGTCCATCAAATCTGATAGGTTGCATCAAATATACGTATCTTTTACATGGTGCATACGTTGAAACTTTTGACATGAAAAAAATAATACCTAACAATAAACCAGCACCCAACAAATCCAAATCATTTAGGCGCCAGGTTCTCCTAGACACTACAGAAGCTTAGTAACTGAAAACAATGATTAAAATCATAGGTTCAGACCCTATGCCTTGTGGTGACTGGACATACTTCGAAGTAGTATATAATATCAAAGGATCTTCTACTATTGGCAGCAAAGGATTGGCCTTTTTGTTATGCCAAGTGCTTATATCAGAACTTCAGAAGAGCTCTTATGCAGCAAAGTCATAATCACATTCTTTTATCTTAAACCATGATTTTGTTAAATTTTTTCGTCAGTCTTAAAGGGGCCAGCAAAGTAATTTGTGCATAAACCCTATAAATTATGCCCTATGAGCACTTTGACGTCACCTTGTTACTTCCTTCATCAAGTAATATAATAAGGCCTGCAATCTAACATCTTCACCCTTAAATCTTGATATCCCAACGTACCACCCAAGCTGATCACATAATCAGCTCATCAACTTGTCGTACCTCATTGATATGCACACCACATTGAACTATGAGGATGACTTCATAATATATGGAATTCTAGTTCTGCCATCATGTTGATGAACAAGGTTCTCCACAAAAATCAAGCCTTCACTCTAATACCGATTGACATGGTCCAAGATAGACCAAGGAGACGCAAACAAGAGAGAAACATAATTATATTACTAGTTTAATAAATAACATAAACCGATATCTCAAAGTGCCCACAGATTTACAATTTATAGGTTACAGTGCTTCTGCTCTAATAATCAATTACTAGTTTGCACTTTAAGAATAATAACAAAGGACATTAATTAAATTGCACTCTAAGCCCAAAACTCTGTCAAAGTGAAGAGAATTGATCAAGAAATTAATAGCTATAATAATAAACCGATTGTAGCTCGATTAGGATTTTTTTTTTTTTCTTCTCAGGCTCCTTAAACTATTCCTTCATAGAAGTTGATAATTCTAGTGGGCTTACAAGGTCAAAAGAATTAACCTACCCATTATGTGTTCCCAGGGAAAGATCACCAACTCATAAAACCAAATGCTAAGAAAACTAAGAGATCACATCTCATAGTCATATCTGGCATTAAACATCATAAAAATAATAGGATAAATGTCTAACCAACACATTTATTTACTTGCATCACAAAATATTTCAGACGAATATGACAAATTATGAACTTGTATTAAACGTAATATTTACAATATAAAAACCTAGGTGACTGCACCATGTTGACACCATTGATAAGATGCTTAAAATTCCAACAATCAAGACACAAGGGCCATAAAAATAAAAGAAGGGATGTGTATTATACCACTACAGGAGGCAGAATAAAAAGAAAAAGAGCAACCAAGGGTAGTATCTTATTATCAGTATGTTTGATTGTTCTAAATTCAACCACTCCCATAGAAAAGAAAATCATGTTGATCAAAAGAGGTGCCTTCGGAGATGGGGAAGGAATCGACCATTAAAAGGTAGCAGTCAACACTTAAATACTATCCAAACATTATTTTAATTTTGAATAATCTAATAGCTATACTTAACTAAGCATGACTAATGAAAAGATAGCGAACCAAAGAATTTAAAAAAAAAATCTAATATTTTAGCATCATGTTTCTCTTCCTTTTCACTAGACACTAAAATAGGCAGAAGTATACATATTACAATCACTTTCAAAGAGTAAACATGTGAAAGTGATTGAAATATTACTCTTTGCAAGAGTAAACATATTTCAATCCCCTTCATATATCATCATGTTTACTCTTTGAAAACGATTGAAATATATATATATACACACACACACACACACACACTTTTGTCTAATCTAGTGAAAGGAAAAGAAACAGATGCTACAGATATTGATTGATTAACATTAAAAAATATGAGATTTTCTTTTAAATTTTTTGTACTATCTTTCCATTAGCCATGATTAGCTAAGTATTACTCTTAGATTATTCAAAATTAAAATAAACAGTAATATATGAAGCCACTATAACTGATGCCTTACATGTCTAACAATTTTAGATCAAAGAAAGAGGTTTGTACCCATGACCATATGCAAGTGGAGATAAATCTTGCAGCTCCTCATGTCATAACTTCAAAAAAACTTGCCACATCTGAAATGAAATTTGTTGGGATGAATTATCAAGATAATGACAATGCAAACTATCAGTTATACAGAAAAGCCCCCCAGCAGAATCCGCAGCAAGGGATATATATGACACAACAGTATCTGCCTTTCATGCCAATGCATCAATATATATCTTAATGTTCCATGACCACTGGTCCTTGTGACCATGTTTTTGCCTGATCCTGATGACCTAAGAAAAGAAAATTAATTCAGGCTTCCTCAAACACTAGGGGCAGAAAAGGAGTCAAAAGTTATCCTCAATAATATGCTGAAATGTAAAGTTTCTCATCCCAACATCTTCAGAGCATTTATGTTACTTTGTTTTCCACTCCAAACATCTCAAGATCGAGTCTTAGTAACAAAGATCCTAAGTGATCCACATAACTTCCCGGGTTGTTGTTATGTAAACTTTTGATTTCAAAGATGAAAAAAAAAATAGGCATGCACATATAGAAAACAAAAGACTTGTGGAGCCCCCATGTCAACCATAGAAACATAAATTGAAAATTTCTGGACGAAATACCACAAAAACTAGGGATTAATTCTCATTGAATAGACTAACACATATATATTAGAGTTATCAGTGAGAAGAAAGCATATATCAGTAAAGGCTATACATAAATAACTTTACCATCACCATGACTTTACATAAATAACTTCAAATATGGAGACTCAGCAAATTAACAATGAACAGGAAGCAGCAGAAAGCTAAGGCTTCTCCAAATCCTACATTCTTGTCAAATATCAAGGTGAACAACACAATTCATACATAGAACATCACAATAGCAAATTTTCCATGTCTGGTGTAAACCAATGATAAAATCAAGAGTTTTCACTTCTGTAAAATTATTATAATCACCTAGCTAGTTTACTCAACAAGAAACACTTGACAGCTGCGATAACAAGGCCCTGTCATCGTAGTATTTCACATCCATATGATGCATTTTCTAGGACACACAGTATGAGAAAATAACATATGCAAATACATCAGTATCAGCATCATCGTGAGCCTTGCCTTTTGCTTATACCCAACATCCAGTACTCAAAAAATTGTCCAGTGTCAGGCAGGCTAGATATATCATGCTTATTTATGGCTAGTTTACAGGGAGGCCGAACATTTGTTATCACCATCATGTTAGATAATCGAGGAAACAGATGCTTAGATGTGATTGATCAACAGATATGATGGGAAGATTTGCTATCAAAATTCTATTAAAGGTCGTTATGCTCCAAAAGGAAAGAGTCATTTTTTTTTATTTTCAAGTCTGTTTATGACGAATAAGTGATGCTTTAAATCTCAAAGTATCACTACAAAATAGCAACAACATTTTATTTCCAAAAAAGAGGCACCATTGTCCTGTTACATGACCCAGTTAACCACTCTATCTCAGTGAACAAAAAGACCAAAGCAAACTAAAATAGAAAATAACTAATACCTGTGCATACCATTACAAAAGATCTGTTTGAAATGTAAGTCCTTAAATTATCACAAGATTCTCGGCAATTGTCATCATATAGCTTAACTACAGCAGGAGCAACAGGGGCACCACCTCCATCGTAAGATGGAGCAACACTATCATGGCCAGGGTTCATATGGTCACCATGCCCCCCTACTGTAGCTGTACGATAGTCCACCATGGGCTACTGGACATTCACTTCCATATCTGTTTGGAGGAGGAGATCCATACAGAGAAGGGTAAGAAATGGGGCCACCATAGCTAGTAGGAGGCGGGCAGAAAAAAAGTGACTAGGAAACGGGAGGAGAATTTTCCTACAGGACTACCATATGCAGCTGGAGCTGGTGGAACAAACATGGCCATAACGGCCCTTATCCTCCTGATTATTATTTTAAGATTCACCTCGTCCACCAGATCAAGCATCTCGTCCCCCATAATCATCGTTCCTACCACCACAATCCCAGCATAAATCCTTTCTCGCTGTCACTTCTGCATCCACCATTCCCAGTGCCACCACTGGGCTCCAAATGCACCACACTTGTTGCACTCCAATCTGCGAAAAATTTAGATTTCCACAACCGTGCTTAGACCTCAACTTCCAAGAACCTAGGGTGGGGCATTGCTAATCGCCTTCCCAGCCATCTCCTCCACTGCGGTCACCACCTCGGTATTCCGTACCACCTCCCCTGTTTCCCCACTGGGATCTCACCGCCCCCATATCCATCGCCACCACCTATATCAAGACTGCCCAAGAACCAAACCCTAGATATACACAAACATAAATGCTTGACAAGAAAAAGAAAAATAGATCGACAAGAACGTTGAAAAGAAAAAAAAAAAAGAACCAAGAACCACGATTCATGGAGTTTCCATGGTAACCACCGGCCCGTCCTCGGCTGTATTCGCCGCCGCGCGGAGGCGAAACGTCCTTATCAGGTCCATCGGAGCCCTAGGAACCTGACCCTTGGATCCATACAAAGCCTAACCCTAGATCAAGAAAGAGACGCGAAGAACGAGAACGCGCAAAAGAAAAACGAAGCAGAAGAACTAAGAGCCTCGATTCCTAGTTTCAACCGTAACCATCAGCCCGCCCTCGGCTGTATTCGCCACCGCGGGGAGGTGGAGCGGCCTCGTCAGGTCCGTCAAAGCCGTACGAATCTGACCCCTAGATCGACACAGACCATAACCCCAGATCAAGAAAACGAAAGAAAAAAGAAGAAGAAGAACCAGGGCGTTCAGAAGAAAAGGGAAGTCGAAGAACTAAGACCCTCGATTCCTAGTTTCCACCGTAACCACCGCCAGGGCCTCGACTTTATTAGCCGCCGCGAGGAGTCGCAGAGACCTCGTCGGATCCGTCGGTACCGTCGTATCCTTACCCTAACCCTAGAACAACAAGAAGAGAAAAAATATAACAACGAGAACGATCAAAAGAAAAGGAAAAGAGAAGAAAAAACAAAGAACCTCGGTTCCCAAAGCTTCCACCGGAGCCACGGCCCTGGCCTCGGTGGATCCGCCGTCGCGGGAAGGAGGAGTGGCCTTTTCGGGTCCGTGGGAGCCGGCCATCGACGAGAGCTTTCTCGGAGAAGAGGGGATCGCGCGACACATGCCAACCACCGAACAGGAATGGCGAGGACACTCATCTTTGGGCTTCATCTAATCTCAAAAGGCCCAAATCACTGCAAGACGCTCAATTTAAGGCCCATACAAATCACGTGCAACCCGAATCTTGACGCCACAAGCCAACTCAAGAAGCGCCATTTATGGTCCAAGTCGATCATTGCCAACCCGAATCTTGACGCCGGAACTCAATGTAGATTGCCACCCTCTACCTCGTCACACGGATTCTTATCACCGTCAAAATCTTTTCTCCCCCTCGCTTATATTATATTATATTACATTATATTATATTATATATATATATATATATTCATTTTCCCACTTCAAATACTCTCATTCATCTTTCCAATTTTCTCATTTTTCATGTGAATCGACTAATTGGGTGAACCAATCTAGTTATATGCATTTTTAATATAAAAATTATATTATAATATTTCTATATTATATTATAATATTTTCATAGTTTTTTTATAACTGTAACTGTTATAGTGTTTTTATACTATATTTAGTGTTTTCTTATTATTGTTGGAAACATAATATTGTTACTACATATTTTTTTGATATTATTGAAAATATATATTATAGTGTGAAAATATTATAACTAGATCAATTCGATTAGTTCATAAGAAAATAAAAACATATGATTAAGTGACCGAAGGTATTTAAAAAAATAGTCAAAACAAGAGCACGATTAAGGAATTCTAAAAATGATGGATATTTTTAAAAAATAAAAATATATTTTTAAAAATTCATATATATATATATGTTAAATTCTTAAAAAAATCTCTAAATGTTAATTTCTTGTAGAACGTCACTTGATTACATGAAAAAGATCATTTTATCAATTTATCTGTTCGATCCATTGTTACCTCTACCATTGCACCTATGCTCTTGGTGCTCATGTCATCTCTAATTATTCTAATTAGATTTTACTCGTGCACGATCATTATATTGATTATTGGGATATATATATATATTATATATATATATATATATATAATATATATATATATATATATATATATATAAAAAGTGGCCGACAGGGGTTGGATTTGTGCCTCTACGTATAAAAGGCACAAATCTAAAGTGAGGTCCCATTGTGTAAACGGAGACGCAAGCTCATATGGTTGTTAGCGTAAAAGAAAGTGCACAGCAACGTCTGACTTCCACTAATCAATCAAACATAAAGGAAGTGCTTTCTGATAGAGACAGATGAACGGTAGGGAAAAGATATACGTTTGCCATCAGGGAACTATACCAGATAGCGATGGCACAGCTTTATGCTGTGGGCTGACAGTCCGTCCCCAATGGCATAGCATCCATGGGAGGGAATGCGTCGACTGCAACGCCATGCATGAAGCACTGTCTAATGGCGTTCTGCCCCAGCCGCATCTCTGGACTCTCCCTGGAGCACCATGGATAACCCTAACGATAGCAAGGCCGCCGCTACCATTAGAAAGCCTGTTGGTTATGGCATTTATGCATGCAGGCGTACCGTACACGAAGATAGGGTTGGTGTGGCGGCCATGGCGGTGGTGGCGGTGGTGGGACTGGGGAAAGCTTGCTTCCATGGTGACCGAGCGCAGGATGAGGCCCCTCGGTTAAAGGTGTCAAATCCGGGTTGTAGATTTCTCTGTCGGAGACCGAGCGGACACCGAGTCAAACGGGGTGGCCGTCGGGGCCCAGCCGCATATGACCGCATCCCCGGATTCCCCGCCGAGCCTCACGTTCCCCGGCCCCGCCCCCACCTCCGCCTCTGCTGTGGCGGTACGGTCTGCTCGTTGATGGTGATGCCCCGCCCTCCTCCGTAACCTACAGTATATATAACCCATGGAAGTCTTTGCATTAAAGCAGTGATGCATGTGTCGGTGATAGCTTTAGGAAGATAAGAAGCATGGAGATAGATGGGAAGGTTTGCCGACGATCTGCCTGCTCTCGTCCTCGCATGAAACGAAGATGCATTCTTCTTGTTCAGAGACATCAGCTAGACGATACTGGTCGCACGAGAACAGTGAATGAGGTTTTGGTTTTATGCCCTTGTATGATCAAACGTAGCTAATAAAGCCAGAAATTAAGCTGCCTAATGATGTGTCTGCGTATGCCTTTTTTGACATGGGAGTGATTTGCTTGTGCGATCTTATTAAGTTCAGAAACATCGAGCATGGACATGTGCGATCTTTGGCAATGATGCTGTCTGCATTTATGTCCTTTTCCGATGGAGAGGCATTTGGCTGTTTGCAAGCTATTGCAAGCCCTTTTTACTTGTGTAATCCATTCACAGGTGTTTGTAAGTTATTACAGTATATTGTGTTTGCTGCTAAATCCATATGCACTGTAGGTAAACTTACGATATGAAATACCGCATGTCATACTCGAGATTGGATTGCAAGTCAAAATACAGATTTTGGTTGTCTCTTCCACTGTCACAGTCTCATGTATTTTCTTTCTTTGAGCACCCCATCTCCAACAAAACAGGTAGGCATCCAAGCAATTGCATCTGCTGCTATCTGCAATTTTACAGTTCTAGGCATGCAATTTAACTCATCATTAGAAAACATTACTTCTTTCGGTAATAATCTCCAACACCATATCTAATCATTCTTCTCCGAGCTAGAGCTGAAATCCACGTCATTCTTGGACTGCTCATTGGGAACCTTGTAGCCGAATCCAATCACACCAAAATGCCTATCGAGGTTGATGTCTTTCACCTCTCATAGACTTCAGTGGCGATGATGAGAGGCCACACCACCTCAAAAGTGTTGCGAAGCGATTCCATCTACCTAAACAGTATTTTGCTATCAAGAATCAAATGTTTTAGGAATGTTTTACCCAAGTCATTCGTGGAGTCATACCTGCAATGGCTCCTGAGATAAGAATCAAAATCTGAAGAGGTAGAAGCTTTTCATTTGTGTATGTGCTATATATATATATATATATATATATATATATATATATATATATATCTCAGGAACGTTGTCGGTAATCACTCTGAAACATTGTGCTGTGTGTGTTTGTGTATCCTCCTTTCCTCCAAATATATGCTCTAATTTGCAATGCAAATCAAGTACTCATTGCTCATTTCTCTTTCTCTTTTGTTTTGTCTGTATTAAATCTATAAAATCTATCAAACACTTGATTTCTAAAGCTTCTCGATAAATCTTTCTATAAAGATAACAAGTTTCACAATCACTTGTATTCCAGACGCTATAAAAAGATCTGGAAATCAATTTCATTTTATTTTCCTACACTTGCAATCCATCTCCTTCATTAGAATAGATGATGTGAATAAAGCCACAGACTAGTATGAAATCTTCTATCAGTAAGAAAATAGAGTAACATATATCTGAAATTTAAGAATAGCATGAATGAAATAGAGTAACATATTTTTCTCATTTTAACACACCACTTCATCATCGTTGTAACACAGTAATTTGCCTGAAACATTCATTAGGATCCAAATCACACATGAATTGAATTTTGGTAATTGAAATGGGAGAATTCTAACAATCAAGAACACATTATAGATTGTGCTATAATCTCATCCTTTCTTTCAACATAGTTGCCACAGCATGCGACCGAGAGATTGCAGTTCCCAAAATGCAGCAACTTCTGTGGATAATCTAAATGATTCTTGCTTGGTCCTTGAAATTTTTTTCTACCTTGAGACTGCTATGCTTGCTCTAAAATTCTTTCAAGTTACAATTTATCATTCTTTTCCATTGTGAGATCAATTACTTTCATAAAGAGCTGTTGTTCGTGTTCTTCCTAATCAACCGAGTTCTTTTCATTTGATATGCAGCATGTAGTATGTATGCATATATATATATATATATATATATATATATATATATATATATATATATATATATATATATATATATATATATATATATATATATATATATAGTGATTGAGTACAACCAAAAAACTAAGGCTACAAGCTATCTCTACATAATCTTTTAACAATATGAAACTGCTGAAGCAAATTACAACTGAATAAATGTTAAACATGTGTTTATGCATGAATATAATTCAAAAGTTTAGGTTCATCAAGTCATTATCGATAGCTATATATATCTAGAAGTAGATTGACTCTCTTTAGTCTCTCAACAATATGGGACTGGTCTCGATCCAATTTGCGTAGCTCACACATAATGCTGCCGTCATAGGTTGCAGATGTCGAATGATCTGCTTGTCATAAAGGGCATTAGGAGGTCTAGAAACGGGTAAGAAGCCAACTCCTGTGAATAATGTTCTTTAATATATAGGACAGGTTGATAATAGAAAGGAAAAGGACTGCTAGATTTCGCTAGATCTAACCTTCTTGTTAGCCATCAACATCATCTCTATTCTATAAGCAATGAACACACACACTATCCATTGTCTAGGATGAACTTCCAACCACTCGAAGCAATTTTATACGTATAGCTTACCACATGACAGACTGCTACAAGATCTCAGTAGATCTCAGGGCAGATGCAGGATCAAGTAAAGAAGAGAAATGGAAGAAGCATATGCATATGTCTCCTGAACCACATCTTGTTTCCAGAAGGGAACCCAGGCATGTCCTGTAGGCATAAAAAGACCCTCTTCAAACAGCAGACATGTTTGATCTATTGAGCTCTAGGAAATTGTTTGAGCTTATTAATCATGGCTTCTGTCTCACAACAGTTGAAGGTCTGCTTCTGTTCCGAAGAAACCGCTACACTACAACATTAGAGTTCCACACCATCCTGTAAACAAACAATCCCTAGGGAAGACAGGAGACGAACCCTAATGGAAGGAAGGGATTCATCAGAGTGAGAATCATAATAAGCCAAGAGAATTCAAAAGAAAGCACTGGATAAAGAACACCAAACTTAGTTAGCATCTTCCTGGACACAAGATACCAGACTTTCCCGATCAACCTGTCATCGGAAAGCATGTCATTGATTCATGCGTCATGAATGTTCAGAAGATCAAAGTAATAGATGATCAGTCATTGATTATGCAGGGTAATATGTACTTCAACACCCATTCGGCTTTCTTTTCTTTGCTTCGCTTAGGGTAAGCTCAACAAGAAAGGTTAGCCAGAAGCGGCTTTCTACCATTTCTTTCTCTCTCGTATTCTTTTTCTCGTGAGGCGGCGGCCTCACGTCTCCTAAAATAATTCGGTGGTGATTGGCTCATGGGTTCTCTATCCGATAGGAGGAGGCCATGAGGTGTGAGAGTTAGGGGATATTAATGATGAGAATGGCGTCATATACGTAGAAGGTGATGGGCGAGGATTATTTAAAGTATATATTCCTTTCCAACCCGCAGTCGAAGTCTGGACAAGACTAGACGTGCAGTGGTGTTCCTCCTCTTGCTCCACTCCATCATTGAAGAATAAGAATACAAAATCTACTCAGTGTCGCGTACCCCACAAAGATCGGAGATCGAGCTTTTTTTTTTCCCTTACTAGAGGCACAGTTTGGACTATGATGTTTTGGGGGTAAGAAGAGGAAAAGAACGGGGGATTCAATCTAAAAGATTGGTTCCACCGAGGCTTACTGTTGTTCTTGAAGGGTGAAGACGGGTGAAGACGGGTGAAGACGGTTGACAAAGATAGGAATTGTTGCAATGCAAGCAACAACCGAGGTGGCAATGATCATAGATATTACTAAAAAAAGATAGAGTAACTTGTCACAGAGGACCAGGCAACACTAAGCTGGTAATGATAGTTACAGAAAGGAAAGATGAGTCCTCTGGAGGAGGGAGGGAGAGAGAGAGAGAGAGAAGAAGAAGAAGAAGAAGAAGGAGGCGAACTACTACAGTCTGCTTTTATCGCTGCCAAACTGAGGAAAGTGAGTGGGCGGGGGTGAGTCAGAGGGGGGGGAATGGGGGATGGGAAAACGCACGTGTGGGAAGATCTGGCTTAAACCAGTAGGGGACCATTGATTTCTCTCGTGATCGACCAGAGCTCCAAGCATCCACAATTCCATGAAAGAACAAGACATGCTCTTGTTGCACTTGAGATCCAGGATGACAACCGGTGTTGGTGGATCCACGAGGAACGTGATGACTTCTGAGAACACACATGATTGATGGTGGCTGCAATAGTTGTTTGAAGAGGATGAAGGGCATGGAAATGCGAGGAAGATAGAGGTGAGAAAGGGAAGGAAGGATACATGCTGTAGAAGCAGAGCTGATCAGCGCATTGCACCTCTCAGAGAGAGATGGACATCAGAAAAATACTTATTCAAAGATATATGAAATCTTTGTTAAAGCAGATGAGGACCGTCTCCCCCTACAGACTCTTCCGAACACCAACGCAGTGATCTGCTAACCATGTCTAGTGGACCAAATGAATGTTATCCCTTGAGAGCGAATACAAAAAAGGAGTAAAGAGATGGCGACCAATTAAACTCGACAGTCTTCACATTCAATACGAAGAAGTTTGAGAGACACAAAGAGTTGTCATCTCTTCCTTCTCTTTTTCCTGAATCCTTCATTCCTCACTGGTAGCGGCAAAGTGGGGCGACGCTTATCACACCGACCAAGAAAAATAGAAGAGAGATGGAGGCTGGGAGAGACAGAGAGAGCCTTGAAAACTCAGGAACTAGAGGAGCCCCTGGGCGGAGGGCCAGATCCCTCACCGGCCCCAGAACCACAGCTCCCGCCGCTGAGAGCAGTGGAAGAGGAAGACTCACCTGCCGGATGGGGTTGGCCGGCGGCGGGGGGCGCGCGCTTCCGCTTCTTCTTCTCGTAGGGGATGCCGCGGGCCTTGGCCTGGCTCTCGCGGACGTCGCGGAGGTAGATACGGACGGCGCGGGCGGCGAACGGGTTGGTCTCGGGGGTGCCGCCGGATTCCTCGTAGGCGGCGCGGAGGCGGCCGATGAGTGCGTCGAGGGAGCCCCAGGCCTGGCGTAGGGGGCAGGCGCAGGGCCCCGGCGGGCTGGGATGCCCGTAGAAGGCGCACCCGGGCGCGTGCACCTTGGTCTTCCCGAACTGGTCCAGGTAGCGCAGGAACTCGATCACGTGCGCCCCGCTGCAGCGCGCCAGCGCCAGCGGCGGCTTGTGGTTCCGCAGGTACTGCAGGAAGGTGTTCCAGTCCCGCCGCTTCTGCGACTCGTACCTGCTCGGCGTCGTCGCCGCCCGCGGCGGCCCCGCATCTCCCAAGCCGCCACTGGACGACCCCTCCCCCCCGCCCCCCGCGGATGGGCCTGCGCTCGCCGAGTCCATGCACCTGCTTCCGCTGCTAACCACTCCTTCTACGTCGTCTCTCTCTCTCTCTCTCTCTCTCTCGCTCTACACTTTAGATAGAGTGAAGTGAGAGAAGACGACGGAGCGGGGAAGAGAGAGAGGAGATGTGGTTTTGGAAGGACATCAAGGGAGAACGAGATAGCGAGAAGAGGAGCGGGGGATTCACGTGGTGGCCCCCGGCCTTTGGACGTCACTTTTGGACCTCCCTACCGCAGGAAGGAGGAGGCGGTGAGGCGAGCCAAAATGTGCCCGATTTGGTCGCACAAGTGGGTTTATTTGGTGTTCAATCCCAGTCTAATAAGAATTGGACCCGTCTCTAACGGGTTCGATTCGGTTTGATTTGGATCCGTGGATGATCCCAATGCGGATCCTGTTAAGGAAGTACTTCCAACGGCGCATACTGATATATCCCGGACTTCATTCCAATACGCTACACAAATTTCCATATCGCTTTAATTAACTTGGACAAATGTGAACTAACACGCCTCGTATATTGGTCATTCCGACGCCATGTAAAAGCCCAAATACTTGTTGATTGGTATGAATCAATTGGCAAATGGATCGCCATCCGCTGACGTCCACTTCGCATTCCCTTTCGCGCCTTCTTTCGGAAGAACTCATCACCATCGTTTTCACAAAAGCATCCGTGGATGAGGGGTTTAGGCATCATCTTAGCTTCTCTATTGTTAGTCAATGATGCTTATGGAATTCTCCCACTTCTTTTTGATCGAATGAAGCTCATATTAGAGTGATGAAGACAACTAGCTCGGTATTGGCTAACCTTTTTTTTTTTTTTTTGTTTTTGGCGCTATACGCAACTCTCCTTTTATTGGTAGTTCCTTAAAAAGAACAATGAAAATATAGTTTTACTATCTCTCAAGTATCAATCTTTTTTTTTAGTAACCTCTTATTTTCATCCATAAGAACTCTAGTTACGTTGATGCCACTTTATTATCCGATATCATTCGATATCCCTTGATGCTAGTAGGTCATCTTGTGATGTCCAATGTTGCTTGTCACTCGACGAAGAAGAAGGCTTTGCTCCGACATCACTTGATTCTACTCTGCTAGTTGACATAATTTGATGCTGCTCGACACCCCTTTGACGTCGTCCAACGCCACTCCACAACCCAACACAAGTAGATAAAGATATCGTTTGATGTCACTCGATGCCACTTCATCATCCGACATTGCTCTGATGCCATATTTTTTTTATCGAATGAAGCTTACATTAGAGTGACGAAGGCATTTATGTTAGAAGCATTGTATCAGCAAATTTTTTTTTTCGCTATTCGCAATTCTCTTTTTATTGGTAATTCATTAAAAAATAATATATATTTTTTATTGTCTCTCAATTGTTAATCTTATCTTTTTCTTTCCGCAAACCCTTATTTCATCCATCATAACTCTAGTTGCGCCGATGTCACTTAATCGTTCGATATTGTTTGATGTCACTCAATGCCAGTAGTTCGTCTTGTGACGTCAAATACTTCTTGCCACTCGAGGAAGAGGAAGACTTCGTTCCAACATTGCTTGATGTCGCTTTGCTAGCTAACACAATCTAATGCCGCTCGACACCCCCTTGACGCCATGCAATGTCACTCTACAACCTGACACAAGTGGATAAGGATATTCTCTGATGTCCCTCTGATGTCACTCCGCCATCTGACATTGCTCAGATGCCTCTGGAGAAGAAAAATAATATAGAAATAACATTTATATTTGTTTATAGAAGCGTATCTTGGAAATATTAAAAAATTAAAATGATATTGTGAATAGCAAGAAAAAAAAGGTTAGAAGTCTCCTTATCTAGCCTTGCAGCTCATTTTAACATACACCATGTATTTTCCTTCCATTCATAACCATATCATAGAAGAAAAGTCCATGCCACTTCAAACAACATGGTTTCTTCTCACATACCATAAAACATGTATTAGGTCAAGGAATTTCCAAATTGGTGGAGACGTGAACAATCTATCTAAATTAATGAATTGATTTGTAGTTCCAAGAAGAAAAAAAAATTATCATTCTGTCATGAAGGATGTGTTGTTGTTCATTTGTCAACTCACATATCAAAAAGAGTATAATTATACATCATTAAGATATCAACAAGTTTAGCTCGTAATTATCATTTCTTCACCGTGAAGCAGGTAATCAATTATGCAGCATCTTTGGCTAGGGTGCACAAAGATCGTCCTTGTGGCCTTCTTTAGCTAAAGGCTCGAGAGAAGGGAAGCACAACGACGCTGCCATCCATTGACTGGTGAATAGTTTGTTTCTTCTCCTTCCTCCAAACTCCACCAAGCTGCCTCATAAAAGCCTCCCAATCGCAAGTCTCCACCGAGCTTTACTGTAATGTGATTCCTTTATCAGCATGACCCCATCAAGGACGATTCCCTCAGTCACTTGCGACGTCATGCAACCAAACCCATGTCTACAAGTCGGTCCCATGAGCATTAATTTGTCATGAAGCTTCTTCAATGGAGTGTTTCTTTAGGTGGCATATGGGTGATCAAAAGGAATTTTTATGCTGATCTGCACATGCTGTCTAAGTACATCGTCTACTTTTAGGTCATCGATAGCCTAGACAATATTGTCTGAAAAATGTGTTGAAAGAATGCTGAAACAGATACTTCGTAATGTAAATTTAAGTATTTGATCAAATCGAAGTCAAAAGAGTTGATGATTGTTTGGAGACGCCATCAACATCTTTCTTTTATGGACTTTGATATTTAATTGCTGTACTTCTTCTTTCTTTTATGGATTCTTTAGTTTCAAGTAAACTCAGTTCTTAGCTGGCATCGACATCGGCTGCAGTCTTCATCCTCGATGTATGATATAATCAAACCCAAGTTTTGAGTGTTGCATGATGCTCGTCTTTTAGCACAAAATGCCTTCAGATGTGAGAATCTCCCTAAACAATTGCAAAGGACAATGCCTCCACACATTATGACACGTATTCGCAGTACAGATTCAAAGAAAGCAAAGAATCAATCTTCTTGTAATGAGAAATCTAAACCTTTTGTTCTCCATGTACTTTCATCATCCGTGGTCTCAAGTTACACAAGCGGAAATATTTGGACTGAAGCAGCATGCTTTATGGTGTCTCGAACGTATGAAGTATTGCACTCCCACAAGGTGACAAAGAGGAGCAATGCATTCATGTTGGCTGGCGATAAGTTGGCAATAAATCCCTAATCAAGCACATGATTGTGTAGGACGAAGACATTCACTTCTGTTTACTGGGTGATTAGCTAACATCTGCACGAATGGTGTCATTTGAAGGCTGGCTCGCTCCTTCCCCTTCCTATCCAGCTTCCATTAGCCACCTACAGGACAAGAAGAGCTGGTGTCGCTGGCCAGGTGGGGGTTATATAGTTGTGCCAGGAGCAGCTGATGGAGGTGATCGGTCCTGCTCACAGTTTAGTAGGCGTACTGAGATTAATTAGTGGCATCTGTCCGCATGCCTGCGAACCAAACACATTCCATGAAGAGGAACACAGTAGGACGTCCGTGGTGAAAGTGGAAAGCTACTGAATCCTCGAAAGCTTACTGCTGCATGCGGCAGTTGTGCTTCTCCGAGAGATGTACCCTAATTTACCATAGCAATAATAAGCAGCGGTACCCTAATCTTGTCCTCTTGTCGCTTAAGTATTCCGGAAGCTAAACAACACATGAAAGCTCATCGCTTTGTGTTGAGCATGTCAGTGCAGGCTGCTACGATGAACACATGTTGAACTCTCGCAGATTTAGCAGGCAGGAGAGTCCAGTAGCTCAGCATGTGGTATAAGGTTTACTTGATGTCTATGGTGCATGTATACATTCTCACAGAAAACAAACAGGATCGGGCCTTGCGGCCTCATCTCTTTCCAAGTACCAGTTGGTAAGCTCTACAGAAGGGACTGATGCTGTGACCGGATCATGCCGTCCTAGTTCACCTTCACAAAACTGAGAGGATGGAGAAGGCAACGCAGGGTGGGGGAAGATGTTGGAGGCGCCGCAGCGGAGAATATGGCCTTGGGCAGCTCTGACGACCATCTGCCGTATAGCCCCGACGCAGCAAAGCATAAAGTTTGATGTGAGAACATAGAGGAAGTAAACATACATATGAAGCTGCCCAAGTGCTGTCCTGTTGAGGCCAGAGAAAGGGTTGTCCGGAGGAGCCTGGGTTGCTCAACCCCCTGCAAGCACACAAGCTTGCACTGTGCGGCATTCGGAGCTGGCACGCTCGCCGAGACGTGCCAAAGGAATAGGCTGGTGGTACGAGAGGAGCATGAGCTGCTATCGCCTCTTTAGAAGACACACGGTCATGGTTGCAGGCAGCGTCACGACCACCGTGTACTTGATCGGCCCCAGAGGGAACAGATAACGCCATTGTTCCGCATGCGGGTTTGCCCTCAAGTGGGTAGGTTTGCTACCGCTCGCCATCAACACCTCTCCTCACCTGCCCCCATCAGCTTGTGACACAGTTCTCCCTATGATAGCTTCAATGAGATGCATGATCTCAGCAAGTCCCAATCCTCCATGTCTGTCAAATTGTACGTACCGTCTGAAACCATCACCCTCGATCGAGCGTAGAGCTTTCATTTCAAGCAAGCCAACAGGGCATCTTCCGGTCTCCCAAGCTGGAACTGTGCGTCTGAAACCCAGGGTTGACCGGGCCCGGCAAGCTTTCTGCACTGCACTCTCTCTCCCATGGTGGATGCTGATGTGCCATCCACCTTGAAGGAGAAGGCGCCTTCAAAACTTTGTTCTCTGCACCTGCGAATCTACACGATTCGTGCACAGTACATCCTTCAGATCTGTTCCTATCCACTCCCGAAGCCTCAAGTGGGCGAACACCACTTCCCTGCGGCGCTGTTTGCTACAGCTTGCTTGTGTGATGTCCTGCAACAGCAGCCATGATAGCAACCGCATGGGGTGTTACATAGTCATCAATCGGATGGCCTTTTATGGTGGTCAAAGAAGCCATGGCCATAAAGCTTCTGTGCAGTTCAGGATAACGACCATGACACAGACCACCCACATCACCTTCATCATCATCGTCCTCTCTACTGCAGGTTCCACAGCCTACACTTTTGGCTTCCTTTCACCTTAGCTTACTGTTGCTCGCAACATGATCCAGCTGCAGTTACAGTCACAGTTTTGTCAGATTGTCCTCATCTCTCCATCTCCCGACAGCGCCTCATATCATCACTACAGCAAGATCTTAGTCTTTTAGTTTTCGGATTCTTCCTCTCCTTCCCAATAACGAGGGTTTTCCTTTGGAGGGAATTCGCTTCAATTATTGTGGAAATAATTGAACATGAGCACATATATATATATATATATATATATATATATATATATATATATATATATCGGATGATTTTACCAAGTGACTAACATAGATAGAAAGCCAAGCAATAGACTGCAGATAATTCAACCAGATAAGATCTACACAGTGTCTGGTATCTCGGCCCACGTAAAATTGTTTTGGGTTCGATTGTGGTTCGGTTTAGCAAGCTCAAATGTCAGCGCCGATTCACCTTTGTCTCACGGCAACATCGACGACGTGGACGACACAATCCGCACGAGTTTTGATGTAATGTTAATTGGAGGAGCAATATGAAGAAAATACATTGAAATTTATGAGGGTAAAAGGATTACTTCCAAATTTCATGCTCCGCAATAAGCAACAATTAGATTAGGCATACTGATTATTTCCGTTGATTACACAAAATTTTGTGACCATGCATTGCATTTTGAGATTGTACTTGAAATTATGCTCTCTGGGCCTATAAAATGCGCTCTGAATCTGAGATACAAAATGATTTTTTCATGGCAGGCAGCGTCTCATGAACCCCAGTTGAGAGCATCGACACCTACAGGAGGAAGTGATATCACACCAAACTTGAAATCTAAATTTTAGGAAGTTGAGGAGGAAGAGGAGGAGGCAACGCAAGAGGAGGACACGGCTCCCCTCGTCGCCAGCAGCTGCGCGATGGCCTCGTAGCCCATGGACCTCGCCATGACCAGCGGCGTGGCTCCCCTGTTGGTCTTGGGGTTGACGTTGGCGCCCATGTCGATGAGCGTCTCCACGGTCTCCAGGCACCCGCCCTCCACCGCCAGGTGCAGTGGCGTGTGCCCCTCCACGTCTTGGCACTCCAAGTCCATGCCGAAGTCGGCCAGCAGCGCCACCGCGTCGCGGTGTCCCTTGATCGCCGCCACGTGGAGCGCCGTCAGGCCGTACTGGTCGCGGCCGTGGACGCCGACGCGCTTCCTCAGCAGGCACTCCAGCCGCCGCACGTCTCCTTTCCTCGATGCCGTCAACACCATCTCCCCGCGTTCCAGTAGCTCCACCACCTCCTGCTGCACTCACCAACCCACTGCTACATCAGTGTCCATCCCAAAAAGTGCTCCATGAACGCGATCTTCACCGTGAATGAGCAGACCACAGATTGCAAACAGTAGTGAGGTTGTATTGGTAAGCGAGAGAGTACGACGCTGGAGGTGGGACATAGATGAGCTAGCTCGGTCACGGGTTCATGTCCCGAGCATTCCGTCTTTCCACGTCTCCGTTTTGCTTGCACGGTACGGTGGCGACGAAGGGTGTTTCACATGCATACAATAGATCGACATAGACATGGGCAGGCAGCCTTGAGATTAGCGAATGCATTCATGTTGTTGCAACTTGCAACTACGTGCAGCCAAAGAAACATCAAAGGTGGTGACATGGGAAGGAGATGGGCATGGTTGATAAACCACGCCTGTGATCTCTCTTCAAAGACCATAAATGAAGCTTATGATCAGTAATAATTGTTCTTTGTGTTGTGGAATGCTGGAAATATATCTAATCAAGCAATGTACTGTCGGATAATTTGATGAAGCTGTGATGAGAGGGGATTAGGTGCGATCGACTTACATGTCCCTTGTCCCGAGCCACGTCGAGCGGTGTGCGGCCTCGGGCGGTGGCGATGCCGGCGTCGGCGCCCATCTCCAGAAGCGCTGCCACCGTGTCGACGTCTCCGTTCGACGCCCCGCGGTACAGCGCCGTACGCCCGTCGCGGCTCCGCGCGTCCTTCTCTGCCCCCCACCTCTCCACCAGCTCCCTCACGCACCTCAGCTGCCCTTTCCCGGCCGCCACCATCACCGGCGTCCGCCCCTCCGCGTCCCTCGCCTCCACCACCTCGACGACTGCGGCCTCCTCCTCCTCCTCTAGCATCCGCCTCAGCTCCTCCAACTCCCCGGCCGCCGCCGCCGCGTGGACACCCGTCCAGCCCTTAGGCGTGGCCGCCGCCGCCGGCGTCGCGGGAGCCTCGGGAGGCAGGAGAGGAAGTAGGTGTGGCTGGCGGCGCAGAAGGTGGCGGACGGCGGCTGCGTCACCGAGGGCGGCCGCGTGGCGGAGAAGGAATGGGCCCACGTAGGCGACCTTGAGCTTCACGTCGTGGGCGTGGGAGGGGATGGCAGAATCGCCGCGGTCGGAGGAGAGAGAGGCCTTGATGAGGAATCGGTCGGAGGGGGAGCGGGGGAAGGCGGTCGGCGGGTGTGGCTGGGGGCGGAGGATGACGTGCAGGGCAGCGGAGGCGTGCGGCGGGAGTACGCCGGCGGGTGGGTTGACGTGGAACTTGGCAGGGGAGGATGTCTGCACCTTGAAGGCGACGGCGGAGCTCGGGTGCAGGGAGCGGAGGTGTAGGGTGGACCGGCACTTGGTGCCGGGCTTGAACTCGATCACCACCTCCGACTCCGCCACCTCCAGCAGCTTCTCCCCGGCCATCGCCGTCTCCATTCATCCAAATCCAAGTAAGAGAGAGCTAGAGAAAGGGAACTTTTGAGAGATCAAGAGAGAGATGAGGCAGTGAGGGGCGATGAAAATGCCACAGGAGCTCAAAACAAGTGCCAGAAACTCGTTTTTGTCATGTAGAGACTGGTGGAGGAAGACGACAGCATCCGGCTCATGCCATGGCGCAGAAGAGGCTAATTAGATCGGTGAGGAGATAGAATGGCAGGTAACAAAAGGGCCTACGGCCTGAAGCGGAGATTTGGAAGAGCAACTAAGCTGGAAACTTACTATTTCAATGACTATGTTGTAGCACGAATCACGAAGGCTCTCCTCGCATGATGCCCCAAATTTATCTTCGTTTCTGTTAACGGACAGTATCTATACGCAGCTTGAGTATATATAACAATCTTCAGGCACATAAAAAACCGTGAGTTTTTTACCCAATATTTTAACTCGATTGCCATCAGCCACGTACGTCCACCTACAAAGCTAAAACGCGGGACCCACAATCGAAACCAGATGCTTTATTGCACTGTTGGCTCGTGAACCAAATAGTGGACCCACATTATTATATTCTCTACCCATCTTTCCACCCACTCCTGCGTACAAATTAATATGTGATTATACTCCAACGATTGGTTAATGGCATGTACGGATACACGAGAAATGTTGATCAAACACGTCAAGCGGGACCGATTCATTCGAATCCAACTCAACCAACCGCCGATGTCGCCTTTGACGCATCCCTCGCCAATCTCCCCTTCCTTGTCTCTGCCTTCCGCCATGGCTTCCGAGCAGATTCTCCTCCCTCCATCAAACGTTCGGACCTGGTGTCGTCACGGATCTTAATTTCTAGGGTTTCCATTCTTCTTCTGGGCTGAGATCATAAACCACATTCTTCCACTCGGTCGAGCGGGCATTGATGGGCTAAGCGGCCTCACATCGTTGTCTGGTCCAAATCGAGAGTTTTGGCCCCGTCGATATACACTGCATCGTTTCCACAAAACCTTGCCCTAAGTCTAGTTTCTTTCTAATCCATCTGATGTGATCGTCTACGAGGAGAAGGAGGGCAACTCATCGATGGCTTACTCCAAGTTGGCTTCGAGGAGTTTGTGTCTACAATCAGTGTTCTTATCGTCCGTTGAGATAATCTGTTTTCATGTTTCAGCTATCACCGACGATTTCGCGTGAACATTATGTGATTGAGGGAAGTATGCCAATGTATCTGAGATGGGTCGGATGAGCACTGCCCATCTTACTGTGTGAAATTTAGCCTTGATGGATCATTTACTTTCCCAAGTAACAGCGGAAGAGTTGGATATATGATGCACAAACGTAATGAAGGACCCATTCGCAGGTGCTCTGTTTCTTGTTGATGGTCGATCTGTGTGTGTGCAAGTGTTAGGCAGAGAAAGAGGGGTGTTTGCCGCGGAACTGTAATCAGGTGACGATTTAGTGTGATTCATAAGTACTCTACGGCTCAATCGACGATTGTAGCCACTTCTCGTGAACTTAATTTATGCTTAATTGTAGGTTCTCTTTACTTTGTTTGGGCATTAATTATCCCAGCCATCTCACCAATCTTGGTACTCTTTTTCAATCATTTTCAGAAAAAAAGATATAAATTTGAGCTGTTCAGAGGAAAAAGAAGGTGGTTGCTCTCCAACTCACTATGATTGCCTAACATTCCAGTAAGCCCCTGTTGCCATGTTACTGCACGGAACTTGGACGGTACATGTTGCATTTCTCTTGTTAGCTTTTAGCTCAAGCCAAATGACTAGACAAGAAAGAAGATGTTGTCACCATCTGCTGGGTTGCAACTTTGTCCAAAACAGCAAATTTTTTTTTTTTTTTTTTTTGCAGCTGGTCTCGTCCATGGAAGATACATTTGCAGCCAGCTTTCTGATGGACAGGACAGAATAGTTCAAGGTGAACAACACAAGCGAGGAGGAACATAATTGAAAACAGCATCAGTTTTCTCATCTTCTTGCCAGCAATCACGGTTTGTTCTACAAGCCGTGAGTGGAGGTATGGACAAAGACATTTCCATGTGTCATGATCCTGAAATAGAACCTAGTTGGGAAATGCTGATGGGGGATTTTAGGACAAACTTTGTCGGGTACCAATAGTCACATATTCTTTTAGGGCTGTTTTTACCACCGATTAAATTTTCATGAAAGTCGATTAAAAAACTTGTCCGATGTGTACTTGACAGCTTTTCTTTCTCTACATTTTTCTTCCAGTTAGATCCTTGGTGGGATTTTGAGTCAACTTATTGTGCATAAATCTTAGTGGCTAGGTGAAAACTTGATCAATTAATCTGTTGAGTAGTTAAACTCAATTCGGTTCGAGTGGGGATAAGTTCATTGAGTATACGAATGCTGTCGTTACACATTTTCTTTTACTTAATTTTGGCCATCTATGTTCTTTATATCAGATTAATGTTTTTGTTGCAAGTGTGATTTAACTTGTATTCATAACCACCATCTCTATTTTCATGACATAACTGGTGAACCACCTAGCTACCCTCATGTTTGACCATGCTGTGGGTGACCAAAGGATGATTCCTTGATTGAACAGACAAAACAAGCTTTTATCCTCACTCTTTATTTTTGGGATAAAGCTAAACCTCAAAGAACAATGTGAATGTGTGCTGATACTAGTTCTTCTTCAGATCTTACTCAGTATGCATGTTTTACTGGAGTTGTCATTGCTTGTGTTAGTTCTAGATGTCATTTCATTTTTTCAATATCAGCGACACTAGTTTATTTGAGATGTAAATACTAATTGATGATATTTGGAATCCACATAATTAGTTCCATATTTTCGGGTGAAGTTAGGTTCTAAATTATCAAAAGTTTATGCTGGTTGATAATTTTCCGTGCCGTTTACGCATTAGTTCCTCAATTTTCATCCTCCTGAAATGAAGTCTTATTTCAGGAGCAAGCCAGCAGTTCTACATGAACTAAACTCCTGAGGGTCAAACTCCTTTCATGAGTTAGGTTTAGTTGACTGGGATTAGAAGGATTAGCCCAATAAACACTCATAAGAAAATATAATAAGAAAGAGTTTCATATAGATAGCAATAATTGGTGGTCTTTTGAGTTTCAAACCATGGTTCTAAGGTCATTTGGCAGTATAGAAAGCTATTTTGATCAACTTGTTGATCGTAATATTGGACACTTGAATCGGATGATTTGTGTTCGTATGGAGACAAAGTTAGTGCTGTTCATTTCAACAACTGATAGTTGTTGTTACAGTCAAAAACAGAGTTTTAGATCTGTAATGGCTCGATTGTTTTATATCCAGACGAGGCAAAAGGAGATGCAATAAATGATGAGAACCTCCAAATTTTGCTCCTTCCCCCTCGTATCATTTTGCAAACACCAAAGCAACGTAAATATGCATCATTCCCTCGTAGGTCAAAAGAAAAAAAACTTCTCCTCTTGTCTTTCTATTTTCAGGAAGGTCTGCCCCTTTTAAGAGAAGCAAAATGCCATTGCATCAGGACTTCAACATGGGATTCCCTCCTCAAGCACATGAAGGTCTCGAAAGAAGCAGCTTGGGATTCGTGCACAGGCACACATGCACACCCAGTCCAATGACCCATGTCATGGTAGGCAGGGAAATGACTACTACCAAACTGAGTACTCTGGTAACACTATGCCTTGAGAGAAAAAGGCCAGCAAGGGTATATAAAAGCTGCACCCTCTCTTGACTGAAGAATTTATCTAATAGTTACTTGTGGTCAGTCATATTTTATACAGTGCCTGAACCACACCAGCATGTGTCATCATTAAATTATAAAGATGTGGCTCCTTGGAGATCTGTTGCTTGGTGACACAGACACTAATCTAGAGCAGCATCGATACATGGATGATGGGCATGTATAACTGCATGGATGGATGATGGGGTATGGGGACAGACATCCTTCCATACTCAACAGGGTTCTTGCATTTCCCTGGCATGGTGGTCTGCATCATAAAAGAAAACTATTGATGGTGGACCTCTGCAGGTTGCTCATGCAAGTGAATCTTTCTGCACCAAATCAAGCATTAAAAAATCTCACAGGACCAGTGCAATCAGAGGCCTGCAGGACACCCTTGGAATAGTTTCTTAGGCCCTATTGCTCTTGTTTTGGTATTCAGTACGAGTTCACTAGATCATCATCCTACAACTTCTCTGGGAAGGTATGATAAATATTTTCATTAGGTATGATAAATATCATTGCTCGTAGAAAATAAATTTCATCATCATCATCATTCGGATATTGTCATCCTATTATTTTGTGTTAACCAACTACTTGCTAATGCATCATGAAAAAGAAGACACATTCATACTATATATGAGAATTATTATGATAGAATATCTGGCATCCACCAAGTTCATGTTTGGAACCTAAGCTTGTTTTACCGTATTATATTTTTTTTCTGAGAAAACTCTCTAAGCAGTCATTCTTCTAGGGATTGAATCACAGGAAGGGAATAACCGGAGGGATCAAGCAGTGGAAGCTTGAGACGAGTTTCTACATGGGGACATCTCGAGGTTTGTTTAGTCCCATTTGGCCTCAAATGTCTAGGAATCCTTGACCACGGGCGTGCTATAGCTGTCCATCGCAAACTCAATGCATATGGTTGACTTCACGTTCTCCAGTCACTTACGAGAAGTCGATGCTCCTTTTTCAGGCACAGCAAAGGACAAAGTTTCCACCTGAGGGATGAATGAAAAGAAATCCTCTCTTCGGACCACAAGAACGAGTACCGAGGTTTCAGTGGGAGCAGTGGTTGCACAGCAATAAGCCTCGTAACCAGGAGCGGAGACATGCACTTGGCAAGTCCTCCGTGGTGGACATAAGGGGAAGCACTCCGTCGTCGGCTTTTGCAGGTACAGATGCGGTCAAATTCCGTGAACAAACGCCGACAGTTTCGTCACAACCATTCGTCACCCGAACAGCAGCAGGAAGCCTTATGGCCGCAAATTCTTTCTTCCGAGAGCGGTTGGCCGCTATCTTTGACAGTCTTCGAGGCAGACGATGATGGCTTCGTCTTGTGAGACGCCCTCGCTCGTGTATACGTATGTATATATTTTATATGCCTAATATGACGTGTGGATAATAGGTGCCACGTCAATTCCGTGTCATTGAATCTCCAAGAGGTGGGGTCCAATTTTTTAACATAATTTTTTTAATATAAATTTTGCTAATTTATGATTATTTAGGTCATTACTATTCATCAGTGGCTTTACTTTTTAGTTTCAACTTTAGCATGAAGAGAGTCTTTGTACAAGTCGACATCTCGATGAATATTCGAGTGATCATCTCGACTACCTCAGGATTTTATTCATCAACATCAGTTTTTACATGTGTCAATTAGATCCGCATCCAATATGACCACATCAGTGATGTGCTCTTAGTAATGTTTCCATTGGTAGGAGAGCCGCATGTCTGCTACCACTTGGATCGGATCTCATCGACTGGTCACGTTGGAGATTAGGACAAGACAAATACGATATCAAGTACGAAGTGATCATTGATCAAGCACATGATGAAGAAAATAACAAATATGGTGTGCCCACCTTGTCTGGTCATGTACCTATTATGTGTTGAATATGCGTCCATTTGGATAAGAAAAGATCTGATTGATTGAATTTAAGAACAAGTTTGACTTTTGAATGACCCAAACGAAAAAAAAAAAAAAAAAAAAAACGATGATGAACGTAACACTGAGGAGAATTTATTGGCTTTGTATCGACTCTATGAAATTGAGAACATGTTCGTGGCGTCAAATTTCTCATGGAATTTGGATGATCAAATAGATTAGACATTAGTGATGCATGCAACACTTATCTTGCCCAAGCAATGATTAATCTGATGAGCTTGTTTATTGATCGATGGTCCCTGGGAGAGAGTTAGCTGCACAGGTTAGGTTAGGTTGCAAAGGAAACTACCACAGCCGAAAAGTCAAGCAAGTGGAAGCCCTGCTCTGCTGTATGGTCCACAATCCTTCAATTCCTGAAGAACATAATGTGACCTAAGCTTCCGGAGAGACCTCGTGTTGAATCACGGGCAATCGATGAGGTCCACCAACTCAAGCGAGTGGCCTTGGATCCTCCAAACAAGGGCTTTAGTCGCCTATACTTAATCTTCATTCATGTGTACTCTTGGAGAATATACTCACGTAGAGAGAGAAAGCATCGAGTTGTAAGCAAATGTATAGGCTTTTGTTGCTACGAGGACGCAAAAGTTCCAATGCTTTCGTGCAAACATGTGCGCGTGTGTGTGAGCGAGAGCGGCCAAGTTAAATACAATTCCGTGATTCCCGACAAGAGGTGGAAGTGTGTGGGTGTGGGTGTGTGTGTGTGTGTGAGAGAGAGAGAGAGAGAGAGAGAGAGAGAGAGAGAGAGAGAGAGGCGTCTTAAGGTTGGGGTCGGCATCACCGACAGCTCACATCGAAAGAGAGACAGTAACGTGATCTCACATCCCACCGCTTGCTTGCTTGTTTCCCACTCCATATCATCATAGAAACACCGCTCACATGCATGGCCATCACCAACATACACCTGACATTTGGATAACCTATGGCGACATATAATCTATGCACGACATACTTGACCTTCTTCCTATACACAAACAATAGACATAGAGAGAGAGAGAGAGAGAAGAGAGAGAGTGAGTTGTCTGCTTGTGTTAGGGTTAGGTTTTTTGCAGCTTCCATTCTGTTTCTTTCCCACCACCTGTCCCAGAGAGGATGGAATTATAGCAGGTTGATTACCTCACTTCATTTAATTCCGTCATAGGCAAAAGCGAAGTCCATCGAAGAAGCCTGGAATTCCTTGTTGTGATCCCTTGAAGGAGGAGGAGGAGGAGGAGGAGGATAAGGTGGCGGCAGCGGCGGCGGTGATGGCAACTTCTGGTTCGGCGATCTCGAGGAGATCGAGCCCTTCGGAGAGGGACATGGTGGAGGAAGACGGTGAAGATAGTCCCAGGAACGGAGGGAGCTCCAGCAACAGCACGGTGGAGGAGAACGATCGCAAGGTGGGCGTGCGTCAGTACGTCAGATCCAAGAACCCAAGGCTCCGGTGGACGCCTCACCTACACCTTTGCTTCGTCCATGCCGTGGAGAGGCTCGGCGGCAAAGACCGTGAGCGGATCGATCAACCCTCTCCACACTATGATACATGATGGCACCATATATATCCTGATGTGCATTCTTGTACCTGTGTGCATGCAGGAGCAACACCAAAGCTGGTCCTCCAGCTCATGAATGTAAAGGGACTAAGCATAGCTCACGTCAAGAGTCACTTGCAGGTATCTAACTCTCCTTAATTGCTTCTCGGTCGCTCCTTTCCTGACCTCAACTGAACCTTGTTTGGGTTCTCCTGCTTCCGGCAGATGTACAGGAGCAAGCATGAAGATTCTGGTCACGGTATCGATCTGATCTCATCCTCACCACGCTCTACATCTCGTTTTGTTTCTGCCACCGGCTGCTACTCATGATTGCTTCTCCTTTTTCCATAGCAAATCCGAGCAACCTGATGCGAGGCAGCCAGCCACACGCATACAGTCTCAGGCGTCTCCCCCTGTTGCATGCTTTCCATCAAAGGCCTAACAGCAAATCAAGGTACATGAAAACCCTCGAGAGCCAGTCATGTCACACTATTGCCATTACAGCTTTCCGATCAAAACCCCTCTTCACTTCTTCTGGCTTCGATCTCTTTCCAGACCAGATGAGGTTTCCTGGGGTAGCCACAGACGTTGGCTGCCGAACCAAATCCTTGCGAGGGCCATGGCGACTACAGGATCAGGATCTTATGCTGAGATGATCCTCGGAGGCAAAAGCAGGATAACAAGCAATCAAGATGCCGGAAAAGGCAGTGACACCCAACTCTTCCATGATCGCACCGGACATAAACCGAGAGAGACCGAGAGCTCCTGCTTCAGGACCCGAATCGAGGAGCGGCGGCAGGTGAGACGGGAAGCTGGGGATCGCGAGCCTGATCTCACTCTATCTCTGCATACAGGACCACGGCAGGAGAAGCGGCCGAAGGCATGGGAAGAGGAGAAAGTAGACAGCAACTTGTCACTCGCCTTGTTTCCTCCCTCGTCCTCAAGCCTTGACATTTGGTCCAGAGATGATGCCAAGGCATGCTCCCGGAGCTCAGCAGGTTAGATGGAGGAGGAAGAAGAAGAAGAAGAAGTCAGCATAGTGTCAAGTACTGGAGGTCTCACCATACGATGGCAATGTGGTGAGATGTTTAGTACTTTTCCGTATTGTTTCCAACATGTATTTATTACGACAGAGGTGTGTTAGCACCCTAAATAGGGCACTCTATTTGGCTTGCTTGTGTGCTTTCAAAGAGCAACCCATGAGATCTGGTTGGAGAGGAGAACAGCTTGGTTGACTGACTGCAAGCCTGCATATTAGTTGTGGATGGATAAGTATTTTTCTTTATATATCTACTCTACTCCTCATCATTGAGCAGTGTTGACAAAATCAGGCATCATTGACCAAATGATTGCTGCTTCTTTGTCTTGGAATTTTGTTGTGACATCTCTCTAACAAAGTATTGATTTAATTATATTTGTACATGGTTCTGTAGTCAATTCTTTCGTCCACAACACTCTCTTCATCCTTCTTATGCCTGGCATACACTGCACTTAGCTTTGCCTTTACTGTATGACAGCAACCTTAATTCTGAATGCTCTATGCTCTATGCTCTTGGAAAGGACTATTGAGGTTTCACTAAGGGTTTAGGGTTTTGACAGAAGGTTATCATCAATTAGTACATTTGCCTAATAATCAATCTATCAGCACTTCTACAAAGAAAGTAACTTGTGATAGGATTCTTGAAGTTCTTCCTCTTTCAATTGAAGCATCAAAGTGCATCATATGATGAGCATTGGAAGGTCATCGATGTTAATTTCGGATATCTAACAGTCTAATGCTGCACAAATGAGATTCTACAGTTCTAACAATCTAATCCATCAGCACAGCATTTATTTTGCAGCAAAAGAAAGTCTACTTCTATCTGTGAATGGATTTCCGCAGTTGCAAGGTGGGGGGATGATCGAGTATCTCTGTCAGTGTATAGCTTCTTGGCTTCAATCCAGCCATTTTGTTTCCCTTCTTTCATATTTCCTGATAGCTAACAGTAAATTAGGAAATGGAGAAAAAGACAAAGAAGAGGGTATATATTTTGGTGAATTCAACAAGTTTCACCTTCCCTGCATTAAGTATTAAAATAAATACTCCTATAAGTTGGATTCTTCCTTGGCATATAATTGAGAATGGGAGTCAGCATTTACATGTACCAACCTATGTCAGATAGATGAAGTAAGATACACAAGAACAGCATATGGTACATGAATAATTTGCTGCTGTGCTCATCCTTACTGTCGATCACAAACGGAGAAGACGAGAGAGAGAGAGAGAGAGAGAGAGATGAAGTGACACCCTTGCTTTCCCTGTACCTGAAATGTTGTGGTTCGTTGTTAGGCTCTTCCGGTAATGCATTTGGGCGTCTGATATCTTTATATCATGCATGGCTTTGTGCATTTGGTTCTCTTGCATCGACAGTCGTCCCATTCAATTGTGATGGAATGATGTCGGTGATATTTGAATTAGTCCTATGTGGTCTGAACTCGCACGCGCAGAGAGTGTCTTTCGATGGGTGCTAACCTAAAAGAAGACCCAAGTTAGATTGATTTCTCGATATGATTTCTTCGGCACCAGAATTGGCAACGAAACAATATAAAAGTATTTTGAGAATATGAATAGGTTATTTCGAGAATATTTTACATTAGGCCAATATCCAAATGACCCGATCTGACTTAGTCATGGTCTCTATGTGCTGGATTATCACGCGTCGAATTTTGATTGAGGCCAGTAATTCTCCTATCAAATTCCATTGGTGTGTTTGTTCCTCTCAACAAAATCCAAGTGGTGCTTCCTTCTTTCCCTCCAAAACCCTGCAATATTTTTCGTCGGGATAGCTGTGATGTCTCAAGATAATATGTGGAAAGAAAACCAAACGTAGAACGGATCCGCATGTGTCTCATGTGATAAGTCACTTAGTCTCGCGAGAAATTATCCGCTTTGGGCGGATGAGCACACCCATACGGTTTTACCATTTCGAAGCGTGTGTGCTCCAAAAGACACGGATGGTCGAACCGTCTCTCCTCCGTCTGCGGACGGGGGTGGTTTCTTTTGGTCTGATGAGTCACGGATGGTTGTAGATCAACCGCAAGGCAAGAGAAGTAAACCTAGGAGTGTCGTGAAACACTTGGCTCCCACCCATCAAACTATGCGCAGGCGGAGACATGCGTCTTGTCGTTCGCCTTCGTTCCTGTTTTTGGTGGCTGCGGAACGGTACCATAGTAATAATCTTATGCGGACAGGCCAACAACATAATAACATCGATACGTGCGCATTCCGGAGAGCCAATGAGGTCGGCGACCGTGCAATCCCAAGGCCCTCTCAAGCTCAGCATCCGAACCTCCTTAGCATCGTCATCAACCACGCCCGGACAAGTCACACTCGCGGTGGGCGAATCCCAAGTGGATCCCCTAAAACATATTCCAACAGGAAAACAATCATAATCAATTCAAACGCCAATCGACATCAGCATGGCACAATTCACCACTCGTCCCCAATCAATGCAAGAGCAAGAACTCACCCACCTGACCCCCACACCCCCGTGTCTTGGCCCTGTTGTCCCTGGATACATTGAACCAACATTTTCAACATCACAAACTGTGTGTAGATAGGGCCACCACAAATATCCTGTTTCCAATAAAGACTAGCATCCATCCTTGAGACTTGGAAGGTTTCCTCGGGTTTCGTTTCCGCTGCCTACTTTTCGGTTTCATCATCTGCCTTCACAGCAGCAGCTGAAACCTCCTCCTCTGGAGCCTTTTCGGTTTTGCTTTCATCCACGCTTAACTTGTCCAGGAGTCCAGCGGCGGCTGACGCATCCTTGCTCTCCTTCTCTTCCTTCTTTTCAGAAGATTCGGCAATGCCCTCGACCGTCTCCATGAATTTCTTGCAGTCTGTGGTGGAGGAGCAAGTCAAGGGTCAGTACAAGGGGGAGATGCCACTGCAATTTTGATGACTATTGATGGGCGCGCAGCAGATGATGTATCAGAGATGGTATGGTTTGATAATACACATGACTTTGTTCGGTATGGTCATCACTAAGGTCTGTGCACACGAATATTTATGTCGATTTTCTACTAATTGGACACTAAATATCTTGTGAAGCTGGATGTTAAAGATTGCAAAATCTAATTGATCTCCTATCAATAGGCAGCCAACTTCAGATCTGGTTCTGAGCACCAACGAAATGTCAAAGAAAATTCATCGTGCAACAAATTGAAGAATGAAAAGACAAGAGTAGCCAACAGTGGTAGTAGAAACTCCAAAGGGTGACAAGGTAGAGCAGTAAAAAACATGCATGCACGAAGCCAATGCATAACCACAAACACAGAGAGAAGAGATACGAGTAAATCCACATGTTCTTGGGTTTATCGACAAGCACAGATCAAGGATTCATTCATTTGTGAATGTCTGCAGATCTAAGTGATTGGTTAAGACTAAACATATCCTACATACTTATCCAGCTTGCCCATCAAAATTATTCATGCAAACCAGTCAAATGTTTGGTTAATAACAAGCATCATTCAGATCTATGTGCTAGTATCATGCTTGTCGAGTTTGACCTTTGACTCATTCAAGCAAACCAGTAAAGTATTTGGTTTATAGTTATACTACGCGTTCAAAACTTTATGATATCATTGCACACCACATGCTTGTCCAGTTCGACCTCCACAGTTCAACAAAGTTTCTTCCGTTGAAGGGAATTCCTTGAAGAAATGGTCATATGACAAAGAACAAAACAATTCCATTGGCTTGACCAGAATAATCTATAATCAAGCAGATCTACGTAAAAGTACACGTGTACTATATACATGACATATGGTATAACAACTAAAATAATTAACACAGGACAAAGCAGCTTGACAATCCTTTTATGCTGGTATAGCACATGGTAACACATCATGACAAACAACATGTAATTAATTATCTAGCATCTACAGTCTATTCATCATGAAAAAGAGCAAAAGGAAAAGAAATCAACAGAAAATGAAAAAAAATAGGGCATGAAAACCACAAAATATATACACCCTTGTTAAAAAGATTAAGGCATCAAAAGAGTTGCAGCATGAGAGGAAACCACGATTTTGTTTTTCAGTTTTCTAAATTTTTTCCCTATCTTCCAAATACTCTCTTTGATCGATTCATTATGCCCTCTAGGCTCAAAGATTTGCACTGCGATGTCATTTAAGACTGATTATAAGATAATATCTTTTCTCAATTACCAGATTTTTTGTGCACATGGTATGAACCTTACATCAAGTATTTAATTTATTTTCAGATCTAAATCTTATTTCAGACCCTATCAACATCGAGAAGTCCATCCTGCAGTTTGTCTATACCAGAGCATTTTAATTTTCGTTCTTAACAATTCCATTCATGTCACAGACCATTTTGCTCCTCTACATGGAGAGAAAACTAAAACATCAATCACCCCTCATTCAAAAAACTGTCCACAACACTGCTAACACTCCTATTAGTAGGAAGAAAATTTGCCTGTAAGTACCACTAAATCTAGTAACAGCTCCAGACTACAAAGCAGCATCAGGCATAAAACAATATCAAGACTTATGATGGTAAAATCAAATGAACCTGATGGAAGGCTCCAAAATTGTCCTTCACTTTCAGTAACCGTCATAGGACACACGCGAATGAAGATGGAAAGTGAAAGTCATAGAAAGAGACTCATGCATGCGACCACAAGTTCACAACACTTGATCAAGTTCTTAGAAACACCAGAATTAACATTTATATAAAGGTCGGGCATTTATGTGCTAAAAGCAAGTAAAAAAAGAAAGAAAGAAAAAAAAAACAGACTGCATCAGCAGTAGTTTCAGAAGGATGAGGAAAGATTAGCCTTATGGCACACTTTATCTGAACCCTTCTAGCCAAGAAATCTGTGAGCAAGCACTTTAACAAACAAGGGAGTCCCACACACTCCCTTCTAAAAAGTTACTCTGATCAATGGCATCAATGACGGACCAATGACATACCAAAGGTGCGACAACAATGCGCGCACAGAGTTACAGACACCGCTTCCATTGAAGTTGAAATAGTGATAAATAATATGAAGTAAGATGAATAATAAAATAATCTATTTCAGTTGGGGCTTCGGATAAACAAATGACAACAAGGATTGGGGTCACAATCACAGGAACAAAAAATGGACAACAGTGAATTGAAGAAGCAACATGCTCATCATCCCTTATTACATCAAATAGACACTAATAACTACTGGGATCGAAGCACAAGACGCTAGTGAATAATACTCATACTTCACAATTACTATGTTACATAAAAGTATTAGTCAACGAACAAAAGTGGGAATGGCAGAGTGGCTTTATATAAATTTAGGAAAAGGATAAAAGATGCTCACTTTCTACAGAGCCGAATCGTATGCAGAACATCTCCTCCTTCAATTCCCCATCGGCGAAATCCGACGCATGCCACACGCACGACTTGTCGTTCCCCGCGTGCTCCTGAATCTTGATCGACGGAAGAACTGAGACGGAAATCGAGAAAGGGAGACTTCAGATACAGACCGACAACAACTAAGAACCAGAATCAAGAACGGGGCGGAGTGCCCTACCGAGATGGTTGGCGCAGATCTTGAGGGTCTTGACCTGGCGCATCAGGAGCCGCACCTTGCCCGTCTCCCGATGCTTCAAAAGCTTCACGCTCCCGGTTCCCCGCTCCTTCCACTGGTTCCCGTCCTTGTCGAACCGGTACAGCTTCGCCTTTCTGGCAGCGGCAGGCGGACGAGCATGAAGAGATCAAACGAGCAAATCAGACCTTGAGATCGCCAAGAAAACCAGAGGGACGGTTCGGATCAAAGGAAATGCTTACAGATCGAGGACGACGACCTCTTTCTCCTCGCCGGTGGTGACGGCGACCTCGGAGAGGGTGACGATGGGTGCGACCTGGGCACCGGTGTCCTCGTCCTCGCCGGCTGCAGCCTCCTCCTCCTCGCGATCGGGATCGTTGCTCGCCATGGAATTCCGATCAACGACGAGATGAATCCCAATGGAAATGGAAATGGAAACGGACCGAATCGAGACCGGCTATTAGGGTTTAGACGTTTTATAGGACCGCAGGTGAAAGACGCGGTGGTGAGGCAGAAAAGGAGCGCCACCTTCTTGGGGAAGATTCCACGGGCGGAGCCACATCTGCCGTCCGTGCTGTATCGGTGGGTGTTTTGAGCCGTTCGATTGCGGTGTCGTGATTTGGAGAAGAATTTGGGCGGACGAGATGGACAGAAGTAATAAATGTGGGGACGCATAAGCAATCGTCATGCGATCAATCACGGCGAGCCGTCAAAAACGGACGGCAGCGATGTACGGCTGCGCCAAGAATTATATCGGCGGATTAAAATGAGTGACGAATATTTTCTTTTATGCATCATCTCAGTTTCTACCCAAAGATGTTTATTTTTATTTTTTAAATTTTAAAAATCTAAATTATCTCTAAAATAATAACTATAATAAAAATATTATAAGGGAATCAAATAAAATCAAAAAATACTAAAAACATATATTGATCAAATAGATATTTATAATAACTTAAAAATAATAGCACCCAAATAAGAATTGAAAATTAATTTATTAAAATATCTTGATCATCACAACAAAATAATATAAAATTATTTGAAGACAGTGCAAATGACATAAATAAATTTCTAATCTCAATAATAAAAAATAAAAAATATTATAATAATCTATAAATAATGACAATCAAGAAGGCATAATATAACGTCATTTCCGTGATAAAAATTTAACATATTAAAAATTTTAAAAAATAAAATTATTATTTGTATTAAAAAAAGGCTGCTACTAACAAAAATCTGGCGCACTTTAATAAAGAAATGAATACTATGTGTATAAAAAAGGACAACCAGTGACGAGAAATTGGGAAAATGAAACAGATGTGGACGTCTCAGAGGTCATTCTAAACATCATGATAATTATATAGCATGAGGACAACTTGTCTGAAAGGAACAGATTCCTAGCTAATGTCCCAACATACAAAAAGAACAGAATTGAAAAGGACAGAGCTTTAGTATGTTGGATCTGGACCATCTCAAAGTTAAGTTTGATCGGAAATATCCTGACATCATGCACGTCATATTGATCAATACATATATTAACATAAAGATATCTCATATGCATTGTCACGTCTGGCCCACCATCCCGGGTCGAATGTGACGGTGTCCTCACGCAATCACATCGCCTGAACTCGAACAGAGCACCCACTCCCGAAATCCCGGGACGATGACGCATGGAGCAATCGTTCTCAAAATCCTGAGACGACGATGCATGGAGCAGGCCATCCCCGACATCCCAGAACGGCATCATGCAGTGCTGCCTTGTACGATGCCGCCCCGCACGATTCCGTAGTCATCCGGACTGAGGTACGCCTCCAGACGCTTATATAACCCCTCACTTGGCTTTAAGAAAGGAGGAGAACTAACTTTAGCATCGGAGGAGCCTAGTCGGGAAAAACCTGACCCAGGCCTTTTTGGCAGGAATCGGACCGGCGAAGCACCAACAGCTCGCTCCTACCGCAGAATTCAGTCGGGTACCCTACGACTTCAGCGACTGGACCAAGCCAACTCGATGCGTCATCTGGTGGCTATATTTGTTCCACAATATTTTTGGCGCTAGAAGGAGGGCCGATTTCGTAGGAGTGTCCCATGACCAACCCGGAGATCTGCCCAACCGAAGGGCAGCCAACTACCCCCATCCCCACCTCGAGACCAGCCTCTGTTGCCCAGTTCGGAGGAGGCGCCCTAACCCAAACCCTAAGCGACTGTTCAACGATCCCAGGCTATCACCTCCCGGGAACGCCCTAGCACCCTCGGCTGTCTCGCTCGAGGCGTTCCACGACCTATCAAGGCAAGTCCAAGTTTTGACCGAGATGATCCAAACGGTCATCCCCCTCATCCTGTAGCTCATGCGTCTCGTGAGCCCTCAGGCGCCGAGCTTATCCATATATGTCCCAGAGCCCCTCGATGATCCCCCGACGAACCCAACTACACGTGAGCGACTGTAGGAGGCCAAAGAGCGTTCCGGGGGTCGGGGAGTGACTCCCGAACCCAGTGTCCGCGATCTCTACCCGACCGATATGCCGCCTCCCGAGCATGACACTGTGTCCACTGATTCGACTGATGACACATTTAGAGCCCAACTTAACTCGGTGAACCGGCGTCTGGACGAATTCCAAAGAGAGCTTCGTAGAACTAAGGGGGAGGTCGAGGACGACGCCTCGGGAGCATCCCCCTTTACCCCCGAAATCCAGGACAAGCCGGTCCCTCTCAATTTCAGGCTCCGGCCCTTAAGGTATACGACGACGGATCCGACCCTATAGAACACATCGTCGCCTTTCGGGCCCAGATGTCCCTCTATGAAACCTCTGACGCTTTGATGTGCAGGACGTTCCCCACCACTCTCAGGGGACCAGCTCGGATATGGTTCAGCCGCCTCCCCCCTGCTTCCATCTCCTCGTTCGATCAACTCGCAAGAGGGCTCGAGTAGAACTTCTTGGCTAGCATGCAGTCGAAACCATCCGTGGTTGCCCTTCTCGCACTAGCCCAACGAGAAGACGAGCTGCTTTTACAGTTCATCGCACGCTTCGTTGCCGAGGCTAGAGGGATACCCGAGGCTCACCCATCTTTTGTCATGCAGGCTTTTCTGATGGGGCTTCACCCCTCTAGACTCTTTTGGTCCCTAGTTGAGAGACCGCCCGCCATAGTCCCCGAGATGCTTCAACGGGCTAACCAGCATGTTGCCGCTGAAGCATTGATGGCAGGGAAGCGCGATGACAGCAAAAGGCCTTGGACGAACTTCGCTTGAGCAGCTGCCCCGAGGTCGTTCCCCGAACCATCCCGAAGAAGGCCCGACCGACCCGAACCGCTACTCCCGAGGCCCCCCTGAACGCTTTTTGAATCGAGATTTTCCTCCAAATCCGGGAGAAGGGGTTCCTACGGGAGTCCAACCCGGTGAAGGCCACTAACAAAGACCGATCTAAGTATTGTAGGTTCTACTGAGATTACAGCCATGACACGGAGGACTATCATGTCCTGCAGAACCAAATCGATGAGCTAATCCGACGAGGGAATCTCGGGCGCTTCCTCAAAAAACCGAGGGAGTCACCACCCCGGCCGAAGGGTCTGGTCAAAAGATAAATCGACGTCATTGTCGACGGACTAGCTTCTGGCGGTAGCAGTTCCACCGCAAGGAAGGCGTATGCACGAAGCACGGTGGAGAAGCGTCTGAGACCGCGTTCCGAGAAAGAAATTACATTCGGCACAGAAGAGGTAGAGTTCTCAAACCACGATGATGCCCTGGTGGTCTCGGTCCGTATAGCCAATGCCAGGGTGAAGAGGGTGATGGTCGACACCGGGAGTTCCGCTGATATCCTATACCTGAACTCCTTCAGGAAGCTCGGAATCGTGGACAGCGATCTCTCCCCTATGGTGACTGCACTTACCGGGTTCCCAAGGGAGTCGATCTCCCCCCTCAGGATGACCTCCCTTCCCGTCACCATAGGGAATGAGCTGAGAACGAAGATGGTGATGGTCACCTTCATAGTGGTTGACCTACCCTTGGTATACAACGTGATCCTCAGACGGCTGACACTCAACAAGATAAGGGTGGTCGTCTCCACCTACCACCGGGCCATGAAATTCCCGACCAAGTCAAGAGTCGGGATGGTGCAGAGTGATCCCGAGGAATCCAGGAGATGCTATTTGATAGCTGTATATATGCCAAAGAGGATACGACCCGAGCCGACCAACCTCGACCCTCGGGATTACCCAAAAGCTCCTACACACCCGCAGCCGGATGGAGAAGCTCATCGAAGTTCCCCTGAGGGACAATCGACCGAACCAAGTTGCCAGAGTTGGGACCATGCTCCCAGAAGCCGACCAGGTCCAACTCATGGAGTTTTTAAGATGCAACGCTGATGTCTTCGCCTGGTCCCCGAAAGACATGCTAGGAATCGACCCCGGGGTGGCTCAACATCACCTGAACATCCATCCTGAGGCCCGCCCAGTCAAACAGAAGCCTTAGAGATTCACCCCGGAGTGACAACGGGCGACCAGCCACAAAGTAGACCGCCTACTCGACGTCGGGTTCATAACCAAGGTGAAATATCCCCGGTGGCTGTCTAATATAGTCCTCGTTAAAAAATACAATAGAAGCTGGAGAATGTGTGTTGACTACACCGATCTTAATCGGGCATGCCCTAAGGATTGTTATTGACTCCCGAAGATAGACTAGCTAGTTGACACAACCGCAGGCCATGAGTTTCTTACGTTCATGGATGCATTCTTGGGCTACAACCAGATCCGCATGGCCCTACAAGACTAACCACACACTACCTTCATTACCAACAAGGGGGTTTACTGCTACAAAGTCATGCCCTTTGGACTGAAGAACACAGGAGCCACTTATTAGAGGATGGTCAATGAAGTGTTTAGGTCCCAACTCAGGAGAAACATGGAAGTATATGTTAATGACATGATCGTCAAAAGTAGGTCGGCAGTGACCCATTTGATCGACCTAGCGGAGACCTTCCGAAGCCTTAGACGATTCAATATACGCCTTAACCCGATGAAGTGCGCCTTCAGGGTCGGGTCTGGAAAGTTCCTCAGCTTCGTCATCCACCAGAGAGGGATAGACGCCAACCCAGAAAAAGTCCGAGCCATAATAGAGATGCAATCTCCGCGCTCAACAAAAGAGGTGCAACGCCTCACGGGAAAGCTAGCAGCACTCAGGAGATTCATGTCACTCTCAGGAGACAAATGCCTCCCGTTCTTCCGGGCCTTGCATCGAGCGGACAACTTCAAATGGACCCTGGAATAAGAGGACGCCTTTAGCAAAATGAAGACCTACCTCGAACGACTACCCCGGCTCGCCTCCCCCCACCCGGGCAAGATTCTGAGCCTCTACTTGGTAGCCTCGGAACATGCGGTTAACTCGGTGCTGATAAGGGAGGATTAGGCCATGTAGCGGGTCATCTACTACACCAGCCATATTCTTGTTGGGCCCGAAGAGCGCTACCCGTCGATAGAAAAGCTGGCACTGACATTGATCGTGACGGCCCGAAAGCTACGACCCTATTTCCAGGCCCACACGATAAAAGTAGTATCTAACTGGCCACTCCACCAAATCCTCTCTAAATTTGATGTCTCGGGTCGAATGCTCAAATGGTCAGTGGAGCTCGGAGAGTTTGACATTCTGTATGCGTCTCGGACGACCATAGAGGCCCGGGTATTAGCTGATTTCATTTCTGAACTGACCCCCGAGGACTGCCCGACCATGCAAGAGTCGGATCCGCCAGCCTGGGCCCTGTACGTTGATGGGTCAGCTACGTCAGGGGTGATTCTCAAGAACCCAAATGGCGAAACCCATGAGCATGCGCTTCGGTTGGAATTTAGGGCCACCAATAATGAAGCCGAATACGAGACGTTGTTGTTGGGATTACGCCTCGCCCTCGAGATGCAGGTCCAGAACCTGGAAGCCTTTACTGACTCCCAACTGGTGACAGGCCACATCAACGGAACCTACAAGGCCCGAGAATCGGCCATGGCCTGGTACCTCGCCGAAGTTCGGCGACTCTCGGTTCACTTCAACCGTCTAGTGATCACAAGAATACCGCAGACTCAGAACATCCAGGCCGATGCGCTGGCCCGGTTGGCGCCCATGGAACCCTCGAAGAGAATCGAGATCCGGGGAACCCCTGAAGAGAATCGAGATCCTCTCCGCACTGACCCTACCAGTCTTGGACGTCAACACAATGGAGGCGACCCCAAACTGGATGGAAGAAATCCTTCGCTACAAAGAGAAGGGCACGCTACCCGATGACCCATCGATCATCCGTCGACTCACATGGGCCCAAGCATGGTACGTAGAGATCGGGGGCAAGCTATACCGAAGAGCCTTCTCTCAACTGTTGCTCCGCTGTCTATCCCCACTCGAAGTTGAGATAGTCCTCGCCGAAGTTCACGAGGGAATATGTAGGGAGCACATCGGAGGCCGGGCCTTGGCCTTCAAGATACTCAGACAAGAGTTTTATTGGTCGACGCTACGCCGAGATGCTCTATCCTACATACAACGATGTCAATAGTGCCAGGCGCACGCTTGGGTCCAACACCAATCGATGGTGCCCCTCACCCTGATCGATGTAGCCTGGCCCTTTGCGCAATGGTGCAAGGATCTCCTCTGCCCATTTCCCCCGACTTCGAGCCAACGTCGATTCCTCATGGTTGGGGTCGACTATTTCACTGAGTGGGTCAAGGCCAAACCACTGGCATCCATTACCATAGAACAAGTTGAGAGTTTCGCATGGAAAAATATCCTCATGCGCTTCAGGATCCCGAGGGCCATCATAACTGATAACGAGACCTAGTTCAACAACGTAAGGTTCAAGGCTTATTGCTAATTGTACGAGATACAGTTGAGGTTCAGTTTGGTCGCCCACCCCCAGACCAACGACCTCACCGAGGTCACGAACCAGGTGTCCTCGAAGGATTGAAGAAGAGGGTGGGCGAAGCACGTAGGGCTTGGGTGGAAGAGCTCTCGAGTGTTTTGTGGGCATCCCGAACCACCCCAACGACGGCCTCGGGAGAATCCCCATTCAGCCTCATGTACGGGACCGAGGCCGTCCTTCCCCCCGAAATCGTGTTTCCAACCTTGCGGGTGGAAAACTTCGACGAGGGAACTTCAAAACTCGGGCTCCAAGCCAGAATTGACCTCCTCGATGAGCGGAGAGCCGAGGCCTACCTACATTCTTTGGCGTACAAGAAAGCGGTAGCCCGACTCTACAATCGAAGGGTTCGCCCATGGCAAATTTGGGTCGGGGACCTAGTCCTCCGAAAAACCGAGGTGAGCGATCCAACTCGAGCCAGAGGAAAATTATCCCCGAACTGGGAAGGCCCCTATCGGGTCTACGACATAGTTTGAGAAAGTACTTATCACCTCGAGACCATGGACGGGACCCACCAACCAAGGACCTGGAATGTGTCGAACTTGAGAAAGTTTTATCCTTGATTCCCGATAGAGACCTCGTGTTTGGACTCAAAAACTTTTCATTCATATAAATAAAGTTTTTACACTATGATCAGTTTGGGCCTTATAAAACTCCAACTCGGTCCGACCAAAACCAAAAGGAAAGGCGTATCCCTTAACTCCCTAGCTCAGAGGAAGATCTATCGGGCTATCGTCGAAGGGGACCTCATCGGGCATGTTTATTGTCCGATCCTCGGGGAGATCCTCGAAGGGGTCGGCCTCCAGCTCCAAGTCCGGGTACTTGGCATGGAACCGAGCAAGCGCCACCCGGTAATCGAACTCATAGGTCGCCTGGCCCAATCTCTGCAAACCGAGTTCGAAGCTGAGCGACTTCTTATATTCAGCGATCATCTTCTTTGCCCGTTCCTCAGCACCTCAGCGCTCCTCTTATAGCACCTCTGCGACGCGAGATGCCAATCGGGAGGCCTCCACGTTCCGTGTAGGCGCAAGTAGCTCGTTGTCTAAACCGCGAACTCACTTGCAGCTACCCTTCAACTTCGCCTTCAGCTGGTCGACCATGGCTTCAGCAACAGTTGCCCGTTGCTCCGCTGTTGTGACCACCTCGGGACCAGGGCCGCTCCTCAACTCCACCTCCCGACGCAGGTCGGAGTTAGCATCCCCGAGGCACTTGATCACCCGACCCGCGTCCTGCACCCGATCGATCACTGCTATCATGTAATGGTGTCTCTGTAAAAACTTAGGAGCAAAAATGGGAGGGGACGGTACTTACCCAGATCGTCGCCTTCGCGGTGCGGTCCATCAATACCGCGGAGGGCGAGCAATACAGCTACTTTGCCAGACCCGGATGAAGCATCCCACGGGCGAACTCCAAGGACGCCGAACTGTCGGCCCATATGCGGCTGTCGGTCTTGAGGGAAGGCCATCAGGTCCCAAAAGGTGCCCCCGATTCCCCCTCTGACAGATCCGCCACCTCTAGAGCCCGGAAGGACTTGCTCTTTCTTGAATATCGAACCCGACATAGGTCCTTCATCGACTTAGGGAGCTCCCCCCACTTAGATGGGGATTCGTCCCCGACCGAGCCGGCTCGGCCTTTCACCTTAGAGCCAGAACCCTCTCCGTGTGAGCCGTTGCTTGACCCACACATTATTCGCGCGATAGCCTCGCAGAGTGTCGACCCCTCGGATGATTTCTGAGTTACCACCTTGGCTTTCTTCTTAGGGCGGTCTACCTCTACCTCGTCAGGACCTTGGTGGCCCGAGGTTCCTTGTTGGGCCAAAGGATCGGCCTCGGTTTTTTCCTGCTCCCGAGGAGGTCGCGTCGACGTCAGAAGAAGGGGTATTCCCTTCAGCGCATGGAAGTTCACCATATCTGCAAAGTTACAAGTTGGTCAATAAGACAAAGAAATATGGATGAAAGCGAAAAAGCTTGAACAACGAATCCGACCATACCCCTACGGGCTAGGCTGAGCCCCGCATCGACCAACCATCCTTCGGTCATCCCTCTAATAGCCCGAGAGGAAGACAGGATATCCCTTAAGCGCCCCACCCGCTCGGTCTCTTCATCAGAGAGAAAAGGGGGGACGTTGTTGATGCATCTTCCACCCATTGTTGTTGGAAGGAGCACTGCTAATCTTGAACCCGCCCCGAGCAATCAGGTAATACCCGCCCCGACCCTTGCAAAGCCGAAAGCACGCTAAGAATAGCGTTCGGGTCAATTCAATCCCCGCCCCCGACACTCTCCCAGAAAAACCACCAAGTAGCGCCATGATTTGGGCGCCATATAAGACGGAGAGATCCCCCACCATCGGAGACACTTTACGATAACCGGATGCAGTGGGAACCTCAGCCCCGCCTCAAGGGCATCCAGGGTAAACCCGAACCTGTCCGGGAATGGGTCGTAGGAGCGTTGCCCAGGAGACAGGGCATGCAGCCCGTATTCCCTCGAGATACTGTATCAATCCCGAATGAGCCCTAGCAGTTCCTCCGTCATGACCAAATCTACATCAGGCCAGGCCCACATGACTTGAAGAGCCACAAGCACCTTCAAATCCATTTGAGGCAACCCACCAGATGATGAACTTAAGACTTCAACTCTAGAACTTCTCGAGGTCGACTCGTTGACCTCGGGATTCGACCGACTCGACAATGAGGAAGAAGAAGACATCCCGACCTTAGGGCTGGGCACCAGGAGAGATGGACCGAGGCATAAAAAGGCAATCAAAGAAGAACACAATGACTCACCTCTGCGCAACAGGAGATTTATAAGGAAGCGGTGACAGGTTAGGGCGACGTTTGGGCTTCCCGAGGCAGGAAGTAATGGTAGCATTTACCAAGGGCTACCTCGATTGACGTGCTTGCCCAGCCAAGGTTCCCGCCCAACGCCTCAGTCGCGATCCCCACCAGGCGCGCACGCCCTCAATTTCCCACCAACAGGATGGCACATGCTCCTCCCTGTGAAGGCACGTGACGTCAGCCCTCCGTACCACACATACCGCTAGAAAGTGCTTCCAAGTATCAAGTACCGAAGTGTCTTGGGCACCAGTCCATTTGTGCCCGAGTTTACTAGTTCAGGCACCAGTCCACCTGTGCTTGAGTTCACTAGCTCGGGCACCAGTCCATTTGTGCCCGAGTTCACCAGCTCGGGCACCAGTCCACCTGTGCCCGAGTTCACCAGCTCGGACACCAGTCCATTTGTGCCCGAGTTCACCCGCTTGGGTACTAGTCCATTTGTGCTCGAGTTCACCAGCTCAGGCACCAGTCCACTTGTGCCCGAGTTCACTAGCTCGGACACTAGTCCATTTGTGCCCGAGTTCACTAGCTCGAGCACCAGTCCACCTGTGCCCGAGTTCACTAGCTTGGGCACCAGTCCATTTGTGCCCAAGTTCACCAGGTCGGGCACCAATCCACCTGTGCCCGAGTTCACTGACTCGGCCACCAGTCCATTCGTGCCTGAGTTCACCGGCTCGGGCACCAGTCCATTCGTGCCCGAGTTCACCAACTCGGGCACCAGCCCATTTGTGCCCGAGTTCACCAGCTCGGGCACCAATCCATTCGTGCCTAAGTTCACCAGCTTGGGGTTTCGCCCAGTCAGCCAAGCAGCTCCCCGACGCACCATGCCAGCCCGACGCCACCAACATAAAAGCAACAAACGACACGATCAAAGGAGCAAGTCGGACACGCCCCGAGCCCCTCTACAAGGACCTTGGAGCATGCTTGTTTGGGGGGGGGGGGGAAGGGAAGTGATAGGGGATATCCTGGCATCATCCATGTCATACCGATCAGTAGACACATCAGCATAAAGACGTCCCACGTGCGTCGCCACGTCCGACTTGCCATCCCAGGTCGGATGTGACGGTGCCCTCACGCAGCCATGCCGCCCGAACTCGAATAGAGCACCCGCTCCCAAAATCCCGGGACGGCAACGCATGGAGCGGCCATTCCCGAAATCCCGGGACGGCGACGCATGGAGCAGGCCATCCCCGGCATCCCGGAACGACGCTGTGCAGCGCCGCCTTGTACGATGCCGCCCCGCACGACTCCGTAGTCATCCGGACCGAGGTACGCCTCTAGACGCCTATATAACCCCCCACTTGGCTTCACAAAAGGAGAAGAACTAACTTTAGCATCGGAGGAGCCTAGTCGGGAAAAACCCGACCCAGACCTTTTTGGCAGGAATTGTACCGGCGAAGCGCCAACAGCTCGCTCCTATCGCAGAATTCAACCGAGCACCCTGCGACTTTGACGACTCGATCAGGCCAACCCGACGCGTCTCCGGTGGCCGCATACGTTCCGCAACAAAGTTGGTACCAACAAAATAGTCGGAAAAGTTCGAGAATGAACGCAAGAAGATTCTCCTCCATTTAGATCAGATCACCACGGTACTATTGAGTCAGTCAGCTTCAATCACAGCAACAAAGTGATTCCACTTCCTACAATCTAACAAAGTTACATGCCTGCTTTAACTGAGAAAGTGAGTCAAGTAGATCTACGTAAGATTCGGGATCGAGAAAGAGATACTGTGTATATCAAAGCTTAAGTGACATCATGACAGCATCAAGAAAAAGTACTACGAACCACATCAAAGGCATTGTCGTTGCAGGAGTGATGAACCACATTTTACAGCACAAACTGACAAGATGTTGTTGCTACATATGCAAAAATTAGGCTGAAAACGGGGAAGTCAACCAACCACTACATGATAGATGGCATGAGATACCAAAAAGGCTGCACTTTGGAATGACTTGCAGCAGACACCAGCCAGAGATGCACCACAGAACCATCCAAACCATCAAACTCTTGAATCAGTTGCAGTTTGACATCACCACCGGCGGGAGCATAAGCAAGATACAATAAGAGCCGGTTGAAGCAATGGAAGAATGAACATGAAATGGAAACCATCTAGCACCAGCAGCGGTCAACCACAACTGGATCTATTGCCGTTCTATTTGGATGGTTACATGACTGATGTTATACTCCCTTTTGATATACCCAACCACCGTATCGAGCACAAGATCAGCATCTGCTTCTTGAGTGATCGTCACATGGCACGCGAGAAGCACCTTGCCTACGGTGATTGCCCATATGTGCAGCTCATGAATGGCCACAACACCGTCCAACCGACACAGCCCCTGCTCAAGTTTGGTTGCGTCGATTTGCCGTGGGGTGCTCTCCATCAAGACCTCAAGTATGTCCCTAAGCATCTTGATCGTTGTCACCAGAACGATGACGGAAAAGACAAGCGTGCATAACATATCGATCATCTTCCATTCAGGCTTCCACCATATAATTGCCCCTCCGATCATCACGCCTATGCTCTGGACGGAGTCACCAAGGACGTGGAGATAGGCACTACGCACATTAATGTTTCTCGTTTTCTCTTTCGCATCTTCTCTGCTGGTTGCGGCTTCTCCGGATGGGCGCAGCAGAGGTTCACGATGTTCCTTGTTTCTGGAATCCTCTGCATGATCGTGGCCCGTGGCATGGCTCTGACCATGCTCCGCATCATGTTCGTGATGATGAGTGTGACCATGGTTTACATGACTGTGAATATGGCCATGCTCACCGTGACCATGATCGTGCCCACCATGGCCGTGGCCATGGTCATGTCCAAGCAAGACAGCCATAACAATATTAACGACCAAGCCAAAGGCCGACACAATAAACATCAAGACACCCTGCACTTCACCTGTGTCATGGAGCAATCTTGCAATAGCTTCATAAACCAGGATGCCGGTTAAGAGCCAAATAAGCTGGATAGACACCAGAGCTCCGAGAATTTCTATACGGAAGAAGCCATAAGATTGACGTGGTGTTGCTTCCCATCCTGATGCCCATATGGAGAATAATGAGATGGCAAAAGCAGCAACATCGGAGAGGAGATGCGTGGCATCAGTCAGAATTGCAAGACTGTTTGCTTTAATACCTCCGACAACTTCAACGGACATGAAAATAATGCATAGGACAACAGCTATTAGTAGCTTGCGCATGGAAGTGAATCTCTCTTGGGCCTCTTTTGAGTTTGATTGGGAATCAGAGAAACCACATGCGCTGCCACTACATATCTTGTTACGGTTTATGCTTGGTTCATCCCCTGGCAAATCTAAATTTATATCAATGATCTGCGAGCAATGGGAACTCTCTGCTTCCATCTGACAGCCAAGAAACAACTATTAGGATACTAAATTTGCAAAAGGATTCAAGGGAATAAAATTGTAAAATAGCATCACCTTCCATGACACCTACCAAAAGTGACCAAAAATAAAAAATAAAAAACATACTAAGCAATACAGAGACTGGATGACTATAGATATTAGATGCTTCCCATTAGAACTAGTACATTTAATTGTTAGAGATAAGTGTTCCGAACAAGTGTTTCTCCGATGCAAGGAGGAGAGGACCTTCCAAACTATCAATTAGAGAACTCAATAAATAATATAATTTTATTCAAAAAGAAAAGAAAATCGCATCCAAAAATGAGTCCTTAGGCTTATGGCTTTCTAAATAAATATAGGGGTTTGCGAGAAAAGTTAATCTCCTCGCTTTGCCAAAACCCACTAAAAAGGGCACCTAAGACCCTTAAAATGCATATCTTAATAATAAAATAATTTGGCTACATCTCATATACTCATGCTGGGACTCAAAAATGATTAGACACAAATTAGATCTATTTTGACCAACTAAATTAGTTCCTATAAATATTGACAAAAGTCAGTAAATTTACTATACAACCAAAAAAAAAAAAAAAAGTTGACTACTAGAAGTTCTCAGTGAGGATAATGGGCCAACTCTCTTCTTTATCAACTAGGAGTTGATTTGGGAAGGTCATTTTCCACACCTATTCCCATGGGGATTCAGCTGTTCACTCTCTTCCAATGGTGGAAAAGGGTCACACCCTTCTCCAAAACTATGTATAGTCCTTCTTTAGACGAAGGCATGCTGGAGGCAAGCTGGACAGAACTTGCACCAGATTAAAGTCTTGTTAAACTGATCAATTGAAGGGTCCACAGGTTGCCAGGCAGAGCCATGAATAATTGACCCTATTTAAGGCCATTTATGGTCAAGCAGGCAAACCTGGACCGAGTAAGCACTGGAAAACAGTGGGTTTGACCACATCCTAAAGAATATGCATCATGGAACACATTTACAATAAAAATGTTAAGAACAGCTTCAGATAGGCACATATAAAAATATTACATGTAACTCGACAGCTAAAAACGCTGCTAGTTATGCATGTGCATGAACCTTCTCAAGAAATGTACATTAATCCTTAGATACAGCTTCAATAGGCATGACCATCTACAAGGACATGAATGGACAAAATCTGCACAGATTTCTTCTAAGAACACATAAGACGTATACTAAATTTCATACAAAAGCTCATAAGATAGGCACCTAATAAGATCTGGGGTAACTCGAGACTGACTGACCAAAATAACCATGCATACTTGTGTGCTATCCCTTGACATCAATTAGAGAGGAACCAGATATATCTAGGTAAGAAAATAGTTCATCATGAGCTTTCTTCCTTAAAATAATAGACAGAATGACTTCTTTCAGAAAATGACAGGCTAGCATAGCTCCACAGCTAGAGTCCATTAGGCCGATGGATTCCTTGAGATAAGAATAGGAGTTCTTGTTACATACACTAAAATAATCAAAGCCATATTTATTTCGTATATGAAGCCCACCAAATATATTATCAAGCAATTGCAACCTAAAACTTCTGCCACTTGAAAGATCATTGTGTTTAGAATTGATACTGTATCTCAACTGCTAGGAAATTGTAGGTCTCAACTTACATGAGCAATGCAATACAGATAATTTATGGCATGACAAATAAAACAGGTAAAAATTATTACTCAATGAAATCGTTTATAATGTCCGAGCCCAGCAAGTGCAGACAGGCAGGCTCATAGAACATGTACACATACATATGTACATATTACATACATTCCTACACATGCTGCGTTCCTACACAGTACATCCCATCCCATCCAACCCTGCTGGCATGCCATAACTGTGAAGATCTGCTTTGCATTTGGTTTTGTTAAAAGAAAAAATAAATCAAAGGCACAATCAATTCGAAGCAGACTGCAGCAGGGATGGCAAAAACCAGAACAAAAATACATCATTAACAGGCAGATTTAGGGTTTATAAATTTGGGAACAAAATTATTGAAAAGACAGAAAACAAATTAGATAGAGCAAAAAGCTCAGGCAAGAAAATTCTTCTTAAGAGTACACAAGCAAAGGATCACACAAACTCTACAGCAACACAAATTAGACGAACCACAAACAAATCCAAGATTCACCCAACTATATCTGGAATTCCAAGACAGATGTAGGAATAGAAAAAAACGATATTCGCAAACCAAATCATAAACGCACTTTCTCTCCTTCAAATCAAACATCGAACATTCGAATCCAAACTGGAGTCAACAGAGTGCTTATTGGAAGATCGGAACTCAAAGAAACAAATTCTTACCACCAAAATGAGATTTTTTGGTTTCGTGGAACGACCAAAGAGTGAATCTTTCGACGAAAAATCAGGATTCAGCGGTAATTCCTGGGGGAATAAGAAGGAAAAAAGGGGGACGAATCAGGCCGCTCCCACCCAATAGAGGAGAAAGAAAAGGGGCCAAGGGAGGGGCCGCGAGCCACTGCAGCTGTACCTGCGCGAGCGATCCCTGCGGAAAGCGAGGAGGTTTGCACAGCGACGCGGACTCCAAGAAGCGGTGAGGACATAATGATTTGTAATGGTCAAGCGACAACAAAGATTCACGTTGTGTGGCTCACATCGGATCGGATCGAATTAGAACGCGAAGGGTCCGAACCCGATAAAAGAAGAGCAGATCCAAATATGAATTACCAAAATCATATTTTGGGTGATCATAATTTCCGTGACAAAAAAGAATAATTTTTTCTATAAGATTAAGACGTTCCATATTGATCTCCTAAATTTCATGACCAATCTATTCCACCTTAATGGTTCATATTATGTTAATTGGCAAGAAAAATTCTTCGGACTCTGACCGGTCCAAGCCAAACGTCCAAATTTAGCGCTCGTTCGAAACGCCTGCACGTGCTCCGAATCCAACCCATCAAATCTACACATCATGTGTTACTAAATCAGGGAAGGTCCGTGGCCTAGTAAAGATTTGCTTCAGTGAAGACCTATTTTTCAGCCACGATTGGAAATCTTTCTTGTGTCTTTGTTTGGATACAGTTCTCAATATTGTCATTTTGAATGCCGGAATCCCGAGTGCATCTTTGGCATTGCTACTGTTTTAGGTAGGTCCCTAAGGATGGATTCGAAATCTTTATACTCGGACACTGTTAGTTCTCCGCATATGTGTTGAAGTGGATTTATCGACAAGGATCTGGAAATCTCGAGGGGATCTTCTGGGTAATGGCTTATGAAAAAAGATATTTACAGTAATGTTTTAAGCCATAGGTTGGATCGACGTTAAAAGATTAATTGGAGTGCTTCTCATGGTCAAGAAATTAACTCAACAATAACAAAGTCGAAAGTCAACGCCAGAAAATTAATGCCAGGAGAGTCATTTTTGTTATTTATGTAGCAGTGAAGAAGATGAACAACAGCAACGCATAATAGTTTGGTCTTCAACAACACCACCACCAAAAGAATCTCCTAACATGTAAACTTTCGTGATAAACACTCTTAGGTCTTCAACAATATCAGTGGACCTGAACTTTGAGATCAAATATTTAAAGACAAAAGTTCTTAATAGGTCTTTTAAGATGTGTGTTCTATCAACATAAATCATCTTTGAATGAAATCTGCACTTTGAAGACGAGGAGTTCTCATGGTTTCTTCAACAAGAAACTGATATTTGATTAACAACCATAACATGACATGAAAAATAGCATCATATGGTAAAAGAAATAGAACACTGGCAACAAAGTGTGAATAAAGTGGCAAGCTACTCGTGTTTTATATGTTTCAAGTGATAGACGTGCATATTAGAGTTTGATACTTGAAAAGTAGAATTTCAAATGTTACATGGCAGGGATCCATCGGATGCTGAAATTTGTTTGCATGGCTTAAAATGCACCCTTCAGAGTTGCTAACATGGCAGAAAGGTTTGCCTGTAAATTAAGACCAAACGCTTCCAAGGTTCTTCCCAAATGCAGAATCAGGTAATCTCTTACCGATTAATTCCCTCAACTCAAACTCGCTAGGGAATCTCTGCTCCTGTAGTTTGGAGAAAACCTACAAGAAAGATACCAAAAACATATATGTAGAATAATCAAGCAGCAAAGAATTGATAATTACAAGAAACAAAAAGTTGGATAAGTTTATCAATTGTTGTACAGATTAGTAATCCATGCCTGCCAAAAAAATCATGATTTCTTTCATTCAATGTATTTCCAACTTCGAAGGTATTTTTGAAATCAGATAGGCAACAAAATCACATACCATAGGCTACAGTTATTATCATTTCCAAGTTTTCAAGCTAATCTTTGGCAGATTGAATTTTTGACATGATATCTTGAACCAGAATTCACATAGTTTACATCATATTGTCTTACTCTCTGGATAGGAACTCGCAAAGAAAGGTCATTAAGCAAGCCATAAGTTGAATTCACAAAGAGACAACTACCCTCACTCTGGAAGATGCATCGGTCAAAAGGTTTTCTATAAGATCTAATAATAAAGAAAAACACTCTCAAACTGACTTTCCAATTAATGAACCATGGTTTGCATGATTCCAAAATGAGAGCAGTCCTGGGATCTGTGATTGGTCCGATCGATTGATCCAGATCCAAAAAATAACATTATAAAAACCTAAGAATAGTGAAAAGTTATATGTACAATAAATATTCATTCTTTTAGTAATTTATTAATATGGTAAATTCTTGGAAAAATGCTCCTAAGTTTGAGAATTCTTGTAGGGTACCCCAACCTTGAAAATTTATCACAGGGTGCCCCTAGATACATGAAAAGACTATTTTCCCCCTACCTCTACTGGACCCACCACCTCTTCCGCTAGACATTCGTCGCCTGCAGCCCCACCTTGCTGTTGGTCGCTAGTGACGAAGGAAGGGGGGCGGCCCGCCCTCACCCGCGACATCTGTCACTGGCTACGCAACCTCCTCGCTGTCGACCACCGACGAGGAAGGAGAGGGTGCACCCTCGCCATTGCCCGCAACCCCTCCTCGCTGTCAGCAATAGGCGAGGGAGGGGGAGGTGGCCTGCCCTCACCCTCACCCTCACCCTCCATCGTTGGCCGTGGAGGGGCCATAGAGATTGCGCCTTCATCATTGGGCAAGTCCAACAAGGGAAGCGGGGGGGGGGCGTTCTGACCGGCATGTCACAGACTTAGCTGGTTTTACCTAAGCCGTGCGGCACCATTGCGTGTCAATCCGCAAAGGTCAGCCTCCCCAAAATCTCCTACGATCCCTTAAGACCTGCAAAAGAGAAGACGGGACAGAGAAAGCGCTTCACACGGGATCCACAAGCAAACCTTTCAACAAACACTTTATAGCCAATGCAAATTCCAATCATGGATATCACAAGCTCAGAATGGTTGCACAACAAAGGTATAAAATTAGTCCACTACAGACCGAAATATGGTACAAGTGTCCACCAGACGCAAATTTTATGTACATGCCGACAATGGCTACCAAACTCACTCAAATGGGGCATTTAGCCTTTGACAAGCCCTTTACAAGCTTTACAAGCTAGAACAAACCGAAAAGGACACGGACACGCATAAGCATTACACCGAACAAGTCGTTTACAATTTGTCCGTTGCATTCTCCCCCACTTATTCCTTCGACGTCCTCGTCGAAGCCATCGTTGATGCTGCAACTCCTTACCTTTGCTAGATCTTCAATCTTCTGCTCCTACTGCGATGCACCCCTTGGCTCCCGGTTGTTCTCCGCTTGTTATTGTTGAGTCGTCGAACTTTAATCCGCCATGCTGCTTCAACTTGCCAATGACTCTGACCAGGGTTGGTAGAGTTGTGCTGATCCTTACTGGTTCTTGCGGGTTCATCTGATGAAGGAAAAGACCTTCTTTGATATTCGCTAGTCTTTAAATTCTTCTTATCACTTGAACTGGATAGATGCTTGTTAGAGCTTTAACGAGCATCACCTCGCAACCTTTGAAGTTTTCAGGTCCTTCCTTTATAAAATTTTCTCATCGAATCTTCTTCCATTTAATAGTCTCGTCCAAGTAGGTTCGCATCACTTCCGCTTTCGATTGGCATTCAGTTGGGAAATGAAGCGGACAATCTACTCCCAGTAGCACTGATCACCATTGGTGAGGACTTGACAACTGTTATCTTCCATTCATCTTTTCGAAGGGTCTTCAAATCTGCGCAGAGCTCCTCTGCTGGATAACTAAGAGAGCTGGGGTACTCGGTTTCGCAAATTATCTTGAGAGTTGAGAAGGCAAAGGTTACTTGACTTCGCCTGCCTCCTCGAGGTTGTACTTCGTGCGTCGAGCTGGTTACTAGACTTCGCCTGCTCTTAGCTCACACTTCCGAAGCACTTGAAGTGTTTGCAATCCTTCATACCGAGTCACCATCGTGATTCACCTTCTCAATGCCATCAACTTCTAGAATGCAAGAAGTTATCACTCCAACTTGGAGCAAGTCTTTAATAGATTTGGTCGCCCTTGGGATTGTACCGCCTTCTCCATCATTTCTGTCGCCTACTCCTCTGAGTAGCAAAGGTACAGCACCATGTACTGCCTGCTTCGTTCCTTGGTCCTGCACTCCTGCATCGATCCGAAGTCCTTCATTTACGGCTCTCTTGATGAGAAGTCCATTGACACCGGTCTTACGAAGTTCTCTAGCCTCTGCCCTTCAGCCTTGTCATGGTACATGGAGTTTGCCACTGCATTCTCCTCCTCTACGGCCCATATCATGACCAAGCGCTCTCCCTCTATGAGAGCAAGGGATCGATGACTCCACGGAAGTCCCGCCTCTGTGGTACCATGGCGCTGACATGCCCATGACACTACTATCCGTTGGCTCGTATCTGCGTCCCTTCTTCGCGATCGGTAGATCCGCCTCTACGGCACTCCTCCGAGTCCACCTCCATTCTAACCGATGCTCGATTTTGGGTAGCTGAGTCCCTCGGGACTCGTCATTGCTTCCTCGCCCTTTTTCGACCACTTGCTTCAACACCTCTGTGTTCTCTGAACAGTTCCACTTGGTCGATGGAAAGACAGACTGCAACTCTCATGTATGGCCTCCGCCATCATGTTGTAGGGCTTGCACCACTTCTGTTCTCCTTAGCTTCATTGGTCGCAACGTTTGCTTACTCGGCCTTGTCCTCTAACTTGCCAGGCTCCCTTAAGCAAATGTAAGCTCTGAAGCAGTCCAACACTTCAACCGCTCCGATCATACCTCTGCATGATCCAGTCCCCCCATGGGACTCACTGGTACTTGCATCTGAACTTCTTCCTCGATAGTGCACAGCCCCCATAAGTTGATGTCCAAGGCTTCCATTCAATACAACCTTCGATGCACACACGGAAGACCCGCCTCTGCGGTACCATGGCATTCCCTTCTTGAATCCATAGCCCTTCTTGCCGTCATGTCACTCACCGAAATGGAGCTCCCAGTCGTGCTCCCGATCATACCTCTGCATGATCTAGTCCCCCCATGGGACTAACTGGTACTTGCATCTGAACTTCTTCCTCGATAATGCACAGCCCCCATATGTTGATACCCAAGGCTTCCATTCAATGCAGCATTCGATGCACGCACGGAAGACCCGCCTCTGCGGTACCATGGCATTCCCTACTTGAATCCATAGCCCTTCTTGCCGTCATGTCACTCACCGAAGTGGAGCTCCCAGTCACGCTCCCGATCATACCTCTACATGATCCAATCCCCACATTGTCACGCACTTAGCTAGAATTGCCCAAGTGGTGAGGCACCCTTGCGGCAAGCCACCGACTTAGCTGAAGTTGCCTAAGTCAAGAATCACCTTTGCACCCACTTTGATCAGATTTAGCTTGGATTGCCTAAGTCTTGAGGCGCCCTTGCGACATACGCGTCCATGAAAGGGTCACCGAGTCAGAACCTTGTCTGTGCAAGTCCCGTCGACTGTAAAAGAGAAGTTGATTAGTCTTGAAACGAGCGGCAGACAAGTCTCGACGTCTCACGAAGAGGGAAGCTTTACAAGCAATTGAGCGAGCACTTGGAGTGCAAGAAAACAGAGGAAAAGAGGAGGAAAACAAGGACTTTAGAAGGGTGAATAAGCAACCAGCAAATCCATGAAACAACTACTCCCAAGTCTTGCCGGCGCGAAGGCAAGTTTCCGCAAGTTGACGTGCAAACTTGAGAAAGTGTTCAACGCCCGACACTATACTGAAGACCCATCCAACCATGTGCCACCCGGGGGGTTCCTAGGTGCTAAGATGGCTGACAAAAATCTGGGTGGGTGCGGGCTGCAGAAATCAGCCGCGGCACACCTAAAAAAGGCTGTTTTGGGGTTTTGGGGCGGTCAAATGTGATCGCTCGTTACTGCAAGCGTTGCGAGTGCAACCTTGTGTAGGTCCGTCACGACTGTAAAGAGAAGTTGATTAGTCTTGAAACGAGCGGCAGACAAGTCTCGACGTCTCGCGAAGAGGGAAGCTTTACAAGCAATTGAGCGAGCACTTGGAGTGCAAGAAAACAGAGGAAGAGAGGAAGAAAACAAAGACTTTAGAAGGGTGAATAAGCAGCTGCAAATCCGCAAACAACTACTCCGCAAGTGTGGTATGAAGGCAAGTTTCCGCTGTTGACGCGTGCAAACTTGTGAAAGTGTTCAACGCCCGACACTATATCGAAGACCCATCCAACCATGTGCCACCCGGGGTTCCTTAGGTGTTGAGATGGTCGACAAAAATCTGGGTGGTCGGGTGCAGAAATCAGCCCGCACACCGTAAAAACGAAAGCCGCTTTGTGGGGTTTTGGGCGGATGCAATAACGATCGCTTTAGCGTTGCGAAAGCACCTTGTGCAGTCCCGTCACGACTGTAAAAAGAGAAGCTGATTAGTCTTGAAACGAGCGGCAGACAAGTCTCGACGTCTCGCGAAGAGGGAAGCTTTACAAGCAATTGAGCGAGCACTTGGAGTGCAAGAAAACAGAGGAAGAGAGGAGGAAAACAAGGACTTTAGAAGGGTGAATAAGCAGCTGCAAATCCGCAAACAACTACTCCCCAAGTGCCGGGCGCGAAGGCAAGTTTCCGTCAAGTTGACGTGCAAACTTGTGAAAGTGTTCAACGCCCGACACTATACTGAAGACCCATCCAGCCATGTGCCACCCGGGGGGTTCCTAGGTGCTGAGATGGCTGACAAAAATCTGGGTGGCTGCGGGCTGCAGAAATCAGCCCGCGGCACACGAAAACGGAGCTGTTTTGGGGGTTTTTGGGCAGATGCAGCGAACGATCGTTCTGCAGCGCTGCGAGCTGCTGTTTCTTACATTTTTACAAGGAAAACACACCAAAACATGGCAAAACAGGCTGCCGAGTATATGTACATGCATGGGCAAGCGACGAACAAAACGTTGAACGAAGTTGCTGTGAGTGTGCGACGACCGTTCGTGACATTCTCCCCCACTTAAGATATCGTCGCCCTCGTTGACACTCTTTGGTAGGCTTTGACTACTGCTTTCTTCATGTCGAGGGTATCTTTTGCTCCCAATCGCTTCGGATTAGGAAGCTTCCACCACTTCACCAAGTATTCAATCTGCTCAGCTCCATTGGGTAGCTTTGTCTTGCGATCCGCTAAAATGGTCTCAACTCGCTTCTCATCGGAGGCTCGGTGGGAGGTTGTCGAGTTGAAACGCCTCGGGAAGCATCTTGCGGATCGAAGTGGTATGCTTTCAAGTTGCTAGCATGGAAAACATTATGAATCTTGAGCCACGCTAGCAGTTGCAACTTGTAGGAGACGTTGCCCACCCTACTGATAATTGGGAAGGGGCCATCATACTTGCGCACCAATCCTTTGTGCACCTTATTTCTAAAGAATTGGAGTGATGCTGGTTGGAGCTTCACCAACACTAAATCGCCGACTTTGTATTCCTGTTGTCGCCTTCCCAAGTCTGCCCACTTCTTCATCTTTCTGGCCGCCTTCTCCAAGTAGGCCCGCGCAATATCTGCATTTCGATGCCATTCTTTTGCCAAGTGATATGTGTACGGACTACTCCCTTTTTATCCAATAGCCAAAGTGTGAGGAGTCGACGGCTGTTGTCCTGTGATGATCTCAAAGGGGCTCTTGTTGGACGCAGAGCTCCGCTGCAGGTTGTAGGAGAATTGGGCTATGTCCAACAGCTTCACCCAATCTCGTTGGTTGGCACTCACGTAGTGCCGAAGATATTGCTCTAGGAGCGAGTTTATTCTCTCAGTTTAGCCATCCGTCTAGGGGTGGAGGCTTTTGGAGAAATATAACTTCGACCCCAACAATTTGAATAACTCGGTCCAGAATCGTCCCAGAAACCGAGCATCTCGATCACTTATGATATTGTGCGGGACTCCCCAATACTTCACCACATTCTTCATCATTAGCTTCGCCGCTTCCTCTGCTGAACAGTGTAAGGGTGCAGCAATGAAGGTTGCATACTTCGAAAATCGGTCGACCACCACAAGTATCAATCCGAGTCCCCCTACTGTCGGCAAGCTAGATATGAAGTCCAGAGAAATGCTCTCTCACGACCTTTCTGGTACAGGCAACGGCTCTAAAAGTCCCATCGGCTTCCGTTGCTCCACTTTGTCTTGTTGACAAATTAGGCACGTCCGAACATATTCCTCCACATCCGTCCCCATCTTCAGCCAATAGAAGGCCCTCTCCATAAGAGCCAACGTTCGGTGAATACCCGGATGTCCTGCCCAAAGGGAATCATGACACTCCTTCAAAAGCTCACGCCTCAGATTATCTACCCGAGGAACATAAACTATATTCCCTTTGGTGTAGACGAGTCCCTCCTGGACCCAAAATCGTCGTGCCTTGCCTTCTTGGATCAATTGCATCAAGGTTACTGCTTGGGGATCACTGTATAGTCCATCCTTGATCCGAAAGAAAGTTGGATTGCAACTGACTTGTTTGGCCTCTGCCCTCCAGTTGCGTAGCATTCACGGCCTCCACTTTCCGACTCAAGGCATCGGCTACGACATTTGCTTTTCCGGGTTTGTACTCCATTGCCATGTCAAATTCCACTAGGAAGTCCTGCCATCGTGCCTGCTTTGGAGAGAGTTTCTTTTGAGTCTGAAAGTAACTCAAAGCAATGTTGTCTGTCCTCAGCACAAATCGCGATCCGAGAAGGTAGTATCGTAAACAGTGGATCACCGCTGTCATCTCCTCGTGCACTAGATATCGCCGCTCGGTCTCGTTGAGCTTGCGGCTTTCATAGGCCACCGGATAGCCCTCCTGCATAAGTACTCCCATAATAGCGAAGTCTGAAGTATCTGTATGGACTTCGAAGGGCTTCCCATAGTCTGGCAATTTGAGCACCGGTTCTTCCAAAATTGCAGCCTTTAGGTCTTGGAATGCCGCTTCACATTTGTCGGACCATCTCCAAGGCCGCTCCTTCTTTAGCAACTCATGTTAGTGGAGTTGCGCGCTTGAATACCCCAAGATGAAGCGTCGATAGTAGTTCATAAACCCAAGGAAGGATCTCGGTTCAGGCACCTTCTTTGAGTTTACGATCCCACAACCGCTTGCACCTTTGATTTATCCATCCGAATGGAATCGCCGCCAATTCGATGCCCCAAGAATAAGATCTCTTTACGAGCAAAGTAGCACTTCTCTCTTTTTGACGAACAAAGAATTCTCCCGAGAACTTTGAAGATTGTTGAAGGTGCTCAATGTGTTCCTCAAGTGTTCTACCAGTAGACGACGATATCGTCCAACTAGACAATCACAAACTTGTCCAAATACTCCGTGAATAGCTGGTTCATAAGAGTGCAGAATGTGGCTGGAGCGTTGGTTAAACCGAAAGGCATCACCAAGAACTCAAACGCTCCATACCTGGTTACACAGGTAGTCTTCGCTTCATCACCTTCAGCAATACGCACCTGCCAATACCCCGACCGAAGGTCGAGTTTAGAAAAATACTTTATTTTGCCCAATTGGTCGAACAAGTCCGCAATGAGCGGGATGGGATATTTATTCTTCACAGTCACCTTGTTGAGGGCTCGATAGTCGACGCGTAGCGAGACTCCATAGTCTTACCTTCAAAGAAAAAAATACCCCGACCAAGGTCGAGTTAGAGAAATACTTTGTTTTGCCCAATTGGTCGAACAAGTCCGCAATGAGCGGGATGGGATATTTATTCTTCACAGTCACCTTGTTGAGGGCTCGATAGTCGACGCATAGTCGGAGACTCCCATCTTGCTTCTTCTGGAAGAGAACTGGAGCTCCGAATGTTGCTTTGGAGCTGCGGATGAGACCACCGCTTAGCAGTTTATCTAATTGCTTTCTGAGCTCTGCCAACTCAGGAGGGGCCATACGGTATGGTGGTCTCGCTGGAGGCTTCACTCCCGGCTCCAGCTCAATAAGATGATCCACGCCTCTGCGTGGTGGCAGAGTTTTCGACAACTCGGGCGGCATAACATCTGTGAACTCCTTCAGAACGTTTACCACCGCAGCAGGTTCTTGAATGGCCTCCCCGTCGAGTGTTTCCAGCTTTACAGCCGCCATAAAGGTTCTTGAATGGCCTCTCCTTTGCGCACACCTTTCTTCAATTGCATCGCCGATAGTTGTTGGGGATCCTGGGTTCCCCTCCGAGAGACAGAAACCACACAGGGGGTCACCTCCCATCAGACATATGGAGTCTAGGAACGGCATCGGCACCAACTTTGCTGCGTGCATGAACTCCATTCTGAGAATCACTTGGAAGTCATCCAATAGTACCGCCATCATGTTTGTGCGCCCCCTCCATGATCTGATCTTGATGGAGACCCCCTTCACTAGCCCGGAGATCCGCTTGTCCTCCGAGTTGACAGCCTTCATCCGACTTGGGTTCTTCTCCAAGATTAGTCTAAGCCGCTTTGCTTCTCAGTCGGTAATGAAGTTGTGAGTAGCACCCGTGTCCACCATTGCTTGGGTGGTTTAGCCGTTGAGTCTGATGTTCACATACATTAGCTCACTGTCTCCTGCTTTTTATTGCTTCGGCTTAATGTTCTCCCCCACTTGACCCCGTAATGCATTCAACAAACGCATCGCACCCATTCGAGGTCCTTGCGACTTCTCATCGTCGCTATTTGATTCTGAGCTACTCAAACTGAGAGCAACTACCTTGCCCTTGTCTAGCTTGGGGGGGTTGATAGAAGCCGACAAGGCATTGAGTGCCTGCTTTTGTGGGCACTCCCACACCCTATGTGGCCCTCCGCACAAGAAACATCCATTAGGTCTTGAGGCCCTGCCGTTTGAGTTCGGCCTCTTATGGAAACTCTTCTTCCTCTGCTCGCCCACAGATTCCTTCCCAGGAGGATGCCTTGGATGGCGATTTCCTGTAGACTGTTTCTTCTTCCTTGAGTCCTCTGAAGAAACAAAGTCGGTGAGCCTTTCTGCGGCTGCAATTGCTCCGACCAAATCAGTGACATTCCGTCAATGAAGTTCCTGTTGAGCCCATGGCTTCAGGCCGTCAAGAAAGCTGAACAACTTATCTTTTTCAGACATGTCCTGATTGTCCAGCATCAGTGCAGAAAATTGCTTCACATAGTCCCGAATGGAAGTTGTTTGGTGGAGTTGTCTCAACTTCCTCCTTACGACGAACTCAGTGTTCTCAGGAAAGAATTGAGTTCGCAACTCACGCTTCAAGTCGTCCCATGTGTCCACTCGGCACCAACCTTGTTGGATCTCTTCCCAACGGGTTCTCCACCAAAGCTTTGTATCTCCGTTCAGATACATGATCGCTATCGAAACTTTGGTGTCCTCAGAGTCTGGCCTCGTAGCTCGAAAGTACTGTTCCATATCAAACAGGAAGTTCTCGAGCTCCTTCGTATCTCTAGCACCCCCATAACAATGTGGGTCGGGCGCTCTAAAGCTTTGTGTCGACGCAACACGGGTGTTGCTTCCCCCCGCATTCAACGCCCTTGTGAGCACTGCCACTCTGGAAGTGAGTTCCTTCACCATCTCTTGCAGATGTTGCACGGAGTCCTTGGTGTCATCCGTCAGTCGGTCGACTAGGGCTTCAACCTTGTCGATTCGGGATTCAGCTACTTCTTGCGAGCTCTCTACGCCAAGAAGCCTACTTTGGCCTTGGTAGAGTTCATCCAAGCTCGCTTCAAGAACATCCAAGCGGATTTCCGCCATTGTGATCCTCTCTCTGTGGGTATTTCTCCCGGTTGGCGCTCTAGATTGCGCCTCCTCCGCTCGTGACGGGCAGCCAACTTCTCGCTCATCGTGCTCGCTGCCCCGCTCCTCATGAGCGGCTCTAGCAGTGAGAGAGCGAGTTTGCACATGTAGCCCTCTGCGGCTGCTTGGGGCAATGTTCCGGCTTGCCCCATTTTGCTCGATTCATCACGTTGTTTCGCCATGGCGAGATTGCGAGTTTCTTCGCCGCTTGCTCAAATTGCTTGCTTGCTCGATACCACAATGTTACGCTTAGCTAGAATTGCCTAAGTGGTGAGGCACCCTGCGTGAAGCCACCGACTTAGTGAAGTTGCTAAGTCAAAAATCACCTTTGCCCACTTCGATCGGACTTAGCTTGGATTGCCTAAGTCTTGGGCGCCTTGCGACATATGCATCCGTAAAGGGTCAACCGAGCTGCAACCTCGTGCAGGTCCCGTAGGACCTGTAAAAAGAGAAGTTGATTAGTCTTGAAACGAGCGACGGACAAGTCCCGACGTCTCGCGAAGAGGGAAGCTTTACAAGCAATTGAGCGAGCACTTGGAGTGCAAGAAAACAGAGGAAGGGAGGAGGAAAACAAGGACTTTAGAAGGGTGAATGAGTAACTGCAAGTCCGCAAACAACTACTCCCCAAGTGCCGGGCGCGAAGGCAAGTTTCCGTCAAGTTGACGTGCAAACTTGTGAAAGTGTTCAACGCCCGACACTATACTGAAGACCCATCCAGCCATGTACCACCCGGGGGGTTCCTAGGTGCTGAGATGGCTGACAAAAATCTGGGTGGCTGCGAGCTACAGAAATCAGCCCGCGCACACCGCAACGGAGCTGTTTTGGGGTTTTTGGCGGATGCAGTGAGCGATCGTTACTGCAGCGCGCGAGTCTGTTTCTTTTACATTTTTACAAGGAAAACACACCAAAACATGGCAAAACAGGCTGCCAAGGATATGTACATGCATGAGCAAGCGACGAATGGAACGTTGAACTAAGTTGCTGCGAGTGTGCGACGACCGTTCGTGACAACATGGGACTCACCGTGTGTGTCGCTTTGCCACGAACCATTCCACCACGATCCGTTGCATCATGTCGCCTCCTGGTGATATCTCCTTGCATTATGATCCCTGTGGTATGAACTCGAACTGCGATCGCTCCGTGTATGGACTCCGCCAACACATCGCAGGGCCTTCGATTATGTTCGCTCCTTTGACAATCGACCTTCGTCCACCCGCTCTCGGGTCACACTCAGACGAAGCCTAGCTCTAGGACAGTCCGTCGCCTAGCAGCTCCTCTAAAGCCCCCTGACTTCGCTGAAATTGGTGCACCATTGTCTGGATCCTGGGCCTATGCTCCTATCAGCACAATCTTCGCTGCGCACCGCTTTCCTCATGGCAATGTCAATAGCAACACTATGGCATATTCTTCAAGAGTATCTACCTCTGCATCCTCTTGCCCCGTGCCAAGGTCTTCTAACACCAACCTCGCCACTGCAAGTTGTGTCGCCTTAGTTCCTCCGTTAAATGCTTCACTGAGATAAGATGTATGTGCCTGGAAGTTCCCTTCGTCCTTGGCACCATACAAGATGAGTTTGCACCATCGGAATAAGAAACTCATGGAACGACATGATCCTGCTCCTGCCTCTGCAAGAGTCCATGTCCTTGACCTCTGTCTAAGGAAAGCTCCAAGCCCCCGCTCCATGTTCTATCTTCTATGCAACTCCCTTCATGTGGCTTGGGTGTTTCACCAAATTATCCCCAAATTGCTCCGCTTCTCGATGTGCATAGAGTTAATGGTAGTCCTCACGCCCACCATTCCACAGGTCAGCCCTCTGTTGAGTCCAATCTCCCTATCGGCTCCAAGTATGCCTTTACTTTGTGTTGCCTTGGGTTGCTCCCCCACTTCATCTTGCTATGCGTCCACCAACGCATTGCCACTTGCGAGATCATGCAACGATTCCTTATCGCTCGCTCGATCCATCGAGCTTTGTCTTGAGATACTCCTCAACGTGTGCAGTCTGTTGCACATGATTCTTCCTCTGGAGAGCTGAGACTTATCCCTCCTGGATATATGCCCCGTTGGAGCAACTTCTCTCTTCGCATTCTTCCCTTTGGAAGTTTTGAAGATCACCATCCCCTTGGACTACTTCGTCTTACTGAACAAACGGTGCACTGTTCTGCCTCCGCAAATGCATCTGCTAGATTGTGACTCTTCGCCAATACAGCTCCCACTGCACCCCTCTGGGTCTAGCAACATGCTGAACCTGCTGCACACTTCAGCCTCTTACAAACGTATCCTGCTCATGCCAAAGAGAAAGTTTCAATGCTCCATGGCATCGACCTTCGACCGCCTTAGGATAGCCACGGACAGTCCATCGCCCGCATACAAGCTCTTGTATGAGTATCGAATTCCTTGAGTTTACAACTCCCCTCACCTCTGTGAACTTTGCACAACTCCTTCGATCGCTGAATAACCCATTCCACCTTGCACGGTCTCATCCTTTGCCAAGCGCCTCGCTTGCCTCGAGCACCGACAAGTTTGGGTGCCAACGTCGAGCCACTGCTCGAACTCAACCATCCCAACCTTTGTGCGCTACGCAATTCTTCTTAACTTGTTTGTCCTCGTGGTGCCTCTTGCGCGAAGGGTTGGCCATTCCTCTGAATGCCATCCTTGGATGCCCACTCCTCTGAGCGACTCCTTCCCCTACAACTCCATGTCCGTTTCCAAACGGTCGCGCATGTTGACTGCCCTCAACGCAGCCCCGCTAAGTCCCCCACATTTGCATGCTAAGTGTTTCTATGTGTGCTTGTCCCGCTCTAATACCATCTGTCATGGACTTAGCTGGTTTTGCCTAAGCCGTGTGGTACCATTACGTGTCAGTCCGCAAAGGTCAGCCTCCTTAAAATCTCCTACGATCCCTTAAGACCTGTAGAAGAGAAGACAGGATAGAGAAAGCGCTTCACACGGGATCCACAAGCAAACCTTTCAGCACACACTTTATAGCCAATGTAAATTCCAATCATGGATATCACAAGCTCAAAATGGTTGCACAATAAAGGTATAAAATTGGTCCACTACAGACCGAAATGTGATACAAGTGTCCACCAGACGCAAACTTTATGTACATACCGACGATGGCTGCCAAACTCACTCAAATGGGGCATTTAACCTTTGGCAAGCCCTTTACAAGCTTTACAAGCTAGAACAAACCGAAAAGGACACGGACACGCATAAGCATTACACCGCACAAACCGTTTACAATTTGTCTGTAACAGACAGGGCAAAGATGCAATGGTCGATGAGGGCAGAATGGTCATTTTGAAAAAAAAAAAGGTTCTTTGTGAGAATTTTTTAAAACTGAGACACTATTTGAAAAATTCTCATACTTAAGGGCTTTTTACAGGAATTCACCCTTATTAATATTTTATTTTTATAAAATAATATATGGGAAAAGGAGTTGTGGGTCAAGGGTTTTATAACACATGATTTCTCCTCTCCCTCATAAAAAAATGTGACCTCTACCATGTTCTCACTTTCCCTCTCTCTTTCATCAACAAGCAACATCTAATTAGCAACAGTCAGTGAGAAATGTTTGTGAGACAGTAGCGGCCTACAAGTGGCATCCAACAACCAAATAATCTAGCAATGGTAGCTCAGGTAAGTATATCTCCCCTTGTTTTCTTCCCTCTCCTCTCCTTTTCTCCTCTTCTTTTTCCACCAATTTCCTTTTCTCCATTGATGTGATCACCAACACGATTTTATGGAGCTGGTAAGTGGTTCCTAACCAATCTCAATGATCAATCACCGAATACTCAAAAGAAATCAGTGTTCAGATAAGCTACTTCGTGAATGATGTTTTGCATTATAATTTGCGAAAATATCAACCATGTATCACAGAACAATTACTTCATAAAAAATTTGTTATTGCCTATTCGGAAAACTAATTGAGCTTGTCACTCACTAAGCAACTCAAAAAATCTCAGTTAAAACAAAGCCAAATAATGTTTTAAAGTTATTATACTATAACTAAACAACACAAAGCGGATGCAGAAATAAAATATATTATTTTTATCATGCAATTGCAGATGCGGCCTAACATTGGTCAGGAAGTATCTGCATCTACATGACAGTAGATCAAATAGACCAAAACAGCAGGTCAAATTCTTACATGAAGCAAATTAACGTTTTAGCAAATCTGAACTACAGGAAATGTTATTCCTGTGATTATGGCAAGCTTGAGTCATGTGAGGTTGAATATGCTTGAATCTGAACATAACAAAACTTTGCCACACAAAATATGCAGCATGGCAGGTATTATTCAGGTGGCAATATCTTAATATTAAAGCCAGCAACTAGGTACCTCTGTGATAGATATGTGAATCATGTTTTCAGAATACCCTTACTAGCATCCTTTCCTCCATGAACACCCAAGTAGCACCAATTTTGGTAGGGTACAAAATATCCTTTTGTCCATATTTTGATCCAACACTCAATAAAGACATTGTCTACCATGTACAATTGGAACATATGTTCTTCCTTCTGGTGGTGTAGTTGGATTCGAAAACCTAAATTTATGTTAATTTCAGGCCACAGGACCATTATTTCTTTATTTTCTTGTAATCAAAACACGAAATGTCTTTCTTTTTTTTGCTTAAAACTAGTAGAATAGAAGCCTAATTTCTCTCTAACAGCCTTCATTTCTTCTTTCATTGAGGTGGGGTCATTCAGATCAAAACCATCTGCTGGTTTTTATCACAGCAGCCATATATTATCCTCTAACATGCTTCTTTCTGCATTAATTACACAACAAATCCAGGGTAGTTGTGTAACATTCAACTTTATCATGTAAGAGTGCAGATAAAAATTCAGAAATAGAACCATAGATATGTTGAGGTACATCACAACCTTCTTGTAGAGTGAATTGAAAAACACAACAACACACACATATGTATATGCTCAAAGAAGGCCAACTTATATTGCATATATATGCACGTACCAAATAACGCCTATATCTACATGCTATATATGTTTGTCTATGTTCTTGTTATCATACTACATGCATGGATCTACCTACCTATATGTGCTTCCATGCTTATGTGTAACAAAAATGTGTTTGAAAAAAAATCATATAAGTAAATTTCTAAGGTCTTCCTATTTTCTTCAGTAATTATAGCGAATAACGAAAATATAAAAAAGTAAATGTTCACAAATTATCCCAAAGAGAAGTCCAATGCACCATACTTCCGTCACCGCAGAGAGTAAAGATCAACTCTTGCCATTACATATTGTTGCTCAAATTTTACAAAACAGGTCAAACAATATGTTTAAAATGCTTTTGAGATAGATTATACATGAACAGACTACATCTCAAATGCAATGGACATAAAAGCAGGAGTATCCCATAGTTGCTTAAAATCTACAATTCAACAGGTGGAAGCATGATATGGCAGCACAAGAAATCACAAAAGACACTCTAGAGGGTCAGAGACATCTCTTACCAATTCACCATCACAGTAAACCTCAAATGCACCAGAACTCTGCAGAGTTGATTGCAAGAAATTGCCAAAAAGCCAAGTCGATGCTATAGCACCAAATCTATTGGCACGCAAGGAGAAGTACCACGGAGGCGGAGCCATGCCCAACCTAGGGAATATCTGATCACCAGCTGTTATAATTGCAATAACTCCTATTTGAAGAACAGGAACAACTTTGCCGAGTACACGTTTTGGAAAGGCTGGGGGATAATTTGACAATATCACATCAATGCCAGGAAACGAAGTTTCCAGCATTTTCTTCATTGTCATTGCAGTACCCCTGAAGCAAATAAAATAATCATATTACCAAGTGATATCAAATGAAAACTCCACATAGTCTGAGATGAATCATATGTTAATCATGTTATAAAATAATCAGTGCCATTCTTATTTCATAAAGTTGAAAAGTCATTTTTCGGAGTAAATCCATGTAGAATACTTACAAGCTGTAGGATGTTCTCTTACTTCTAGAATGCTATTTCATGTTCAAAGAACAAACATAGAATTTAGGTCAATTACCAAATGAAGCAAAGATAGTAGTGGAAGTCCCAATCAGAAGAAAGAAAACAGTGAGATACATGTTCTTCACAAAAATGAAATAAAGAACAGAACCAGCACTTATGAATTTGACTGTAGTTATAATAAAAGAAAGCATGGGGAATGCATCAAGAAAAAAGAAAATCAGGTAGATATTTCGGATGAAAATAATATAAGTTCAAACTAGTAGTATGAACATGCAGCCTTTCCACTTCTTCCTTCTATCAAGATAAAATACAGAAATCTCTCGGCAACCATCCTTATCCTATGTTTGTTCAATAATATTTATGATGATAATCATATATCTTAACGAAAAACTTCAGGTCACATGGAGCAACCATAATTCCACCCAATCAAGACATCTACTGACTTGATTCAATCTAGGAGAAGGGAAAGAATTTGCCCAGCATGTCCGACAGAAACCAAATGAGCAAGGTGACAAATCCACCTAGTTCCCAGCTCAAAGCCAAATTTCCAGCTGCCATTAGGAGCAGTATGGAAGCATCCCTCAACTCAATAAACCAGATAAGAAGGTACAATTTTGCCTAAATCTCTATTCTTGACTTACAGATAAGAAAATTATATTAACTGGTTGTTTGGTAACCAAACAGAAAAACATTCAATAATATATCGATCTTTTCCCCTTCTTAAATCCATATTTGTGATTAAAATCACTAGACAACTCATAGTAAAGATCTTATTATCAACATAAGCTTCAAGATCGAATCTTTATCGAAATCCAACATTAATGAAACCGTTCAGGCTCGAGCAATAATTAAAAGAGGAGAAGAATTGATACCTATAGGAGCAGGAAACGCAGAATTTCAACTCGACCGTGGTGCCATAACCAAGTCCACCGACTTCCGGATTCTGCAGAGTCAAACACATGACGAGGCCTATGAATCAAAAGTACCAAAAAAGTAAATTTCTGTTTCGAAAAAAAGAGGGAATGGTGACAACCGGTACCTGCGGCGTGGTGGGCAAATCGGCGGTTTGTAGATGGGAGGGAGAGGGGTGGGGTGGGGGTGGGGGTGGGGTGGGGGTGGGGAGGCGAGAGGAAGGCTTAAGAGGAGGCGGCGGGGGTGAGGTGGAGAAGAGATTGACGAGATCGGAGAAGAAGAGGAAGACGGGAAACCCTAGGAGGAGAAGCTGCACGCGATCCATCGATGGCGATCCGAGCGACGACTGTTGGGGAAATCAACGGACGGAACTCGGAGCGCCCCAATTCGAAGAAATGAGGGAAAACATACCATAAGATAACTATATATATATAATTGATCATCACCAAGCATGATTGTCATATATAGTTTGGATTTTTTTTAAAAATAAAAAATAAAGTACTAAAATATTATTAAAATTTTAAATATTTTTCTCCTTGCAAATTTCAGTATAACTTGTTTATCCTTCCCACCATGTAGTCACATTCTAGTTAAGAAAATTCTAAGTCAATTAAGGTTCACTTTTGTATTTATCACATGTTATAGTATCAAAAAATTAGGGGTTCAACAGATGATACTATAAACTATATCGTAGGAATGCCTGATAAAAATTTCTCTAATATTTAAGTGATGAATTCATGAGAAAGTATGAACATTTCTTCTTATGGGAATATACTTAGGGGTGATCATTGAACCTAGGTCGTGTGTTAATGCTAAGAACGATTACACGAGTTCTTCAATTTATCTATCCTTTTAAATTCTAATTATATAAATTTTTATTTTTTAAAAAATAAGAATTTATCTCAGGATTATCCATTTTTAATTTTAAGATTTCTCTGAATTTTGAAATTACTACTTAGTAAGTTTTCGTACTCAAAGTCAATCCAATCAAGTCCGTAGTATCTACTAATTTTGTCATATACCCTTTGATACCAAGATCTAGTTGGAATTCTAACTATTTATTTTAATTATTTTATTTGTATGGACTCATTAACTTTATTAGATAATGATTTTTATATTGAAAAAGTGAATGCTATTTTTTTTTTATTGTTAGGACCCAAAAAGTGTACGCTTATAATAGATATGGCTATAATTGATATAGCCATAATAGATAGATATATCCAACGTATATATGTTTTCCTTTTTTTTTTATAGTATGATTTAGAATAGAAAAATGAATGATATTCATTCTTCTTTTTTTTCTTATCCTATCTCCTCCTTTTTCCGAATCAAATTATAGAAATATCCTAATTTCATTTAGATTATATCTCTATCCTTATCAAATCAGACTCATAAGATATCATATTAAATCATCGAGGCTATAGTTATAGGGTAGCAAATATTGAGATTGTTAGTTGTTGTCCCAACCAAATAGGCTCCCCTATTATAGTAGAGTTAGCATCTATATCAATACTGCATCACTAATCTTATAGGATAGGGATTTGGCTAATGTGTCAATCAAGTGAAGGCATCATGTCACGTAGACGAGTATCACATGTAATCAAATAGATTGTCATATCTCATATCATATACTTCCCATTATGTCACAACACAGAGGAGGTCAAGATATGATGTTTATTATGATAGAATATTGATCACTATTCTTGTTGCTTTGTTGCCTGTATTGTTCGATGTTTTTTCTAAAGTTAATGGCTACTACATCATCGCCAAGGGATGTTTCGTGGTTAACTTGGATGCATCAACATAAAGAAATATTTTCAATTCAATTGTATCATTGTAAATAAATGTTCTATGGTTGATTCAATCGCATTATCATAGATGGTCACTTTATGATCATTTTAGCAACGTTTTTGTAGATGAGCTTTTTAATGATTGATTCAACCGTGTCATCATTGATAGGCACTTCATAGTCAATTTTACCATGTCCATCATAGATAGATGCTTTATAATCAATTCAATCATATTACCATAAATGGATGCTTTATGATTGATTCAATCATATCATTATATATGGATGTTTTATGATCAATTCGATGAATTATTATAGGTGGATGCTTTATAACTTGATTCGATTATGTCAGCATACCTCTTTGTTAAACGTGATGCGCACATCATTACCTTTTGTTGCTTTGGGTTCTGGTTTATGTAATAAACACTATGACAATTTAGATCCATCTATGTGGTCCGTCATCATTGTTTTAGTTATTTCTATCAATTCGTGATGATTACCTGATGACTCCTAACTATGAGTGAATCATGGGGCTCCACGTCTATGCTTAGCCAAAGCATTGGGGATCAATAGAGATTATAGTCTCGATGATCAATATTTCATGGCTAATTTGAGATTATTATATCGCTCATCTAATCGAACCATCTAGCAAACGAATGATCAGTGATAGAGCTCAAGGGTCATTTAGCCCTTGTAAATAGAGGATGCACTTTCTTGATATATTTTATGCTCTCTTATAAACCTTGTGCTCAAACCTTTCAGATATTTTTGAGTTATAGAAAACTTAGTGAATTTTTAAACCTTCATAGAACCTTTTTCACCTCTTCAAATAAATCCAAACATAATCTCCTCCCCTTCCTTGTTCTTATCAGCCCCATTTTCCTCTTCCAAAAAGGTTAATGTCATGATGACAAGGGAGATTACTCTTCCGAAAGCAATTCCTTTGGATATGAGAGTTAATGAGTCCACCTTTACTTCTTTAAGGGGAGAGGCCATAGGGGATTGCTCATTAACCTCCTCGAATGAGCCTAATGCTTTGGCCTACCTATCTAGTATAAGAACTCTACTCGGTTGAATAAGAAATATTCATGTATGACATCTCAACCTATTCACACGAGCCCATAGTAGGCCCCCTTCATCTGACATGAGAACTTTTAGTAGATTACCACTCATGGGAGATTATACTATAAGTAAGCAATCTAGTGGAATTAACGGGTGATGGACCCTAATTTGGTGAAGGAGGTGTATAGTATTAATTATAGGTACTCTATAAACCAATCACATTATTGATGATACTTGTGACACATTATGACAATATCTTTGCTTATTATTACTAGTATTTTATCACATTATATATTATCTGGATATATATTATGATGTCATTCGATATATGCAATGAGAATTAGATCGTGATAAGATCATGATAATGAGACTATTTGCCTTTAAATACAAACTCTAAATCGTCTCGGTCATAAGTTACTCGAGAAGGATATCGAGATAACTGAATAAACCGATGCACTATATACTCATCCATATAATGGATGTGACTGATTTTATAATCGCTTATATAGAGATACTAGAGGTACAGTGTAAGTGCTCATTAGAGAATAAGTTTACTGATTGATCCACTTATGGAATCTTGGATGGTTAATAATATATGATGTCAGACAACGATTCTATAGTCCTAGTTATGTGTTTAGTCCTTAGAATTGAGACACCAATGATGTCTTGTATGAGTAATTTATTCTTTAATGTCAGGCTTATATGTTTGGAAATTCTAGATCTAGTATAATCGGTTATCGAGAATGATAGTCAACTTTATAAAAGCAATTGAGTATCAACAAAGGAATATCGTATGTGTACTTGTTCAAACAAATTCTCTGGTCAGGTTCATTTGGATTGAGAGAGGAGTTCTTCGGAAGAAGCTGATTAGAGCGAAACTCGGATAGAATTTTGTATGGGCTTGACGTTATCATGCCCAATATAGTATATGAGATATTAGATAGATGAATGACTATACATATAATAACTATGGATAGACATGTTCAATGGATTAGATCCCTTGTACCATCTCCGGACTATGATATAGTGGCCTAGCATGTTCATAATTGATAAGTCGATTGAATTATTATAGAGATAATAATTTACTATATTACAAGGAGTTCTAACATGAGCAACTCACGTCCAGCTCATTATCAGGCCTAGAGGGTCACACACATATGGTGGATGTTGCGACGAGTAAAGATGCAGATATGAGATATCTATGGAGCACCTATTTTAGATCTTATGGATGAGATCTAATGAGATTAGGTAATTAGATAGATATTTAATACCCAATAAAGGTAGGATTCATTAAGAGTTAAGCTACATGCATCTCTATAAATAGGAGGAACCTCAAGGTTCATAGGCTATGGCTTTTAGTAGTTGCCCTCCTATTATTCTCAATCTCCTCTCCTCCTTGGCTCTGGTAGCCTTGTGGTGCATGTGGAAAGAGAGATCCCGTAGCGATCTAAGGAGTGTCATCGTTGTGCCTACTATATAGATCATCGTTAGAGAGGAACACGTGAGTTCTCCTTCATCCTCTTCGTCAAATCTAGAAATTTCAGGGATATACGATCTTCCTAGGTAACACTTCTCATATGATATGTGTGGTTTTTTATTTTACGATTTTCTAGTATACTAATCGTCGCACAATAGTCAAATACTTGACTTTGAGAAATCTAATTTTGTTTTTGATTTTCGCTATGCATAGGACGTCGATCTGAGATTTCCCAGCATATAGAAGGGACGGGACGCTATGTCCATTCTTGAAGTAATTTATAACTAGCTAGACATGGTAAGTACTTAAATTTATGCATGCTCTTGGTTTTAGGAACACCATTTTACGACCACAACACTTGATCAAGCCTTTTATCTCTTTTATAAGTGTTTATAAAATGTCCTTTTTCTCTTATTTAAAGGTATACTTCAGTATGAGAAATGTTTATACGATTGAACTTTTTTCAAGGTGGTGTGCGGTGCCTCAAGATCGATTATTGGGGGTTGTCGAGAAGGATGTTCACCCTTCATTGGTTTCTTTCCTTCTTCTTTTTTTCCTCAACCAACAAAAACTCAACCATAATCAATTAATCGACCTTTTGTAGCAAGTTTGTATATGTAGTTGATAGTTTCTTAACAACTAATAAGAAGAAGCGAGAGAGGCGAAGGTTGTTGACGAAGGCAGTTGATAAAAATGGATGGGTTTGGGTGCAATAATATATGTAGTTTCTCTGTGTACCACTTAGTAAAGTTTGCCAAAAAATCTCCTTTTTCGATAGCTAAGACAAAAGTAGTAGACTTTTTTGATAATTTTTAACTTATAAAATTGATCTTGAACTTAGCTTGTTAATCGAAGGAGTTGATAAAGTTCAAGAGCAATCATGTGTACCATTCCCTAGTTGGGAGGGATCAAGACATGAGTATATCATGTAAGCATAAAAATCATAATTATACTATTATTATATAAAAAATTTTAATGTCAGAAACTAAAATCAAATAACGATAGACCAAATATATAATGTATACTTTTTTATGCTACTCAAAAAGTCTTTATTTGATATGTAGGTGTACTGTCATCATAATTGAAAGTCATAACGATATCGATATATAAAAAAAGTTAGACTTAGCTTCTTCTATCTTTCTATCATTCACAACTATAAATGATCGATTATGAATAAAGTAGAGATGAAAAAAGATCTATAATCTCTCAATAATTGATTATTTTATCTCTAGGAGGCTTTGTTCTTTTATAGACAAGAGCATAAGATGTATAATTAGAATAGTTTCTCCCGATCAAAGTTATCTCATAAAGACTCCCATCATAATTAATTTTTTTTATTGATTGATAATCATAATTAAAATTTAATCATATCTATAATATATCTTACATAATTAAATAGGATAACATAATCTAACACGTCGATGATTCTATATAAAGTTATATGAGCCATGAAGTTTACGACGTACTTAATCTAAATTCCCATCAAAGGTCTTAAGAGTTGAAGATAAAATTTTAAGAAATTAATTCCCTCTATCAGGAGTACAACAAAGATCTTAGAGAGTAGGACAAAAAGGGGTTACCTTTGTTGAGTTAATTGGTAGAAAAGGAATAACAGCTTACACAATCCCTGCAAGGGTCAGGACTGTTAAGTAAAGTTGGTGAATACTTTGGCACCCCCCTAGATGGAAAATTAGTCAGCTAGGGATTGAGTCAAATTAGTATGTTTATAATGTAAAGTAATATTTTAATTTCAAGTCATCATACACTTAATAAGGCCTAGCTCAGTAGCAAGTCCAATCTCATTCAAAGAAAAGACGAAGGAAACATCAATATAGACTGAAATTTTGGAATTTTTTTGGTCACATTTCTAAACAAGAACAGGACCAATCCATAGATTCTGAACTTGATAAACAAAAGCACTAGAAACATCCAAATGTCCTTCAAGAACAAAACCATTATACTCTTAATATCTAGTATCCATGTTTTTTTTTTTTGACAAAAACATCCATATATATAGAGAGAGAGAGAGAGAGAGAGAGAGAGAGAGAGAGAGAGAGAGAGAGAGAGAGAGAGAGAGAGGTATCATGGTGTTGTTAGCAGAGAGACTGAGCACCCAGATTCTGGAGGAATTGACAAGGAGGGCCATCCCTTAAATGATATGAAACCAGAGAAGCCATTTAATTTAAGAGAATCTTCTTCAGAACATTTGTCTTGCTGGAGAGAGTGCAGCTCCACATTTATGGACTCAAGGCATTAATGGAGAAAACAATGTTCGATATCATTGTCAGTGACAAACATCCTGATGAGAAAGACAGCAATAGTTTTGCTCCCTTCCTCATCAGAAACAGCAACACAAATTCATCTGGGCAAATACAAGAACTTTCCTGAACTGCAAACTGATTCAATTTACAGGATACAAGCTAACCTGATAAAACCCCAGAAAAGCAATGGCATTCACAAGATTATAGTCATTTCACAAGGAATGCTACATTCGACATTATACAACTAGCTACAGCAACCTATATAAATCATCAACTTATGATAATTCTTGAAGGAAGGAGAACACCAGGTGCATGCTCCTGAGCAAACGCATCCTCACAGGCAACAAGTCTAAGGATGCTGTGACCCGATAGGTTGTGCCGGCGTCTCAACTCCATGAAACTCCTGCCAAGAACCTGCTCAGACCAGTTAGTCAAGGCTCCCCTATCTTCCAATGACCATGCTGCTGCAAGTATCTCCTCCATTACCTTCTGATCGATCCCCAACAAACAATCAGGCCCAGCAGCACCACGGAAGATCTTGTTTATATCTTTCAACATGTTATCGGCGAGGGCATCAAAATCAAAAGGTTTGAAGTCCACTGATGCATCAACTAGATCAAAGAAATCTTCCATCCACGACTCTGAAGTTTCTGATTTGGAGTAGTCTTCTTGACTGCTAGAGTTGTTATCGTTCACTTCAACCTCTTCTACAGGCAAATTCAAGTCTAAGAAGACCTTTGCAGTCTTGTGTGCCTTTTTGGCAGACATCAAGCTTTTGTGCCGGCTCTTGCAGTCATCAGAGACATCCAGCTTGCGCTTACATACAAAAACCGGGTGTAGATATACTTGATTGTTCCTCAATTTTTGACTCGATGCAAATGAGACATTAGTAGCTCTGGGACTACTGCTAATAGACTCCCGAGAAGGTTCTAAGAAAATTTTCATCTGCCAACATGAAGCTGCTAGAATAGTCTCCTCAGAGAAACTACTGTATTCTTTCGTCTGAGAAAAAGCTTGGCCTCGAATTCTTGCTGAACTCAGGATAAATATGGCATTGTTTATGCTAAATTCCCTTCCATGGGAATCAGGAAATTTGCCAGTACGGATAGCCTGGGATAAGCTGTTCTGAACGAGGAAGTCAGCTTTATCCACATTTTCAAGGAAAACAACAGATTGTAGTTTCTGGCTTAGCTCTGCAGCAATATGATCCACATTCATTTTTCCTCTAAACCGTACATCATTTCCATTGACCACTTGTTGGGCACAGATGGTATTGGGATGGGCAACACAATCCTGGTAACCTAGATCAATGCTCACAAAGTCTTCTTTGCTGCCATATATCAATTCTGCAAGAGCCACTGCTACTCTCTTCTTCCCAATCTTATCTGGACCACAAAAACTGAGCCAAATATCTCCTCTCAGGCATGCACCACGACGTCTTTCACCAGATTTACAACGGACTATGGCTTGACCAATAGCACTGATTGCTTCTTCTTGTCGGCCGACTTTATTGACGAGACTCGAACAAAATGATTTGTAATTACTCAAATCAAACTTTTGCCATGTACTGGACGAGATGAATGAGGGTTTGTCATAGGCGGAAGCACAACCATTCGAAACCTGTGAAAATGAGCGGGTCAGGACACGTTGAGGGGTACCATTTGTCAGGGAACCTTGATGGCCAACGCAAGAAAAAGAATCAACAGGAACATCTGGGCCATTTCTTTTGACCATATTGACATTCATCGGTGGCAAACAAGCAGGCAAGTCCAAATGATCTTTCTGCACTTGCAAAGCAGGATTTCCCTTGTTGCAAAGTGGCTCATGAAGAGTTCCTAAAACCAAATCCGTCATAACAGATGTTACAGAGGAAGGTGAAGCATGATCATCATCTTGGAGAGATTGGAAGCTCTCCCTCTGAAGCTGTTCGCTTTTGGAAGGTCTGACCTGAAGTTTCAATAAGAAGTCCTTATTTCCTGGTTCCAAAAGCGAAGGCAACGAGATACTCTTGCTGGCTGTGGTGATCTTCTTTGTGCCTTCGGAAATAGGAAATAAAATTCCAAACCCTCTTTGATTTTGAGCATCATCAGGATTTTCACTATAATGATTGCAGGCCCTCTCCGTGTTAGAAATACATGATGGTTCGATATCACCAGGAACGGCAGGGCGATCATCTGTATCCGTTGTCTGGCAACCATGATGGCGGCATTGGCTATTGTCATTCCATTTCTTTTGCAAATCCATTGCATTAGCATTAAAAACTGTCTTATCATCTTTTGCCTGCATTGAAGAAAACTGCATGAACTTTACCCCAGACATGAAGGAACATAACTTAAATGCATCTATTGCCTCATTTTAGATGCATTTACACATAACAAGACCATGGTATGGCACATATGGGTGGGTGGTTCAATAAAATTTTGTGAAACAGTTAAAGAGGTGATGTAGAGGAGTTTCCTAAAATTCTCCTCAAGAATGAATGAGAATCAATGATGTATATAGAAAACACACCTTTGCTATATCGAATCCATCATTCAAGCTAACCGTATTGGGTTTGTGTACCCAAAAAGGCCAGTTTGCATTTTGTTGATCATCAAGAGAATCTGAATGTCCCTTAAGAGTAACAGAAACTTCTTGCTCATACTTGTCGTTGCAGTGCTCATAGTGGAGCACTGACGGGCACACACTGGTAAACAGGCCTTTTGAATCATACGCGGTAGGGAAAAACCCCCCAAATGGAACAAATGACTCCATCAAGCTGCCATATGACCAAGACATGTTTGAGATCCCAGATCAAAAGTTCTTGCTAATGAAAGCATGTTCTACAGGATGAAAATTGCTATCAATAGAAGCAACAATAGATGAAACCCTTCAGACTTCTGTCTCCGATCAACCACAACAACATTTAGAATCGCATTTTACAAACCGAATCTTCATCGGTAATGTGCTAGCAAACAATAATAGAGTTTCAGGACATGTGCACTTTGCTTCTGTGGCAAATCAAGCCCTAGGTGCGATCCATTTAGTAGACTTTCATCATCACAAGTAATGCTTTTGCGAAAGAGACACATATTTGCTTTGATCTAGTCCTACTACATATCCATTTTCTAAAAGAAAAAAAGGCAATAATTATTTGCTCGTGTAACTTGGAAAGAGGAAGCAATGAACTCAAAAGCTCCATTTCATAAAGGTAATTCTACTAGTGCATCCATAAATTTTAGTGAACCAAGGAAATATCATAGCTAAGCAAAATGTTCATGATACAGTTGAATCCATACAAACCTACTTGGTAATTCCGACTTCATGTGCTTTAATATGCAGGCTTTGACTTTTTTGCCACAACTATCATACCTTTTGCTTGAGCATAACAAACTCCAATCTCTAAGAGCTAAAAGTTTTCTAAGTATATCGAACTTATATTGCTTGATGTAAGAACACAAACAACTCAGAAAAACAATGAAGAACAGTTCATAAAGTGGAGTCTTTCCAGAAACTAAGGAGAAGAAGAATCTGCTGCAAATAAGAAACCAATCATTAGAAAAAGAGCAAAATCGCGGTCGCTGAATAAAATTAAAGTAGTATTCAGAGAAGAGTTTAAACTTTGAAGTCACTGATCCACCCACCTGGAAGGTCTGGGAAGTGATCCACCCATCCCTGTCCTCACTGAAGTGATTGGCAGCAGCTGCAAATCCCAATCTTTATCCAGCATTGGATGCTTGGATAAGAACTTCATGTAGGTTTCGTACGTCGCCGACCATCCCATCACCCACAACCTCCCTTGGTAGACCTCCAACAGTCTGGTGAGCTCCGAAACCAAACAGCTCTCCTTCTCATCGCAGTCCGAGCTACCTTCCACCATCCCCTTCAAATCCCCAATGTTCAAGATCGCTCCTGGCGACTCTGCTTTGATCCCCAACTCCTCCAGCCGAGTGCCGACCGCCAACTGATCGCCGCCGCCAGTTCCGAGTTCGGCCACCTCCTTCTCGATGCTAACAAGCTTTATTCCACGCAGCTCCGGAGGCAAAACCGCCCAATTCTGCCTTTCGACGGCCTGGGCAAAGTCTCGAGCTGCCTCGCCGGCGCCGCCTCCGACCAGCATCGGATTCCGTCCGCTGCTCTTCCGGGCCAGCATCTCCCCTATCCTGCGGCAGTTCTCGTCGCTGCCGTCGGAGCGGAGCTGCCCGGCCGCGGTGGCGAAAGGGAAGACGAGCCCCCGGGGGGACAGCGCCGTCTCGAATCCATCCCCGGCCGAGAAATTGCACAGGAACAGCGGCGGCGGCGGGCATCTGGCGGCGCGGGGGAAGCGGAGGATGGGCGGCGGGGGGCGGAGGATGGCGAACTTGATGTCCGTGCTGCGGAATCCCGCGTCGCCGAAGACGCGGCTGACGACGGGGTCATCCAAGATGGCGAGCACCAGCTGCTGGAGCTCCACCTTCACCCCGGAGAACGACGACGCGCCACCCGCAGCGGCGGCGCTCTGCTGCTGCTGCTGGTACAGGTGGAACGTGTCCGGGTTCCGCCGCTGGTTCGCCTGCGACCGCTTGATCGCAGCCATGAGCGAGTTCGAGACCGGCGGCTCATCACCGCCGCCGCTCCCCTCCGCAACCTGCCGGTTGTTGGACGACGACGACGGCAGCCGGTCGAGGGCCACGCCAAAGCACAGTTCAAGCGCCTTGAACTGCAGCCTGGGCGAGTACGCGGAGCTGCGGGCGCGCGTGAGCGCGTCACGGAGGATCGAGCACGGAGCGGACGAGGCTCCAGGCGCTGTTCTTCCAGCGGCCGGGGAGGGGGAGGGGGAGGGGGAGAGGAGTAGGGCGTACACGACGTGGAGGGAGGTGGTCTGAGCGTGGGCACGGCGGCGGGCGATGGCCACGGCGTCGTCGAGCGCGGCGCCCGCTTCGGCCGCGAGGCACGCTCGCGCGTTGCTAACCGGCGTCGGCATCCCGTCCTCGTCCAACGACCATATACCACACTCTAAGCCGCAAGTCCCCCAATATAAAATTCCTCCTCTTGCCAATATAATACTCTTCCGGGCTTCGCCGCAAACTATGGAGTATTATAACCGCAATCAACCATAACTACCACGCCAAGCCTGCTCTGCTCTGTTCTGCTCGAGAGAGAGAGAGAGAGAGAGAGAGAGAGATCGGAAGCAGCAGCGGCAGCGGCGGCGGCGTTTTGGTGAACGGGAGATGGGAGGAGGAGCAGAGGCCATTACATCAGGCGCACCTCCAATTTACTTATGACTGGAGGCGAAAGCGAGGGCCGGAGGCCGGACGGGACCCACAGCCCCCAACCAAGAGCCGAGCACAAATGCCCGCGGGCCCCACGTCGAGGGGGATCTCGGTCACACAAATATCACCACTGTTGGTGTCGCTGTTACCCGCCCCGCCCGCCCCCCCGCCAAATTCTTCCCTTCTTTCCCATGGATCTTCCGCAGGGGGCCAAGTCGAGGGAGGAGATGCCGAGGGCGGCTGCTGGCCACTTGTTGGCGGTGGGGCTCACCGGAGGAGGTGGAGGAGCAGTAGCAAGAGGGCGGAGCCGGCCGGGGTTGCTGTCACGAGGCTTTTCTCAGCCCGAGTGGAGACGGCCGAAGCGCGCCGGTCCGGTCGCACTCTCGGGTGTACTTCGGCAGGTGAACAGGGTCCGGTTCGGTCAGCAGCCGGTCTCAGCTCACGCGGCGCCTTCCATAAAAGGTGTTCCCTTTCTGTTCCGGTTAGGCAAAGCCCAACACACGGCGCAGCCGATAACAAGGACTAATCATGAGTGACAGTGCCCGCGGGGCCTCGCACCCACCCCACCTGACTCCGCTTCGGTCAGAACCACACACAAACACTTGGTGCGCTATCCCTCTCTCTCTCTGGTATCGATGAACCAATCGGTGAACTCCAACGGGTGATGTGTAGCTCGGCAGCGACGTTGACTTCTCCCGAGTTTGGTGTGGTCAAATGCCACCGCACCCCGCCTGAATCCGCAGGCACAGTCACCCCCGCGCGCCATGCCCCCCTTCCACCCACGAGTCTGTATTATCGGGAATATTTGCTCCCAATCACGCAAGAATATGTACTTATGATAAGCGTCTTTATGATGCAAAAGGGAATCATTGTATTTATTATTATTATTGTTATTATAATATATCATTATGTTTTCTATGACCAATTTGTCACAGTAAAAAGATTCCCTTTGCGATGGCAAAGCATTTTGTACGCATTAGACCTCTCATGCCTGTTTTAACGCATGTGAAGTGTCTGAAGCAGTAGCGACTGTGCATGTTTGGAACGCTTTCTCATTGCTTTCCCACATCTGCATACCATATTTAGATTTTTATGATTATATAAACGACATGTGATGATTGGAAATTATTTTTAATTTATTATATATATATATATGTGTGTATGTGTGTGTATAAAGAATGATTTATAACGTGTTAGTCAATATTTTAAATGATCATTAGATCGTTGTCTTATTTTTATTTTTTCCTGACATTATATGATACTATAAAAAAAATATAGTTTTCAAAAAATAATAAATAGGAATATTTTTATGGCACCCAATTAGGCTAATGCGACAGAATGTTACCATATATACCCCAACATGAGGATTATTGTGTGATTCTTGACAGGAATTGTGGGTGCGACAACTGTCCTTGTGCAAATAGTCGCGGGTGTGTCATGTCTCGCTTTATTTGGGAGCCCATTAAATCCCGTTGACTCGGTCGATGCTTTGTGGTAAGAATTAATTACCCCGGTCCTCCGTCACGTGTCTGGGACGAGACAGGGAACGCGAAGGCTTCCCGTGAAAAGTTGCGACGCCGGACGTCATATATTACGTCGTCACGAGCTGCATGCCACCTGTCTCGCGTGTCCCGCGTCTGAGCCGTGACAGTAAAGCTGGCTATCTGTGTTCTGCCTCTCGCTCTCTCTCGCGCTGGCACTCGCATCACCAAAAGATGAGATGTGACGTGAATCGCAACGAATGCCTGTGATGATGGCGATGGTAACGGTGGTGGTGGCGATGATGATGGTGATGGGGAAAGGGAATAGGAACCTTGACTCCGCCACCCACCGTGTACATCCGCTTCCACCCATGGGAATCTAAAAGCTCTTGAGATGGACCCCCAGCGGGCCCCACCACCCGGGCACCCTGGCTTCATACCCGCCACCCCGTCATCTTCTTCTGCTGCTGCTGCTGTTTCGAAACCCTAACGTGTTCGCTGTCCGTCGGCCTCTCCTTGTCTCTTCTGGCCGTCCAAGCCACCATGGCCGGGCTGTCCCCCAAGTGCCGCTTCCATTATTGGGGCAGCCGCTCACACCTCTCTTTTGGACGATGATGAAGTCTCCATTTGACTTGCAAAAGGAGGGGGAGGGTGGGGTGGTGAAGGGAAAGCAGTGTAAAAGCCTTTACAGACACCCTTTCTTGGCCGCCCCTCACAAGCAAAGCTCCGCAAGACAACAAAAACAACAGCAATAATAATGGCTGACACTCATCAATCATCATAAACAATTTGCTCGTATTTGTTTCAGACTGCCGCTGCAGACTCTCTCTGTGTCACTCATTCAACGTATCACTACCATCATGCATGGCTTAAACATGCAGCACCGACTTCTCATACAAAACTATGCTAAACATTTCATTTTCTGTAAAGAAGAAAAGGAGAGAAGAGAGAGGAGAGTCCAGCAACCTAATTTCTTTGGATTTCTACAGATTATGTGAAGCAAAATAAAGCTTTCTGAGAGGTATACAGGCGGGTGAGGAAATTAATTGTGATAAGAGCTATGTTTTTGTGTTGGCAATATTGTCAAGAAAGGTGAGTGCAATTGTGTGGCAAATATTCTTGGATGAGCTAAGAGTATATACCCTTTTCAATCACTTTGGTGTTCCTATCAAGACATGTCGACTGAAAGGAGGAGATTTTACTCCTAGCTATCATTAATACACATCAGCACTGTGGAAATCCAAGTAGCCTATTGTCTTGTATAAAGTTTTGAGTCAAAAGAATTAAAATTATTATACATGATGATCGATAGAATATAAAATATCGAACCGTTCGATTGTAGGCTAACGGGGACGTACGTCTCAACAAGTATCGATCGTTCGTCCACACAAGGATAGATAGATAGATACAGTCGTATTCATTTATCTATTTTTTGTATTTCTATTCTCGTAGTTACAAGTGATGTCCATATCTCTATTCTCGACCTCATAAACTCGAGATGGAGGGAAAAAAGAAGAGTATTTTTTTGGTGGATTTAGAGTAAAGAGATTCCTATGTACGTCTCTTCCCTCTTTCTTCATGTATCTTCGATTTAATCCTCTCCTTTCATTCAGTGAAGATGGATTTCTTATACAAACTACAATACGATAGATAGATAGCCTGTGATAAAAAGAAAATCTTATATATGTTATGGACAGTAAAAATATGTTCCTCGTCATTAATATGTTTGCTTGTGGCAATCGTGACCAATCAGTACATCATTTTGAGAATTCTAAATTGACTATTTACAAGGGATTATCCCGGATGGGTATCGATGATGATTCTACGTAAAACAAGCCATGATACAACAAGATGGAATGTACATCCATAGCAAGAAAAATAATAATTAATTTTCTCTGATGCCAAAAAGATTTTATCGTTGCGTCAAAGATCAAACCGCGTGGGTTAAAGAATGAATGACGAGCACCACCTTCGTCCCGTCTTAGGATCGAGATAATTTTCAGGAATTTTAGTGGATTATGTCGTCGAGACTAACACTAAGACTGTGTAGATTGCAATCATTGTTTAACAAACACGTACTATCACATGACAAATTAAACATCTCTTCGGGACTGTCCTCTTAATCATCATCATATTGCTGCGTCTGTGGGCGGAAGACGCGTCCTCCCAAGTCTGCTGAGCTGCTTCGACGTCGACGCACTAGATCATCACCGTACATACACTCTAATGATTGACACAATAATATACATTCGATCGTCTCCATCCCTCCATACACCACCATTTGGTAGAAACAGCTCGGACCGTTGGCTTGGGAACACACTGCAGCATCATCGATCCCTGGTCCCAAGCCGCCCCCAGATCGGGACACGCCCTCTCTCTCTCTCCCTCGATCGCTGGCTTCCAAATCTTCTTCAATGGTGGAGGAGGACGGGGGATCTATGCCTTTTGGAACATGAGCTTTCCGCGGAATTATTGTGATGCCTTTTGGAAATGGACTTCTCCCATGACACGCACTTGTCCTCCTCTCTCTCTCTCTCTCTCTCTCTCTCTCTCTCTCTCTCTCTCTCTCTATCTCTTCCGCCCCGGCCGCCCCTTCCAAGCCATGCCGGGCCACGCCCCCCGCCCCACCACGTCCCACCTCGCCACCCCCTCGCTCCGAAAAGGCCACAGCGTAAAGTAGATTTTTTTTGGCCCTAAAATCAAAACGACAAGCTGCTCCTCCTCTTCGAGATCGGGTGCTCCGAATCCTCTCTCTCTCACTCCCACTCGCTTTTTCCTGAGGGAGATAGATTGGAATCCGATCCCGCCTGTCTTTTCTCTTGCGTCAGCCTCCCACTGCCTACCTTTTGCCTCTGTTTCCATGTCACTTATCCATTATTATTCCTCCACTGTTTTTGTTGCCCGCTTTCTAGAAAAGAGAAAAACACTTCCCCGAGACGATCTATCTTCAGAAACAGACAAAAAACACTACTGCTTTATGTTTCTGTTACTGAAAACATCACGAGAGCATGGCATCTGCGGACGACATCCCTCCACGTACGTATGGGGGGTGTGATAATATTCCTCCCACGACTTGAGATGTGGACGTGCAGTGTGAAGGAAGGAGTCCTGCATGCGCTTTTCCCGGTTGTATTGGTCGAGTGTTGGGGGTCAAAACGACCGCCCGAAGCACAGTTCTTGGGATCAACGGTGCGTCGTTTCGGTGCCTGTTGAGTTGGGACAATGATACATGGGGAGGACTTGGAGCTGTAATCTTTAGAGTGAGAAGATGGAGGGAGGGGGCGGGGGGTGGGTGGGGAGATTGTGCTCCTCCTGTTCTCGAGTCACGCCACTCGCTCTCGCATAGGGGTCGTCACTGTGCTTGGCCAAAGTTTTGTTGATCCCCATGGGGCCAGCCGCGGGGGAGACGATGAGTGCAGGATCCACTAAGGCAGAAGCAATTTGCAGTTGTGGAACAAGAAACCATTTCAGACAATGGGCGATAGGGTTCAAGGGAACCATTATAGTGTGGGAAGAATTCCGACGTCAGAAGAAGATGCTCCACTAGTGTCTCAGATTCCCCTCAGGCTGAGGCAGCAGTAACAATTCCTCCATTAGCGTCACCTCATGTATGATGCAAGGGAAGAAGAAGAAGGAGGAGGAGGAGGAGAAGCTTTCACAGCACAGCCGGCAGGCATATGCCTTGAGCCATTTGGGAGTAATGGAGGTGTAGGAACACGATGAATGGGCTTGTCCTCAGTGGAATATGCCTGCTAGTGAGAGAAAGGAGGGGTAGACCTGAAAGAAACGACAGAGGCTGCTAGTGTGCAGCTTGTAATGTGTATGGGGGACCAGCCCCACTCTCGAAAGAGTTGAGAGACCCTGCAACTTTCTTTGATGGCACCACCACTAGAGATAGAGAGAGAGAGAGAGAAGAGAGAGGTTTGTGTGGTTGTGAATGGATTCAATGTTCCACTCCTGTGGGGATTTGAAATGGCTGCAGAACCTTTTCTATGGAAAGTTAGGCCCTCTTCTTCTTTTGTGCTTTCACCTCAGACTTTCTCAATCGCAGGGAGGGGGTGGGTCAAGTTGGGTGCATCTTAAGGTTCCCTTTTCCACAGCGTCAGAGGCATAAATCAGCCTACATTTGGGCCAGAAAACCTTTCCCTGCATGCAGCTTTGTCCACTCTGTACTTGTGGAGTCATCTGCGACAATTAGATTAACCCTCACCCTCACTGTGTTCAGCTCCAAACACATGAGGAGCTCCCTTCCTCCACAAGCACCCCTTAATCTAGCTAGCTTCATGGGGAAAGCCATGGCTGATGTCCACCTGGCCAGATGCAACCTACTCCGTGGGAGTGGAGGGGGATCACCTCCACCTCATGGCAGACAAGATTCCATGGCTGCCAAGTGGGAGAACAGCTCCCACTTGACACCATGAAGTGGACTACAAGATCCCATTGTTTGTTTCAGCACTCTGCGACCCTGTTGCTGGGGTTGATATTATCTCACCAAGGTTTTTTAGCTCAAACCCCAGATGCCATCCACCACAAATAAGATACATAATAACTCAGCAGCAGCAGTAGCAGAAACAACAAACAAATGACATCAACTGCCAAGATGCTGATCAAAAGGCTTCAGTGCATAACATGTGGTCAGCAGTATCTTATTCTTGGGAAGATCCAAGCAGAGTTGGAGAAGAAACCAGCAAATCTCCATTGTGTTTCCATGTTGCTCCAAGATCATCTAGAAACTATATTACCAACTAATTCCCCGATGCCTCCTGTGCTTTTCTAAAGGTCGGGACCCCTTTTTTTTTAATCTCTTTTCATCTTGGTGCTCTTCCTCTCAGTCACCGCCCTCAAGTCAGCACGAGCATCCCTTTTGAGCTGCTATCTACCTTTCTACTGGGTCAGTGGTTTTGGTGAGAAAGGATGAGAATAACAGCTTCCAAAAGCTATTCTTTTTGTTATTACATTATTAATATAAAAACGAGAAATAATTATCAAATTGTTTCTACCGTGTTTCTTATAACAAAACCATCCTGCATCATCTTGTAATATGATACCAATGATCTTGACACATCCAATAATAAATACTAATTGGGCTCCATATGTTATGGTCCAGATGTTCTCTTAATCTAAAATCTACTTTATTGCAAGGTGACCAACTTTTGACTTGTGAGGAATGGTAATTTTGGTTGGGCAGACAGACAGGCAAACAAGAAGAACATGGAAGGAAAAGGTAATGCTCCATGGATCTCCTGACAGATATGGTGTTGGGATCCAAATCATTACCGCGCCCGGCCAAACCCCACCCCCCATCTTCGCGAGCGAGTGGAGTGAGAGGTGAATACACATCCACCACCACCACATGGCAGACAACAAGTCACTGAGACAACCTTGCCGGGCCACCATCCGGTCCACAAGATGGGTCGGTGGGTGCTGCTGTCTCACAGATGGAATCACATTTTTTCCTGGGCTGGTCTTTGGGATTGATGAGAACTTTGGATTCAACTCCGTTGGAGTCTGTCATAGCCCAACCCACAAGACCGCGGTACGTGTGGTTCTCACCGTGGTTCCTCACAACCGGTTTCGGTTTCGGTTCCGGTTCCGGTTCCGGCTTGACAGTTGATTCAATTTTGGTTCCTAGCTTTTGGAAACTAGTGATTCCAGAACAAGAAACAAAAACACGGTCAAAGGGGCTTTGATTGATCGTTTGAGCAGATTGTTTATCCCTTAATGGTCCAACGATTGACCATTCGAAGCACAAAAGGGCAAATGATCAGGTTGTCTCTCACAAAGTCATATAAATCATTATTTTAAGAGATATTTTGATTATTTTGTAATTAAAAATATTATTTTAAGTCATATAAATCATTATTTTGATTATTTTGTAATCATGTCACATTAAGCCAATTGGGAAGCTTCATGGTTGGATGAAGGACTGCCGAGCTGACAAATTTACCCGTTTGTAGTTTCTTTTGGGTTCTTATTCCAAATATATGTTTGGGAAATCTGTAGCCCACATTGTGAAGTTGTCTTCCATCTCCATTCTGCATCCACTCTCTGTGTTTATGATAAAGAACGAAACAAAAGGAATTTAGATGCAAGCAATATTAATTTGCTAAATTCCAAACAATGGAGATAAATCAAGTTGCAATGCCATCAATTACAGATTATTGTCTTTGATAGTTCTATATAAGCATTTGTGAGTCCTGTCCATTAAATCCAACTAGGAAAAATGGCAACGTGATTAGTTGAAATGGAGTATAAACAATCCCAATCTAGATCATGTAGACTAAGAACAAGTTATGATTTGGTGATGGTATCTGAGTTGTCCGTAGCTTCTTACACTTCTAGAACTCTTATCACCAGATGACTCTCATTCACTCTAGCCTAAAACATGCTATGATTGGAGTTTAGCATTAGACCGGGAAAACAACCAATCATACATATATATTACCTCATATAATTAATTATTTTTAATATTTTAATCTTTGTATTTTTAAAAATTATATTAAGATTCTTATATTTATTAAAGTAAAATATTTAACCTGATTTCTTCTTAAATTGTCGAGTTCATCGGCGAAAGTATCATAAGATTTACTACTAAGCAGAGAAACGAGATTAAATACTTTAATATATATATAATATTTACAAATAAAAAAAGAAATACTTAAAACAATTAATTTTAAAGATAATATATAATTAGTACTACGAGACAGATATATAATTAGCCCAACGAGACAGACAGCTCCACACGCAGGGAAGATCGAGAGGCCCCGTGTTCGGAGTGCCCAAATCCCGTGGCGGCCTCCTCCAGAAGAACTCGGAAGAGCCGGACCACCGAGATGCACCCCGCCGGTGGCATTCGTCGCGTTCTCTTCCTTGTGGTGGTGGTGGTGGTGGTGCCGATGGCTGCTCCTCAGGGACCGGCACCGCTCCAAGGTCCTCGGTATTGGGCTCACTGGCCACCTCTCCTGGCCATTCTCGGCCCTTCCCGTATGGAGCAACGAAACTAAACAAAGGAGAAGGGAGTTAGAACGAGAGCCTCGTACCAGAAAAACCCATGGTGAAGAGAACAGCAACATTGTTAGTGCAAACAACTTTTTACCGTGATCCCGGGCCCTTTGCATTAGGGAAGAAGAGAATCCGGGGTCGTCTCGGCAAGGTTCCGGGCTCGTCGAGGGCTCCTCGCTCCCCCGCCAGATCCCAACTGCTCTACGAGCCGGGTCGCCCGGGGAGTACCTGCACAAAGGCGGGTCGGAGGATACTCCGCCCGACCCTCCGACGCTCAAGTCAGATCCCCAGTTCGCCCTGGGTCCGGAGCTCGGCTCGCCCGCCTACTTACTAGTGTCCCAATCCTACCTTCAGTCCCGAAAGACTTACCCCTCTTTTTCTTACTCTGTGGTTGGTTAAATATGTCGAGCCCTGGCGTGCTTCTGATTGCGTCTTAGGGGCGGTATACGGACCTAGTTTCGCAGGCTGATGCCGTGGTTGACCATTGCACGGGCCTGTGGATCGGCAGAGGAAGGTGATGTCTGGGAGTCGAGTCCCTCGCCCACGCTTGAAAGCGGAGGGGCCGTGACGTCATCCAAGCGTAATACACCAGTTCCGGTCGCGTCACATTTAATACCCCCCATCACTACCCCCCCTCAAAAGGCCACTCTGCAGGACTTACCTCGATGTTAGGAGGGGTGCTCGGGAAAACCCGGTTGCGCATGGATGGCTGGCGGAGACCTTGGTCGAAGCCGTTCAATATAAGGGGTCGAGCCGCTGCTCAAGATCCGGAAGACCAATGGTCAAGGCACCGCGCGAGACCATATATGTCGAACTGCCGAGGTAGTACTCGATGCCGAGAAAATCAATGGTCGAGAACATCTCGAGACCATACAGGGCCGAGGTAGTACTCGAGGCCGAGAAATCCGATGGTCGGGAGCAACTCGAGACCATATAGGGCCGAGGTGGTACTCGAGGCCGAGAAATCCGATGGTCGAGAGCAACTCGAGACCATATAGGGCCGAGGTGGTACTCGAGGCCGAGAAATCCGATGGTCGAGAGCAACTCGAGACCATATAGGGCCGAGGTAGTACTGAGGCCTAGAAATCCAATGGTCGAGAGCAACTCGAGACCATATAGGGCCGAGGTGGTACTCGAGGCCGAGAAATCGATGGTCGAGAGCAACTCGAGACCATATAGGGCCGAGGTAGTACTCGAGGCCGAGAGATCCGATGGTCGAGAGCAACTCGAGACCATATAGGGCCGAGGTAGTACTTTCGAGGCCGAGGAATCGATGGTCGAGAGCAACTCGAGACCATATAGGGCGAGGTAGTACTGAGGCCGAGAGATCCGATGGTCGAGAGCAACTTGAGACCATATAGGGCCGAGGTAGTACTCGAGGCCGAGAGATCCGATGGTCGAGAGCAACTCGAGACCATATAGGGCCGAGGTAGTACTCGAGGCCGAGAAATCCGATGGTCGAGAGCAACTCGAGACCATATAGGGCGAGGTAGTACTGAGGCCGAGAAATCCAATGGTCGAGCAACTTCGAGACCATATAGGGCGATGTGGTACTGAGGCCGAGAAATCCGATGGTCGAGAGCAACTCGAGACCATATAGGGCCGAGGTGGTACTGAGGCCGAGAAATCCGATGGTCGAGAGCAACTCGAGACCATATAGGGCCGAGGTAGTACTGAGGCGAAAATCCGATGGTCGAGAGCAACTCGAGACCATATAGGGCCGAGGTAGTACTGAGGCCGAGAAATCCATGGTCGAGAGCAACTCGAGACCATATAGGCCGAGGTAGTACTCGAGGCCGAGGAATCCGATGGTCGAGAGCAACTCGAGACCATATAGGGCCGAGGTAGTACTCGAGGCCGAGAGATCCGATGGTCGAGAGCAACTCGAGGCCGAGAGATCCGATGGTCGAGAGCAACTCGAGACCATATAGGGCCGAGGTAGTACTCGAGGCGAGAAATCCGATGGTCGAGAGCAACTCGAGACCATATAGGGCCGAGGTAGTACTGAGGCCGAGAAATCCAATGGTCGAGGGCAACTCGAGACCATATAGGGCCGAGGTAGTACTCGAGGCCGAGAAATCTGATGGTCGAGAGCAACTCGAGACCATATAGGCCGAGGTGGTACTCGAGGCGAGAAATCCGATGGTCGAGAGCAACTCGAGACCATATAGGCCGAGGCGGTACTTTTCGAGGCCGAGAAATCCGATGGTCGAGAGCAACTCGAGACCATATAGGGCCGAGGTGGTACTCGAGGCCGAGAAATCCAATGGTCGAGAGCAACTCGAGACCATATAGGGCCGAGGTAGTACTCGAGGTCGAGAAATCCGATGGTCGAGTCGGAAACTATGCGCATAAGTGCGGTTGCAGGAATCGAGGAGCCGTTGGCGTGCCGGCCAAGTAACCCGTCTAGATGACAACACGTCACATCCCCATTAACACCGCTTCGTCGTTTGGGCTGCCCGATGTGATGCGGTTGGGCGGAATGCGTGGCGTCACGTTGCCGCCCACCTCGGGCGGAGAGAGACGACGCTTTCTTCCTTTAAATGGCGCGCGATCGCATCACCCCGTAGCCTTTATCGATGAAGTTTTTCTCCCGAATCCTGCTGTCTGCTTCCTCCAAGCCTCCTTCCTTGACCCCAGTGTCTCTTGGCTCCTTCCATTCGACCCCTTTCGTCGTAGGTTAGTGCAAAAATGACTTCTTCCACTTCTTCCACCGCCTCTTCTTCTTCTTCCCCTTTCGTTACTACTCGTGTCGTTACCTCTCTACCATCTCCATCCTCCAACCGTTCCTCCGATGGGGAAGCGGTGCGCGCGCTAGAGGCAATGATGTGGCCGCACGACCAGGATTCTACCCTGGATGAATCTTCTGTAGGGATCCTCCGGAGGCGCTATAGAATCCCGGGGGAATACATCCTTACTGCCCCTGAGGCGGGGCAACGGGCCTTCGACCCAATCCCTAAGGGTTTCGCCCTGACTCTTGACGCCTTGGAGGCTAGTCTGTGCCTCCCCCTACACCCATTTATGACCTCCTGTATATCTCTGTGGCGGGTTTCACTGTCGCAGATCACTCCCAACTCTTGGCGGTATTTAGTGGCCTTCCTAGGGGAATGCCACTACGCCGGTATCGTTCCGACCCTCAACCTCTTCCTTTCCTGTTTTCGCCTCTCCAAGGGGTCGGGAGGATATTTCCTCGCCGCCCGGTCGGGGTTCCGTGTTAGCGGCGCTCCTACCAGTAATAAGGGTTGGAAGAGGCGCTTCTTTTTTGTTCGGTGGGAGAAAGATTGGGCTTCGGGGTTCGATGGTCTTCAAGGGTCATTGATAATATAGCCCCAAGCTCAACGCCAAGAGCGGGATACCTCGAGAGGCCGAGGGTGATCCTTCCTCTTCTCAAGCTATCCGCGATATGTCGGAGCGGTGGCTCGCCGGCCAGCTTAGCCCACGCTCTCGGGGTATGTCACCGCTTGTTCACCCTTTTGAGGCTACGGCTTTTTCACACTATGACCGGTTTTTTCTACATTCCCGATGAGAATGGTGAACTTGAAGTCCTTTCATGGTGGGAATACCCTCCGCTCGCCTCCGGCCTCGGTGGGGTCCAACAGGGGGGGAGGACCCCGCTAGTGGTCGAGTGTGACCAACCAACGAAGAGGTCCAAAGCCAAGGAGGTGCTGGGACCTCGAGGCGGTGGCGCTCTCCCCCGCCGAGGCGTCCGAACAGCACCGGCACTCGGCAGCTCCCGCCTCCGGAGTGCGCTGGCCCACCCAGGCCAGGCGACGAAAAGCCCACGCCCCCCGGCCTTAAAAGATTTGTATCGAATCCCGCCGGGCAGGGACGAGCCCTACTTCACTCGGGTGATGGGTGAGGTTCCTTCAGTGGGGCGAAGACCTTTGGTCGCCTGATGGGGAGATTTGTCCCAAGGCCAAGGTGTGGACCGGGAAACTCTCGCCACCTTCCTCCGATGGCGCCACATCCCGACCTAGCCCGGACTTATACACACTCCTTCTGAGAGTTTTGATCGCTAAGGCGCGAAGGCGGCGCTATGGGTAAGTACCATCTCCCCGCCTTCTTCCGAATTCTTCTTCCGCAGCCGCTATTGTCTTTCGATGACGAGAATACCCACTATTCCATGGCTTTGATCGACCGGGTCCATGATGCCGGTCTACTCATAGGCGGCATGGGTGAGCGCAATCTTGCCCTTCGTCGCCAACTAGGGGAGGCCCGGCCGGCAAAGGCCTGCAGAGCGGTTGCCGCCGAGAAACGGCGGCCGACTTCGGAGGCGAGGCGACCCGGCCGATCGCAGAGCTTGCGCCTTATCCGCCAGAGGCCACCTGCGAGGTTGCTTCGGGCCGAGAAGCCGAAAATCGCTCGCGAAATGAGGCCTCCGACTTGGTCGCACGGCTGGCTTCCAAGGAGGCCGAGGCGAAGGCTTCTCAGGAGGCCCTCGTGGCGGAAGAGAACCGCCGTCCGGGGAGGGAGCGGGAGGCGGTCGAGCGATATAAGAAGTCGGAGGGTTTCCTTCTCGGCTTGGACCGATCAGGCAGGGTATCCTATGAGTATGGGTATCGGATTGCCTTGGCGCGATTCCGGGCTTGTCCTTCGGGTTCCCCGGTGGAGGAGGATCCCTTCACTTTCCGTCCCGAGGACCAGGGAGTGGGAATGCCCGATGAGGTCCCTTTTGACGACAGCCTTCCCGGGGCCGACTCTTGAGGGACTTCTTTTTCTTCTCTCTTTTTGGAGGTCTCCCTTCGTCCTCATGTATTGCTCCTCTCCTCTTCAGGATCCATTTTGTATCCGAGAGTTTTTATTAATGAAATTTGTGATTTCAAAATTGCCCTTGCCTACTTGCCTCTAACTCCTCCCTACTGCCTGTCACTTCGCCATTACAAGAAATCGTGAGCTTCAAACGAAGTACTTCTTGAGGTTTTGGATGTTCCAAGTCCTCGGCACTTTTGTCCCGACAAAGGTTGCGAGTCGGAACGATGCCTGGACGACCGACAATGCGATAAGGGCCTTCCACTTAGGTGTAAGCTTGCCTCTTGCCCGAAGGGGTCACTTACCTCTATCTTGCGCAACACCAAGTCCCCCACTCCGAGGGGTCGAGGGTGGACCTTTTTGTTGTAACCTTTGGCGATGCTCCGCTGGTAGGCCAAGGCTCTTAGGTGTGCGTCGGCTCTATGTTCCTCGAGCAGGTCCAAACTGGCTCGCGCTCCCTGGGTCGACGTCTGCTCCTCGTAGGCTTCTATCCGGGGAGTCGGGATTACCAACTCAGCTGGCAAAACTGCTTCCATGCCGAATGCCAGACTGTATGGCGATTCCCCCGTCGCTCTTTTTGGGGTGGTCCGCAGGGACCACAAGATGCCTGGTAGCTCGTCGACCCAACTTGATCGGGCCCTTAGGGTTCTCTTCTTGAGTCCATCGAGGATAGACCGATTGGTTACCTCGGCGAGTCCGTTGGACTGGGGGTGGGCTACCGAGCTAAACCTTAACTGGATCTGATGATTTGCGCAGAACTCCCTGAACCGAGCGCTGGCGAACTGGGCACCGTTATCGGTGACGATAACGTTGGGAAGGCCGAATCGGGTCACGATATTCCTCCATACGAACTGCTCGACCCGCCCGGCCGCGATGGTAGCTAGGGGCTCGGCTTCCACCCATTTGGTGAAGTAGTCAATTCCCACGATGATATATCTTCGCTGCCCCGCCACGGGAACGGCCCCAAAAGGTCTATTCCCCATTGGGCAAAGGGCCAAGCGCCATCAATGGAAGTGAGTGGCACCGCGGGACGCTGCGGGGCTCGGGCATGACGCTGACATACGTCGCACCGCCGCACGTAAGTCCTAGCGTCTCGATGTAACGTGGGCCAGTAGTAACCTTGGCGCAGTATTTTGAAAGCCAAAGCCCGACCGCCCATATGCTCCCCGCAGATTCCGCCATGGACCTCGGCGAGGATTATCTCCGCCTCCTCGGGATCCAAACATCGTAGTAATGGACGAGAGAATGACCTTTTGTAGAGTCGATCACCGATTTCGCAATACCATGTCTGCGTCCGACGGAGGCGTCGCGCCTTGGCGTCATCCGCGGGCAAGATGCCCTCGCGCTTGTACCTCCGCATCTCCTCGTATCCAGGTGAGTGGTGTGGTCGGACCTTCGGGCCCTCCTAACCCCATAGTGGCAATCGTCGGTGCTCGAGCTCTTCGACTTCGGGGCGCTCCCCGAGGTTGGCTCCCGAGGCCAACTTGGCTAGCTGGTCCGCCCGCCCATTTTGGGACCTGGGGACTCGAGATAAGGTGAAGCAGAGAAGTTAGCGGCCCGAGCTTTTACCTCCGTTAGGTATTTCAAGACATGGTGGGATCCTCGCGATATTCTCCACAGCTTGTTCGGCGACCACCGGGAGTCCGTAGGGACGTGGATCGCTCTCGCTTGCATTTTTGCCGCCAGCGCAAGCCCGCCAAGAGGCTTCGTACTCGCTTCGTTGTTGGTGGCGTCGGCCGGCGTAAGAGCGCCGAGTCGTCCCTCGGGGTCCTCGAGGAGAGTCCCGCTCCAGCCCCTTGAGCTCGATGACCCGTTCACGTCGTAACCCGCCCCGCGTTTTGTTCCGAGTCTCCTGCTTCCGATCGGTCACCCGAGATGAAATCGCCAGGGCCTCGTGCCTTGATGGCTGTCCTCGCTTTGTAATGAAGGTCGACCGGATAGTTCCACCGCCCACTTCAGAGTCGCCCGCCACATCAAATTTAGAGAGAACCTGGCGTAACGGTTGGTCGGTCATTACCTCGATCGTGTGGGCCTGAAAATAGGGGCGCAGCTTCCGAGCCGTCAGGACGAGCGCTAACGCCAATCTTTCGATTGGGGGGTAGCGTTGCTCGAGCCCGCGCAGGACATGACTGATGTAGTAAACCGAGAGTGACTCTCAACAACTTCTTTCACCAGCACCGAGCTTACCGCATGCTCGGATGTGGCCAGGTAGAGGCGGAGTCCTTCCGGGGTGGATACCGAGGCAAGGCGGGGGAGGGCGGCCAGGTGCTGTCTTAGGTGTACGAGGGCCTCCTCGCATTCACCGCCCATCTAAGTTCCGGGTCCTTCAAAGCTCAGAAGAAGGGAAGACATTTGTCCCCCGATCGAGACAAGAATCGAGACAAGGCTGTTATCCTTCCGTTATGGCACTGAAGCTCCTTTACTGTCTTGGGTGATCTCATGTTGACGAGCGCTTGGATCTTTTCCGGGTTGGCATCAATTCCCCTTGCATGTATGATGAACCCAGGAATTTCCCTGATGCTACGCCAAAACGCACTTAGCAAAGTCGCATCCCATACCTTCTTAGTGTGTCGAAGGTTTCCTCAAGTCGCCGAGGTGGGCGGTTCCCGCTTGGCTTTTTACAATCATGTCGCGACATAAACTTCCATGTTCCGCCCTATCTGGTGGGTGAATATCTTGTTCACCATTCTTCGGTAAGTGGCTCCCGCGTTCTTCAATCCGTACGGCATGACCTTATAAAAGTAAGCTCCTCGGGGGGTATGGAAAGCGGTATGTTGTCTGGTCTTCTAGCGCCATCCGGATCTCGATTGAACCGGCGAAGGCATCCAGGAAGGAGAAACGGGCGTGTCCGCGGTTGAGTCGACCAACCGGTCAATCCTGGTAAGGGGAAGCAATCCTTCGGACAAGCACGATTCAGGTCGGTGTAGTCGACACACATTCTCCAAATCCCATTAGGCTTCTTTACGAGAACTACATTGACAACCACTTGGGGTATATGACTTCCTCAATGAAGCCAGGCGCCGAAGCTTATCTACCTCGGTTGCACAAATTGTTGGCGCTCGGAGCCTGGGCCCGTGGTCTTTGTTTCACCGGCGGGCGTCGAAGAAATGCTTAGGTGGTGCTTTGAAACTTCCGGCTGATCCTCGAAGGTCGCCTCGCCCAAGCAAAGACATCGGCGTTCTCTTGAGGAGGCGATAAGCCGAGCTCGCTCTTGTTCGGCTAGATCCGAACCGATCCCGACCGTCCTGGTCGGGCGGTCATTCCGCAATGGGATGTCGATCACGGTTCACCACCGGATGTCGGGTCGGGTGTCTTGGCTCGCTGGTCTTCCAGGGGGCTGTCCCGCTCTTTCTCTTACCCAAGGAGACCGTCGTCGATAGCACCATCTGATTCTTGGGGTTTCCCGGACTTCCCGACTTCGACACTTGTAGGGAACCGCAAGGTCCGGTGGTATGGGAGACAACCGCCTTAACTTGTTGAGGGCGGTCGGCCTAGGATTGCGTTGTATGCGGGTGGGAAGATCGACCACCGTGAAGGTCGCCAAACCGCTTTGGTCTTTGAGAGTCGCCGATAGTCAAGGGCGGGGTGACCGCGCACGCTGCGGCGTGACCGAGTCGCCATGAACCCGGTGAGCGCCGAGGGTCAGGCTTCAAGGCCTCCTCGTAATCCCGGCGCCAGAAAGCATCGAAGTAGAGGATGTCGGCCGAGCTGCCTGTGTCGACCATGATCCTTCTGACTTGCGCGTTGGCGATTCGGGCTGATACCACCAGGGCGTCATCATGCTCCTGACGCCCCGAACCTTCCGAGGGAAACGACTGGGCCGACAGGGAATGGTGCTCCTCCGATGTGGCAGCACGCGCGTATGCCTTTCGTCCCGAGGTGCTATTCCCGCCGGAGGCGGGTCCCCAACGATGACGTCAATGTGTCGCTCGACCGGCCCCTCAGGGCGCAGGGAAGGTTCCCGCGAGCGTTGGAGGTATTGATCTAGATGTCCCCTCCGGATCAGCTCTTCAATTTGTCGCCTCAACTCATGACATTGCTCCGTGTCGTGCCCATTCTGTCGGTGGAAACGGCAGTATTGGGTACGATCGGTAAACTCTCGCCGCGCTCTCATGGGGCGAGGAGGTCTTAGCATTCCCCTTTCCTTTATCTGGAGGAATATCCGCGTGCGAGACATATTTAAGGGGGGTGGCGGGAGCTCGGGTGCGGAGGTGTCGGGGTGTCCCGTCTGGCGTCCCCGACGCGGAGATCGTCTGTCTCGCTGCCGCTCCCGCTCGGTGGGTCGGGTTTCCTTGTCCGCTTCTTCCTTTCTTCCCGACATCCAAGTCTCGGCCGCCACATAATGGTTCGCCACGCTGAAATATCTCTCGATGGATGTGGGGGTCGCTCCACCAAGGACCAAGAAAATCTCGAGGGTCGCACTCGCTATGAATGCTGCATCGCCAGCGAGGATGAGCGCCGATAATTCCCGTACCTCCGTGGTGAACCGTCGCACGAAGTGAGAAAGGGACTCATCCTCCTTCTGCTTCAGCCCTAAGAGGAGCGTGACCGATGGCCTCGGACGCGAGAACGCCACGAAGTGTAGCTCAAAATCCCTGGCGAGCTGTTCGAAGGACGCTATCGTCCCGCTTTTAAAGTCATCGTACAAAGTGCGGGCGGCTCCTTTCAATGTGGTGGGGAACGCCGACACATCAAAGCGCCCGAGGTCCCATATAGGGCCATTTGCGCTCTAAAGGCGCAACATGATCCGCCGGATCATCGCCCCGTCGTAAAGATCGACGAGGTAGGCGGAAATTCAAAGGCACCGGTACTCTCGTATGTCGCCGGTGAAGGGTGACTCCCGGCCAGGGTCCGCCCTCCTCCTTCGACATTCGAACGCCCCTGCACCTCCTCCAGCGTTGGGAAATAGAGCGGACTGGCCGGAGTAAACCCGTTGAATCCGAGGATATAACCCGACTCGGGGAGCGCCCTGCCTTTGAGAACTCGGACTCCGTCCCGGCCTGGCGAAGCGGGGAGGATGGTACCGTGGGGGCAACTCTCGAGCACGGGGAGAGGCCAGTCTTGGGATTCGGCCCTTCCATCCCTAAGGAAGATGGGGGCGGCTGCAGCACGGCGTTCGTTAGAGCTCGGACTGCTGGGACAGTCTCGAAAGGCCTCTGCAGATAACCTCGGGAGGGGGCGAAAACCCCGCCGTGGGGGCGAAGTCCAGGGTCGCTGAACAGTTCCATGAGCGCTCGCGGTCGAAGCGGGATCGCCCCTCCGGGGGCTTCGCCGACGCCCCCGGGGCGCCTCTCCCATGTATTATTTGGGGGTGTAGTAGACGCTCTCTCGATGGGCCCTCCTTCTAGTGTCAATCTGTTAGTGCAAACAACTTTTACCGTGATCCTGGGCCCTTTGCGTTAGGGAAGAAGAGAATCCGGTCGTCTCGGCAGGTTCCGGCTCGTCGAGGGCTCTCACCCCCGCCAGATCCCAATCTGTTTCTACGAGCCGGGTCGCCCGGGAGTACTTTGCACAAAGGCGGGTGAGGATGCTCCGCCGACCCTCCGACGCTGAAGTCGGATCCCGATTCAGCCGCTGGTCCGAGCTTGGCTCGCCCGCCTACTTACTAGTGTCCCAATCCTACCTTCAGTCCCGAAAGACTTACCCCTCTTTTTCTTACTCTGTGGTTGGTTAAATATGTCGAGCCCTGGCGTGCTTCTGATTGTGTCTGAGGGGCGGTATACGGACTTGATTTCGCAGGCTGATGCCGTGGTTGACCATTGCACGGGCCTGTGGATCGACAGAGGAAGGTGATGTCTGGGAGTCGTCCTCGGCCACAGTTGAAAGCAGGAGGGGCTGTGACGTCATCCAAGCGTAATACATAGGTTCCGGGGTCGCGTCACATTTAATACCCCCATCAAACATCATCATCTAAGCGGCCGGTGGAGGCGAGAATCTTTGGCCGAGAAACCCTGCCTTCTTCGCCGATTTGTTGATCGGGGAAGAGGACGAAGACAAGAGAGACCTGACCCGGCAACGGACTCGATCGAATCCCAATCTGCCTTATCTTGCATGTCCTTCGCAGGCTAAGGCGGTTCGGCCCAACCAAAGTGCGATAAGCGTGCTGTGGTCAGTGGGCACAAAAGCAACCTATTTTGGTCCCCGGCTTCCGACTTGGTCAGCGCGGGATCCACCGAGAATGCTGAGATGGCGTTCATTAATGGCCTATGGCTGAGGTGGTGTCCCGTCTGTCCGTAAGCCCGGCGTCCGCTTACTGTCTCTCTTGCCACGGCAGGTCTTCACAAAGGGCAAGGGGGCAGATCACTCGCAATCATCGAGACCATGGCGGAAGACGATGAAACCGGAGTGGCAGCGGAGGCGGAGTTGAAGAAGGGGTTCGAGACCCTTGAGGTGGTGCAGCCGGACCCCTCCGTCCCCGTCCACTACATCTACCTCAACCGCCCGGCCCAGCGCAACGCCCTCACGCCGGCCTTCTTCACCGACCTCCCCCGCGCCCTCGCCCTCCTCGACCGCCTCCCCTCCGCCCGCGCTATCGTCCTCGCCGCCCGCGGCCCCCACTTCTGCGCCGGCATCGACCTCTCCACCCTCGCCGCCACCAGCGCCCCCCGAAGCGCCGACCGCGCCGCGGCCAGCGAACTCCTCCGCCGCAGGATCCTCGCCCTACAGGCCACGATCTCCGCCGTCGAGCGGTGCCGGAAGCCGGTCGTGGCGGCGATCCACGGCGCCTGCATCGGCGGCGGGCTGGACCTGGTCGCCGCCTGCGACATCCGGTGTTGCGACGAGGGCGCCTTCTTCGCGGTCAAGGAGGTGGACCTAGCCCTGGCCGCCGACCTGGGTTCTCTCCAGCGGTTGCCGTCGATCGTCGGGTACGGAAACGCCGCCGACATGGCGCTCACTGGGCGCGGGGTGCCGGCGGCGGAAGCGAAGGCGATGGGCCTTGTCACACGGGTCTTCCCCTCGCGCGCCGCCATGGAGGAAGGCGTCGCGGCCCTCGCCAGGGGTAATCTCGTCATTCTCGCTCCCAACCCTCGTTATTCTTATCCACCCCGCGGGACTAATGGAATGCGAATCGATAGGATTGGCGGAGAAATCGACGGTGGCGATGATGGGGACGAAGGCGGTGATGCTGAGGAGCAGGGATCTGACGGTGGATCAGGGGCTCGAGTACGTGGCCACGTGGAACTCGGCCATGCTCATGTCACGCGACCTGGAGGAGGCGGTCCGCGCCCAACTCGAGAAGCGCAAGCCCAACTTCTCCAGACTGTGAGGGAGGGAGGAGATGCAACTCCTGCACGCGACGCTTTACACAGCTTCCAGTAACCAAATGTCCTGTTAAAGGTCATACCGTCCAATTACGATACCACGTACGTGAGCATGTTACGCTTTGGACAACGAGGAAGGATCGAAGCAAATGACTGTGTGTGTGTGTGTAGAATCTGAACTCTGGCAAAACACCAAAAGCTCGTGATGATGGCCTTCGCTTTTTATCGAATCTTACAGCTCACAAGAATGGCCCCCCGCCTTCAAAAGCAGCATAGCAGTCACAGTGACCGTGTTGGGGATGTACATGAGATGATGTTGCCAAATTCCTTTGCCACTTCAGCATACGTATGGCATATAATTTACGGAGATTATATCGATACAAACGAGTGACAAATAAGTTATATTTAGTGGGGGCCTTTCGGTGCTAATATACTTTCCTTAAGATCGGGAATATTTAGATCTGTTCTGCGCAAGTTTGGCTAAGAAATGGTTGATCGCCACAATGAATTGGGTGTTGATGGCGTCTTTTTCCTTCTTAAAAGGGAGGAGGAAAAGAAAAAGGAGTGAGCTTGGAAAGGCAAGGAGAGAGTTTAGAGTCCGGTTCACGCCACCTCGGTCGTCGCCTTCTGCCCACAGGCCACAGCCTTTGCTATAAAGAACTGTTCCTTTCCCCCTCCCTCATGCAACCCACGCCCTCCTCCTCCCCTCCATGTTCTTTAACTCCTCTTTTCCTCCCTCCTTTTCCTGGCGAATTGTGCAAGGAAATGGGGCATGAGGCTCTTCGGCTCAGCTACTGCGGGTAGGAGTTGTGATACTTGAGGCGGAGGTGGAGGCTTGCTGTACATGGAGAGGCCCGGTTTCATCAAGCATGGAGTACTGAGACTGCCTCCCGGGTTTCGGTTCCACCCCACCGATGAGGAGCTGGTGGTTCAGTACCTCAAAAGGAAGGTGCTCTGCTGCCCATTGCCGGCTGCAGTGATTCCTGAGATCAATCTGAGCAAGTACGACCCCTGGGATTTGCCAGGTACGTGCGAGTTCCGAGTCCCAAGAAAGCTGCTGGCTGCATTTGGGAACGAAGCATACAGATCTTGTTTGCTGCATGTATGCTCATCCTGTCGAGCCCTATCAGGTGAAGGCGACGGAGAACGGTACTTCTTCAGTCTTCGAGAGGCTACGTACCCAAACGGCAGCCGCAGCAACGGAGCAACCCTCTCCGGCTACTGGAAGGCCACAGGGAAGGACAGGCCGGTCGTAGCGTCGGGGACCAACGAGCTGGTGGGGATGAAGAAGGTGCTTGTGTTCCACCGGGGGAAACCTCCGCATGGCTCTCGAACCGAGTGGATCATGCATGAGTACCACTGCCTTGCTGCCTGCGAGACCAGAGGCTTCAGCTTCGCACAGAGAAAGAACTTTGTGCATGTGAGCTCTCTCTCTGTCTTGCTTTCACCATCGTCTGCAGGGGGAAAAAAATGATCGTTTCTCTCTCTGTAATGCTTCGAATTTTTGAGTCTGTGCATCAGTCTACATAGTGTGCATTTGTTCGTGCAGAGTTGCATGAGACAGACCAAAAAGGACTGGGTGGTCTGCCGCATCTTTAAGAAGCGAGCCAAGATGTTGGAAGCAGGGAACACCAGCCGCAGCTACAATGACGGCCGAGTTCGGATCGGCCATCTCGAATTCCTGGATGTGCAGCGTTCGTCATCCTCCTCCTCCTCTTCTTCTTCATCAAGCTGTGTGACTGATCTCTCGTCGGAGGAGGGCGAAGAAGGCAGCAGCAATGGCGTTAATGCTTCGCCTCCACGTGGAAGTCTGCCTTAGTGTCGTCTTCGTTCTCTCGATGTACTACAATAACTTTGCTCCAGTAACTCGGCTGCGAACTCTGCGCCATGTCGCTTGTAATTTCTGTTCTCGTTAATCAAGAAAGATTAATCCACTCGCCGTCTCTCTGGTCGCCAGACACGCACAGAGAACCCAAAGGCAAGTGGGTATAGAATCAGGAAAGAGATGAGGCATGTGTGTTCGTGAGGGTGGTGCAAGGAGACGATGCCATCGGGACCAGAAGAAGAAGAAGAATAACAACGACCGCGGGGAAGATAAGCAGGGCAGTGGCGACGGGGGGGTGGGGGCCCTGACAAGCACCCGTGTTGGCCAACAAGATCTGCGCAAGATCTCGCTTTGACTGCGAGCACATCAAGCCCCGACTCGGAGCACCAGATGCGAGTGGTGTCTGTCCTCGGGAGCTTCCATCCGTCCACACACTCTTCGATCGAGCGGGAAGAAAGGGGAAAGTAACGGGGCCTGCAGCCCCCACACGGGCCTTTGTCAACGTTTACCTGCCGATCATTCCTTATCCGAAGCAGCAGCGAGGGGGTGCCCAAGGGGGAATATGATCGAACACATCTCGGGCATCCGGTGATGGAGAATGGCTTGGCGTTTTTACCTTAAAGACTCTGCTCGCCATGAATCATATGGTGGACGTGAGTCGCAGAGAATAATCTGCTGGGGACGTTGACAGCCACCGGAGAGAGTGGAGCTAATCATTGGAGCGTCCATAAGTTTGCCACCATCACAAGTTTAATGACCATATCGGGATCACCCTCGAGTCACGATTTAAGCCAAGACAAGGGACGCGATCCAAATCTACCTTGATTTGTCGCACCAAATCACCCATCGAACCGACGCAATCAACACTCTCGAGAGATTAGGTCCGATGTCATGATCTGATGTTTATGATGACACAACACCTGATCATCGAGCGAAGTCGATCAAGTGTCGAATTTGATGATCGAGTTATAGAGACAATCAAATTATCGTGTCTAAGAATCGAATTTCTAAGATGAAAACTCGTTCTAATCGACTTTCCTGAGACAAATGCTTCACGATCGATATTATTTTTGTGATAATTATATGAATAATGCACTCAAGTTAATAATAATCTTGAATTGGAGTTTTCATAGAGTATCCTTGGGATCAAATATTTATATAAGGGATGATTAAAAAAATTTATTTAAATCAAAAATATTTCAAAGAATATTCTAAAACTGCATCATGAATTTTGATTAATCAAAATTATTAGTCGTATCACTTGCATCAAACTATGTTAAAAATAATAGAAAAAGATTTACACCACTACACGTCATCATACACAAAGTTTCAAGGAAGACAACTGGTCAACCTAAATAATTGAGATGTTATAGTTTCTTGTGGTTGCATATGAAGCTTTACACTTGTTCTTGGCTGACCCATCCTTAAATTCTGCACACCTATCATGGCATTGCACTCTTGATATAAGCTGAGTGTGACATGGGACCTAACCGGGGGAGGTTCTCAAGAAGTGTTGGTCATCTCCAAATTTATTGAGATTATCTCCCATGAAGCAGCTTTATGTTGAAATCATTGTGACATGATCACCAAATGTGTGTGTATATATATATATATATATATATATATATATATATATATATATATATATATATATATATATATATATATATATAGTATTCTCCACACCCACACCCAAAGGCACATACAGAAGAAAAGACAACACTCTTCACTAAAGAAAGAAAAGAAATATGTTTCTGGCAATCCATCAGATGAGATGAATTGGTGGACTACAACTCATTGGGATTATTATTATTATTGTTAGCTGTCAAATAGGAGTGAGGGCTCAATCAAGAGTGACAAAAGTGACAATTGAGTGATGCAGCAATGAGTGCCAATCATTTCACAACACTGAGATAATATCCCATCCCATCCCAAGTTGAGAAGAAGCAGTGAGTGCATGAGTTCTTTATGTGGGCCAGTGGACACAAATGATTATGTTTTCAGAGTGCAGATGCAAGAAAAAGGATGATGTTGAATGAAGTATAAGTGCTCACAATTATCACCCATACCTCTCTTGGCACTAAAATATTTACAGATGTAAGCATAATTAATAAATATTTATAATCAATGGAAACTTGACATATAAAATTTTATTTTGTCATGTTGACATAGATATTTCCGATAAATATTACTTAAATTATTTATAATTTAAAAAAAATATTTTTTAAACCATAAATTAAGTTAATTTTTCAAATTCACTTTTGATATTTATCGATTTAGCATCGATCAATTTTGTCGGATCCAAATCATTAATTAAAATATTTAAATTAAAATTATTAATAATATATTTATCAGGCTCTTAAACTTGTTACACTAATTGAGGTACTACTAAATATGCATCATCAACTAGCATACCTTTCTTCCGCAGGTGAACATAACAATTAGATCATTTCGACTTGAGTCATTCTACCATCACCAAAGAGGACATAAAGAGTTACAGGATGAGTTAAAGTGTTGAGCTAATAATACCAGAACTCTATCACCAAGTCACTTTGTCATGAATTCTTCTTCCTATCCATATAAATGCAGCAAAGAAGAACCAAGCGACGTGCTTGCCATGATACTCTATCGATGGAACCACCGACAAGGAGTTCCTTGTGAGTGTAGGCTTATTAGCTTGGGATCCACCTCTCTACAGCTTTCGGAAGCTTCCTCACGGCACCGCCACCGCCACCATCTCCTTTTCTCCATGATCAGTTCATCAGTTCAAGGAGGGCAGTCTTGCAGGCCCCTAACTTGAGTCTCAGCTCCTTCTATCATGGAATGCTGACTGGGTTGGGTTCTCGCTGTCGGTGCATCATGCATGCATGTAGCTTTAATCATGATTAGGTTCGAATCAAAATCAAATTAGATTGATGATACAAGTCATAATATTTACAGAATGATAAATATTATTTTTTTTAAAAAATATAAATTATATTTTTTTTCTATTGGCTTTGATGATGCAATGGCAAATATCACTTCTATCTCAGAACTATAAGAAATTTGTCAATCTAGGTATCTTTTTTTCATATTAGATGTGGTTGTCACGTTTTAAATTTATGTGTATGAGATGGACTTAGATCTTCTTAAAAATTTTCTTTTTCCTATTAAGAAAGCTATCTCCTTCTCGTGGGGTCATCCATAAATAATGAAAGAATGGGCCAAAATTAAGTGGTGAAATATCTAAAAAAAAAATTAGGGATGTTCCTCCCCAATGAGATTCTACATATGAATTGATTAAAGAATCTTTTAAATATAAAAAAATATTATGCACTTTCGTTGCAAATAATGTTATGCAAGTTAGTTTATATCCATAGCATTGGATTGTGTATAAAAGAATTCTAATTTTTTTTTAAAAAAAATTAATAATGCATATATTTTTTAAATTATTTATATTAATATTATTGGTTATTAGAAGAAGGTTAAAATGATAATGATTTAAATATGATACTAATGACTATGAAATCGAAATTGATAAATTATTTTCTTTAAATTCCATCGGCTTATTTAGTTGTATGTGTTTTTGATCCTAGTATTAGATTAGATGGCTTATGTGATTATTCATTCATTTATTATTAATATTTATGAGTAGATGTTGGTATTGATGATAAGATTGATCATTAACTTACATGATCATTATAGTGAGAAGTAGAGCAAAGAACTTAGTATCTTAGGAACTTTGGGATAGTAAAATCTTAAAAGGAGAAAAATATTAGTACAGAGATTAAAATATCGATGGTAATTAATGATAATTATCGAGCAAACCTTACATAAGAGGATGGATCCTTAATGAAACTATATCGAACATAACCTTCAAATTAATAGAAGCTTAAGCATACACCAACGACTAGATAAAATATGATAAAAAGGAATAAAGAGATTATTCACAAAGATAACAATCTCTAAGTTATTCAATATATCAATCGAAGTGACTATCAGAACGTTTGGCATGAATAGCAATTAAATATTTATAATTTTATATAATTTTATATCAAATTTTTTTTTGGTTATGTCATTATATATTTACACTCATTAAGTCATTATAGAAGTACATACATTTTTTAAAATTATAAATTTGTATATTATGTATTCTTAAAAAACATTAGAAATTATCAAATTCGAACCGAAATTAAAATCGATTTTGATTTTAGATTTTGTGAAACCAAAACGAATGATTCCAAAATCAAAATCGTGGTCAGGCCTACATTCACGGCGTGCGTCCACACCTCCCCTCGACGACTGCAAGAGAGTTCGAGCAAAACAAGGAAGCCGGATAAGGTGGGAGCCAATGGAGCCGAAACAGGTGGCTTTTGGACGAGCTTGGGAACACTGCATGTTTCCAACACATGCAACCTAACCAAGAGTGCCGCGGTAGGGCAGGAGAGATCGACTGGCCGAGTGGCTACAGCCAAAACTTACGTTAGCACAGCTTCTGAAAGGTTTCCCGGAAGAATCCAAACGCCACTTGTAATGCCGACGACGTGTGGACGACACAAGTTCATGGTCGGTGATGGTTGGCTCAGCAAGATAAGAGAGAGAAGAGAGAGAGAGAGAGAGAGAGAGAGAGAGAGAGAGAGAGAGAGAGAGAGAGAGAGAGAGAGAGAGAGAGAGAGAGAGAGAGAGAGAGAGAGAGAGAGTTGAACCTTTAGAAAGCTTAAACAAATGAGAAGGCCAAGTAGCCCAAACAAAGAGCGCAACCAAGAAAGAAGAGATGGCTAGAACTTGGTGAAGCCATGCATGCCTAAAAATCTCATCTACATATTTGTTGTTGTAGAATGAGGCATTTCTCTCTCTTGACATCTTATTGTTATTACCGTGGAAAGGGATGAGCCTAACTTGCTTAGGTGCCACAATCTATTTCAACCAAAGACGAGGCCATCACTCTCTTCAAATTGTGACTCAGTTGGCCAACATTAAATGCGATCAACCAATCATTCCAAACATTTCAATGCCAACCTACATTGTCAAATCTCGATTCATGTCATTGATTCATCTTTCCAAAATGTGCTTCATTTTAGAGAGAGAGAGAGCTAATGTCAAATCAAAAGCAATTTATGCTTGAGCTTTAGTTTTTAGTTCATACAATGCATAATATCTACAACATGATGGAAAACACATATTAAAACAAAGAAAAGAAAATTATGTGGTGGATAAATCTGAGAAAATTGAAAATTGAATGGCAATAAAATATCCCCAAATCATTGGAAAGAATTCTTGACCTCAAGTGGGTCAAATGAAAGATAGGAAGATGCATATGTCCCAAAGCAAGATGGAACTTTATGACCATGTCCACAAAATGTGGCTCCAAATCCTTAAGCCATCATGCTTTCCTTGTGGCACTTTCTACCACCATACAAGTCTTTTTTTTTATATATAGTTTTAATAAAACTATTATTATTTATAATTTTTTTTATGGCCATACAAGCTGATAATGCCTCATTGTTTCCAAAGTTAATTGATATACATCTTTATAGTTTTTAAATTTTTAAAAATATTTTTATTACATTAAATGATATATATGATGTTCGGACTCGAATATAAGACTTATCAATAATATTAAGTTCGGATGTCATGATAAAAATAATACTCATAATTATTAGTTAAATTATTTATTTATTTATTATTTGAATAATTAGTATTTAATCTCTCTATGTTGATCAAACTACATATTAATGGGAGCCTCATCTAATGAATCTTAATTTATAAAGTTTTTAAATAGAATCATTTTTTGGAAAAAAAAAATTGAACGACGAAAATTATAATTTAGATATAATTGTGTTAAAGAAAACAAAAATATTTATAAGCTTTTATTAGAAAATTGTAAAGATAGTAAGTAGTACTCGTACGACGTACCCACTCCTTCACCCGCGTCACTATCATGTCGACACGTCGCACCGCTCCCTTCCTTTTAAGCGACGCGTGTCACACGCGCCGATGGTCCAGAAGAATGCGGTCATGGAACCAAAATGACGCTATTACCCCTTACCGATGTGGCGCTTGTGAAGGACACGATTGGTCTTTTAGTTCCCCGGACTAATGTCCATTCTTCGTCGGTTTAATCGGTTCCAGCACTCGAACCGGGTCCGTTCCTTTCCTCGGACCGAATCAAGACCTGGCCGATGAATCCGGTCCGTTCTAAGACAATGCACACAGCCAAACCGGACCCATTCAATGCACATATTGAAGCTTCTTGGCAACTCTGAATTCAGCGGAAATGCCCATTGTGGCACACAACATTTGACTCTTGGATTCCATGTTTGAAAATGCTGTATGTTCTCGATCAATGTTCATTATGTTGTCACCATGTCTCAAGATGATGCATGATGTGATCACATTCTTAATTGCATGAGAGATGATGGTCGATCATAATTATCTGACACTTGTCTTGTCGAACAATGATGCCCAAGTCATGAGGTAATGTTTGACCAAATGATCAAATCTAATTATAAAAAGATGTTTATGTAAAAAAATATATTAAAGATTGATATTCTATAAATAATCCAGAAATAAATCTATACTCATCCGATTTCGGCTCCAAAGATTTAGAGATGATCAAAGAAATACTGTCAAATATTTTAGAGTATTACGTGAGGGCATAAAAAGGAATTAATGATCGAGTTAAGATAAACTAAATGGAATGGATATTTTGATTTTTAAGACAAATAATATCATTAAATCTTATATTAATTATTTTCAGATTTATTGAACAAAGTTTAGCTGGTCAAATCAGAATTTTAATTGAAATTGTCAATGTACTCTTCCACTGCAAGGCTTCCCAATTTGGTCGAACGGTCCGGTTCGGTGATCCATCCCGGTTCATGTCATCCCGGCTCAACAGTAACGCCATCCACCTGTTTAAGATTGGAGTTCTGGCGGAGCACCGGATTTGGTCTACTTCTTTCACCCGTGTCACGTTTACTATTTCCATACCCGCTCATTTAGTGGACAGATAAGGTGGGTCCAGGATTAAGCTAAACGGGTGTACGTAGTCACGCGTAAACGAGGGCAGGAAGACTACTGAGGTAAAAGAACAAAATATTAACCTCCGTGTGACGTGGAATTACAACTATGGACAGAGCCGGCATTAACGACTGTACATAGCGGGAAAGGAAAAGAGAGAGAGAGAGAGAGAGAGCGAGCGGGTTGGGGCTGCTTCGTTGGAGAATTCTAATTGCGTTTTCGCGTGATTTGGTCGGAATTCCAGCGGGAGCAGGCAATCGGGACGCCCCCGATCGTTAGGGTTGCTATATTCACCTCGATCTTGAACTTCTTTGATTCGCTTCTGCTCGATTTCTTTTGGATAATCTCGTGTTCTTTTGGGGGGAGTCGGCTGGTATGGCGTCCGAGGGGGGGTGGGAGGTAATGCGTGCCGTGAACGGCACCTCTTTGATTTCTTTCGCTGTTCTATCGCTCGTGCTTCTTGTTTTCTTCTTGCCCTCTTTCGTTTCTTGTCCTTGTGATCTTGGATTTCTTGTGGAGGTGTTGATTTGCATTGAGGAGGTTTTCTTTATGAGCCGTGATGGATATATTGTTTTACTAGTTTTTATCTTCTGCATTTTAAAGAAGCAGAATTGGTGGAGAAAAGTGTGTCCTTTTTTCGAATTTCTATTAGTATTTTTAGTGGGAAATGGAGTTATTGGATTTCATGCTGTGTTCATGCGTTCTTCTTGCCCTTCCTTTTCCTACCATCACCAGGAATTAACTTCATCTAATACATATGCCTCTTCTCTTTCTGTAATGGTTTTCTACTTAGATTCGTCAACTTGCTTCTGCTGGATGTGAATTATGTAAAGTTACTACTTTCCTCTTCCAAAATGGGTTTCAGAGTTGAATTCTAATCTGCTGTTGCGTTTCTGTTTTAGGATATTGGTTGTTTACTTGGATAGCTTTGACTCGGCAACACCTTCCTGCTGGCAGGGATTTGGAAGATCATCTCTTTTTATTCATGCCTTCCTAGTTCCATTAATTTCCAGGTGTTAGTACTGCTATTCCTGCATGGATTTGATTGTTGGTAAAACCGAGGAAGTAGAAATGGACTGTGCTAACTTATTGGATCCTAGGCATTACGAGTACCATAATTTACCTATACCTGACTAACTGCAATGGAACTGTAGACTAGTATTCCGCTTTGCATCATATTGCTTAGTACTGAACGTTGTGGATGTAGATTTGCTTGTGAACATTGTGGATATGGATTTGTTGGACAAGGGCATGAGGAATAATTCTTCCCGTTTGTTATATAGAAATAATGTGCTATGACTTTAGGGCGATAGCATTAAGTCACCAATCAGCATTAACAGCAATTAAAGAGAGAAGATACAAGCAGTAGAATTCAGCCACCTATATCTTTGCAACAATGGGCTTGCCCCAAGCACTGCCAGGAGAAGCTGATGAAGGGATGAGATCGCCGAGCACATTTGTGTCAACCCCACCTCGGTCTCGTGGTATTAGCAGCTGCAATTTGGAACGTCAGCATGCTAGAAGTGCAAATTATTGCAGTAAAGGAGGTTTTTCGCATTCACCTACCAGTGAGTTTCAAAGGAAATCCACCTTGGAAGACTTAAAAGAAGCCAATTGGTTATTTGAATATAGAAATTCCATTAGTGATGGCACAGATCTTCAACGTCTGAAGATTGACAATGATGCAAATGACAAGCTATTACCTAAACTCTATAACACCATTCAGAAGCCTGTCATTAGAGTTGTTGGCTTTGGATCGGGTGAGTTGGGTTCCTCTGTCGATGGCTTTGGAAATGTACCAATGGATCAAACTTGTTCTTCTGTCGCTCTTGATAAGTCTAATTTACCACCTGACTTGTGTCGATCACAACCGCAGAAACTTTTGTTGTCTCCTTTGAATTGTGCACTTGGGAAGCAGTTCCACAGTGATTTGCTTGACATAAATTCTGTCAATACTCAACTAGAATCCTGTGGCTTGAGTAGGACTTGTGATGTCTTCACTGATGGGCCTCATATCAGGGTGCCTTCTTCTCATTCTCATCATTTATCATCATGGAAGGTTAATTCTAATAAACAGAATGAGCCAAGACCTTTTACTAGGGCAATTGCCATATCTCCAGAGAAGGCACTTTCAACACCATTTCCCTTGTCTCCACTTGGCCCTAGATGGTCTGAAAGAATGAAAATTTCAGGAGTTCAGAGAGACATCATAAAGGATATTGAAAGTGACTCTTTGCTTGGGAAGGGTCTGGAAGATTCCAATGGTGGAAGTAAAACTGAAATGATATTGTTTTCTGAGGAATCTGATTTTAGGATGTCCAATCCATTTGAAGAAGCTAGCATATTGCATGATGAAATGGATACAATTGCTTCTATTAGTATAGGCCACAAGGGCTGGAATGGCAATCCTGATTCTGTGCCTGCACCTCATTGCATGAATCATATAAGAGCATCAAGCATGGTACCCGTCAGGAGGTCCTTAGTTGGATCCTTTGAAGAGTCTCTCTTATCCGGCCGATTCTCATCTGGAAAAGTTTGTCAGGTATGAGATCAAATCTATATTTCATTCACCATGATGTATAAAATTGATTTTAACCTTCAGAGGTTAAAATAGACAAGCATTCATGTCGTACATAACCTGCTTTTTTCTTCCAATTTTTCACAGACCTTTGATGGTTTTTTGGCTATACTAAACATCACCGGTGGTAGTTTTTCGCCGCCGTCTCAGAAGCTTCCTTTCTCAGTGATGAGTGTTGACGGTGATAGCTCGTTGTTGTACTATGCATCAATCGACCTTGGTGGAGCCTTGCCCTCTAATAAGCATAGTGGTCCAAAATTAAGAAGAAGTCTGAGCAATGACTCTGGAGTAGCCAAAAGTTGGCTACGGATTCCTATGAAAGGGCGCGTACAACTGGTATTTGGTTTTTTGTACCTCAAAGTTTTGTTGGTGCTCAAGTTAGGGCTGGTAAATTGATATGCTTGCTGATACTACTTTAAGTGCATTAGTAGTTGACCTGTGTTTGTCTTCTTAAATTTTCCACAAGTTAATACTGTATTTTTCATAATTCAATACTGAAGGTGTTGATTTCGCTTTTCCCTTATCAATTCAGATATTCTTATGTTATGTCCTTTTTCTTCTTTCACTTTCATAACTAGCAACGACACTCTACGTAAAAACATTATCTTACAGTTTTCATAAATTAATTGTGAGGATATTCAGTCAATGAGTGAAATATGGCAAAAAACAATAACATTCTAGGTAAAATAATTACCTTACATTTTTCATAAATTAATTCTGAGGAAAGGGTTCTTTTTACATGTTCTTGCGTGATGTATACATAGCTTTATGTGGCAATAGGATGAGAGACCAATGATGATCATTTGTCTTAGAAAATAAGTACGACAGTTCATTACTATAATTTATGTATTATACACTTTAGAAGGAAACAGCGGATGACCTATTGGAATTTAATCAGGTGACGTTTATTTCCCTATATTAATAATTAGAGAAATTTGAAAAGCAAAAGGACCGCCACTTGTTCAGGTGTCTTCTACATAGTGCATATTAGCATATTCACCTACATCCTCCAGCACGTCGTCACTTTTCTCTTTTCATGAAAAATAATGCAGTAAATGTTTCATGTTGATATTTGTGATCACTGACTTTTGATAGTATTTCTGATGTTTCTGAAGTTTCTTCAGGTTACGTCTATTGCTTTTTTAACAGTCGTATACTATATACTTGTGTCATAATCAAAGTAGATTATCCGACATGTGCAGAAATAGTTATCTTTTTTTGCTACAAGTTCCTGATATGTTGGTTTTAGTAGGTCCTTAGCAATCCTGAGATGACCCCTCTCCACACCTTTTTCTGCAACTATGATTTGAGTGACATGCCTCCAGGAACAAAGGTACAGTTTAACTGCTTAGAACCTGTGCTTCTTGTTTACCCCTGTTATGGGGTAACTTTACCATTAAAAACTCTTCCATGCTTGGATATAAAATGATGGTGATATATAAGCAATATTTTTCTACTAGAAAAAGCTAATGACCAAATGTTTATATTGTGTAATCTAATTTGTCCTTTGCATAGTTGTTTGAGTATCGTACACAGAGGTGTAGCTATAAGTATTGCATGGGTACTAACACCATATGATATAAATGTGTACCATAGCATGTGATTTGTCAAGGTGTCTGAGTGGAGATTAGGCACATAGGAGTGGGTACACAAAGCTTACAGATAGATTTATCAAAACTGTGTTCGTGTCTTTCTAGTTATATATATATATACTCTTTTAAACCTGAGATCTTGCAGAAGTCCTTGAAATTACACTTGCATCTTTCTAGTATGGGTGGCTGGACTGAAATCTGCAAATTTCAGGGACGTAAAATTATATGTCAAAACCAGGAGGATACAAGTCTAATTTTCATGTAATTGATTCACCAGGGAAGATGGTAGGAGCGGAAGAAATTGAAATGATTTCTTCCAGCAGAAAGTTGCTGAAAATTTAGAAATTAGCAGAAACTAACCAATTCTGACGTACTCATATTGGAAATTCCAGATTTGGCTTTCTGTTATCTGTTGCAATTCACCATAGTCTCGCAGGTGTGAAGCATGATATACTGACTAAAAATCTGCTTTTCTGCAACTAAAGATGACAACCCTTCATTGAATGGCATAGGTGGGTGTTCTCGCCAAGGGAGAACCTAACATATGTTTCTTCTGCAATGCAACATATGTTGCATTCTTGCGCATCACTTATTTTTATTAAGCTTGCTTGTTTAGCTGAACTTTTATTAAATCACAAGAAGGTCTCTAAAGGATCCTGCTTCTTTCGACCATGAGATTGCTCGCTTCATTTTACCATTCAACTTCTGTTGGATTATGCTTCTTTTCTTTTTCTTTTCTTGTTTGATGTAATGACCACTATATCTTAGAACCTAAACAACAACATAACTGCATTAACAGCTAGTTGGCGTTGGCTACATGAAATTTTATTTGTCCACATACAGTACGTGGGAGATATTATTTATGTTTGTTTCATGTTTATGTTGCCAGTTTGTAATAGGTTAAATTGAATTTCTGGTCAAAAGTTTTTTATGTGGAAAATACACATAGCTAAAGAACCAAACTGAAAATGTTATTGTACTTTTCTTATCTTAATTTATTCTATTGATTGTTGAAAGCTTCATCTAAGCTGCAGTTACCTTGTACCAAATTTAAGAACATTGGTGATACGTTTTGTTTGTATTGACATAAATTGAAGCAGACATTCCTGCGTCAGAAGGCCACTCTGGCTTCCTATGGATCCTTAAATAATCCAGCAAAAGAAATCCTCTCTTGTGACATGAAAGTAGCTTCAGAAACTACACTGAAGTCCGATCACGCTGGCCATGGAGAGTGTTATGGCAAGTAGCTTGTCTGTCTCATTGTTTTCATTAGTTAGAGAAATTGATCGCTAAGAACCGTATCCCTCTGGCTTTCAGGTTGTATGTATCATGATGATACTCAACGGTGTAACCTGGCTACTAACTCACAAAGCACAGGGGAGAGAAGCTCTGAGTTTTTCTCTTCAGAGGACTGCAATGAATTACCAAATCAATCTAATTCTGTCATGGATTCTAAAAGAGATGAAAAGCATAACTGTTGTCATGTAGATATGTGTCGTTTAGCTAGCAGAACATCTGTACATAGCTCTTTGAAGGTCAATGATAACACTGCTGGTGCTCTCCGTTATGCCCTTCATCTGCGTTTTCTGTGCTCCTCTACCAGGAAATCAACCAAGTCATTTCAGAGATGCAAATCTGACCCTGATTCAGCCCCCGAAACAAAATGTGCAGACACTATGGGGGGCCGTCGATTCTATTTGTATAATGATCTCAGAGTTGTGTTTCCTCAACGGCACTCGGATACAGATGAGGGCATGGTATGGACTAAATAAGTTGCCTGCGTTCTTGTTTTTGGTTACTTGGTTTCTTTTTTTCATTGCCCTTTTGCTAACTTAGGCAGTGTTGAGAATTGAGCTAGTGATTTTAACTTGTTTCCGTTTATCACGGTTCATGAGCCTATTACATTCCTTTTTATGGAATTGATACACGATCAAAATGAATTTTAGAGTGAAAAATTATTTGATGCATGATACCTTTGCTATTAGATGAACATCCCATAAACATGAAATACTGCATTATGTGATAAGTGACCTTTGCATCTGCATTTAGTTGACATTGCATCCAATGAGATTGTGGGCTGCTTTTATGCATCTGATGTAGTTGCTGAAACGGTTAGTATGCTTTTATGCACTTGCTTGTGTGTGTTGTCTTTAGTGAGCTGTGTGACGGGGAATGATATTCCTGATTGGAACGATAGTCATGCACATAATTAGTAATTGATGTTCTTGAAATGCTTGTGACAACAACTATTTCACTTCTCTTCTAGCAGTTTTGTTTACGTTGGATTGTCGGTCAACATCCGATGTTCTCAAAATTAGCCGTCTTTTGTTGCTTCCCCTCGTGACCTGGACTAAAATCATATTATCTGTGTACTGTTAAAACTTCAATCTTCAACTTTATTTATCCCTTGCTTCTGTAAAATTCTAGAAAATCGTAAGGTTTCTTCAATTGATTTGATCTTCTATAATCCAATGCTTTTGTATTGGCCTCTCTAGATACAGTTATCGGCATGATCTTGAAGCATTGGAGAAGCTGTGTGTGTGTTTTATCTTGATTTGGTTTCTAATATATGTTTTCATCGGCATGACTTGTTACAGTTACGAGTGGAGCACCACTTTCCAGCAGATCCAAAGTACTTTGACTTGAGCAATTGACAAGGCTTAATTGCATTCTTGGGCACGATAGTCCCTGACACACTGTACATACATACCACTGACTTACCTCAGTCAACTTGTTGCTATTTGTACATAATCTTCTTTCTAAATGAATAAAGTTCATGCTGTGATCTTAGTCTTCTCTTTGCTTCGCTTCCCTGCATGTTCTCTGAATATTCATCGAAGTGTGGTGTTCTGAATCATCTTTTGAGAATGAATGCCTAATTCACCTCTACTCTTAAGTAGTCATATGTACGTATTTGGAGATGGGTTGGAATCTCAGAAGAGCATTCTCAAGGTTTTTTGTGAATGGAGTGTTCACCATTTCAAGGTGATTGTATAAAAAGTGTATCATATGTTTTATATTTATTTTATATTTATATTAATTGAAGAGATTATATATATATATATATTATCAATAATATAAGTTGATTTTGTGTCATGCTTTTGAGACCTCTAATCAAAATTTATGATTGTAATTTTATTAATATGCTAATTAGTTTAGATTTGTTAAGAATTATTCTCATATCATATTTGTTTGACTCAAAAGCTGGTGCTCGCGTTTGCCCAACCCTAGAAAAAAAAATATATATATATATATGCTTAGGGATGTGAGGCTAATCAGACATATTTCATGTGATTTGACTTCAAGCCAAAAGATCATGAAAACAAACAATTAGTCCAATTGCTGATCCAAGGTTCATGGTCTGTGTGCTTGCTTGGCGTTGACTAGTTATTGTGGCTCCTCCTCCCTGCCAAAGCCATCTTCGACCGGCTTGTCCTGCCGTGATCGTCAACATGGATTTCTCATCGGATGCTTTTTGTGGAAGTAGCATGATGAGGATGAGACCGAAGGAGAACATATTCTGCACGGAGAATGTCATCGGAGAACAGATGCTAAAGCAATATTATCCTATGTATGATAAGGCCAAGTTGACCATATCCAGCAAGGGTTTCAGTCGAAGCTTTGGTCTCTCCTCTTCGCTTGCCCCACACTATAAATGGAGGCCTGTGGAGCGAACGATGTGTGTCACCAGGGAAGGAGAGCGGAAGGGAGGTCTCACATGGAGATGAGAGCCTGTCTTTGGTAGCCAAGAATGACTTGCCTGTGTCCTCACGCAGGGTTTTGAGCTTCTCAGAGCTGTTTGTGGTTTCATGGGCAGTCATCTTGGCTAACCTGAGAAGCTCTCGTCCTCCATGCCAGACCTACATCTCTTCCTCTTTTTGTTGTGCGTCTTCTACCTGTGACCTACATCTCTATGCGTGCTGTATGCATGCATAAAGCTATCAACATAAATGCACAACAGCTTCAATTTTAATTCAAGACATGAAAGTAGGTGAAGGCATGAAAGCTATAACAACTTGTGTGTCTCACAGTCAAACGTGGGAGAAGAGATGCTGAGCGCAGAAGATTTTGGCCATGAGAGAGCTTGGTGTGGTTACAGACTACATTTACTACATGGTCTGCTCCTCCTTCAAGGGGGCTTCACAGCCTATAAATACCTTCTATGGACTCGTTTTCTTGCTTCTTTGTGCACTCACCGGCAAACCCCACCCCACCCCCACCTCCCACCTCCCCAAAACAGAAGATGTTCCGAGTCTTGTTCATGAAAACGCAGCTGCAGCTAAGAGAGAGAGAGAGTACTTCTTGTTTGAGAAGAGGTTAGCATCATGCTTGCAAAAGTACTACTGTTTGTGGTGTCGTTGATAGTGTTTTCTTACAGACTTTACTCTCCTTGGTAGAGAGATGGACGACGTCAGGCATGAGAAGAAGAGTCGTCTCCATGTAGGCATCCCTCGCATGAATACTATTATATCCAGAGAAGCTCATCATTCTGGTTTCTTTCCAGTACCTCGGTACCATCAGAGTAAAAATATAGAGAATTTGGATTTTAATTAAGAAATTAATAAAAATATATAACAATAAAAATAAAAAAAATATTTAGAAAGAATCTGGAGATACGAATTCGCTATCTTAAAGCGAAATCTCATGATTATGCTCGAGAGTAATCTGAGATCTTTATTCTTCTTTCTAATATCTTAGTACCATTTCTAAAAATATAGGGTATTTGGATTTTAATTAAGAAACTAATAAAAAATATATTAAAAATAAAAATAAAAGCATAAAATTTAGAAAGAATTTGGAGATGTAAAATCTATCTTAAAGTGAAATCTCATTATTACCGGATTGATCTGAGATACTTATGTTTTTTTTTTTCAAAAAACAAATGACGAAGGCGGAATTTGAGCCCAAGACTCTATGATGTATTATTAAAATCTTTACCAACTAAATTGGTTGACACTTCAATTAGAAAGTAACTTGACCAAGTACTTTCGATGAGTCAAACAATAAAAATCAAATAATAGAAACATATTTAAATAAGAGGATAAATTATATTGATATCTGAATTTTAAAATATTTAAAATAAGAAACTAATAAAATATTTACAAAATAAATAAAAATAAAAGAAATAAAATTTAGAAAGAATTTGGAGATGCACAATCTATCTTAAAGTGAAATCTCATTATTATGGGATTAATCTGAGATCTCCACCCCAATATTCTATCACTCTTACGAGCATGATCATAGACTGATCTTTTTTTTCTTTCTTTTTTATAACAAATAAGTGATGAAGACAGAATTTGAGATGAAGATCTTATAATATATTATCAAAATTTTTATCAACTAAATTAGTTGAGACTTTAATTATAAAGTAACTTGACTAAGCACTTTCAATCAACCAAACAACAAAATCAAATAATAGAAACATATTTAAACAAGAGGAGGAATTATATTGATCTCTAAATTTTGGATCCATTACGGGTTTGCAATAAACTCTATTTCTAGAGTCTATAAATGCCTCAAAAGTCATCGGACATATATACATATATATATATATATATATCATAAAATTTAAGAATTAAATCTAACGTATACATTTACGCGATCTCTCGAACACACGTGTTTGTGACACATGCAGCATTACTGAAGACACGGTAATCTTGTTGCACGTTTACTGAGGTGTTATGGGAAGACGACACGGGGAGTTTGACCATGGAATGTGCCAAATGGGGAAGTAGTCAGAGCTGGGTGGACTTTGTTGGGACGACAAATAGAGAATATTTCATGAGGCTTTTGCTTTGCTTTCTGTTGGCGTCATGCGTGCAAATTATATTCTGACCAATCTTCATCAGCACCACTTTCTATCATAGACACATGATTTGATTCCCTCCGACATAGGTGGTTGACTTTTCACCTCGATCTTATCCATGAAAGATTGCCGCATGCCTTGGGAGGGGAAGAACGCGATCCAAAAAGAGAACGGCTGCATCGATTTGGCTTCCCTACGAAAAGTCAAGTCAATCAGGTGAGGAATCTATGCCGCGGTGGCTGATACGATGTGCGTCCGTCCCGGGAAGAATACTCGGCATGTAAGAAGGGATACGATTCTCCATATCTGTGATGAGAAATGGAATTCGTGATTGCCCCATATTTTGTCCATTTCTGCTGCTGATTCTTATTATTTCTTAAGCATTCTCGATAATTTATTCCTTTTAAATATAGTTTTTTTCTTCTTTTAAATATGATTGAAATAAGCCAACTCATATAGAAATTTATTGGGTGATTTTTCTCAAAAAGTCTCACTTTTTGGGCTTTCTCGAATGATATTCTCATTTCTAATTTTTTTATGTGGTGCCTTTTTTTTTTTTTGATACCCTAAATGTCCCTTGTCACCTCTCATCGTCCAACACTTTCATCCCATCCTGATCATCTTCGTCTTCTATGATCGTTCTCTATCACGTTCTCACAAAGGGCACTAAGGCCTTGAACATGTTATTGCTCTCGTCTGTCGCAAAGACCCTCATCCGTCACTGTCGCTGTGCTACTTGGGCCACATCGTCCTTCTCGATGATTATTTCTTGTTGCGGTTCTTGCCAAGGGCATAGGCACCATCAACATAAGCTCGAGCATGGGACTAGACGATGATAGTGTAACTCTAAATCCAAATGAGGATGGGTCGATAATGGTGATGAGGAAAGGTTGATGGTGATTCCCCATCATCTTTGTCGAAGTAGATAGACAGGAGCTAACGGAGATCGACAATAGATGTGTCAAGGAGGATGAGGCCTCATGATGGATTAAGGCAAGGGTGAGGGCAAAGGCAACAGACGAGAGCCTTTGCAACAGTAGCAATGAACAAGGGTGAGGATACACTCAAGGGCCTTAACAACCTCCACAATAACATGATGGAGGAGGTAAGATCTCGCGGTAGAGCAGAGTGACCATAATGTGGTGGAAGTGGTGAGTGGTGAACGATAAAGGTGGAGATTTAGGATATTTAAGAAGAATAACGGTACCAAATGAAAAAAAAAACTAAAATTGAGGGGATTAATTCAAGGAAAATCCAAAAAGAAAATTTTGTTTAAGCAAATCATCCAAATTTATTTATTAAAAAATAAAAATAAAGGAAAAAAAACCCCTTAGTCCTTTATCTTGAGTGATTCAACACCCAACAAACCTTCCAAACATTAAAACTAATTAATTAATTAATTAACGTAGTTCAGCTCAACTCCACCGCATCAGAATTTCCAACAGATCAATTTACCTCGCTTTATGACTTGCTCGTCAACAAAGATCGTACAGTGACAGTTCAGATAGAAATTTATAGGTTTCTCGAGATCAAGAAATTGTTTCCTCGCTGTAGTTTTATACATTTTGGCCATCTCTTTTAGACTTTTCCTTTCCTCTTTCTTTTTCTCTCTCTTTGTAAGCCTTTTTAATTCCTTTTTGCAGTGTCAACTAAACATATAACAAAGGAAGAGAGAGAGAGAGAGAGAGAGAGAGAGAGAGAGAGAGAGTCTTCATATTTCTTATATGAAAATAAACTCAATCTAGATTCAAAATGACATCTCATTGCTGAAAGCATTCTTAGCATAGAAATGAATGGACATGGAAAGACTCATTTGGACAAAGCCCGCGAGTCAAAGCTAATCTTTCACCCTTCACTAATCTTCAGTATCCTTCCAAAGTGCTGCAAATGGGGAAGAGATAGCGGTCCGGCATGGGGGACAAGAGTCCCTCTGATTAGCCAAGGAGACTGCCCACTGACCCACATGGAGCTTCTGAAACCCTCAGGCAGCTGCCAGGGCCTCCATGAGGACACAGGCAAGTCATCCTTGGCTACCAAAGACAGACTCTCATCTCCATGTGAGACCTCTCTTCCACACCTCCCCTCCTTGGCAGCTTGCTCAGACCTAAACTGCCTGCCCATGGCAGCCATTTATAGCGTGGCCATGGAATAGCTTGGATTCTGCTTGCCACATATATATGCGTCTCAACCATATCCTTACTTGGATCTCATGCCTCCTTTTGCTTGCTGCCTTTACTTCAGCTGCTGCTCTCCAGAATATATTCTCCTAAGGCTCACGGAACTCCTACGCGCAATCCAAATGCTAGGCTTTGTGGTGCAGAAAGGATTCCCGTAGATAAGAAGATAGAGTCGGAAAAGGAAAACTCTTCGCCATATCTCCATTGATCTACACATCTCGGAAGCCTTTGATTCGATGGAACCACAGGGATAGCATAACATTTTATGCATTGTGTATATGAGTACTGCTCATCTTCATCTCCTCTTTTCTCTCTCTCTCTCTCTCTCTCGCTCGCTCGCTCTGTCTATCTATCTTCTCTTTATGCATGCGAGGCATCGTGCATGTTAAGATCGCATTGTCGATAAAGTGAATGGATATATCTAAAATGAAAGTCAAACACCCACTTGGGAAGAATCAAAACTTTGTTTGGTGGTGGAAATGGTCGATCGAACATTTTGCCTTTTCTCTCTTCCTTTCTTTCGTATGAAGAGAAGGATGTGATGCATCAGGAATGAGCAATAGGGCGTGAAGCAAAAGTCCTCATTGCTATTCTCACAAACCTCTCCTTTTACCGAAATCGTTGCATGGCACCTTTCTGTTAGAAATTCATTCATAGTAGTTATCTAGGTAGTTATCATGTTCTAGATAGTTATAGACATGTTCTAAGAAGTGGCCCATGATCTAGAAGTTATAGGATAGTTCCTACAACTACCTCAATAGGTGACATGATGGAGGGAGTTAGTTACCACTATGTCCTATAAATAGGATCATAGTTCATGAAGCAAGGCAGTGAGATGCATTTGGGTAAATCCTGTAAGTGTTCTATATCGTTCCTCAAGTTTTTAATACTAAATCGGTTTTCTTGATTAAAAGCATTCTCTCTTGAATCGTAGTATTCTGTTTTTATTGTTTCCTTGCTCCTCCAACCCTAACATTTGTGGTATCAGAGCCAGGTTTTAATCTAAACTGGACATTATGACTTTTAATGATAATTTCATGTCTCAACCCCTTATTCCTATCTTCTCGGGCAAATGCTATGAATTTTGGAGTATCAAGATGAAGACTCTATTCAAGTCTCAAGATCTTTGGGACTTAATAGAGAATGGATATACAGATCCAGATGAGGAAACCAGGCTGAGAGAGAATAGAAAGACGGACTCAAAGACATTGTTCTTCATTCAACAAACTGTACATGAGACAATATTATCAAGAATTGCAATAGCGACAACCTCAAAGCAAGCTTGGTTGATACTTCAAAATGAATTTCAAGGCTCATCAAGGGTGATTACGGTAAAGCTTCAAACCCTTCGTCGTGAGTTTGAAATTTTATTCATGAAAAGCAATGAATCGGTGCAAGATTTTCTTTCTCGAGTGACTGAAATTGTTAGTCAAATGAAATCTTATGGTGAACATCTTCATGATCATATAATTGTTGTAAAAGTTTTGAGAAGTTTAACTCCGAAATTTGATCATGTTGTTACCACAATTGAGGAGTCAAAAAATTTATCTACATATTCATTTGATGAACTAATGGGTTCCTTGCAAGCACACGGAGCAAGGTTGAACAGGTAACTTGAGAAAAATGAAGAAAAAATATTTCAGATTAAGAGGGAGTCTTCTACTTCAAAAGAAGATAAAAATTCAGCAAGAAGAGGACGTGGCAGAGAAGGATTCCGTGGTACAGGAAATGGAAGAGGAAGAGGACACTTTGATGGGCATGATGAATAAAAAAACTATAAGAGTAGAATTCAATGTCATTATTATAAGAAGTTTGGTCACATGAAAGCAGATTGCTAGAAAAGAGAAAAGCAAGCAAGCAATATGAAGGAAAATAAAGAAAATAGTAAGTTATTTATGACTCATTCACAAGTTAATAATATCTTAAATGATATTTGATTTTTGGATAGTGGATGTTCTAATCATATGTCAGACATAAGAATAATGTTTAGAGATATTAATGAAACTCACAAGCTGAATGTTAGACTTGGAAATAACAAGCAAATCCAAGTGAAAGGAAAAGGAACAATTGAGGTAAAGACAAGTCAAGGGAAGGTAAAACACCTTGATAATGTTTTCTTTGTTCCTAGTTTATCACATAACTTGTTGAGTGTTGGACAATTGATAGATGATGGATACTCAGTTATTTTTTATAATGGTTCATGCACTATTAAAGATAAAAAAATTTTAGTTTGATTATGGTAAATATTTGCATGACACAAAACAAAATGTTTTCACTTGATGTTTCAAATATTGAAAAGCATGCTCTTGTTACAACTCAAAAGAATGGGTCTAAATTGTGACATTTAAGATATAAACACCTTAACATTAAGGGGTTAAGGTTGTTAAAGCAAAAAGAAATAGTTTTTGGATTGTCCAAAATTAATACACTTGATGTATGTGAATGATGTATTTATGACAAACAAAGTAAAAAACTATTTTCTGTTGGAAAAGTATGGAGAGCATCCGATTGTCTTGAATTAATTCATGTTGTCTTATATGGACCTATGAATATAAAATCATTTGATGAAAGTCGATATTTTCTATTGTTTACTAATGATTATAGTCGCATGAGTTGAGTATATTTTCTGGAACTAAAATATAAAACATTTGATAATTTTTAAAAATTCAAGGCACTGGTAGAAAGACAAAGTGGTAGATACATAAAGACACTTCGGACAGATAGAGGTGGTGAATTTTTATCTAATGAGTTTAATTCTTTTTGTGAAAAAAAATGATATTCGCAGGGAATTGACAGCACTATATACACCGAAACAAAATGGTATAGCTGAGCGTAAAAATCGAACAGTCGTAGAAATGGCAAGAAGTTTACTTAAAGGAAAGCATCTTCCAAATCAGTTTTGGGTAGAAGTAGTTGCAACAATAATTTATTTGTTGAATATTTCATCAACAAAGACTGTTATGAATCGAACTCTTTTTGAGGCTTGGTATGGTATAAAATCAAGTGTAAGCCATCTAAGAATTTTTTGTTGTATTGCTTATGCTTTGGTAAATTCATAAAATCACCACTGATGAAAAATCTAAAAAATATATTTTAATTGGTTATTCCTTATAATCCAAAACATATCGATTATATAATCCTGTTAGTGGTAAAGTTATTATTAACAGAAATGTTATGTTTGATGAAAGGGTAAATTGGAATTGGGAGTCCAATAAAGGTGAAACACAAACTCAGATTCTAATAGAACTAGACACTCCACAAAATCAAGTAACAGATCATGCTCCAACAAGTTCATCGTCAGCCTCACTCCGTAGCAGTTCAAATTCTGATTCCTCAGATGAAACCACTCTAGGAAGATTCAGATCACTAACAGAAATTTATGATTCAATATTTGCTTTATTTATTTCAGATCCTATAACTTTTGAGGAAGTAGTTGAAAAAGAGGAATGACGAAAAGCAATGAAGGAGAAAATCAAGTCAATTGAGAAGAATGAAACCTGGGAGCTAATGAATCTACGAAAGGAAAAGAATGCTATTGGATTGAAATGGATGTTCAAAACAAAATATAATGCAGATGAAAGTATCCAAAAGCATAAGGGTCAGCTTGTAGCAAAAGGATATTCACAGCAACAAGGTATTAATTTTGATTATACTTTTTCTTCGGTTACTAGATTCGAAACTATGAGAACTTTCTTGGCTTTAGCTGCTTACTTGGTTGGCCTGTTTATCAATTTGATGTGAAATCTGCGTTTTTAAATGGAGATTTACATGAAGAAGTTTTTGTTACTCAACTTGAAGATTTTTTTTGTTAAGGGACATGAAGAAAAGGTGTATAAGCTAAAAAAAACTCTTTATGGGCTTAAACAAGCTCCAAGGGTATGGTAAGTAAAATTAATTATTATTTTTATCAAAATAAATTTAAGAGGAGCAATAATGAACCTACTCTTTATCTAAAGAAGGAATGTGAACATAATATTCTAATAGTTTGCCTTTATATTGATAATATTATATATATGGATTCATCTAACTCTTTTGTGGTAGAATTTAAAAAATCCATAATGAATAAGTTTGAAATGTCAGATCTAGATCTACTGCACTATTTTCTTGGGTTGGAAGTAAAGCAAGGATCAGATGAAATTTTTATTTTACAAAGAAAGTATGCAATGGATCTACTCAAAAAATCTAACATGATTAATTGTAAAGTTGCAGTAACGCCTATGAATGTAAATGAGAAGCTAAAACTTGAAGATGGTATATCTTTGACAAATGCAAGATACTACAGAAGTTTAGTTGGAGGTTTGATTTATTTAACTCATACTCGACCAGATATTACATTTTCTGTTGGTGTAGTATCCAAGTTTATGTATAGCCTCAGCAAACATCATCTCGGAGCTGTTAAAAGAATTCTACGTTATATTGCGGGAACTACCGATTATGGCATTTGGTATTCTCATAATTTTAAATGTAAATTATTTAGTTTCATTGATAGTGATTGGGCAGGAGATTTGGATGATAGAAAAAGTGCTTCGGGCAATACTTTTAGCCTCGGATCATGTGCTATATCTTGGAGTTTAAAGAAGCAAGCAACAACTGTATTATCGATATCGGAAGCAGAATATATAGCTGCAACATCAGCAGCTTGTCAAGCAATATGACATAGAAGACTTCTTGAAGATCTTCATTAAGAACAAAAGGAAGCAACAGAAATATTTTGTGACAATAAAGCTACAATTGCAATGACGAAGAATCCAACAATTTATGAAAAAATGAAGCATATAGAGATACACTATCATTTCATCCGGAATCTTGTAGCAAGTGGAGCGATAGCAATGAAGTATTGCGGCACAGATGAACAAGTTACGGATACACTCACCAAGTCACTTTCAGTTCAAAAGCATGTTTATTTTATGTCTCAAATTGGTGTATGTAACTATGAATCAAGGGAGAGTGTTAGAAATTGATTCATAGCAGTTATCGAGGTAGTTGCCATATTCTAGATAGTTATAAGCATGTTCTAAGAAGTGGCCCATGATCTAGAAGTTATAGGGTAGTTCCTATAACTACCTCAATCATAGGTGACATGATGGAGGGAGGTAGTTACTACTAGGTCCTATAAATATGATCATAGTTCATGAAGCAAGACAGTGAGATGCATTTGGATAGATCCTGTTTTTAATATTATATTAATTTTCTTAATTAAGAACATTATCTTTTAAATCATAATATTCTATTTTTATTGTTTGCTTGCTCCTCCAACCCCAACACTTTCCTAGTTCCGCGTGATCGACACAGAAGCAGCTTTCTTTCATCCACCACCGATCGATTCTCGGCGTTAAAAGAAACACGATAACATAAGATACCACGACAACATATTCCATGTTCGGCAGATGGCCGAAGCTTTACAGATGGACGGCAATAGCAGTCAACATGGTAGGCCATCTATAAATCCATGTGAAGCTTGAGCAGCTTCCTCGGCAGCAGACGAGGGAGGAAGAAAGGGCTTGCATGGAGAGGAAGAGTCTCTCTGGCAAGCCAAGGATGACTTGCCTGTGCCATAAGCCCTCTCGGTAGAGGTTTCAGTGCCCTGAAAACTCTCGGTGGGTTACACAGGCAGTCTCCTTGGCTAGTCTGAGTGGTTCTCATCCCTCACGCTAGACCTCGCAGTCTTCTCCGGTAGCAGCTCGTGAGTTTGCAACTGATACAAAGACAAGGGTTTCATCTTCCTGATGTATTGCACTGCGCTAATGCATGCAGCCATGCAATCGCATGTGTGTTCGCCCTTGCAGAGACTATGCTGTGAGGAGGAGTTCAACTGCATCAAGCACGGATGGAAGCAGATTTCTGCTACTGCTACAAATAAGTTGGAGCAATCAGCAATCATGTTTTTTGGTTTTTGTACTTCATTTATTTGTGGGTTTCATCTTTTGATCAGTTGGCAATTTGATGCCTGAATAATAGATTTAAAATATATTATTATTTGATATATATATATATATATATATATATTTGAAATAGTCAAAGAAGTAAGATGTTAGATGATGTTTAGTTGTTTCTTTGGTGTAATTATTTTACATTATTATAAAATAATAATAGTGCCTTAACCAGACAAAATAGTAAGCAACCTTAAAATTAAGGTGCAAAAGAAATACAAAATGTAATTATATGTATATATATATGTCACTCCAAAATTAATTTTTTTATATGATTATTCATGTAAAAGAAAGTCAAAATATATATTCTTGGAAAATCCAAAAAATGCATATGATATATTTTGAAACACTTAAAAATAATAAGGATATTTTCAGGATTATATTTTTGTTTAAAATAAAAACTTATTAACCATGGTTAATTAATAATAGTTAAAATGAGCTTTTTTTTTTTGAATGAATGTCAATGGAATGTATATTGTAAAGTGGTCTTAGTAAAATTTGTTCGAGGAAAATAATAATATATTTAAAAATTGCAAGGACTTTTATGTAAAAAGAATTAAATAAGAAAAAGGATTAAACCGCAAAATGGCGGTCCAAAAATCTGATTTTTTCTCATAAAAGCCCTTAAGAATTAGAATTAACAAAAGGAACCCTAATCGTCCATGTATTCGATCACCCGGACAGTCGTACAGGTCACGGTGAGGGCGCCGTGCTGTGCCGTGCCGGACCGGACCGGACCGGACCGCCCTCGCGACCCTCTTCGGCTGGCCGAGGGGGTCTCTTCCGGATGCTCATCCAAATCCGGCGACCTGCAAGTTCGTCCACGTCTTTGACGAGTTGCTTCATCGATCTGTCGTCGGGAATTCGGCTTCTTGATGTGGAATTAGGGTTCTTGATGCTCGAAGATTTTTACTCCCGCCGACTTCGTCTCCTATCCATTCGGATGAATTTCGATTTTGTTTCTTGATTCGAACCGATTACATGTAGCCTTTTCCTCATCGTATGAGTGGGGAAAGACTGCGTTTTGATTCTTGAATGCGCATCCCTGTGACCGGTGGACTGCTTTTTGTGGTGAATCAAATCGTTATCGACACAACCTTGATGATTAATTCAGGTTTTCTTTTCTGTTTCAATTTTGTGGTGATCTACAACAGTACCCAAAAACATTTTTCCTTGTTCGACAGTGGGATGGAAACGAAACAAGAATGTCCCCCTAAATTGATAGAGACATTCGAGGATGGTGAGTCTGATCCAAAACACTGCCTTTCACCGGTTTAATCAGTGAACAAAAGTAAAATTTTGATCATTTTATTTGGACGAATCCCATTTTTGCTTCCCTAAGGGAGTTTCAGAACAAAATGAATTGAAATACTGAAATATTTGGATAGTAGGAACTTCTACAGAGAAACAAATTAGCTACTTTGGTCTTTCTATTAGAAGCCGAAACAAGTGGCTGCTTATTTGAGACTGGAATTATCAAATATAAGAGCCATACTTTGATCATTGTGGTTGCACATTACTTAAAATGACAACAACAAGATGCTTCAGTAAGTCACTGTGATATTCTTCTCATTTTAATCTTGTTCGTATGTAGAGAAACTCTTATTTGGTATGAAACTACTTTGGTCTTTCTATCAGAAGCTGAAACAAGTAGCTACTTATTTGAGACTTGAATTATCAAATATAAAGGTCATACTTTGATCATTACGGTTGCATATTACTTAAACGACAACAACAAGATGCTTCAGTGAGTCACTGTGATATTCTTCTCATTTTAATCTTGTTCATATGTAGAGAAACTCTAATTTGGTATGAGACTACTTTGGTCTTTCTATCAGAAGCTGAAACAATTAGCTACTTATTTGAGACTGGAATTATCAAATATAAGGGCCATACTTTGATCATTGTGGTTGCACATTACTTAATACAACAACAAGACGCCTCAGTAAGGCACTGTGATATTCTTCTCTTTTTAATCTTGTTCATCTGTAGAGAAACTCTTATTTGGTATGAGACTACTTTGGTCTTTCTATCGGAAGCTGAAACAAGTAGCTACTTATTTGAGACTTGAATTAACAAATATAAAGGTCATACTTTGATCATTATTGTTGCACATTACTTAAACGACAACAACAAGATGCTTCAGTGAGTCACTGTGATATTCTTCTCATTTTAATCTTGTTTATATGGAGAGAAACTCTTATTTGGTATGAGACTACTTTGGTCTTTCTATCGGAAGCCGAAACAAGTAGCTACTTATTTGAGACTTGACTTATCAAATATAAGGGCCATGCTTTTATCATTGTGGTTGCACAGTACTTAAACAAGATGCCTCAGTAAGTCACTGTAATATTCTTCTCATTTTAATCTTGTTCATATGTAGAGAAATTCTTTTTTGGTATGAGACTATTTTGGTCTTTCTATCGGAAGCTGAAACAATTAGCTACTTATTTGAGACTTGAATTATCAAATATAAGGGTCAGACTTTGATCATTACTGTTGCACATTACTTAAATGACACCAACAAGATGCCTTGGTAAGTCACTTTGATATTCTTCTCTTTTTAATCTTGTTCATATGGAGAGAAACTCTTATTTGGTATGTGAGAGTTGGTTTCATGATCCATTGGAAAGGAAGCAGCTATTACTTTTGGCACAGGATATGTGATGAACTGTGCAATGAATTCTGCTCTAGTTGGGAAGGTCTGAACAAATTACAGTCAGTATTACCACATTAATATGAGTTATGCATTTCCAAATATGTGTTCAGATTGTCCTATGGGTTCTTATTCACTGTGTCTCAATTCTTCATACTCCTAAACAGGGAGGAAAATTGCCTTATGGATTCCTTGATTTTCCAACATAAGGAACTGGTGCAACAGTCCAGATTTTTCCAACACAACAGTAAATTTTATATACTCTCATCACAAGTTCATCCTAAATTGCATGGTGTTGTCCTTTATCTGGTATTTGATTTCAGGCCAATCACAGTTGGGCGAGGCGAAGGAAATTGCTGAGGGAGAGCCTCTGCCTGAAAAAGATACTTGTCATTTGTCAAGGGGATGTATAGCACGGAAGGGGAGCTTTTGCAAACTTCCGGGAACATGCGTATCTGCAAGAAATACAAGGTTTGACAATGATGAATTTCTATTTCTTTGCTTCTTGTCCAATTACTATTGTTTTTGTCATGGTGCACCCCATGCTTTCGCTGCATCAAACCAATATTGGCAGAATTTAAGTATCTTATAAAAGAAATTGAATTAGTTTGCACACACACACACACACACACACACATATATATATATATATATAGTACCTTCTTTTGGTTCAATATTGCATGTAGTTGAGGCCCATAGAGTATCTCTATGCCACTTCGATGTCACCTCCTGTTGTTCAACAAGCTCTATCTGCAAGTAAGACTATTCTTGTTCTAACATCCCAACTTGATCTGGACTCTTTTTAACGGGCCATACAAAAATAGTATGCACATACACGAATAAAAAGAAACGTGTGTGTGTGTGTGCATTTGTTTCTCCATGTGTATGTATATATATGTATAATAGTACACTGTTCCAAACTAGGCTGTTACAGTCCACAACTGGAGAATCGATTTCAAGGTAGTTATAGAAAACACCTCTGATTTTTAAGTTGTTTCAAAAGCACTTTGGAAGGGCTGCTATATCATCATGGTAGTAGCATAAGTGGTGAACATATAAAGGGAGTTCAATAGTAGCATAAGGCAACCATGAACGATAAGGCATGTCTAAACAGAGGAGAGAACAGGGTGGATAATGTCTCCTTGGCATGATTCTTGGGAGGAAAAGGGCAAGGGAATAGTATTCCTTTTGTGTATATATGGCAGGCTCTTTTGTAACATTCTCTTATGAAAGCTGTAGTTTTGCAGTGAGTTTTATAGTGCCATGGTACATTTTGATGGTCATTAATCTATCATACCGGAGCCGGGAAATCATTTATCCACCCTAGATGAAGCTCCTCGACATATCTTAGATTTGCTACGCCCATCAACTTAGTTTCATCATTAATGTTATAATAATGCCCGCCAGTGTTTGGCATGTGACCATATTGTTCTTTTTCTCCTAAATTTTCTGTCCTGATGACATTGGATTTACTTAGGTTGGAGACATTATAACAGTGGAGTTATCCTCTTCAGATATTGAATTAGACAAGGGAGCTACATTTCTCGAACTGGCAGATGTAGACCTTATGCTGGTGAAACAAGTTTGCAATCTGTAGGAGCTGCAAGTAGATGCTCTCACTTTTGGCTTGATAGGCGAGGTGGAATGGATAGCATTTCTGTAATGAATAGTGTTAGAATCTCATAGATATGAGTCTTGAAAGCTTCCTAGTCCTCGGGACCATCAAGTTAAGTGATATTTCACTTTCATCTCACAACTTGTCCATCAAACCAGCATTGATAAACAAGGACAATAATAATAGTTTTTTTCTTTTTTTCCTTCATAAAGGGAGAACAAGAAGAGACAGTATTAAGTGAAATCTGGTCTAACTCGAGAAGGTGGATTGATTGTGACCTCTTTTTGAGTCCAAGAACAGTAATTTTACGGTAAAGAAATTTAAGATTTTTTTCAGAAAAGAAGGATAAGATTTCTTAACTTGGATTTCCTCAATGGTTTATCTGTTATAAGCCCCCATGAGAAAAATGACTAGTGATAAGGGTATCTCTGCAATAAAAAGCTTTGGTCCTGGATGACATTGCCAAGCTATGAGAGCATATGAGGATGGTCAGATGCATAAACTTGCTTGCCCAAAAACACTTGCATATAACATGAGACTGCAACAGAGAGAAAAATAGAGAAGGAAAGAAGAATAAAAACAATGAGAGAGAGAGAGAGAGAGAGAGAGAGAGAGAGAGAGAGAGAGAGAAGCAACACTCAGAAGAGGCATGCATGTACTCTTTGCTGGTTTGGCATCTCCAACTTATCACCAACTTGTCAGAATGCCAGGTGACAGGGTGCTCAGGCAGAAACAACAAGGCAGGGGGAAGGAAGAAAACAAGCAGCATTTCAGAGAATATATGGAGAAGCAGAGGAAGGCCACTAAAATAGTCAGTGGTTGGAGGTGCGTGAGATGCATCAGGAGGAAGAGGCATGGCTATTGCCTGTGGTCCACAGTATCAGCTCTGTGACCTCAAACATCTTATCATGTCATTCTTTTTTGTTCCTTCTTGATAGGATGGATCAGTGTGGGCTATCATGTGGGACGCCACATGCAAACTGCTGACACCCAAAAGCATCGAGAGGAGGGGAAAAGAGGACGTGAATCTTTTCTTCTTGTTGGCATGCACTGCATGTGTACATTCAAATGTTGTTATAAACAATGTTAAAGAATATGCATGATCATGTAACTACGATGTCCGTCCCCACCCCCCCCGGGTTTGAAGATTAGACAACTCGGAGACATGCATTGAAAGCTAGGATGCATCCCATGTTTTGATTCCAAGATGTTTGCCATCGATTCAATTCAGTCATAATGTTCCAATTATCTGTGTTCTAATTGTTTGAATCTTTTTCTATCATTTATAAAGGGTAAATCTTTTCCTATCACTTTATCATATATGGATGATCTGATGGTAATCCTACTTGTGTTAGTTGTATCATATACGAGAGCTCTAACTAATGGTTCGAATGTGTATGTACAGCTTTTGAACATCCAAGCTAACTTCAACTCAGACGCAGGAATCATGCAGCATATACACTTGTCAGGTCCAAAGGAACTTGCAGCAATGAGCTGCAAAGCGCTAAAAACTAGTGGCTGCACCCATGCATGCAGTCATGCGCTGCATGCAGAGAGCAGTACGTACTTGCTAAAGCCAAGAGGGTTGGTGAGATCAGTCGCATTTCCTGCTCGCCTGCGAACAGTGAGCTTTCCTGGAATGGGGGACACTGCAAGCATATCTTTTGGCAATAATGAGTCATGATGTCGACCTAGCTACGTAGCTGTAGATCGTGGCATGAGAATGGAGTTAGTAATGAGTTTATATATATATATATATATATATATATATATATATATATATATATATATATATATATATCTGTCAATCCATCCATCTATCTATCTATCAGTCTCACAAATGCTGGCTTCGGTGTGTGGAGTTCCAAGTTGCATGAGGACCAAAAGGGGCAAAGGAAGAGGAGCCATGCAGGAGAGGAGGGAGAAGAAGCCAAGCAGGTCAAGTCCCATCACTGATCCCTTGGCTGCAGCGTTGGCTTTGGTGGCTTTGGCAGCAGCAGATGCGCTCTGCCAAAGGGATCCCAAAAACCCAAGGCGCGAGTGTCGCGTGAATTGGCATCCTCAGCTTTTTAATCATAAGCTGCTGCTACTCGTGGCGGTGGCGCAGAAGAAACAGGAGGAAAAGGATCCTCTCTTTTCCTCCTCCTACTTCTCTCTCTCTTTTGGAGCTCGCTTTCCACTGGACAATGTGGATACAAAGCTCGGTCAATGGATTGTGTGCAGTGGCTCAAGTTGATGTCTGATTGATGGAGCCACTGACACCTTCAAGAGAACACATCAGCCAACTCTCTCTCTCTCTCTCTCTCTCTCTCTCTCTCTCTCTCTCTTCCACTTTGTTAATTCCCGTATCCGTATTATCAAGTTATATTGCACTTGTGGAACATCGATATGCATGGTACAATATACTGCATGCTTAGGAAGGATATGTGATCCAGTTAGCAATGCAGTACTAATCCACTATTTGGCCACAAGAGTTTAATGAAACCCCACGTTCCTGCGTCCTCTCTACCTGCAGGCACATATCAATAGCAGCAGCATTGGCACTCGTGCTGAGACACTCCTAACATACAGATCTTCTATGGAGGAGAGAAGCCACAGCCACAGCCACGTCCCTCTTTTCTCTTCCGGCCTTTTTATCTTGATCGCCAAAAATTGGGGAAATAATAATGATAATAATTGACGGATTCTAAGTATAAGAGACTTAAGGAACAATCAATCACCTTCTTAGCTTTACATGTAATCCTGTACTAAGAAGAACCCATTGCATGCAAGAACACCAACAACTCCAGTTCTACTTGGTTATCGATTCGATCGCCTCGTTGATCTCAATCTCCATGCACTACTAATGCATAAGAAAACATTTCTTGAAAGAGAGAAGTCATCTGCTAAGGTGTGTGCATGGCATGGCGTATCCAAAGCTTACTACAAAGCAAGGGACGATAGTTGGGAGGCCCACCATGTCTCTGCTGCAATGGCATCTCCTCTGTGACCGATGAGTAAAGGGAAGCTATGGAGTCAGGACACCGACTCATGTACGGATTCACACTCATCATTCCTTCTTCCACGCAAATCCTCCTCTTTGTCTCTCTAAATTTCCTTTGCCAGCACACTATTCCTTGGGCGACACTGGAAACTATCCATCATTCTTTAAGAAGACAACCCTTCCTTAGTTGTCCATATCAAACTGCACATCCTCTCTCTCTCTCTCTCTCTCTACACACAATCACAGTGACATCCGTGACCAGTGATATGTGTGGTATGAAGAGTTGGTGATCATTGAAGTGCTTGTTACCGAGTACGTACTTGTAATAGACAACAACATCATAACGATGTTGTTAGTGGTTGGCATGACATCTCATTTATGGTGATAGATAAAACATAGTTCAAGGCAATGAATATAAATTGAAACTCCGGTGTTATGATGATTAATTAGATCATCGCTAAAGAGTGTGCCAACGTTTTAACGTGCAGTGCATGTCGAATGAATGTTGGAATTATTTAGTCATATAGATCATAACAGCTCATTCATCTTCTGATTATATTTTCCAAGGACATAACAACACTATTTCTCATATCTGGAACCTGATGATGATCATATATATATATATATATATATATATATATATATATATATATATATATATATAAGTTGGTCAATGTTTATGCTCAATCTATGTGGACACAGCAGGATGGTACACAGCAAAGCAGGCATGCTTCTCTCTCTCCTATTAGTATTGGGAATCACACCAAGTATGATCTCCAAGAGGCATATAAATAATGACATGTAGACATTCTAAATGTGTATATGATTGTCTACTTAAACAAAGTGCTTACTTGTGCATGACCCAACTGAATAGACTTTTTAGATGCACACCATGATATATAATATATATTTATATTAACCTCTCTCTCTCTCTCTCTATCTATCTGTCTATCTATCTATTTATCTATCTATCTATGCGCAGCACAAGGAATCAATGGATGGTCAGATATTACTACCCTGCCACTTCTCTGCGGCTTCAGATGATAGAGATGAGAATTCTAACACATCAACCACAAATCATCTCTCTCTCTCTCTCCCTCTCTCTCTCTTCGTTTCTCAGGCACAAGGAATCAATGGAAAGTGAGATCTCAAAGCTCTCCTCCCTCTGTGATCCCCTAGTAGATTGTTAGTGAATTCTCTCGCTCTCTCTCTCTGCAGAATTCATTTCCTTAGCTAAGTTACAAACTTCAAGGAATTTGTAGAGAGACAGAAGAGGATCAGGTAGGTTTTCTTTCTATCTTTCTATGCTTCACCTTCCTCCATGGCTTAATTACCATTTGTCATAAGCTTTCGGTGTATGATAACCCTAGCTTCTTCTACGACTTCCATCTTAACACTTTCATCACCAAAGGATTCCAAGGTTGGTTGGCCACCATCATCAGTATGAGACTATGGCCCCGGCGACGAACCTCCTCCGGCCAACCCACTGCGATGGCTACGGTAGCGCCTACTTCGACGACAATCGACGGGATCATGAACAAGCATCGGGTCTGATGGCAAACAAGGCCACTGGAACCAGCGACGGACACGAAGAGGGGGACAAGATCGGCAAAGAAGCCTCCAAGGTCGACGGCGATGACGGCCGCGGGGGATGGCTCCAACTGAGCATCGGAGGCGGCCGTCGCTCCAACTATCCCAAACTACAAGATCCTTCGCCGGTGCTGGATCCGTCAAGTAGCAACGGTAGGAACAAGAGCGAACCGCCGGAGTTCCACTTGTTCTGCCGCAGACCCTCCGAGCCACCTCCGGCCTTGGCGCCGCCGCTGTTCCCTGCGATCATGGGAGGGTACTGCCACCAATGGCCGGAGTATCCAAGCCCAAGCTCCACGGCGATAACATTCACCCCGTCGAGCAGCAGCCGGGGCCAGTTCGTGTGTCCGCCGGCAACGTTCAGCTCGCCGCTGTGGCTCGACGGGGAGATGAGGGTGGTGAGCCAGCCACGTCGGCCGCAGACGGGCATGTGGCTCGTTCTCCAAGCAGCACAAGACCAGTGAGTTGGAGGGAACTAATAGCAGTGTGCATATCATCCCTTTCTCTCTTCATGCTTTCATCAGTTTCCATGTGCTTCTAGTCCCCTATCTATTGATGCAAGGACGGAAAACACATGCATCACTGGAATAAGATGGTGGATTTATGTAGGTTGTGATCCTGGGTGTTCACCTTTTTCTCTTTCATTTGCAGGGTAAAGGAGCCTTTCCTGCCTCAGATACCCAAGAGCTACTTGAGGATCAAGTACTTTCTTTCCCTCTTCTCTGTCCATCATCTTCCTCCTCTTTTTCTCTTCTGGGACAGGGAATGTCATGATTGGAATTTAAATACTTCTTCTCCCACCTATAAAGAGGATTCATTTTGTAGGGATGGAAGGATGACAATTAGGCTGTTGATGAGGTACTTGGCTAGTAAACTTGGGTTGGAGGATGACTCACAGGTGCTTTACATCTCTTCACCGCTTACCTTCTGCCTTTAATTACTTGTGGACCTCATTTTGGATGCATATTGTTCATATATATATGTCTTTGTTTTGCTTATCATATGATCATGATACGCTTGCATTGGCTTAACCACTTTGGATGAAAGCAATATAAGTTTCAGGGTGTGCAGAAATAGATTGTAGGGTGTTTGGATCCTAGTTTGGAACTCATTGACTTGGTTACAAGTATGTTGGCAACATATGATGATGAAGGATTTTATTGGTGGATGCCACTTAAGATCTAAATTTTCTCTTAGCAAGGGTGTTCACTATATGATAGTTCATAATAGATAATGCTATATAATAAAACATATATATACAAATATATAGAGCATATAAATGTATCCTCTCTACCAAATATGAACAAATAAATAAATGAGCTAATGGAAAGAAAAATAAAAATCGAACACATCTGTTTGAAAGAAATGCAATCATAAGAATTGAGCTCATCATCAAACATGTTATGGTTAGGTCATTACTTAGATTCTAACAAAAAATAAACTTGTTCTCGGAGTCTTAGGAACTTGCAATTCCAATGCATCTTATAACTCTAAAACAGAAAAGATGTGTTGATAAAGATCATGAGTTATCATTTGTGGAAGATGGTTATAGCATAGCACTTTGAACATGAAAGAAGAAAACAACTGATAATTGTTCTGCACTATTATTTCTCTCATAATTTATATCTGCATCTGAGTAAGTTGGAAGATTTGTTGGCTTCCGCTTCTATTTATACGGATTTAATTTATTAGCCTTGTTACATGTGAAAGTTGAACAAAAAGAGATGAAACCTTATGCCCCCAGTCATCATTTCTTCGGCCTCACCGTGCTTCATGCCATGCATGTACTCTTTAGTGGTCCATGCCAGCACTATAACGTGTCTAACATATGCACTGCTCGGACTTGAGTAGTACCATTTTGTACCATAATGATATGTAGTTTCCTTAAGCTAACATATGAAAGATGCATGTGTTGGCTAACTTAAGTGATAAAGTCTCTGATGCAAATGCCTACAATTTAATTGATAAAGACTTTGATACATTATTATAAGATCCTAAATCCATCACTTATCTTTTGAAATAAAAAATAAAAAAAATACAAATGGTATAAGGCATAGTCATCAAGCTGATGTATAAGTTTCACTTTAGTAAATCAATCAGTCAATTATGAATTTAATAATATATTATAAAATTATTTTTTATTTCTTTAAATTATTTTTCCTCCTCGTTGCTCTTATTTTTTTTTCTTTTTTTTTTCAATTTTCTTTGTCATCCATCCTCTCTTTCTCCCCTTCTTTTCTACTTCATGTCCTTCCCTTCCTAGTATTCTCCTGAGCAACCGATTGAAGGATAAATAAGAAAATTTTAATTGATGATATTAATCGTATTCAAATATCCATAATTATAATTCAACTTGATTCACAAAATAAGGGTATTATAAAGTCTTGGAAAATTCGGATGATTTAAATCAAATTTTTTTACACATCTGATCTTTTTATAAAATTGGAACATCCTAAAAAAATTAATTAATTAATTAAATTGTATTGTTATAATGATTACTTAAACTCCTGAAAAAAAATTATATGATTCAGAATTAAAAACTAGCTTATACTAATTTATCACCAAATGACAAAAAAAAATTATACATACAGTTCAATACAGTTTGTTATTGAGTGTTAAAATTTGAGGAAAATATATATAATATTCCTAGAAAAAGATAAGGGATATATCTATTTGCCATTTGACTTTGTAATGGAATCAAGTCCATGTATTAAAAAAAAATCATGATAAAATGAAAAGGGGACAAAATTTCTTTTTCTCCATACCCACTACTCCCTAAAACCCTAATACTCATGCCTTCTCACTCATGACCATCTTATCCTAAGCCCTAAACTCTATTAACTTTTGACTACGCTCTTCTTTCCTTCTTATTTTTTCACTTTTAACGAGTATATATGCATGTAAAAACTTGGGTTAAGTGGACTTTCATGTTTCGAAGAGGTGTGCATACAAAGTCAAGATCTGAAACGATACATGCACTGTGTTCCAATTTGTCATGTTGCTGAATGGCAAAGGCATGCAAAGGTGAAAAGGAGTGTCCATGGAATTTGTATCCACAGTAGAATGGCTCTCGGTAGGAGAAGAGGAATGCATCAAGACACCGAGAAAGAGACGGGACCACTTCCCAACCATGATGAGTTGTAGCCAAGAGAGGGAAAGTGTCTGCACTCCCTCATCCGCTCTGTGGATGCGTGAGAATATTGACTTGTTTTGGCCTCCATGGAAGGGCAAGGCGACGTGGGAGAGACGTGAATGAGATCACATGAGCAGGGTTTGGTGATGGGGGAATACTTGGGTGATTCCTTGGCGTGCTTATGGGATCGTATGTCCCTTTCTTTCGTCTCGCTCACTGCCATGGTCTGCGTTTGCTATGTGGCAGCACTCATCAATATCGAATCCCATAACTTGATAGTTTAGGATTGAAGGCAGTGAAGGATGGGATTAGGGCTGTGTGAAGGGAAGCAGAAGTTAGTGGTGGAATTGGGCAGCTATCATCATGATGGGGTTGCTTTAGTTGGCCATGAAAGGGAGAGTGTTGAGGTCCACGTAGCCGTGGAGGGGATAGTGGGCTAGGGGTAACGGGCAGAGATGTCATCAGCTTACCCTGTCATGGCGTCATAAACTAAGATTTAGTCGAAGGTGGTCTAATTTCGATGTGCTATGCTTGAGCTGTCATGTATGCAAAATATTATTATTTGCAATATGATGCTAATCATTTATAGATGAGAAAGAGAATGAAATGAGGTGAACTTGGAACATGAAACCAATATCTACCAAGGAAAGAAACTTAAATGAAGAGGAATTAGGGAAACATGACGCTGGAACAGGTGGCAACTGACCTCTATAATTGACTGCAGCACCTCCTCCGATGATCTCTAGCTGTGACCTCCACCAACAACCACTTTCTACTGTGAGACAACAGCCAAATGTACAAAATATTTGAGATAGGGTAACAGAGACTAGCAAGAAAGAGAACAGAGAAGAAAAGGGGAAAGCTTAGTGGAGGGGTTATCAATTTTACATGCATAAGCGGTTTCTTCATCAAGAGGCAGACAGACCAATAGCATATCTGGATACTCTGCCCATGGGTTAATTACACTCTGTTAATTTTGCTAATTAAGGTAAATGACAAAAGCCGGGCAGTAAAATGAAATGATAACATTGATGTCATATCATAATAAGACCAAAATTAGAAGCCTTAACCGAAAAAAAAAAACAATTGTTTCTGATTTGATTCTTAATAGAACCAAATTGCATGATATGATACAATCAGTATGAAGATTAAACATAGCACAAACCTATATTTAAGCCCAATTTAAAGTCAAAATAATAGAAGGTTTCATCAAGGAACTTCTCTATGTGAAACCAAGGTGTGCTCTATGTATTTACTCTACTTACCTGAAGTTAGCATAAGACTGTTCACCTTTCCTTATCATCCTTGCTTCACTCTAATGCATGAATGTCAACTAAATCAGGTGGAGATTACTTGTCGAGGCCAGCAGCTTTCTCCTTTCTTGACACTACTATATGTTCGGGACAACATCTGGTGTTCGCCGGAAGCAGTGGAGCTGCATACAGACACTTCTAGCACCAAATATGTCATGAACCTCCTTTACAGAAGCAGAGGCAGATGCAGATAGAATGAATCCTTGCCCTGCTTAATCGCCGAGTTCAAGTTTTTTTTTGGTCGAATGTTGTCTTCAATGTGTTATGTCTCTTCACTTATCAAGCTCCTGGGAAAAAGAAAAATGGACCTATGATCCCAATCACTAGACCAGATCAACATCATGTTATAAACCATAGGTGTAGTGTACTTGGTGCCAATTCCCTTGATTTTTTTCTTCCCTTTCTGGTTCACTAATTCAAGTTCCTGCTTCCAGATCATTTTTATTGTTCTAATATATTGTTTGGTCTTAAATTTTACCTGTTTGGCATTCTTTTACGACCTATAGATATGTACCAGATTTTAATGAAGATAAAAAAAAAAAGGGTTCAGGGATCATAAAACTGCATCAAACAAATGTATAGAAGATGAGAATCTGGAAACTGGTTTATGAAAAATAGAGCTACATGAAGATCCAGAACTATTGAAGAACTAGGACAACCATATACTTCACACAAAATAAAAGAAGCATAATAGCCAGCTTTAGCTGAAGCATAATACTTCAAGTAATATATGCATTGGTTATGCCTCTACCACCTAAACTTTTACTTCAAAATATAGCCTGTAATGATAACTCTTAACACATCCCCTTTTACAAAAATATGTGAATATACAATTAACTACCTACAAGGAAGAAAAAATTAGAACTTGATCAGAAGGAAGCCTTCCCTAAACGAATGAAAGTTCTCTTGAATTATGCCAAGTACAGCCATCATGGCCGGTATCTGCTAAACTTGTCTACATATATCGGATAAAAAGGAAGCCTTCCCTGAACAAATGAAGGTTCCATAGTTGAATTATGCCAAGTACGACCGTAATAGCCAGTATCTGCTAAACTTGTCTACATAGCATGATAATATGGTTCAGATATTGGATCTTGGAAAGATGAACCTAATAATGAATTTGAGTCCTTAGTTAAAACCCGATAACAGCCCTAATTGTTTTCCTTCCATATATGCAAGTTAATATAAATGTTCATTTAGTGTTTTTATGCTAAGTATAACTACTCAAGAACTCCATCTATGTTTTAGTTAGAATCATTAGTAAGCTTTCTACCATTTGTATGCCTCTAATGAATATTTGCCACCCCAACATAGCATATACAAAGACTTGCTTAGTTAATCTTGTTTACTTAAATCCAAGCTACAAATGTTTTTTTCCTCGTCTTGCTTATATGTGGGCTAAAATATGAATGTTACTAAAGCAAGCATTTTTGTCCTAACTACTTTATTATGCCTCTCTCTCAGCCTCATAAATTAGTACTGAAATCTATTGTATTAAATGTCATTTTAAAAGAAAAAGTACAGTTGAAACATTGTCACAATTTCTTAAAAACAAAGAGCCTATGCAAAGTAAGGTTATCTTCCAAGGATATTCCAAATTGATATTTCAGGTAGCAAATTTCATTAACAGATTTGGCGGAGAGTGTACATGCAGAAGAAGATGAGGATTTAAGACACTTAGATGTCTACAAAGTTTATTTTCTTAGGTTTTCCTTTTAAAATGCAGTTACTACTCCGTAAATTAACCAAATATTCATAGGCATTGGGTATATACTGTCTGAGAATGTAGATCCAGTAATGCACTTCAGACCTGGTTTAGATCATGTATAGGAATTCCATAGACAAATTTAGACCTAGCATGCACCCTGTCCATACCAACCCATCTCAAACATTAAATGATCTTGCATTTGTCTAAATTAAGAAACCCCTACACAAATTCAAAATAATTCGGAAGCCAATCAATTTTCATGTAAAAGGAGTGGAATTCAGCAATATAAAAGCTTATACAGATATGTATAGTTCGAATCATTGGTTTGCAGTTACTGATAAAGATGATCAAGAGAAACATATGCAAACTGTTAAGAACAGTTCTCCCTCCTGATAAAGAAAGCAAATAATAACAATCTTGATATATTTGACACTGAATAAAATCAGCAATTTGTCATCGGTCTCAATAACTCAATCTGTAAGAAGATGATTCAGCAAACATATGCAATGAGTCTGAGTCCAGTGACAAACAATTTTCCCCCATTTCGGTAAATTTCATCCCCTGCCAGGCATTATCAAGTTCCCTGATAATTGCAATTCATATGGCAATCCTGACAGCAAAAGGTCAATAATTCATGCAGAAATCCAAGAAATTATAGCTAGAAACTTTAATCCCAGGAAGCATGAAAACAAACAAAACAAAGTTACAGCGAACCTGCACTTATGCACAGCAAGATCCAGTCATTCTTGGAGCAAATGCTTCTAATTTGATTCCTAAACCATCAGAAACGACCGAGATATGTTCTTGATTTACTTATCCATGTATCAATCATCCATTGCAATCGATTGACAGCGAATAATCATCAGAAGGAGGCAACCAATTAAACGACCACAATATCCGACCATCCCCATCTGATCGACACCCCCACTATCGCACGAACAATCCGCAGACCATGCAGAGACTGCTGCACTTGGAAACCCGACCCCTAACGGCGGCCGCCTGACTCCGATTGCCGTAGTCCCACCGTTTCCAAGGCCCTAGTCACCTCAGAGAATCGGAAAGCAAGAAGGATAGTGTCTGGTCACGTGGACGCAGGCAAAGGGCGCGGCGTTACCGGTGGCTCCGGAAAGCGGAGGTTTGCCGCCGGTTCCCAGACGACGCCCCATAGAGAGACGACCGAATCAAGATTTCGAAACCCCCATTATATAACGGGTACGTAACGGCCATTACGCAATCGGATATAAACAATGTGACGCCCTGCAATTGACCGTTATTTATCGGTTCATGTATTAGATTTCAGTGGGCATGACCCCGATTCCGGAAACGGAGGTTTCAGTTCCAGATCCGGGTTTATTGAAATCACATCCGGGCAATTTCGGTCCGGTTCCCGAACCGGGAACTGAAATAGTAGTTTTTTTAATTTTTAATTTTAATTAAAAATTTTAAAATATTTAAAAAATAAATTTATTTCATGATTTTGATACTAACACTTTGAAAAGTGGATGTGTTTCCATGTAATAACATAAAAAACAAATATCTAATAAAAAAGCATCAATCACTGGCTATTTATTTATTTTTAATTTGATTGATTCCAATCGATACTATGGATTCTAGTTTTGATTATAAGGAGTTGGGTGGTTCTAATTTGACTGCAAATTGATGAATTGTCAGATCGATTTGATTGCTGGTTCAATTTCGATTTGAACCCGAACAGTAAATTTATTATTATTATTATTATTATTGTTATCATTGTTATCATCATCATTATTATTATTATTATTATTATTATTTAGTTTGCTTTTTTTCTGCTTATGAAGACTAAGTAAACCACTTTTAGGTCATACGTAAGAAGGAAGAAAACTGGGAGGATTCAACAGAGGATTATAATGCATAAAGCACCTGGACAACATGCCTGCAGTGGCTGTTCATTCTACCACAAAACATTGCATTGCTCATGTCTCGTAAGGTTCTTTTATTTGCTTGATTCTACTGGAAAGAGCACACGTTATTGAAGACAACCTGATGGAGTAGTTCTTGTCTTCTGTCAGCCACTTGCACCACAACACCGCCATCTTCCTGATATGGATGCCAGAAAGAAGTGTATCTAAATCTGAGCCAACTCACTTAAACACTGCAACTATTTCTCGACATGGATGATGGGGGCATCAACTTAACCAGAAACAAACCTGAGGTAGGGATATGGGCCCTTGGCCATTCAGTAAAAAAGGTGCTGAAGCTTCCTTCATGGTGTAGCTTTTGCTTGCCCCTTCAGGAGCTGCCTGGTGAAATGGACTGGTCTGGAGTGCAGATGATTCAATCCATTCGAAGCCGAAGAATATGTGATTCATGGAAGCAAGCTTCGTGGAGAGAAACTGTGCATGCACCACCACCACAAGTTTCCATGGAGTCAGCAGCTTGAATGCATGGTCAGAGAAGAAACCAGTTCATGTTTCACCTACCTCTACTTGGTTCTGCAAGAGCTGCACATAGTTTATTATCTCGTCCAGCATGACAGCCTTCCCCGTGTTCTGTGATCATCATCCCGGAGAATTCCAGTCAAAAATTAGAGCAAACAATGACGAAGGAATCGGCATTACCTTGTCACAGCCAGGAACAAGGCCTCGTAAAAGGTCCATCCTCTCGCGGATTCTCTCCCTTCTCACCTGAATCCACAACACACGATGCATCCGTAAGAAAGAAGCGTTTGTGTTGCAGATGATGAATGTGGAAGAGTAGTCAGTAGTATACCCTTTCTGCACGGCTGTGGCTGTCTGTCGCCTCACCTCTCCTTGCTCTCACATGAATGTATCCTCTTCCCTCGCCATCATCAGCTTCGTCGTCCTTCTTCTTCTTCTCTTCCGCGTGTTTGTTCCGTTTCCTGACTTTTATCTCTGCGCCCTGATGACAGGAAACATTAGACGAGCAAACCAAGCTAGTTGAGGTTCTTAGGGTTGTCGTGCGATCTCGCTTCTTTCTCTTCTCCTCCATGGAGCTGCGAGGTGTTGGCGCCACCCCTCGTCCTCCACGGGGATCAACCATGACTGAAGAAGAGTTCATCCGGGAGGCCTCATAAAGGGCAATTCTGGGCATGTCTTGGCTGCTGCTTCGGAAGCGTTTGGTCATGGCAGTGGGTAGGTTATGGTACGCGAAGCTAGAGGCAACATCGCTTAGGGCTACGTGGGAGGTAATCAGAGTCTAGGAGGAGAGGATGGTACTGATGATACGAGAAGGCTGCCATCTGAGAGAGGAAAGCCGAAAAGGTATGGCTTAACAGAAGGCAGCCAGATCGACCGCAGAGCTCCGTAGCTAAGTCATGCGAGGGCTAATTACGTATAGGCTCTGTGGTTTGACGTCTTTCCAATCCATATACTTTAAAATTTTATATTAAAATCACTATATATAATTATAAAAATAAAATATCTAATTTTATTTATCATAATATTTTCGATTTTATCAACTAAAATAAAAAAAATAAAAATAAAAAATAATTTTAACATCCTAATTATATTTTTGACAGTGACAAATGACGTCTTATTATTATTGATGGTAAGGTAGAGAGATAATGAGATATGAGTCTAAGGGAGAGAAAGAAGATGATAATGATGTTTTGCATTTGTGGTGGTATCGTTCGACAATTACGTCAATGTTGATACAAACGAAGAGAGGTGAAAAGATGCTCAGCATGTATATAGCGTCGCTTCGACAACAAAGTTGATGTCAACACAAATGCAAAACAATACCGATGGCATGATGCAAAGCAATGACAATACAAAATGAGTGATATCACTTTGCATTTACATTAATGTTTGACAACAATTTAAGAAAGAGCAATGACACTATATATTTGCATCAACATAGATAAAAATACTAGATGGTATCGATGCAATTGTCTAAGTGACACCAATATGCATAACATTGACATCATTCTCTCTTTTTATCCACAGAGTCACATGTAATCCCTAATGATATTATTATACATTACTAAAATCATAATTAAAATATGAAAATTATTTTTTTACCTATTATTTTCATGCTTTCGTAACTAAAATTAACGATGTTAAAATAAATAAAGTTAGATATTTTATTTTTATAATTATAAAAATTTTAATATAATTTTTAAGTTTATAGGCCCGAAATGCTAAATAGATAATATATAATTAGCCTGTCGATAGCAGCTCGTAGGCCATACAAAGCTACTTTGTTAGGATTGGATCAAATCATGGCTCGAGATATGTTCGAGCGACTTGAAGTGATTCGATTAAATCAAAATTGACTCGAGCCACTTTATTCGACGGAATCAGTCTAAATTGAAACCTAAACCTAAACTTCCGGCGTCCCCCCATCATCCGATCGCAGCGAGTGCCCCCTGACCGCTTCTTTGGAGGAATACGCACCGGCGAGCGACGACCGCCTCTTCTCCCTGTCGACGATTGGGTATCCTCCTCCCTGTGGGGGACCGGCATCCTCCCTTCCGGTGGTATTTCTCTCTCTGCTCCCTTTCCCAGCATTCCCCCCTCTATCTTATCTTCCTTTCTCCCATCGCTAGTCGCCGCCGCCACCACCCAAGTTCTTCTCCCTTCACCAGCAACACATTGGCCCCCGTGCCTCTGCTCTTCTCCTTTCTTTCTCTGCCACAGCAGCCGGCCTCCTCTCCTCTCTGCCTCTGTGTAGGGGCTTCGGCTGCCGACCTTGTCCAACTTCCTATGTTATCTGGTTCTTCGTACAATGCTTGTTAAATGAATGTAATTCGATGTTTTAGTAGTGATATTTTGTATATGAAATGATATGAGACTCATGAATTATCTAATTTTGTTTTAATTATTATCTTTCTCCTTACAACAACAACAACAAGAACAAAATATTAAATCTCAACTATTTGAGATTCGCTATATGAATCTTTTGCCTATCGTCTTTCTCGTTGATTATATTTATTATAATTTTTATATTGTCAAGCGACCTTGGGCATATTGGAACATTGGTGTGTCTTAGTGCCTACGATCTTTGACAACACTGATAACAGCCAAGTCGATTAATCCACCCAAAAATCGAGGGCTTTAGGATTAAACCCATTTGATCACGCAAGACTTGCGAAAAGAACAACAACCATTAGATCAGTTGTAAAGGCATGGTGTTCATAATGGCCAAAACATGGATATATGATATGGGCAAATAGACCATCTCTCTTGCATAGTGACTGACATAATAAATGTATGCATGTCAGCTCCACTGTAAGACCTCGATACTATTTCCATAGAGACAACTGGATCAATTGTAAAGGCTTGGTGTTCAAAATGGCCAAACAATGGATATATAATGGGCAAATATACCATCTGTATTTTACACTTATAAAATATAAACCGAGTAACCAACATAATAAATGTGTGCATGTTAGCTCGACAGTAAGACCTTGATATTATTTCCATAGGCTATCCCTATAGTTTGTGTGTTTCAGTTTCTTTGTTTTCAGTTGATTTATTGGTGATTTTTATATGGCAATGAATGCCAAGTGATGCATAATTTGAAAACATACCAGGTTTGCTTTTGGTCATCCCAAATTTTCTTGGACATATTTAAGCACTGTATGCTCATTTGGCACTATTTAAAATTGTGGGCAGACTGGCAGATTAAGATTAAAATTTGGTGTATTTGATTCTATACTTTCTTTTTCAGCTCATCCAATAGGACCTCAATATGGAGAGACCCACTTCTGACATGTCTTCAGCAAATGCTGTGGTGCTGGGTGCATTGGCTTCTGGTGTAAATGTGCGTTCTGAGGCTAGATCAGCATTTTTTGTTTAAATGTGTTCATCTTAAGATGTTATTTTATAGCTTTCAATTTTTCAGAAAATCTTTGAGAATCCTGTAAGGTTCTAACAATCTGGTCCCAATTTCTTTTTGGTACAGGATCAAACATGGTTTGTGCTGAAGGTTACATTTTTGTTGCTTGGATTATGTCTTACTTCCATGCTTGCTCTAGCATTTTCATCAAGTGATTTCATTATTGTTGGCCACGTTCTTTTGCTTGTTACCATAGGGACAGTTCTTTTTCTACTCCTAAACAGGTAGTTCTCAGTCTCTCTGGTTTCTGAATTTTGTTATCGATTTTGTTTATTTTGGGTTATCATAACCGTTTTTACACGAGTGATTACTGGATATCTACTATCTATTGCTACACTTATAGAATGCCTACTGGAGTTGCTGTTAAGCTGCACAGGGCAACATCTTGTCTGTACATTATTTGGCCTGCAGTTTTTTATTATTGTTTGTGAGTCATTTTCATCCTGTATAATGTGATGGTGATTGGTGAATGATAACATCAATGTTAAGAGTTCCTCAATTAATCAACATGATGTTATCCTTGATAAATTGTCCTACTTGTATATGTCAACTTGCGGCACCAGCAACTTTGAAAGCACAGCTTCTTTGCATTAAACTTGACTGCCGGTCCAACGCATGAGGTTCCTGCAGATATGGGGTTTGGGGAGGGCTGGTATATGTTACCTTACCCCTGCTAGAAACTATGCCGTTTCTATGACAAACCCTGGTCTTCCAAGTTGCAAGACATCAATTTTTTTCCCTGGCATTTTCATTCCTCACTCACTGGCACCATTTCTTTCCACTTATTTTTTGTTTCTATACTAAAAACGAATTTTCCAATTGGCTTAGGTTCACCATCTTTCAATAGTTATCAATTGTCTTTGGGCTATTGAATGCCAACTATTAAGCTTGGCTCTATCTTCCACCCAACACTCCTATAAGTGAATCGATTTTGCTATTTGGTTCTTTTCATTTGCTTATAGTTATTATAGGAATAGAACATAGAATTTCCAGCTTGAACCATTATCCATATGTGATCCATATATAAGAGTGGTGTTGGTAAGAGAAACATGAATGCCATCATGCATGCTGGATGTAACATATAACAATATCTCGTACTCTGTTTTTCTAATGCAATGTTTTCTGTCTCTACCCAGTATATTTTCATAAGGATCTACATATCTTCTATGTGATGACTGTTCACCTAGCAATATAATAGAAAGAAAGAAACTAAATGAATGTTTCGGAGGAATGAATTTTGATCATCTTTATTCATAGAGTGCTTGGATAATAGTACCCTTTCTGTTTATAAAATATATTAAAATATATAACTGAATATTGCTTTAGAAATTCTCCTTAGCCATGAGACTTTTGATGGAAACTTAATTTTTGAAGAACTGACTAATCTTTTTTATGGTTTTTTCTTCAAAGATTTCTAGCACAGACTGGTCTGGTGTCTGTTGAACAACAAATGAAAGAGATGGGTATTTCAGACAGAGAACAGATTGAGAAAGACAAAAGCAATTAACGACTTCATATCACTATACAAAGTACAAACATCATTCTTCAGCATTTGTGATTGGACAATTATAATCCTAGGAAATTTGAAGCAGATACTTGGATAATCCTTTTCTCATAGTATGAAGCCAAAGGAACATGCCATCTTCAATTACCATTTGATTCCTTCCCCTTGGACTTGCTCTTGTTAGACTTCATGAAGCAGAAGCAAGATCCGAATGGAATTTGAAACAAGAACATTGTTGTATTTCAGATTCTCGGATGTAGTACTCTCAGATATGTATTTGGTTAAAGAAATAACCTCTGCCTTGCAATTCCCTCCTATTTAATTCATCTGTGTTGATCCCTTTCCTGTCACTTTTAAAAGATGTCTATGGTTGTGCTTTAGACGGAATATGACCACAATCAGAACCCATCTACTTTTCTTTCGTTTGTGTGGTCAAGCTGCCCAACTAGATCTTATGGTACTGTTTATTCTTTTTCAAGTAGGATTTCTGGTTGGGAAGAGACTTGGTTCACCTCAATGAAGTTTGTTAGCCTGCTGTGAATGCTTATTATGGAGTCTTGCATCTCAAGACAGTATATTGTTATTTAATGTCATATAAAAGTTGTTGGCAGACATCGTTACATGCAGGAAATAATCATTGCTGCCAGAGGAGGATAATTTCCAGTTATGTAATCTTGGAATCGAGTAATTTATCATCTTCCCTGAGTACTTAACCATTGTGGGCATTAGAAGATATTTTGTTGAATCTGACTCATGCGGAGCTAATAATGGCCAAGACGCATCATTCCCCTGCCAATATGAGGTATGAGAAAGGTCAGTATAAATAAATTTCTTGTTTGATTATTTGAACTTTAATCATCCATATCATAATTCATAAAGTAATAATCTCATCGTGACACTAAACTTCTAACTTGCATGGGTGAATGTGAAAATAATTATTAGTATATCAGAGGTAAACCTTACATTTGTTGATGATAGCACAAATTACAGAAATAGTAATAATGAAAATTAACCGAAATTACTGAAATTTGTTAATGAGAATATAATGAGCTTACTAAATCCATCAAACCACTTTCCTAACTTGAGCTAATATTAGGTTCAGGCAGATAAAATAGAAAAAAATATCTGTATTTGTATCTGAATTTCACTGACATCCTGGAATATGGGTGTAGGGATGGCTTCAGTTCACCTTCATATGTGTGTGTGTGTGTGTGTTCCTTATCCATCATATCTCCAATTCGTATCTGTATCTGTGGTATGTCCATATCTGAATGTGCATACTGACTAGAAGTGGATAAAAGTCTTTCCTGATAGCCTAATTTCAATGTTTTGTATCCTGCCCATTTTCAACCCTACTGCAAGGAACAGCAGTCATATTTTGATCAGACATAAGTTTATGCATAAATGACCAATCATTTTATATTGCACTCTGACCAGCATCAGAATTCACTTTTTTTTTTGTATTTGATTATTGATATATTAAATCTGCATACCTTTCCCAATATGCTTTGGATTTGTATTTTTAGATAATTGATATGAAGTACTTGTTAAGGCACAAGTTGAATTCACCTTTCTGCTAATGATAAATTCTTCTAGGGATCAAACATTCATCTCTATTGTTAGAAACAATAAAATCTTGTCCTCGGATAATTTGTGTTACTCATGGCATATCTGTTGTTCAATGCTTTCTAGGGACCAAACATTCATCTCTATCTTCAGAAAACAATGAAATCTTGTCTTTTAAAATTTTGGCGTTGTGCCATGTCTGTTGTTCAATTCTTTCTGGCGATCAAACATTCATCCTTATCTTTAGAAACTATGAAGTCTTATCCTTGAAAATTTCGGTGTTACTCATGCCATATCTGTCGTTCAATTCTTTCCAGGGATCAAACATTCATCTCTATATTTAGAAACAGTGAAATCTTATCCTTGAAAATTTCTGTGTTACTGATGCCATGTCTGTTGTTTTCAATTGATGGTACTGCTTGTGATGCATAGATCAGTCTTGCATCCAACTATGAAGGCCTTTGTCATTTGAGATAGCTTGTAACTTGAAATAAGTGCCACTGGAACAAAAATGGCTGCAAAAGATGAATTAGTGTTTTCTGATGACTGTGTTCTTAAAAATCATTGTGTTGTTTGATCAATGAGACTAATAAAGATGATTAAGGAATTGCATTTGCTAAGTGCAAAATCATAACCCCCAATATGTTAAAGAGTTTTGAAGATCAAAATTCTCATAGTTTTCGTTAGATCATAAAATTGAAAAAGGGCGAAAATAACACAAGTAACTAATTAAACAGTCACAAAAGATCTGGTACAGGTACCAATCTACATGTTTATTTGTTTTTCTTGAGTTTTGGTAAGGAATACACTTTGTAACTTTGCCTCTGCAATCTACATGTGTTTTAAATGGCCAACACAAATTCATCTTTCAGTTATGTTCACTTAGAAGACATTACTGGTTGTTGTTGCATGAATTAGCTCTCAGTTTCTTTCTTTTTTCTGTTGCAATAAATTTGACATGATGCTATGATTACATTATTTTGTTATATTGTTCATGATGTCTGACCGATTAGAAGTCATGCCTTAGCTTCATTAGTACGGTTGTTCCTTTTCAACCCAGGGATCAGGGTTCATGTCAAGGAAACAACCACGTATTTGGTATCAATTGACTCTGATATGATAAAGCGATAAACCTTGTAGCCAAAAATTGATTGGAACCAATTATAATCTGTTAACTTAATCAGTTGACTCTGATAAACCGTGTAAGCTATTCATTGTAGCCTTTGTATTTGCTGTTTGTCATCTCTTTTACAATATTCATCATCCATCCTTGGTAATTAGGGAGTAAAGAGTATCATGAGTAGGAAAGGAGAAAGATTCATGATTGATCTCAGATATCATAGGTTGTCTCTTTGAATAGAGGTTTTCTTTGTTTATCTTCACATTACCTACATTTAATTTACATGATGATTAGAAAAGCATCAATCTGTGATAGGATCTATCAACTTTTTAAGTTACAGGTGGATAACTCTCTTAGTTTTTTTATATAAAATATATATTGTTAGCAGTTATATGCTATATTAATATGTTTCTTTGATATGAGTAATAATTATTATAAAATAAATATATGATCATTATTTCTAATGATTATTCTTATTGCTATCTAATGCAATGTTTTATCTTTTACATTTTGATTTCGTGTCTTTTAGTTTAAAATATTTTAATATTATTCAACTCTATTATAATTATATACCATGTATTTCTAAATTATTTTCTCAATCAAATCCTGTCTGTCGATTTTATTTGATTGATCTTTCTGATTATAGTCATATTGTTCATTTGTCCCAGTCTCTTTAACTACTAGTCTATTATCTTTTTTCTTAGAAATGGATATTTACTAACATCTTGTAACCAAGCACTCTGTATCAATTGGAAGTTCTTCAAGACCTAAAGAAATTTGTGAACAATCTTTCTGATGATGCTGATGTTACATGTTGCAGGCACGGCTTATATATTTCTGGAGAAGAGCTAAAGCCCATGGTGTGGAAGAGGATATTGCCGATGAACCGCTGCAATTTTGGATTGGTTGCTCGAGACAGTCTCCAACTTCTCATGATTCTCCACTAATGGACATCATTACAGGAATAGGTACCTTTGGCTTTTCATTACCAATTCTTATTTCAAGTATAATGGAGAGCTACTAATTCCGAAGATTACTATAAGGAAATAGGAAGCCGAGATTTCTGGAATTGGTGTTAGAGAAGTAATTGCTGAAGCTTCCATAACAACTACTAAATCAGAGACAATTGTGATGTCCTTTAAACCTTCCAGCTCTGTTGAGTTGCTGCGTCATTTCATGTATTTGCAGGCATATTTTGTATCTGTATCATTCTGATGATTTCCGTGCTAGTGGTGATATGCATGTTAGTGATCATTGACGTGCGAACGTGGATAGAGCTCTCATTCACGTGGATGAGACTCTTTCTTCGTTGTGATAGTACATATAGGTTTATCTAAGGACTTTGAACATCATTTGCCCAACACCATGTGTTATAGATGCTGTGTCATATTGGGTAGCAAAATGCAGGTCACCAAATTCCATGCTGTAATTGTCACAAGCTCGGGCGGGTTAATGATTAGGTTGATTCTGGCATCACGTATTTTGTGCCCTTCTAATGCTTGTATTGATGTTAGATCACATAAAGTTAAGGCAATTCATCATGAATTGACAAGTATGTTTTCGTCCTTTTAGCTCCTTTTAGCTTCATTGAATCTATCTGGACAAACCAAAACAAAACGAATTTGATCCATCCGTTTGATCTTCTCTCTTATAGATTGCTTTACGAAAAAAGGTGTGTGTGTGTGTCTATATATATACATATATATGTGAGAAATTTTTGTAAAGTAATATTAATTGCATGAAAAAATTATTTTACTTGTGCATTGTCTTTGTTGGACTTGATTGTTTCATCTTCGCACGAGGAAGAAGCGGGTGCGAGGGTGGTTAGCATTGCCCTTGTGTCATGATCTTTATCCTGCATCACTCGTGTTGTGTTAGCTTGCACCCTCCCTCATGCGAGCGAGAGTGCATGGTGTAGCGACGACCCTTGTGCAATCAAGCACATAGATGATAATGACCCTCATTGTCCTTCTATGATAGGTTCAGTGGGCAAACGAGAGGGAAGGCAATGGCGGAGACAGTACAAGGTGACAGCACAGTGTAGAGACAGGTCCGACGGGAGACTAGGGGTATTATATAAAAAAACATTCTACGAAGATTTTTCAAAGTTGAGTCGATTTATTAATTTCTTAACGATAGGGGTTTTCCATATATTTGCCCTATAGACGATAATGACCCTTTGCTTCTGTGATAGGTTCAGTGGGCAAATGAGAGGGAAGCCAATGACGAAGGCAGTATAGGGTGACGACACAGTGTAGAAGCAGGTCTGACAGGAGACCGGGGGTGTTATAAAAAAAAAATGTTCTACGAAGATTTTTCAAAGTTGTGTCGATCTAACAATTTCTCAAAGAGAGAGGGTTTCTCCATATATTTGCCCTATAACATTTCCACCGCCATGAGGTTGGATTTTGAGGAGTGAAATAGATTAAAAAAAAATACAAACTTTGAAATCCTTGTGTAATTAGAAAAGTTATTTTCATCTTACAGTTGTACCTGCAAGAGTCATTCTTGAATATTTTAATAAAAAATTGGTAAAAAAAAATGAAATATGCAACTTTCATGTTGTAGCTGTGAACTTGTGATCGGGAAAAAAATTTAATACAAATTTTTTTAAAAAATAAGCGAATGGCATTTAAATGTTTTTGTTAATATTTTTAGAGAAATAAAGATGTAGAAAGAGGGGAGTGATGGTATGGTTAAACCTCCCAAACCCTAATCTTCCTTGTATACAAGAGAGGGAAGGAACAGAGAACCGGCAATTAGTTTCTGTACTATATATATAGGAGAACACCGCTGTAGGGTTTCTTCCCCTGCCTTGTAGTTTGGTTCTCTGTTTTGTCGGCCGACACATCGAAGGAGGGAGGGAGATGGCGCAGTCGCTGGAGTTGTTGTTGATACAGTTCTTGATGCCGGACAACGACGCGCGGAGGCAGGCGGAGGAGCAGATAAAGCGGCTATCCAAGGACCCGGCGGTGGTGCCCGCCCTCGTCCATCACCTTCGCACCGCCAAGACCCCCAACGTCCGCCAGCTCGCCGCCGTCCTCCTCCGCAAGAAGATCACCGGCCACTGGGCCAAGCTCTCCCCGTCCCTCAAGCTCTCCGTCAAGCAGGCCCTCATCGACAGCATCACCCTCGAGCACAGGTTCCTCCAGCGTCTCTGGCCCAATTCTTGAATCCTCCCTCCTTTGTGCTTTTTCTTTGGTTATCAAGATTTGCTCATCAAGATTTGGTCATCAAGAACTCCGTGGTTCTTGGATACTAGAATTTAGCGGTTTCCTGAAAAGGATTCATCGATGTACGTGCCGGTGATTCTTGTTGTCCGCGGGGGTTTCGTGATCTTACCGTACTATGAAATATCGCATAACTCCATTAGTTCTAGTTTCCGCAGGTCGTCCGGTAATTCATGTATATTTTTGCTGTAGTATGACCGCGGTTGTCGTTTGAATTGTTTAATTAAATTGTGATCGTGCAGGCTGATCTAATTTGATATGATTTAACAAATTTTGATTTGATATGATAGTAGTATTAAGTATAGTGTGAATTTTGCCTTGCGCCTTCTCACTGACCCTTCTTTGCTGCTGCTTATTGGACTATCTTTTTATCAATTTGAAAGATCAAAGGCTTGGAACATATTGGATTTGTATATCATGGTTTGAAGTCTTGGGTATTGGACATCTGTTGATCCTTATTCAGACTGGTATAGAACTGGGCCATCTGGTTCTTACCGTTTTACTCGACGACACATGGTTCATTGGTATATGCCATTGTACCGGGTGAGGAGGAGGAGGATAGGTACCACGCCAGCAGCAAACAGTGGGAGGGTCATATCACCTGTTTGAGGGGTGGGGGTTGGGTGTGTGGAGACAGACAGAGGTGGGGTGTCAAAGGTGTTTTTATTAGTAACTCTGATTTGGATCAGAACTGTACAAAACGGGCTCTCCACTGGATCATTATTTACTGCCTGGTTCATATTGGTCCTGGTAATTATCCAAACCCCACTATACGTCATGACAGCCCACTCTCGTTATTGTGATTCTGGCCTTATCCAACAATATGCTACTTGTTATATCTAAAGCTTACCACGATATATATATTGTTTTTTTTTTTTGCATTTTTTCCCCTAGAAAATAACATTCCTTTCAATTTGAGTTTTTACAAGTTGAATGGTAGTCCATGTATATTTTTGTTGTCACTTAAAACCTTTGCTGTCCCTTGCTGTTTGTCATTTTAAGCATCAAATATAGTAATTATTGCTGTGTGAATTTTTGCTCAAAGGATGTGATGGTTCGTGCAGCCCTCTTGTGAGGCGAGCAAGTGCCAATGTTGTGAGCATCATTGCCAAGTATGCTGTGCCAGCTGGAGAGTGGCCTGAATTGTTACCTTTTCTTTTCCAATGCAGTCAAAGTTCACAAGAGGACCATAGAGAAGTAAGTTCTCTTTTCCACTGCTTCTTTTCCAAGTTAGAATTCTTGCATGTTTTTGCATAGTCGTATATTGGCAACTGACTGATATAATTAGTGTAAAGAAAAATATTCTAATGCCAGAAATGGAGCAACAGGAAATAAAGCAGTAGGTGGTAAAGAGAGGTATTGAAATGGACGAAAATATGTAAGGAGAAGGAGCTAGAAGGAAAGAACTGCTGAAGAATAATATGTTGAATTATAGAAGATAAAGCGAGACAAAAAAAAAAATTAGTACATGTATTTGGCAGTTCAAGTATCTTAGTTGTGGATTAACACCTAGAATCGAAGCTATCTAATCTTATCATAACATTTAATGGTTGATTGTTGGATTGAGTGGAAGAGATTTTAGTAATAAACAGTCATTTATATTTAGTGGTTTGATTGTTGGACTGGGTAGAAGGGATTTAGTAATAAACAGTCATGATTTTAGAATAAATCGTCTCTGTTCAAATAGAATTCCTTCAAATATAGTATTAACTTTGAAAAGTTGTAGTTGTAAGAAAAGGTATGGATGAATTTTTAATCTGCAATCTTGTGTAAAAAAAACATTGACAGTATTGACTGCAATTTAAGTGGCAATGTTTATCAAATTCAATAAATTCTGTTCTCATGTGTAACAATCAAGATGGCATGACAAGTCGTCTCAGAGAAAGAAACAGAGATGAGGCTGTGGTTTGCATGAGTTCATGCTGTAATTAATAATGTCAGTATAAAGGTTTCAGATATAAAGTGAGGCAGTAGTATTTCAAAGACATGCTAGAATTACCTTTGCTGTATACAGACCCATGTTGTGCAGTGGACTGGCTGCTCTGTGCTGTTAGTGCATGCTGCAATGTGTCAGCATTTATACGTGTTTGACAAAGGAGAATTGTAGGAAGAACTAAAGAGAAAAGGGAAAATAGAAAGGCACATCCTTGTTCCCATAGACCTCATCCCTGTCAGAAGTGGAAACTTGATGCCTGGCTTCTTAAGCCGTTGGTTGCATGTGTGATGATCATATTGCTGTTAACTGTGGAAACATTGGCACTGACCTTTAGTTATAACATTTTGACTAGTTCGGTGACTGAACCATATTATCCTGAAACCAAACAAAAAAATGTGATTTGTGGACTGGTACGAGCCAGGCATATAACTAGTACAGTGCCAGTATTTCTTGCTCAAAAGCAACTAATAGTCTTGATTCTCATATTTCTGTGTCTGGTACTAATAGAGTCTTGATTCTCACATTTCTGTGTCTGGTATTCTTTGTTTCAGTGACTTTAGCTTCATGTTTTCTGAATGCTTAAACATTGCACTAAAGATGTGACTTTGACTATGATGCACTAAAGGATTTTTTTATTTATCTCACCATATGAATGTACTATTTTGAATTTGAAATGGTCTTGGTGTCTGACCTTCTGGTTTAAGACTAGACCTTGTTTCTGACAATTTCAGTGTCATCTACCTGATGTTCTCATCATTCCATTTCAGTAAAATTAGCTGATACCATTTGACAGCAACAATAGCAGTCTTAAAAACAGACTATGGTATCCCGATCAATTTTATGGATTTGTGTGTTGCATCCAGATGTTCTGTTGAGTTATTGATTGTTTTCTTTTCTGTGATTGCATCGAATGATTCCTCTAATTTTTGAAGGGTTATGCTTATCCACTCTTCTGGCATTCCCTAGGTGGCTCTGATCCTTTTCAGCTCTTTAACTGAAACAATTGGGCCGACATTTCAATCCCATTTGGCAGATCTTCAGCCTATTCTGCTTAAATGCCTACAAGATGAGACAAGCACTCGTGTTAGAGTTGCTGCTCTTAAGTATGTATTGTGCTGTTTATGAATACGTATGTCCTGTTTTTGTAAAAGTGTCTTCTGTGTGACTTATATCATGATTTATATGGGCATCAATCTGACCCATCTTCGTTGATCCGGCAGGGCTGTTGGATCTTTTATAGAGTTTATCAATGATGGCGCAAATGTAGTAAGTTTGTTGACCATTCCATTCTATTTTACTGTTTCATATGCTGTTTCATCTATAGAAACTGTTGGGATTCCGTTAATTTATGGTCTAATCTAATCTGTTATTATTGTTTTTTTTTTTGTTGCAAACATGTAAAATGCTAGTCTTTAAAATCTAGGTAAACCATGTTTTTGATCCCTTCTTTGTTTTCATGATAAAGTATGCTTGAAAAGGTACTAAACTAAAACATAAATTGTGCAAGTTGTGGAACAAAATATTCTCCCTCTCTTGCCAAATTAGGTTTTCATATTTTCACAGTTGTTCCTTCCTTCCTAAGGGATTTGGGTCATAATCTAGAAGCTGACATTAATCTCTAGCTAGTTGTTTTGTCAAGAAAGTTATAGCTTGTAATAAAATGTCATGGTCTCAATCATGGTTCGCCTTACTGGTTTGTACCGATATACCGACCAGCTATCAGTACAGTATGTACTAGCATACTGACACATGGTACGGTGAGGGTGTATTGATAGATTGGTATGTACTGTCCATACCGATACACACTGCCCATTCTGAGCGGTACATCATGGTATGGCGAACCTTGGTCTCAATGAGAAACGTCCTAGCTTTGCTGTCAAAATTACTTAGGGAGTTACTTTTTGATTGCATGATGACTTGTACATCAATCCATATCCCAGCTTATAACTGATGTGGAACTACAAGTGTCTCACAATCTTTTCACTTCAAATCTTGATGTCCTTTTAAAATCATTCTCTTCAGGGAGAGCATGTTGGCGCATATAACTGTAGTTGTGGATCTGCAATTGCTCACAAGTAGCTTATACCTACTAAGTGCTCATATTTGCACTTTCGGTATTTCATATCAAATTTTATATTAGAACTGCTAGTTACCAGCAACAAGTTAACAAAAAAAAAAAAAGAATCAGGATGAAAAGGAAAAGGGATCTTTTAAGCACAAGACATTTGAATGACTCTGTTTTCAACAAAAACGGGATAGATATACGCCCATAAAAGAGTTGTTAGTTCATGCATTTTCAAATTTGACCTAGTCAACCTGTCTTATTTTTCTCACTTATTTTTGGAGATAATAATTTGCTTGTGCATGAAGGTCCCAAATTAGGATTACCCTAGGAACTAATATTGAACTCACGTTGCTTGTATAATAAAGCATGTGCCATTGCAGTAACAGATATCAGGGAAATTAAGTATCATGTTATACTCTATATGAAAACTCCCATAGCTTATGATTTTGACTCAAAACAATGACTTGATGAATAATAAAAGGGTTTTACCTTGTTTGTTATTGTGGGTTGCATGTCATTTGGAAACTGAAAAGTTTGCAGTTTCTGATCATGTTCTTAAGAATCATTGAAAGAGGGGCCAAGTACTTTAGTTTGATAAAGATTTCAGTATTTAGTTCGTTGATAGGTTACACCTGAAAATAAATATTGACCCAATGGACTGTTTACCTTGAACTCCCATTTGGAACCTGTTGCATTATGTTACACTTGTTTAGGTTCTACTAGCTGCAGAGCAGCCAAAGTTCATTGTTTGTTAATTTAAAATTGGTCAAATTTTTGTTCTGCCACTGTTTTGCAGGTAAAGTTATTTCGAGATTTTATTCCAAGTGTCTTAAATGTGTCAAGGCAATGCCTTGCCAATGGCGAGGAAGATGTCGCCTCTATTGCTTTTGAAATATTTGATGAGCTCATCGAATCTCCTGCTCCACTTCTTGGGGATTCTGTGAGGTCAATAGTGCAATTTTCTCTTGAAGTTTGTTCAAGCAACAATTTGGACTTGAACATACGCCACCAGGTTTGACTGATCCACACGTTGAACATTTAGTATCTTTATGCAGATCATTTCTGAGTTCAATCTATTGGTAATTCCAGGCAATTCAGATAATTTCATGGTTGGCAAAATTCAAGGCTTCTTTCCTAAAGAAGCACAAGTTGGTTGTACCTATTCTCCAAGTTATGTGTCCTCTCCTTACAGAAACTGCCGATGGAGATGATGATTCTGATCTTGCTGCTGATCGAGCTGCTGCAGAGGTTATTGATACGATGGCCATAAATATACCTAAGCAAGTGTTTCCACCAATTTTTGAATTTGCTTCATTGAACTTCCATCATACTAATCCCAAGTTCCGGGAAGCTTCTGTCACATCATTAGGTGTTGTTTCTGAGGGTTGTTTTGAGATGTTAAAAGAAAAGTTAGAACATGTTTTACACATTGTTTTGGGAGCATTAAAGGATCAAGAACAAATGGTAAGAGGAGCTGCATCATTTGCATTGGGCCAGTTTGCCGAACATCTGCAGCCTGAGATTTTGTCTCACTATGAAAGTGTGCTTCCCTGTATTCTGAATGCTCTAGAGGATCCCTCGGATGAAGTAAAGGTAACATGTTTGCTGGCTGGGGCAACGTAACATGCTATATCAGTATGACATCAAGTTCTCATGTCTTTTGGTTTGCAGGAAAAGTCATACTATGCACTTGCAGCATTTTGTGAAGACATGGGAGAAGAAATTCTTCCTTATTTGGATCCTCTAATGGGGAGATTAGTCATTTCTCTACAAAACAGTCCTCGAAATCTACAAGAGACATGCATGGTCTTCCCCTAATTCATTTTTTTTGGAATCCTAACATATTAAGATTACATTGTAAATTGAGATATTTTGTGCTTCGTATTCTTACTGCAGTCTGCAATTGGTTCAGTAGCATCTGCTGCTGAGGAGGCTTTTATTCCATATGCAGAGAAAGTTCTTGATCTAATGAAAAATTTTATGGTGCTGACAAATGATGAGGACCTGAGAGCACGAGCCAGAGCAACTGAATTAGTTGGAATAGTTGCAATGGCAGTTGGTCGAACAAGAATGGAACCCATATTACCTCCTTTCATTGAGGCTGCACTTGCTGTGAGTTATTGATGCAGAGTTTTCAGTATTTTCTTTTATGTTGACCCCAGGTTCAAGGCTTATATGTCTATTGTCAGGGTTTTGCATTAGATTTCAGTGAGCTTCGGGAGTATACTCATGGATTCTTTAGCAATATGGCTGAAATTTTGGATGATGGTTTTACACAGGTAACATATTTTTTATTTTGGCTGTTGATTCCCTTTATTAAGAATATCTTTGAAATAACATAATGCAGTATGTTTTTTGGTGCAGTACCTTCATCATGTTGTACCTCTAGTATTTACTTCATGTAATCTAGACGATGGCTCTGCAGTGGACATTGATGACTCTGATAGTGTGGACAATGGATTTGGAGGTGTGTCCTCCGATGAAGAGACAAATGATGAACCAAGAGTTCGTAATATTAGTGTAAGAACTGGGGTGTTGGATGAAAAGGCTGCAGCAACTCAAGCTATTGGTTTGTTTGCTCTTCATACCAGGAGCTCTTACGCACCGTATCCTTATAATGTGAGGTTGTTATTAGTTTATTCATGCATGCAGCTGCCTTTTTTTTTCCTTTAATCGATACAGTTATATGGAGGAGTCATTGAGGATTTTGGTTAGACATGCGGGATATTTTCATGAAGATGTCAGGCTTCAAGCTATTATAGCTTTAAAACGTGGGTAACCATTTCTTTTAGCATCATTACCACCATAAAACTTATTCTTCCTAGCAAAATTCTTGTATTCTGTTCTTGCATATACAATCTTTTCTCTAAAATTTGGTCCTATGGTTTATCTTTTTTTGATAAGCACTTATATTTTGCCTTGAAGTTGCATTTTTGAATGAGGTTTTAAATACCCGCTTAGACCGGTACATACAGGTGAAGTCTGTTATCATTGGAAAGATTTATAGGAAACTAAATAGTGACGTATATGATCTAGTTTTGGTCCATGGTCTGACTGGTAAATGTCATTGATAGTGTACTAGTTCAGCTGGTATCTGAAATATTGCCATCCAATATATTGGTACCATACCAATCTGATTAGCTGCTTAAATCATTATGGAACTGAGATTTAAATCCTGGTTAATAAGTAGTTTCTAGTTGGTTAAATAGGAATCAAGGATAAGGTTTTGTCAGTTCAGTTTTTGGGTTCCATCGTAGAAACAGAATTTTACACCACATTTGGGTGAGGACAGATATTGATGTTTTCTTGAGTTTAACTAGTATAATCTATCATGATTAAAAGAATTATTTGTAGTTCAATAGTGGCATGGAGATGGGTTGGTTGGAGCTAGCATCAGTCAGGTCATTTGAAATATTGATTTGTTAGCCGGCCACTGCAAGTTATAGCTATCTTTGAAAATTTGCTGAAAAGCAATAATTTCTGGATGACTGGAGATTAAAACAGCAATTGACAACAAAAGATGAAAGATACGAATGAGGGAGGAAAAAGGGCTATGATTCTGTGTTGGTCGCCTCAAGCCCATGACACATAATAAGGTCCATAGTGATATGTTACAAAAGCTTGGTTTAACTTTTACCTGTAAGTTCCTCTCCATTGGAACAGTTCCCGATGCGGTATAGAAGAGAAGGCCATTTTTATCGCAAACAAAAGCAGTAAAGCAAAGATAAAA